>CP126893.1:138402500-139602500 GCA_030440675.1 Furcifer pardalis | reverse complement strand
TAAAAGCCTATGGTATAAATCGCAGAAAGAGGGTGGTTTGGGATTACCTAATATTAAATCGTATTACAGGGCGTTCCAAATTAAAGGCTTGGTAAAACTTTTAACGATAGAGGACCTCATATGGAGGGAGATAGAAATGAAAGATAGTAATGTGTGTGCAAAGGGAGAATTTCTGGAAAATACAGTTTTTGATTTAAAACCAAGAAATAATGTCCTAAAATCTATGATAAATGTTTGGATAAAGTTGAAAGATAAATTGGCACCAAACACCTCTCCAATATTAGAGTTGCAAGATCTTAAAACATTTCCAGTTAAAAATTTAGAATTAATAAAAAATATTATGTATAAATATGATATAATCTTATTAAAAGATTGGCTGGATCGAATTGAGAATGAAAAAACAAAAAAAAGAAATTTATAAGGAATTAAAACTGAACTGGCTTCAGATACTAACGTTGGATAAGTGGAATAAACAATATAAAATGAAATTACAGCCAATAAGGCAGTTGACAGACTTCGAGGAGATGGTATATAAAATAAGAAGAGGTTCAATGGGGATAAAAGGAATAGTAAGTAAATTATATAAAATGATAAACAACATGGGTGAATCCCAGGATACCCTTAAAAGAATGTGGGAATCGGACTTGAGTATTACTATTACAGATAAGAACTGGAAGAAAAAATGGAAAAGTAGGATGATGCGAAATCTGTCTACAAAAGTTAAAGAACACAACTACAAGATGTTGTGGCGATGGTATATGACGCCAGTTCGATTAAATCAAATAAATAGTAGCAATTCGAAAAAATGTTGGAGGTGTCATCAGGAAATTGGGACATACAAACATATGTGGTGGGATTGCAAAATTATTTCCAATTTCTGGCATAAAATGGAACAAGAAGTAGAAAAAATTTTAAATATCCGTTTAAAGTTGAATGAAAAAATAGTATTATTAACGGATTTAGAGGATTTGAATTTAGAGGAAAATATAAAAGAGTTATTGTCTATTTTTTTGACATTGGCGAGACAACAAGTAGCCAGAAATTGGAAAGGTGATATGAATTTAGAAATTGGTAAATGGTATGTTGATGTTTGGGATATGGCATTAAATGAAAAACTTACATGGGAACTAAATATAAAAAGGGGGTTAATAAAACAAAATAGATTTTGGGACATTTGGAAGCCTTTTTTGCAACACACATTGATGGATAATAAAGGAGAAAAACCTGCTCCGAATACAATGTATTTTTGGCAGAATGAATGAGTTGTAAAAGGAGTGGCTGGTAGACTCAAGGACTGTAGTGCACTGGGTGGTAGGAACCATGTACAAAATATTAAAGTTGTAATATGGTGGTTAAAGAGGAGAATGGATATAAGGATGAAAATATATAGTATAGCAAATGTATAAAAAATAACGTTTGATTACATTATATTATATTGACATGTATTTTTTTTTCTTCTCTCTTCCTCTTCTCATTTTTTTTTAACGTTGTAGGATGTACGTGGGAACTACTTTTTTGTGTGTAATTGTTTCTTTTATGTTTTGTAGACTGTTTTGTTGGTTTATTTTTAATTTTGCAAAAAAAAAATCTAAAAAAAAACACTGGAATTACATTTGTGTTAATTGCTAATAATGATAATGGAACTTCTTATTGTGTTGTAGAATTTAACAATTACTTGTGTCAGCACTTTTGCTTGGTATAAAATGCTATCTTACTAGTGTCATCAGCATATATTCGAAAAAGAGAGCTCACTCCTAAATGGGGTCTGTGTTTTACCTGTTCAAGGTCCCTACCATCTACTATCCACCTACATGTACATAATTAATTGTTCTTAGAAAAAATGAAATTTTAAATTTCTGTTGTTTATCTCTATGTTTGCAATATTTAGAAAATGCCTTTAAAGGTTGTTTGTGACCAATTCTGGAACTCACCAAAAAAGAGAGAAAGAGTTACTATACTCCATTGGACCATAAAATTAGATGACAAGATTCATCAAAGAAGAGGGCAAGGTAGTTTAGAAAAAGATAAACAACAATTTTGCTCTATTTTTTCTTTCTTTGCGTATCAAAGCGGATAAGTATTTAACATGGTTGGATCCACAACACAAAGAAATAATCTAAATTAATATATAGGAACTAGTGACTAATGCGGCAGATTTAAGTAAAACCTAATTTGTTGTACACATTTTGTTGTTCAGTCGCACAATCTATTCTGACCCTCTGCGACCCCATGGACCACTGCCCGCCAGGCACTTCTGTCCTCCACCATCCTCCTCAATTCGCTCAGTTCTGGGCCCATTGTCTCCACAATACCATCTAACCATCTCATTTTTGGCCGCCCCCTTCTTCTTTTGCCCTCCACCTTTCCCAGCATCAAGGCTTTCTCAAGCGAATCCTCTCTTCTCATTTGATGTCCAAAGTACCTTAGCTTCATCTTTACAATTTGACTTTCTAAGGAGCATTCTGTGTTGATTTCTTCTAAGATTGACCTATTCGTTCTCCTTGCTGTCCAGGGGACTCTCAAAACTCTCCTCCAACATCACATCTCAAAGGCATCTATTCTTCTGCGCTCAGGTTTCCTAATGGCCCAGCTCTCACAACCATACATTGCCACAGGGAATACCATTGCTTTGACAATACGAATTTTTGTTTTCACTATGATGTCTCTACTTTTCATTATGCTCTCCAGGTTTCTTATCACTTGCCTCCCAAGAATCAGTCGCCTTTTTATTTCCTGGCTGCAATCACCATCTGCAGTGAGTTTTGATCCCAAGAAAGCAAAATCTGTCACTGATTCTACTTCTTCCCCATCTATTTTCCAGTGACTGATAGGGCCTGTTCCCATGATCTTGGTTTTCTTTATATTGAGTCTCAAGCCAGCTTTTGCACTTCTTTCAACCTAATCAAGAGCTTCTTTAGGTCCTCCTCACTTTCTGCCATTAGGGTGGTATCATCTGCATATCTCAAATTGTTGATGTTTCTCCCAGCAATTTTGATCCCAAATTGTGATTCCTCCATCCAGTGATGGGATGTCAAAAATTCTAATACCACGCCATGACGTCACGGACGTCATGGGCGTGGCCAATGTCATGACGTCATGACGTCATGGGCGGAGCCAACGTCATGACGTCATGACGTTGTGGGCAAGGCCAAAAATAAAAAATAAATAAATAAACATGCACACAGACCCGTATATAACTTAAAGAAATAAAATAAAGAAATAAATAAAATAAAATTTAAATTAAAGTACAACCACCCACCGAAAACACAAATAAATCACCCACCCACCCTAAATATAAAAGCCTCACTTACCTTCCTTGGCACTGACGAACCTTCATGTGGCCCGGGGCCACCCGGCAAGGCACGCTGCCCCTGACTGCCACGGCCGCCACAGCCGCCTGCAGCCCCTGCCTGGCCACCGAACTCCCACGGGCACGTTGGTGCCTGCCCGCGCCGTCCGCCCACGCTGCGCCGTCCTAGGGACTTGGGCCGGACAAACCCCCATGCCCTGGGTAAGCGCGGCAGGGCTCGCCACCGCCGCATCATCTTCCGCCGGCCGCCGGCAGCTTCCTCGGGCATGGGGGTTTCTCGGGCCCAAGTCCCTAGGACGGCGCGGGCGGGCGGTGCGGCGCAGGCGGACGGCACGGGCGGCGCGGCGCAGGCGGACGGCACGGGCGGCGCGGCGCAGGCGGACGGCACGGGCGGCGCGGCGCAGGCGGACGGCACGGGCGGCGCGGCGCAGGCGGACGGCACGGGCGGCGCGGCGCAGGCGGACGGCGCGGCCAGGCACCAAAGTCCCCGTGGGAGCTCGGTGGCCGGCTAGGGGAGGTGCCCTTCTCTTAGGGCTGCCGCCGCTGCTGCCGGAGCCACTCTAAAAAGAGGCGGCTCCAGCTTCGGAAGATTTTTTTTTTTTTAAATTGGATCCATTTGGCTCCAATTGACTGCGCATGTCCAGAAACTCAATTTGACGCATGCGCAATGCGTCAGATTGAGTTTCTGCGCATGCGCAGTCAATTGGAGCCATTTTATCTCTGATTTTAATTTTTTTTTTCCTTTCGGTCAGGCGTCCGGAACCGGACGCCCCAAAAGTGGACTTCCCCTCACGGAGAACCCTCCGGGATTCATCTTACCGGTTCCAGAGATCCGTCTAGAACCGGTGACATCCCATCACTGCCTCCATCCCTGCATTGTGCATTATGTGCTCTGTGTATAAGTTGAATAAGCAGGGTGACAAAACGCAGCCTTGTCTTACTCCTTTTCCTATTCCAAACCACTCTGTCCTTCCGTATTCTGTCCTAATTGTTGCTTCTTGATTCATGTACAGATTTCTCATGAGGCATATAAGGTGTTCTGGTATTCCCATATCTTTAATTACTTGCCACATTTTGTTGCAGTCTACAAAGTCAAAGGCCTTAGTGTAATCAATGAAATAGAAGTAGACTTGTTTCTGATATTCCTTTGTTTTTTCCATGATCCATTTTATGTTGGCAATGTGGTCTCTAGTTCCCCTGCCTCTTCTAGTAATTCTAGTTCCCCTGCACTTCTGGTAATTCTCTCTCCACATGCTGTTGCAGTCTATCCTGTATTATCTTGAGTATCACCTTGCTAGCGTGTGGGATAAGTGCAATTGTTCAATAATTTTAACATTCCTTGGCATTTCCCTTTTTGGGGATTGGAACATATACTGATCTTTTCCAATCTTGTGGGCATTGTTGTGTTTTCCAAATCTGCTGGCATATAGAATGCTATAATTTGATTCCATCATCTTTTAGGGCTTTGAAACGTTCAATCTGGATACCATCATTTCCGCTGGCTTTGTTGTTTGCAGTGTTTTCTAGGGCCTTTCTGACTTCACTCTCTAGGATGTCTGGCTCATGTTCAATGTTCTCATCATTGTGATTATCAGGGGTGTTGAGGTCCTTTCAGTAGAGTTCCTCTGTGTACTCTTTCCATCTTTTCTTAATCTCTTCTGCTTCAGCTAACTCCTTGCCTTTTTTGTCCCTTATCATGGTCATTTTTGCTTTAAACGTTCCCTTGATTTCTCCAATTTTTTTGAAAAGATCTCTAATCCTACCTTTTCTGTTGTTTTCTTCAATTTCTTTGCACTGTTCATTCAGGTAGGTTTCCTTATCTCTCCTTGCTTTTCTTTGAAATTCTGTATTCAAGTGATTGTATTTTTTCCTTTCTCCTTTGCCTTTTGCGTCCCTTCTTGTTAGGATATATGAGTAGGTTTGCAACGAGAGCAAACCAATGACTGTATCTTTAAGACTGTGCAGCTACCACAGCCAGGTGCAAGCATTGAGTGTTTGTGTCTAGCATAAATTGAGGCAACAGTCTTTGCCAGCCAGCCAGCCTGTTGTTCTCTGACTGCTTTGTTGCTGTGCTCACGTCCATCGGACCTTCGTCGTTCTTGAGGATTGTCTGGTATGTCTACTTGCCGTTTATTGCAAGATATTGGAACACATACCTCAGCCACATTGTGGTGACCTAACCAAGGACTGTTTTGGAACCGAGCTACTCCGTAGCTAGAATGAACTGGTGAATATCTTCGAAGCCGACCTTGAAGCAACAGATAAAGGTTTGGACTGCTTGCATTGCTTTATCGAAGATAAGAGCTTATATTAGCTCACATAGACTATAAGGACTTGCTGCACCACTTGGTCTGACTTCAAGACAAGTGTTAACTTGCACTTTGTGCACAACCTTTGTAAATAGTGTAAATACATATTTCCTGCAACCCAAGCCGGAGTTTGTTTTGTCTCCTGTTTCTCAACAAACACTCTCAAACCTCAGGGTGTGGCAAAAGCCAGCCACCTTCCTGCACTCTGCTATATTTTACCATTTCACTTCTTTCCTCTGCTATTTTAAGAGCCTCATCGGACAGCCACTTTGCTTTCTTACGCTTCTTTTCTTTTGGTATGGTTTTCCTTGCTGCCTCCTGCATGATGTCCCGCATCTCTGTCCATAATTCTTCTGGTACTCTGTCTATCTGGTCCAAGCCATTGAATCTGTTCCACACCTCCACTGTGTATTCCTTAGGGATGTTGTCTAGGTCATATCTGTCTGTATACAGTATAAACAAATAAATTTGGGTTGGAATAAATAACCTAAATTAGTAGTCAAAGGAAGCAATGAGAGGACATTGAAATAGATAGCCTAAATAGCCACTTTTACAGCCATTTAATTAGTTTTAAAATTTGTCACAGAGGTAATAACTTATTATCCATTTCTTTCCTATTTCAGTATGATAGAGCATAAGCCAACCCTGGTACATTTACGTCCAAATTCAGCAAATACAATTCTCCAGTATGATCCAGCCATAAACGATTGACTGCTGCTGATCACAAAACTGACAGAAACATATTGAGGACTGACAAAAGAGAGAAAATGGAAAGTCAGGAGACAACAAAGTTAAATTTAACCAAAGCATAACATATATGGCTGCCATTTACAAGATTAATCCAGTCTGTCCACACCTCTACATTTCAATAGCAAGAGCATGTGTGCTTTTTCAGATCATTCAAACATAACTTCTGTGGGTGTCTTTAATGACTCCCAAACATTTTCAGTACCAGTGAGTTAGGACAAATGCAGATGTATGCTGCTAACTCACAAAGTAAATCAGCATGTTATGTGTAGGTAGGTTCTTGCTCAGAAACACATACACACACATGCATGCACGCATGTATGCATGCATGTTAGATTAATAGCCACTATAAACAGTCAAGGCACCAATGTCATTGGATTGGAGAGAAATTGCCTCAGAAATTGAAACTAAATCCCTGATTAAGGAATGTGAATCTTCTCTTGCAAGCTCTTCATCTTGTACAAGTTGCTGGAAATGTTTAAAGTCTGTCAGTTGTCACCACAGCTGATGGCTATCTCTGAATGAGAAACATCTTGTTTCAATTGTTACTAATGTCCAATTATTGTCTTCATCTTTTCTGTCTGAGTCTGGGACTAAATGTTCTTGGGGGAAACAGAATGGTATACAACATGATGCCATGTGTTTTAAGCTGCAAACTTACAAAAAACAATCTTTATTTCCAACCTCAGCAAAGTGAAACTAAGTGTTCCTGTTTGAAGGAAGAGAAGCCATCTACACTAACAGAGATCATTGTCATTTGTGATCCTAACAAGGACCATTGAGTCATTTTGCTCTTCTGCACATTTATAATGAATTGCTTGCCCATAGGACACTCAAATGTACTCTCAGCGCTTTCCCCTCTTCAGGGAGGCTCCTTCTATGTCCATTCCTATGCCATACATTAACCAACAATTGAAGGCAATTCATCTTTGCCATCACTAAATCTAGAGGCCCCAGTTTCTCAGAATTGTTATAAGATGAGCAGATGACAGAAGAGATCATGAGAGATGTTTCCTACAAAGTATATTTTGGCTTGCTGGAGTTGTATATTGTATGCAAAATGTTGCCTATACCTGTTTCTGTAGGATCAAGCCCTATAAGTCTTTTAAGGCTTACATTACAGATCCGACAAATCGGAGGATTTTTTATTTAGATGAGGGTGGGAAGCATACAGCATTTCAGATGCTTATGGAGTGCAAGTCCCATAAATTCTAGATTATATAGCCAAAGGGGATGAGGAGTGAGAACTGTACTCTTGCAACACGTGAAGGGCATCATATTTCTCCATACCTAGATCTGAGGCTGAGGCTGTGGATTAGGAATGCTTATGAGTAGTTATAGAATTTCTGAAAAGAGCTTGACACATGCAGCCAGCTGGATGGTCAGTCTCTGAATCCAACACTAATTTATGGTGTGATACGAAGCATTATCAGTTTGGAAACATATCCTCTTTTACCACTTGGGCTTTAGAGAATGCAGCTTTCATGCGCATTAATAAAGTGGAAAAGTTTGCTGACAGGTCTGATTAAACCCACATGTGCTCAAAAAGCCTAGTAAATCTCAGAACTTGCACTGCACGCCCCCTCCCTTTACATGCCAAGAGACACACTCTACATTTCATTATTCTTTCAAATATTTCATTTTGAATTCACAGTGAGACCCTTACCATTTGACTGGGATTCTTATTCTCACCACAAAACAGAAACAGTGACAAAGTCCTACTCTAATAAAGGTAAAAGTTTCCCTTGCTCGAAAGCCAGTCGTATCTGACTCTAGGGTTCAGTGCTCATCTCTGTTTCAAATTCGAAGAGGCAGCACTGTCTGCTTCTGTAGATGTTTCAGTGGCAGGCATGACTAGACACCGGAGTGCACGGAACACTGTTAACCTTCCCACCAAAGTAGTCCCTATTTATCTACTTGCAATTTCTTGCTTTTGAACTGCTAGGTTGGCAGGAGCTGGATCAGAGGTGGGAGCTCACTCCGTCATGCAGTACCCGGGAATAGAACTCTGAATTTCCAGTCAGCGAGTTCAGCGTCTTAACCATTTGAGCCACCGCACTAAACACATTGTGAAAACAAGACCTTGCAAAACAGTAATTATCAGCTATTCTGCCATTCAGAAGTATCATGGGGCCAGTAGTTCATCTGTGTATCTTTTTGTGGAAGCATTATGGCCATGCTTTATCCACTTTTTCATTTTTGTCCTCTTTTTAAAAATAAAATCCATTCTGGAATTGGATGTTTGGAATTGGATTTGGTTAAAAAAATCTTGTATTAAACCTAGGATATGGTTACTTTGTGGCTTTGGTAAGGTAGAGGAGGTGACAGTGGCAAGATTTTACAGAAAGAAAGCTACTCTCAGCAGATATCTTGTGGGTTCTTCAGAGTTCAGAGTGAAGGAACACAGACAAGTGGGGCAAGCACTGGGAAATCAGCCGAGTGTTGGGTTTCATGACAGCCTAGTCTTTGAATTGGAAAGAAGAAAAAGAAAGGGATGTCTAAGAAATATTATGTATGGCTTAGAAAAGCAGGAATGGGAAACATGTAGCCTTCTAGATGATGTTCAACTGCAACTCCTGTGATTGTTCACTCAGTACTAACAAGTTGATTAGGACTGATGGAGGTGGATATCCAATGACCTCTGAAGGGACACATTTTCACCACCTCTCTCCCAGAGGATATTTAACTAGAAAGGGGAAATGGTTATAATGTTCCTTACAGTTTCCCAAAGGCCAGATCTGATGAAACAGATCTTTGAAAAGCTATGCAGTATTCTTTCAGTTACTAACAGTTAACCAAAGTCACAATTCAATGTCCTTGTTTTGTAGCAGAGCACCCTGTTAAATATATCCTTTATTTTAACAGGTCTGCCATTATGACACACACACCTCTTTCTTGTTTCTTAGTACTGGGACCAATTAGAATTTTGTGGTGATACTCTATAAAAGTTGCATAATTTCAAATATGCGTGTTGATCAAAAACAGGAATTAGTACAGAGCAGCTGCCTGGAACCAAGAGAAGACAGTTTTTTAGGCAAGAATGTGAAATGTTTAAATTGCACTCCTCTGCTCAGCTGACACAGAACAATGGAAGCTGACTCAGCTTAACCAATTATTCCAAGGACTGATCAGAGAAAGGAACCCAGACTGTCTTCTCCCCTCCATCCTGCTTCATTTCACAAAAAGGTCCAACTCATCTGAGGTTTTTGTGGTGAGCACTGCAAAACAGCCTGTTTTAATGAGTGACAGCAACTTTGAATGAACAGAGTCATGGCAAAGGCATGCAGACTTCCATCGGAACCACAGTGATGAATTTGACTTGTAGGTGTTGCATAATGACTATAGGTCTGGCTAGGCTATTCTGCTATGGTAATACAGTAGACCATACTACAAGTGAGTCAATGCCAAGTGTCAGATGGTGGTCAACTAACCTGACCACCTTGAGGACTCACGGCCTTGGGTGCCAAAGTCCACACTTAGTTCAAGTGTTGGCTATCCATGCATTCCGGTGTTGCCTTATATAGTCAAACCTCGCATAAAAAGCGCCTCGTTTAGAGAGCAACTCGCTTAAAGAGCAGAATTTTCTCTGAATGTTCGCTTCGCTTAACAAATAAAACCAACCAAAAACTCGCTTAACAGATAAATCCGGGGTCCGCAATCACCCCCATCAGAAGTCACAATTGGTAACTTACAATGGTGTTTCACTTAAAGAGCAAATTCGCTTACAGAGCAATCCCGTGGAACGCATTATGCTCTTTATGCGAGGTACAACTGTATTCTGTTGTGGATGATAAGGTGACAATGACCATAATCTTACTGTGCAGTTACACCTGCAAAAAGCAAATGGTTTAATGTACATGGCTTCTCACTGGCAATTAATGAATCCCTGTTTGGATTTTTAGGTGCATATTTGTCTGGTGTGTTCATGTATACACAAAAATCCAAGCAGGGACTCTTTAATTGTCAACAAAAAGCCACTCTGAGTTATACTGTTTGTTTTCTAGGGAGTAATTCTGCAACTGGATTTTGGACATGGAAAAACAATGTGATTAGATCCAAAGACCAATAGTTTATACCGTGTATACTCAAGTATAAGCCGACCCAAATATAAGCCGAGGTACCTAATTTTTACCTGATAACCCAGGAAAATAGATTGACCTGCGTATAAGCCGAGGGTGGGAAATGCAGCAACTGCTAGTGAGTTTCAATAATCAAAACATATGAAAATATGGTAAAATTAATTAAATTGTTGGCACATCTCAATCCAGTGTGGTCATTAGACCCTCATGGTCATTGACCCGAGTATAAGTCGAGTCTCAATTTTTGGGCTCATTTTTGGGGCTAAAAAACTCGACTTATACTCAAGTATATAAGGTAACTGCCCATAATAGTAATAATAGTAATAGCTATAATAGTAATTAATCATTTTGAGAAAGGTCTGTTAGGTTTGTAACAGTAACTACTTCAAGCTATGTCTTGGGAAAGCCATTACACTTTTTTCAGCAACTGATCATTAGTAATACAGAGACACAAGTGCTGAATTACATGCCAGTTGTAAAGATTGTAGAAGCTGATAAAGATGTTAAATAAATAAGTCTTACTCATCTTAATGAGGGGACTGCAGTGGCTCAAGTGAGTAAGACACTGACTGGAAGGCAGCAGGTCAGCAGTTTGATATCTGAATAGTGCAGGATGGAATGAGCTCCTCTCTTTCTCCCAGTTCCTGCCAACCTAGCAGTTCGGAAGCAAGAAATTGCAAGTAGATAAATAGGTAAACAGCGTTCTGTGTGCTGTAGTGTCTAGTCATGCCTGCCACATGACCACGGAAACATCTGTAGAAGCAGACAGCGCTGGCTGTTTGGCTATGAAACAGAGATGAGCACTGAAACCTAGAGTCGGATACGACTGGCTTTCGAACAAGGGTGACCTTTATCTTTGCTTGTCATAAAAATGCCTGTTAAGCTAGATGTTTTGGGTATGTGTAACAAAGGAGAAAGGGATCATTTCATGTTCAATTTTTCTGCTTCCCTTCACAAAGGAAAAGTTTTTCCTACTACTCTAACTGATGTGGAAAACAGGCAGGCTGGTATAGGAGAGCTAAATGACATTTTTGCTTACCTCTGACAATCAGGAGACCTGCTGTCTCTGCACACATTCAGTATATTTTTTCTGATTCAGTAGATAGGCATCATCTTCCTCCCTTTCAGTTTGAAAGACCAATTGGGATGTTTATTTATTTATTATTTATTAATTTCTTAGATTTGTATCACTGCCCCATTCACCAGGGTGACTCTGGGTGGCTTACAACACATATTACAAACCCAACCTAAAAACAACCTCATAGAGATAATCATAAAAAGTCTCAGGCTAAAATCATGTTGCATAGCCTAACATTTTCCACCTCTAAGATGATGTACAATTTCTTTGCATCCTGTTCCCTTTGAGTAGCTACAGTTAGGGCATCAACATAAGCAAGAATAAAAGTGAAATGTCCATTTCTGCTTCAGGTATACAAGCACTGACCTGCATTACTTTACATGAAACCGTGTTGCAGGAGCATCTCCTTCAATTTCTTCTTCCATGTTTGCTTTAACCTACAAAAGGCTTTCTTAAGCTTGAAGGCTAAATCAGGATGCTTTTGGTTAACGAGGCCAGATGGCTGTTCCCTGTACAGTTACTTGGCAAGCTCTCCATGTAGTCTTGGCATCAAGCTGCTTGACTTGAGTCTGCTTGGAGGCTGCTACACTCAGGAGCATTCTTAGTGCTATGCTTGACAACAAGTGCAAAGGTTTCATAAAAGTCTTCTCCATCCTGCTGCAGGAACCCACTTGCAACATGTCCTATCTTGTAACACTCCACTTCTCCATTTGCACCCTACTTCACCTTGAAATCCCACTGGCACACAATAGCTTTCTTGTCTTGTGGTACTTTGGTCAGAGGTCCATGTCTTATTCTAGTGTAGTGTTTCTATCTCTTTTCCTGCAGTTTCTCTCTATTTGATGGTGTCAGCTGCTGGCATCTATTTGATTTTCATCCTAGGTTGCTGGTTCATTCATCAGCAACAACTTTATAAGGTGGGTGAGGCAAGGAGGCAATATACCTTTGATGTGTCATGATGCAAGTCTGATGGTTGGCTTTGGAGTATGTCATGGCATTGCTGCATCATCACTCTCAACATCTTCATCTCTGTCTCGTTCTCATGGTGTACTTTTCTTATATTATATGCCATTGTCTTCCTGCTCTCAGTTTGACTTGTGAAGGCATTAACACTCCTGTGCTTAGGAGGGGGTTCAACACAGTGATCTTCCTTTTCAGGGACCGAGTTACATTTATGGTGGACATGTAAAGAGGTGCATAACACATAGGGAAAAGTGTTTGAGGAAATGAACAAGATGTTATCTTTGAAAATATGTATGAGTCCCAAGGTTGCTGTACTAATTGATCTAAGTCAGAGGTGCCCAAACTTTTTGCGTCGGGGGCCTGACAATGCCCCCAGAACAGCTGAGTGGGCCTGACCACATCCCTAGAAGTGGGCACATTTGTATATTGCATCAGGAACCACTCCCGGAAGTGGTTCTGGATGTCTCTGCGAATGCGCAAATGCATCCCCAACACTCCTGGAAGTGGTTCAGGATGCATATGCGCATTGGCGAGCACATCCCCCATCCACTTCTGGGAGCAGCGAGGGTGTCAGGGGCCAGATGAATTGGCATTGGGGGCCTGATACAGCCTGTGGACTGTAGTTCGTGCACCCCTGATCTAAGTGTTATAACAGTTGACAAATACAAGAAAGAACTGATTACAATTACGATAACAGCTATGAGATTATTGATAGCAAAGAACTGGAAAGTATGCGCCTCCTTAAATTTGGAAAAGTGATATAAAGAAATATGGAATATAGTAATGAATGATAAGCTGGCATGTGAATTAAAAGCAAAAAAAAAGGGGGCTGATAAAGAATAATGACTTTTCTTTGATATGGGAAGACTTTATTGACTATGTCTTTAAAAAATCTAAAAGTTTCCAATCTGGTCAAGAAGGTATTAGTTTTTGGAAATAGGGATAGATAGATATATTGAATTCAAAATGGAAAATTGAGAAATATGGAATAGAAGAAAAGATCCCAAGAGTGGAGGGTACACGCATCAATGGTCAATGTAGTTATTGTTTAATTGTTTTAATAACAAACAATGATGAAAAATTAATATAACTTTTGTATTAAGCAAATGTAGATGTAGTGTATTTTATATGCTTCTTCTTACGTTTATTATCTTTTTGTATATGTGTATTGTTTTTGTTTTCTAAATGATTTAAAAAATTGTTTTAAAAATATCTAACACAGTCTTTCTTTTGCAGTTCTCCTTTGTTCATCAAAATGAACCACATGTCATATGCTGACTTCACCTGTTTTAAAGTTCATTACTTTATAGCCTTTGCTGCCGTGGACACAGCAAAGTGAAAGTGTCTGTTCTATTCTAGAGTCCTGTTTGTGCCTTTTGTCTTTTGGTAGGTAGGCATAAGCCAAACATCCAAAGATGCTAATATGTTCCACACCTGGCACTCTGCCATGCCAAATTTCAAATGTTCTGCCTGTGGGGTTTTTAGTTAGTAATTTACAGGTTGTTTGCATGTTCATTTGTTTCAGCTTGCTACCAGCCCATAGCATAAGCACTCTCTGAGCAGTTCAGACACACAAAATCCCATTAAGTAATAATACATAAAACCATACAAGTCATATCATATAACCAACCAACCAAACAAACAAACCCCTGTTATTAGCTATAACTTGTCTTTAAATAGAATTATACCAATTTAAACACATTTGCCATCTCAGGTAGTATGCACTAATTAAAAGCGGCTTTAAATAATCCAGTGTTCATTAATTTCATAAAACAGAGGGAAGGTCCCAGACAAATCTCTTCTGGAAGCTTGGGGTATTTTTTTTTTTTGGGGGGGGAGGGGAGGGAATGGGGCTATGGCTAAAAAGGCATAGTTCTTTATTTTCATTCTTCTGACCTCAGGTGAAATTGTTTTTGACATTGTGGACTGCATGGAGTGGGTGGGATGGGTAGCAATTTTGTAGGAGATATGCTACAAGAGATATCAATGTCCTAAGCCACTAAGAGCTTTATAGGTGACAACCAGTACCCTTGACTTGGGTATGGAAACTAACAAGGAACCAATGAAGGCATGGCAAAGACTGGAGATAAGTGTTAATACCTGCTGGTGCCTGTGATCATTCTCACCTCCACATTTTAGACCTTGTGAAATGATGAGAACCAAACTGGGAGGAAAAGTAAGGTCAGGTATTTCCTGACAGCAGTACCACCAGTTTTGGAATGTTAGCTGGAAAAAGGTGGGTTATAAACCCAAATGAAAAATAGGTTTTGAATATGTCCAGCAAGGACATATAGCTCAGTAACTGAGTTCAGTTGGTTTGCTCAAATTGGTCATGTCCATATTTGTTTTTCATTAAGGTGCTCCTGCCCCCTTGTTTTAAGCTGCTATACTCTATTTTTCTGGCAGAGCAATAGGGCTGGGTGCACACACACGCACACACGCACGGACCCACGCACGCACGCACGCATGCACACTGCAGTTAGAGAAAAGCCCAAGAGAAGAAGGCATAAACACAATTAAAAAAAAAAAACCTTTAACTTTAGCTCCCTGCTCTTCTCCTCAGAAAGAGACAGAAGGAGACAACCCTGTGACACATGTAGCAAATTGTGACATTAAAATGGTAATGAACATTGACCATGAAAGAAGGTGAAGAAGGGGGTGGGAAGGGAAGTGTCAGTAAACGAACAGATTGTCAAAGTGGAGCAATTGCAAAACACCTCCGGACCTTGGCACAGAAAATAAACATCTGCATTGTGAGTAGTAGGAAGGCTCAAGTGCAAGAGATAACACTGACCGCAGTAAAGATAAGAAACTTTTTCAGAGCGACCCAAATTCCCTAGTCTGGACATGCTCTGAATTTCACCCCTAGACTTTCACATCCCCTTTCTCTCCCCTGTTTGCTTTAAGTGGAAATATAGCCATGCTCGTAGCTGACTGATGGCTAGCTGATGTGAGGCAGTTGTTTTCGCAGTGCTTGAAAGTACCTTTGAAAGAAACTGCTCAGTATGTTAGCTAATATTTATGGACTGTGAAGCCAAGGAAAGCAAAGCCTGGTGTTCCCATTGCAGCAGAGAGAGAGAGAGAGAGGTTGCCAAGCAGGCCAGCTGGTGTTCATCGTGTGACTGCCCCTCTGAGCTCCATCTCCTCCCAGGAACAGAAGAGCCATGTGTTCCACACAACCTGTAGCTACTCTTGGTTTGTTCCCTTTCATGGGTAGGAATATGGTGCAGTCGGCAATTTCGTCTCCTGAGCTTTGATAGCAATGTCTTCGTCTTCCACTTAATGGCCACCTGAGAAATCCTTAGTTTGGTGGATGACGCATAGACAGGTCAGGATAGTCTCTTTGTTCTTGTCAAGTTCTTTAATTTCCTTCTGCTACAGAAGAAACTAGGAGAACCTTATGTCTCAAGGCACTTATATGTGGTGAGCTCAGCTTCAGTTTGCTTTAGAAAAATTATTCATTGTTGGCTGGTCTGGAGAAGATTCGAGATCTGCATAATTGTAAAAGGTATTTCCTCCTCCAGAAGATTTTCCCTTCGTTTTTCAATAAGGTTCAGTGCTGGCATCAGGCATGAGGGCGTTATGGATGAATAAGAATTACAGTACTGTATTATTATTTTTACTACAACTCCCATAATTGGGGGGCTTTTACCAGGTCCCACTGGTGGTGTAGTGGTTAAATTGCTGTATTGCAACCAAAAGGTTGTAAATTCAATCCTGACCAGACCTCAAGGTTGACTCAGCTTTCCATCCTTCCGAAGTCAGTAAAATGAGTACCCAGCATGTTTGAGGCAAAATGCTAATTAACTTGTGAATCGCCCAGAGAGTGGGCGCTATGGGGTGGTATATAAGTGTGGTTGTTTTGCTTTGCTTTTCGAGCCTCCACTATTAGGCCCTGGTGAATTTCCCTTGCTGTGGTGGCAGAGCTCCAGGTACTACTACCAAGCAGATGGGTCCAGCCACACTTCACATTTCCTAAAATGCTCCAGAATGAAGCTTGTTCATGAATACTGTTGGCTATTTAAATGGCAGTGTTATATAGTGAATAGATAAATAGATTAGGACTCAAGAGACCTGGTCTGAATCCCTGCATAGCCATATAAATTCACTGGGGGTAGCAATGGTAAACAGTAATAACAATCATTATGGGGTACACAGAAAGCATCTCCTTGAAGATTGTGGTATTTTTGAACCACAATCAGGCATACCCTGGGCAATAGTAATTTTGTTGTGCCAGCTAGTCTTTCTCACACTAGGTCAGGCAAAAAGAACTACAGACTGAATTCACCAAAAAAAGGTTTCATTTTGGCAGTTTCACATCTGGCCTAGACATGGAAAAATAATGATAATTGTAATGTGCCGTCAAATCAGTTCTGACTTATGGCAACACTTTTAAGGATTTTAAAGTTACTGTTGGATAGATTATTACTGTTGTGGGCATCAGCAGGTTCGTACCAGTTCACCAGAACCGGTAGCAGAAATTCTGGCTGCCCCTGCCCATCCAAGTTTTGAAATACAGTAGTCCTAATTTGGGTGCAACACAGGGCTTTCCCCCTGGCCACGCCCACCATACCACGCCCACAGTGTGGTAGTAAAATTTTTTGGAGTCCACCACTGGATTATTATTATGTTGTCTTTTATTGGTTATGTATATTGTATGTTTTAATGTTGCACACCACCCAGAGCGGGGAACTTTTGTTATCTAGATGGGAATAAATGAATGTATTAAAATAAATAAAATTATAGCTGGGATTGTGCAGCTTGTCCAAAGCCACACAAACTGACTCTTCTGGTATGAACAGTGGGGAGTTGAATTTACAGCCTCTGCCTCCACAGCCAGATACCTATCTCTCTGTGCTATCCAGATAGCTAACAACAGTAAATAATAATAACTGCATGTTATCAAATACATTCTGACACATGGCGACACTTTCAGGGATTTTGTAGGTAGGGAATACACAGAGGTGGTTTACCATTTCCATTTGGAAATTTGTAGCTTACCCATATAAGGCTCTTCTCTCAGTGTGGAATTGAACTCTCAACATTTGAGACTTCAGCCAGATACCTAAATTCTTGAGCTATCCAGCCAGTAGCAATGGTATAACACTCCTTAAATATTTCACCTACCTTGAGAATCTTAATAAGGGAGCTGTAAGTCAAATGCTCAATTACTTTGACCACCAAATGAGAAGAGAAGACTCACTGGAGAAGGCCCTGATGCTGGGATTGATCGAAGGCAAAAGGAGAAGGGGGTAGCAGAGGATGAGATGGCTAGATGGCATTGTTGATGCAGTGGGCATAGATCTGGGTGGGCTACGGAGGATGGTAGATGACAGTGCGGGGGTCCATGGGATTACAATGGGTCAGACTCGACTGTGAGCCTGAACAACAACAACAAAAGTCAGATCCTACTTGACAGTACATAACAAAGAGAATTTTAACCAGCTGTTATCAATTAGAGTGTGATCTTCCAGGGGTGGGTGGGGAGGTGGTGGGGAAAACCCAGGGGAGAGTCAGGCCATTCATTATCAATGGACTCTGCCAGGAAACCGAAGCCTTGGAAGCTGCCCAAGAAAACCCTATGAAGTCAATGGCGGCTCTCCCATTGTCAGTACGCAAATTCCTTTCCATTGTTTGTGCCAGGTTTGGGTGCTTCTGCTTCTTTTCTTCTTTGACGTTTTCACACTTCATGAGGCTCGCCCCGCTCGAACCAACACAAACGTTCCAGAAAGTTGTTCAGTGATTATGTAAATGTTTGGTTCATCATGAAGCAAAGCAGTTGCCTCAAGCAGAAAGTCCCATGAGGGGCACTATTTTCCTGCCTTGAATCTCCAATTATATTTTTGAAAAAAGGGGGGAAAGAGGGAGAAAAACCTACCCAAGAGGAATTTTGATTTTCTCTTCATGTGCAATGTTGTTTCTGTGCCAGGGCAATAAACAACATGTAGAATGATTCTACACGAACAGTGTTCTAGCTGTTTTATAACATGCTGAGATGTCATAGGCTAAGCCCAGGAGGATGCATAAAGTTAGGTTATCAGCCTCAGCATAACTAGCCAGGAGGAGCTCTAAATTAAGGAAAGTACAGTACTGTACTCCCAAAGAAAGTTTTGGGGAGCTTAGATGGAAGGAATAGAAGAAATTTGACAGATGATTGGCATCTAATCAAGAAGGTGGAGTTAGATATCAGCAATTATTCTTCTTCAGTGTCTAGGCCAGACATGAAACTGCCAAAACAAAGCCACAGTTTGGCAACTTCATTCTGCAGTTTCTTTCGCCTGACCCTGTGTGAGAAAGATTAGCTGGCACAAGGTATCATCTTATGATAATTATAATTTCAGCTTGTCCTCAAAAATACAGTGGTGCCTCGCTTAAAGAGCATAATGCGTTCCACAGGATTGCTCTTTAAGCGAGATTGCTCTTTAAGCGAAACACCATTGCAAATAACCAATGGGGGGGGGGGATTGCGAACCCCGATTTATTTGTTAAGCGAGTTTTTGGTTGGTTTCATTTGTTAAGCGAAGCGAACATTCAGAGAAAATGCTGCTCTTTAAGCGAGTTACTCTTTAAGCGAAACGCTCTTTATGCGAGGTTTGACTGTAACTGAAATTCTTATTTCCGTGAATTAAAGGCACAAGTGTGAGAATGTAAAAGAGAGAGAGAGAGATGGCTTAAAACAATTAAAAACCTAATAGTCTAAAATCTGCAGTTGGGAACGACCCTTATTAAAAATACCTCTTTCAGGTAGATGAGTAGCAAAAGAGGATATAATGGAGAATGTGGCTTGATTGTACAAGCAGAAACACAATTTAGACACCCATCATCAGATATCTAGAAATTCTATATTAACATGAAACTAGATGAATTATATACGGTATTAGAATTTTATGTTAAACATCAGTGTTAGACCCCCAACTCTTGGGCTTCCTACTCCGGCTGTTTTATCCACCCAATAGGAAAGAAGCATATTTGTTTGCTTGTAGTAAAAAGAGTTTGTTCATTCTGCAGTTATGATGAGATGTACAGCAGTTGTTTATATAATAATAAGCAGTGTTAAAAAACTCCCTTCATTGTCCAATAGGATAGAAAATTGGTGGTGGCAGCTGCAATTTGTATCTGAGAACGCATTTTTTCCTGAAGCAAGAAAAATGCCATCTTACGGTATTCTAAAATCCAGATCAATGACTATTCTTAAATGAAACCAAAACGCCGCTGCCACCACCACCTCTGGACTCCTCCCTCGGCCCATCTGACCTGGAGGGAAGTGGACATAGCTTTGGGGGTTGATTTTTTTGTTATATTATATGTATTGGTTTGTGTGTTTGTGTGCACATTGTCTTTGAAATGCTTTTTTTTTTGGTACTATTGTAAGATGATGTGATACTTTGTGATTCTTTGTCAGCCACTCAGAGTCGCTATGTGAGTGGGGCGGCATACAAGTTGAATGAATAAATAAATAAATTGGTGCAAGCACTACCCTGGGTGGCTCACAACATTAAATAAACATAGAACATAGTTATAAAACAAATTACATAAATCAATAAATACCAACTAACTAAAATAACATAACAAGAATAAAATACTTACCTTGATGACATCCATAAATAAATTAATAAATGTTGCCAATATAGAATAGACCAGTATTCCAGAATTCACAGCTCACTAAATCTAATAAGGAGGGTTTCTGCAGTTGCATAATCAAATTACTAACTAGGGAAATGCTTGTTGGGATAGGAACATGTCTGGTTGTTTTTAAAAAGCCATTAGCATGGAAGCAGATTTAATTTCCACTGTCAACTCATTCCATAATGAGAGATCTACAGCAGAGAAAGATCTTGATTGGGTCACAACCTTTCTGTGGCAATCCAGAATTGAAAACCCTGAGCACATGGAATACAGCTTCTTAGGAAGAGGCTCTCCCGTAGCTAATGGTACAGAATACTCAGAAGTGATTTCCCACTCTCTTCTACTGGAGATGAAGGCTAGACAGGCTGGCTTTTTTTTTGGGGAGGCATATTGAATTATGCATTAATAATATATTCATAAATATGGAGATTGCCTCACTTTGTTTTGTTGTGGACCAATCCAGCTTTCTCTGCTTCCTATTAATCCAGAAACATCATTTGCTTCTTTAGATGTGTATAATGTAACTCTGCCCATTGTCTGAATATAATTCTAGTAGATAGGGCTGACTGTTGTCGTCTATCCATTCTGAATTATATTACAGGAAAAACTGCCATTATAAGTAAAAGTTTTCATCATAGGCTGATGAATAGCCCTGCCAAGGCAGTATTTCCTTAGGAAGCCACAAGAGTATATGTGTCTTGTAAAGATCACAAGAAAGAGTAATTTGCTACTCCACTTACTAAGAATTGAATTAGCTAACACCTTTTAGAGGAAAGGATGCAGCTTTTATGGGGTGGGGAGATGTTCAAAAGGTCAGAGAGCTATAAGCTGTTGTCCCCTCCTCACCAAATGTTAATAAGACATTGACATATAGTAGTATCTATTATATGAAATCTGTGGTGGAAAATGTGGTCCATTGTGAGAGGCAATGAATCAGCTGAACTGCATAAACTGGGGATTTTAAGATCAAAAGTGTTTATTTATGACTGTATGACCAGTTCTGTATTTCTCCCTGTTACCTTCACAGCATTTATTAGGAAAAAGATAAGCTTATATTTATGTGCCCTAAAAGTTTCATTTTTTGCATTCAACAGATTCATAGGAACTAGCAAATCTTCAAGAGGATATTTTAAAAACAAAACAAAATAAAACAGCTGAGATCTATTGGATTCACAGTTGGGTCACTGGCCATTCTTGAAGCACTTACTTACACAGTGTCTAAATAGAACTAGCTATTGGATAATGGTGGAAGTGTTTAAATATTTGAGGAAATCTGTGTGGAAGTGTAGTTTCTTTGAAAATATGAAAAGCTGGAAACAGGTATTCCCACATGTCCATACAAATGTTTATCATTTGGACTATCAGAGAATAAACAAAACAAAACAAAAACACTGTATCACTTTAAAAACTGTTATATTTCAATGTGAGCTTTCGGATTCTTGTGCCATGTCGTGTATGGAGACACAAACCCCACCTTGGTGGTAGAGAAAAGACAGAAGCAAATGAAAACAGCTACCTCCCCTTCTAAGTTAATTGAGATCAGGGACTGAAAAATAGACTTTGATCAGGTGTCGCATTCCATGTACAGTATTTTTAAATGAGAAAGAGAAACCTATAGATGTGTGTTATGTTCTTGAGTTACATGTTCTGATACATTTAAGTGCATGTGGCTACAATACATGTATGCAATGTGAAGCCTCCCTTTGAAGCCAGTAAACCTTATTTCAGCTTCCCTTGTGAACTGAGCTGTCTGTGTTAATCCACAACATGCTAATTATGGAGTCGGGCACATGGTTGCTCAGTTCGTTTACTGGCTTATTTCCCAGCCCCCACCTCCTCTCTCAGCTGGAAAAACTCTCATGTCTGAACAGTTGCTGCTGCCAGGGAATAAGAGCTTTTCCCTGCCAGAAGAGCAAGGAGGTAGAGGGGAGGAAGCTGTTGAGTGATTCAGTCATGTGTGCTTCAGAGACTTGATAAGTCTATATTTGAATAGTCAAGCCACTTAGTGCTTGGTTCTGAGGGGACATGAGGAGGCTTTAAGTTTCAAATGCTACCTGAAAGTAAGGCTGAGAGATTCATCCATATTCGCTTGTGAAAAGACATTCAAAGGCTGGCCTTATTCGCCTATGATACAAAGGCTAGCCCTACTTGCACTTATGAGTTCTTGGGGAACATTTAATTCTTAACATGTAATGTTTCTCTATTATTAATATTTCTCTGTTCTTCATTGCTTTTGCTGTATATCCTTTAGCCCAATAGGCTGCTGTGTGACACCCCCCCCCCCCCGCAATCACCTAGTAAGCACAACTGCAGGCTTGCTTAGATTTGCCTAAGACTAATCATGGCAACAGGCCCTATCAGTCCCTGGAAAATAGATGGGGAAGAAGTAGAAGCAGTGACAGATTTTACTTTCTTAGGATCAAAGCTCACTGCAGATGGTGATTGCAGCCATGAAATAAAAAGGCGACTGATTCTTGGGAGACAAGTGATGAGAAACCTGGGGAGCATAATGAAAAGCAGAGACATCAAATTGCAAACAAAAATTCATATAGTCAAAGCAATGGTATTCCCTGTGGCAATGTATGGTTGTGAGAGCTGGACCATTAGGAAAGCTGAGCGCAGAAGAATAGATGCCTTTGAGATGTGGTGTTGGAAGAGAGTTTTGAGAGTCCCCTGGACAGCAAGGAGAACAAATAGGTCAATCTTAGAAGAAATCAACCCTGTCTGCTCCTTAGAAGGGCAAATAGTAAAGATGAAGCTAAGGTACTTTGGACATCAAATGAGAAGAGAAGACTCGCTTGAAAAAGCCTTGATGCTTGGAAGGGTTGAGGGCAAAAGAAGAAGGGGGTGGCCCAAAATGTGATGGCTAGATGTTATTGTGGACACAATGGGCACAGAGCTGAGCGAGTTGAGGGGGATGGTGGAGGACAGGAGTGCCTGGCGGACAGTGGTCCATGGGGTCGCAAAAGGTCGGAACCGACTGTGCTACTGAACAACAAAGTCTGTCTTGTGATAGCTGATTGAAGTTGATTCATGCTGGCTCAAGAACTTACTCAAGGTCTCGTGACTTGCAGTTAATCTCCTGCTTCCATGTCTAAAAGCCACAAAAGTTATACCTTCCTGGTAAGGTAATTGTCTAAATGTAGCTTGTTGATTGATGAAACATAGATATACAGTATGTAGCTTGCTAATTAATAGACTTACAGTAGTTGTTATTTTTCTCTCTTCTAAAACAATTATTAAAAGCTGTGTGAAAATGCCATGTTGGCCTATGACCTTGATCTTTGTACCATTCATCTTCGACTGCAACTCCTATTCGAAAATGTATTTTCCCCTGAAACAGGAAAAATGTCATTGGCATGATTTTTTAAAAGGTAGATCCCAGCTTGCCATGAAGTGACCCATACACTATGATCACAGAGCCATTTCCTGAAGCACACATGAAATGAGACATACAGAATTAAACACCAGGACTGCAATGGACTGCCACAGCCTTGAGAATATGGGCAAGGTGCGCCTTCACAGCCAGTCCATCTGGCATGGTCTCTTCTGCCTCCTTGACCGTTGGGAATCACGGTTTCTCCTCCACTCAATTGGCCATTGGGCCCAATCTGATGGTTTCCAGTGGCATTTCCTCCACTGAGGGGGACCATCGCCCCACCTATGGGCAGATAAGCCCCTTTGTACCATTATCAAAGTAAATAAATTATTCTACTTTGTTTACTTCACTCATGGTCATTATTTGGGGCTCTGCCTTTACCAAGAGAACAAACTTCCAAAAGAATATCTAGGACATCTGCAACATGAGTAGATATGCAGAGACTTTTCCTGGCTGTTTAATTAAGACTCACATTTGGGCCCACCTGCTTTGCCTTCACCCACAAAGGAACTGAGAATCTCTAGATTTATCAGAGTTTGCCCTTTGAACACACATCATGGAATCAATATACAGTAATTGAATTCAATGGGACTTTTCTCTCTCTTCTAAATAGCATATCCTGAATAAGCTTCTTCTAGTGGCTTCCATTCCTAAGACTTCAAATATTCTTTTTTCTGCAAGCAAACTCATTCTTCTTAATATTATGGATTTTTAAAAAATCTACCATTGTGCATTTGTTTCCAACGAGCCTGCAAAACGTTCAGCAATTTGTGTGTCAAATCAAATATTTCTCTATACAGGCACAACTTCTAAGTTTGTTTTAAAATGTCAACATCACAGAGCTGAATTCAGAAGGGACAAGAATCAGTGTGCCAGTGCTGTATAAATCATATATCAATGTTGGTATTGAAACCTCATCACACAAGTGAAGACATTTAAAATATTTGTAACAAGCACTTTACATTTGTCATTCTACATGTCGGTTATAGCATTAGCTTTATTCATCTCTTTTTATTGTTCAAAATCTCTTTTATAACACCTTGTTTCTTCCTTATATAACATAAGCATTGAGAATACAGTACTTAGGTTTTCTGGTGCAAACAGAATCATGCTAAGCTCTGTGGTTGGAATAGCTGATTTCATTAAGGCTGTGAAATCCTAGGGCAGTGGAGCTCCATGACTCCTGGGATATTCAATCTAAAGAAATGAAATATATATTTCATTTCTTTAGATTGAATATCCCAGGAGTCATGGAGCTTCACTGCCCTAGGATTTGGCAGCCTTAATGAAATCACTGCATGTGCACACACAGACATGCACACACAGGGGAAAGTAGGCATAGCTGAAAGTCTGCTGATTGTTTTTGTTGCTGCAGTACTTCACAAAGGGCTAAACAACTGTATGACAGAAAAGAAAGACTTTTTGTTCAGTAGTCATAATGGGACAGCAGCTTCCTCACCTCATTCAAAATATATGCTCAGCTACAAAGAATTGTTTAAGAACAACAATAAAACAGAAAAATAGGTTCTATTACTGTGTTTCAGAGCACATTCATCTCTTTGTTTATTGGTTCATTTATTTCAGCTCCACGTGAAACACATTCAAATGAGTGTACAAACAGCAGATCCTAAAAATTATATTAAAATAATTATAAATACAACTGATTAGTGGAACTGAGAGCCCTGGGAATGCCATTTGTTGTTGTTCAGTCGCATAGTCAATTCCAACCCTTTGCGACCCTGGACCACTGTCCTCCAGGCACTTCTGTCCTCCACCATCCTCCTCAACTCGCTCAGCTCTGTGCCCATTGTGTCTACAATACCATCCAGCTAACTCATTTTTGGCCGCCCCCTTCTTCTTTTGCCCTCCACCTTTCCCAGCATCAAGGCTTTCTCAAGCGAATCCTCTCTTCTCATTTGATGTCCAAAGTACCTCAGCTTCATCTTTACTATTTGCCCTTCTAAGGAGCAGGCAGGGTTGATTTCTTCTAAGATTGACCTAGTTGTTCTCCTCGCTATCCAGGGGACTCTCAAAACTCTCCTCCAGTACCACATCTCAAAGGCATCTATTCTTCTGCACTCAGCTTTCCTTATGGTCCAGCTCTCACAACCATACATTGCCACCAGGAATAACATTGCTTTGACTAGACGGATTTTTGTTTGCAATGTGATGTCTCTGTTTTTAACTATGTTCCCCAGGTTTCTCATCGCTTGCCTCCCAAGAATCAGTCATCTTTTGATTTCATGGTTGCAGTCACCATCTGCAGTGAGCTTTGATCCTAAGAAAGTAAAATCTGTCACTGCTTCTACTTCTTCCCCATCTATTTTCCAGGGGTTGATAGGGCCTGTTGCCATGATCTTGGTTTTCTTTATATTGAGTCTCAAGCCAGCTTTTGCACTTTCTTCTTTCAACCTAATCAGGAGCTTTTTAAAGCCCTCCTTACTTTCTTCCGTTAGGGTGGTATCATCTGCATATCTCAAATTGTTGATGTTTCTCCCAGCAATTTTGATCCCAAATTGTGATTCCTCCATCTCTGCATTGAGCACTATGTGCTCTGTGAATAAGTTGAATAAGCAGGGTGACAAAATTCAGCCTTGTCTTACTCCTTTTCCTATTCCAAGCCACTCTGTCCTTCCGTATTCTGTCCTAACTGTTGCTTCTTGATTCATGTACAGATTTCTCATGAGGTATATAAGGTGCTCTAGTATTCCCATCTCTTTAATTACTTGCCACATTTTGTTGTGGTCCACACAGTCAAAGGCCTTAGTGTAATCAATGAAACAGAAGTAGACTTGTTTCTGACATTCCTTTGTTTTTTCCATGATCCATCTTATGTTGGCAATGTGGTCTCTAGTCCCCCTGCCTCTTCTGAACCGCGCCTGCACTTCTGGTGATTCTCTCTCTACGTGCTGCTGCAGTCTATCCTGTGTTATTTTGAGCATCACCCTTATATCAGACCAGAACATAACTAGAAGTGGCTTTGACATTGGGAGGGACAATAATCTAGGTCAGTGATGGCTAACCTTGGTGCTCTAGGTGTTCATGGACTTAAATTACCAAAAGCCCAAGTCAGCACTCCTGCTGATCAGGGCTTCTGGGAATTGAAGTTCAAGAACACCTGGAGTGTCAAGGTTAGCCATCACGGATCTAGGATAAAAACATGACTGAGTCAGATTTTGGATTTAGCTTGCTTATCTGCACCTTTTTTGATCCCTGTCCTCTTGGAAAGAGGAGGAGAAAGGAGGGCATAAGCATGGGGATCTTTTGCTGTCTTTCTTTCCCCTTACAGAGAGGAAGGGTGAAACAAGATCCCTTGAGGTGCAGTGCAGTTTGTTAATCCGAAACCAACCAAACCTTGCACGTGAATGCAAGTATTACACCAAATGGCATATCACACACCTCTATGTGACCTTCATTGACCCGATGTAGTCTGATCCTGTTCGCTCCAACCTGACTGTCTAGTCTCACCCTCAGTGAACACAGCAAACACCATGCCTCCCATGAGATGCAGTTAGGTGGAGAGCCTTTAAATCAGAATAGCCACTGTTGAGCCACTTTAGCCTGCTGAGCTATACGGAGATAGGGGCAGGATAGGACTATATTTCCCGCCACTCCTCTAGACTGGCCATTTTAAAGGTACCCATTTGATGTCCTGGTAATCAGGAAGGTATTTGCATATATAAGGAGTGCCAATGCTTTGCATACTGCCACAAGTTCTTTGAGAATTATAATAAAGAGAGGGAGTGAGTAGGCTAAAATGAGCATTCTCTTGTTTTGAACTGCCATTCATTTCCTGCCTGTGTGTCCTTTCCTGTAGAGCAGTGTTCCCCAACCTTGGGTTTTTGGACTTTAATTCCCAGAAGCCTAAGTCAGTACATTGGCTGATCAGTGCTTTGGGGAATTGACTTAGGCTTCTGGGAGTTGAAATCCAAACACCAAAGCTTGAGGAACGCTGCTGTAGAGTGAGCAGTGATGAAATATCAGTCAGGATGCTAGAGTGATGCTAACAAACTATATCTATATAAAAGATATTATGTCTATGGCTGTCAATGACAACATGCTTTTAGACTAATCAGCCTCAAAAACACATGATGTTGTTTTGCATACTAGATTTACTCTGGTATGAAAAAAAGATGGAAGAAGTGATGGAACTGATCTTTTCCAACTTTCATGAACAAACCCCATGTTTTGAAGTGTACTAAGACCTGCAGTGTAAAGTTTCAACTGACAAAAGCAGCAGCGACAATGCTTTCATAGAATAAAGGGGTCTATTGTGCTTCCTTCAAGAGACAGGCTGCTTTATTTCACAGCTATTATATCTTCCAAAGCACTGTTACCCATTCTTAGTATTCTTATAGTCTCTTTGCTGTGCTTCATAATGTCTTTATATGCAAACCACAACACATCTTTAGATCTTGACATACTTCTTTCTGCTGTTTACTGAATGCTGACGGCAAAGATTACCCAACTGAAATCATAACTGGAAGCAAGGAACAGCTGCTGAAATAGTCATCAAAAGGCCTGAAATTCTTTATTCCTAATGGAAAGCAGGCAGGTTATTGTTAGAGGTGACAATCAACTGCAGAGATATCCAGTAATTGGTCTGATCAGCTAAAATACATCACAGGATCCTGGCTACTATTTACATGTGTACAAGGGCCATAGCCAGGGGGTGGCCGTGTGTGTGTCAGCCCCCCCCCCCGCTAATAGCCTGCCCCCCCGGGCAATTTTCTAATGTTATATATGTGTGTGACATTGTTGCCCCTCCTGAAAAAATATTTGAGCACACCACCACCACCCCAATGTAGAATCCTGGCTATGGCCCTGGTGTGTAGCTGAGGAGAATGCCAGCAACAGCTCTTTAGATATAATCTTATCCTAGGCATTCATGGAGATGCCAAGAATTAAACCTGGCATACAGTATGCCAATACTGTACTTCTGACCTCATAGGTGCCTTCCAACTAAATTATTCTATGATTCTATTAGTCTCTTGGTCAGGCATTTAGTTATACAACTGTCAAAATATTTTAAAGCAAGTCCAAAATTTAGAAATAACTCTTTACAAGTAATGTAGTTAGCTGTAACTCATTACATTTTATAACAAGTAATGCAATAACTATTTTATGTCTGTCTGTCTGTCTTAATTATGTTTCTATACTGTCCATTTGGGTGTTTTTTCCTCTCTGGGAAAATGTTTACACAACATTAAAAGAGTTTAAAAATACAACAAAGAAACAAAACAAAACAAAAAACTGATCTCCAGTGGCGACATATGAGGGTAGACAATATATTAAATTTAAAAACCTGAACTGCTAAATGGCATTAGGGAGGATGTTCTGAAATGTCTCTTTAAAGAGCAAAATGTTTAATTGTTTTTTTAAATATGCCCAGAGATGGAGCTTGGTACAGAGCCATTGGTAAAACATTCCACAGTGTGGGTGCTACCACCAAGAAGGCCTTCTTTGTCGCAATCTTCATCACCATTTACAGCAGGGGTTCTCAACCTGCGGCCCGCAGCACCATTTTATGTGGCCCCCTGCTGCTTCCACCACACCAGGAAGTGCCATGTGGTGGAGAAAGGGCAAAATGCCCATCCAGCCTCTGAAGCTGTATGAGGGAGCATGACCTGGACCCTGGGTTTAAAAGGTTGAGAATTTCTGATTTACAGTGTCAGTACCTGGTGCTTCAGTATTTTGGAAGAGCAAGCGATGTGGGCAGCCAGTCCTAAATTGTAAAAGGCTTTGTGTGTTAATGTTAGTAACTTGTGGCTGATACAGAAAGGAATGGGAAGTCAGTGCAGCTTTGTCAAGGCTGGGGAGATATGTTTAACAGTCTGGCTGCTGCATTCTGGAACCATTGAAGTATCCATGTCAGGGACAAGGATAGCCCCACGTAGAGAGCATGACAGCAGTCAAGTTGTAAGATTACCAATGAATGGGCCAGTGTTGTTAAGGAATAGTTGTTTAAGTAGAGTTGCGGCTGCACAATTTGATAGAGTAAGTAAGAAGAAGGCAGCCTTCCAGACTGTCGCAACTTGTAAACCAAGACTCATCGTTGGCCACTAAAGGCTAAAAGTATCTTTAAAGCAAGTTGGCTAGGTGTATTAATGCACTTCTGAAAGTTAGGGGGAAATGGCCACATATTATGTTAATTGCAAGCAATCTAAAGTTCTAATTAAAAGTATGTTTGTTTTAAAAAGTGGGTGTTTAAACAGGAGCTTAAATTTATATTACGTTAATGCACTGAGAGTCTTACCAGAATGAAGGTAAAAAAATCCCATCCATGGTCATACTACTTGCCTTCCATTTGTCCTGTTTTGAGCTATGGAGAGGAGGAAGCAGCTGCAAAACTTTTTGTAAATTGCATTTCTCACCCATCCAAACAAAACTATACCTTTGTAATTTTATTTCCTTACCAGAACTCTTCCTGCCTGTCGGACAGGAGGAATGAGGGCCAGCTGTGTGGACTGGCTAGCCCAGCCATAAAAGACCTTGCTGCTGTTGCTGCCTCCATGACCACCCCAGGAACATCACAGAACTCTCCCTGCCTGTCGGACAGGGAGAATTGAGGGCCAGCTGGCTGAAGACTGCTGTCTCTCTTGACCGTACTGTATTTTTTACACTATTTTATTGTATTGTTTTATTTTTTCTTTTTATGTTAAATTTATTGATTGCATTATCTGTGCTGCATCTGTTGTTATACAGTATTTTTATATTATGCTGTATTTATATTTGAGATTATGATACTGTATACTGTATGTTGCTTATGTTATGTGAGCCGCTCTGAGTTGCCTCAGTGAGGCAAGTAGAGCGGCATATAAGTCTAATTTAATAATAATTTAATAATAAGTTAAGAATTTCCATCAGGTTGGATAATGCAAAATTTTGGAATACAAAGAAAAACAGGGGGTTTATTGTTAGTTTTGTTCATTAACCTGTCACCTGACAACAGTCTTCTTTCTTTGCAATCTCTTGTACCTTATCACTGGCAAAATGATGACACACACACACACACTCTCAAGTTGGGATAAACACTAATCAAATTTTCCAAATATATTATGAAATATCCAGTTTAATTGACTGCCGTAAGGTGAAGGCAAAGATTGCCCTTTCTCAAAAGCCAGTAGTATCCTACTCTATGATTCAGTGCTGTTTAGAGCCAAAGAACCAGCGCTGTCTACATGTGCAGACGTTTCCATGGACATGTAGCAGGCATGACTAGACATGGAACATTGTTTACCTTCGCACTGAAGTGGTACATATTTATCTGTTTGCAATTTTTTGCTTTCAAGCTGCTAGGTTGGCAGGAGCTGGGACAGAGATGGGAACTCTTTCCATCGTGCAGTACTTGGGTCTCGAACTGCTGACCTGCTGACCTTCTAGTTGTCAAGTTCAGCGTCTTAACCACTAAGCCACCACAGTTCCTTAATTTACTGTCATGCATGAATGCCAATCTCTGATATTAATGACATGCAATATAAAAGATCACTGTTGTGACCAGACCAGCAACAGATACTGGCAAGCTGCCTGCTAAGAAGTAATAAGAAGTAATAAATAGCACAACTCAGTCCCTATTTAAAAATAACACCCCTAAGCTTTGTTAGGCCTTTCTAGTAACTCCTTCGAGATGTAAAGGTCAATTTATTTGCCCAGAGACTCATGTTGTTCCTCTACCCTCCTCATCCAGGAGATTATCCTGAAACAGAAATTTTAATTTAACAAGGCTTGATTTGAAGAAAGGTTCACTTAATCAGGCAAACCTTTAGATTTTTTGGTCTATATAATGTCAAAACAGATAGCATCTCTGTATTTCTCTGGAGAATTACACCTAGCACTAATAATAGGTCTGTTCTGTGATACGGGCTATAAAATTCCTTAAGAGCAGCAGGCATGACGCCAGCTTGAGTTCTGTGCTGCTTTTCTGATTGACTGTAGCTGAAATTATTTAGTAGGGCTATATAACCAAGGGGCTGTAATGAAGAACGGTTGCCTGGAGCTCATTTTCCAATTCTGAGCACAGATCAGCAAATCAAGCAAATTGGAGCATCAACAAGATTCTCCAGTTTCCACCTGAAAGTTTGTTCCAACCCAGATCCAAAACACACTACATGTTGGTAGGGGGTTTCTTTGCCTAGCAAGGTGATTCATATACAGTGGGTGGACATCTCTGTGTAGACACATTCTCATGCACCCTCTCTCTTTAATTAATGGGTGTGTTTTGAAATGTATGCATTTTGACACCCTTTTTATGCCAAGTGCATTGCAGACTCAGAGATATGCTTATTTCAGGTACCAAATTATTTCCCTGATAGCAAATCTGTGATCTGAAATAAGTTGCACAAGTGTGTGGACTAAATAAAGGTCTCCCTTGCTCAAAATCCATTCATATCTGACTCTAGGGTTCAGTGCTCATCTCTGTTTATAGCTAAAGAGCCGGCACCATCTGTGTCTGCAGGCATTTCCGTGGACATGTGGCAGGCATGACTAGACTCTGGAATGCACGGAACACTGTTTACCTTCCCATCCAAGTGTTCCCTATTTATGCACAGTGACCCCAGCCCGCTGGCTGGTTTGAGCCCCTCTCTCCCTCAACTTTTTTAATCGGTGGCCTGTAGCAACTTTTAAAGTAACTTTTAATAATTCAAAAAAAATTTTTTTTTAAATTTTTAAGATTTTAATTTTTAACCTTTTATAGTTTTAAATTTGACATTTTTAGGGAATGTTTTATTTCTTTGTTGTTGTTTTCTATGATGTGTAAACTGCCCTGAGTCACCTCGGTGAGGAGGGCGGAGGATAAATATGAATAAATAAATAAATAAATATTAATAAATCTACTTGCAATTTCTTGCTTTTGAACTGCTAGGTTGGCAGGAGCTGAGACAGAGATGGGAGCTCACTCCATTGTGCAGTACACAGGTATCATACTCCGAATTTCCAGTCTTCAAACTCAGTGCCTTAAGCTCTTGAGCCACTGCAGTTCTGTGGGCTAAGTACGTACAGGTAAAAATGTGAGCCCAGAAATTTTGCTGATACAAAATGTGGGATGACAGAACAAGCTTTTTCTGCCTTATTTCCATCCCAAATTTCTTCTATCTGTAGCAAGATTCTTATGATCACAGTGGGATTATGAGTTTACTTTTTAAAAATATATATATAAGAATGCTATGTCATGAACCATTCCTGGAGCAGATGTTTTACAAACAGTACAATGCGTAGGGCTCTCCAGACAGCTTCTTGCTGCACATACCTTGCTAATTTGGCACAGACATGAGAGTCTCTTGCAACTGGGTTGCTTGGAGATAGTACTGATTATGTAAACCAGTCTAGGTATTACAGAGACACAAACTCCCTCCCAGAGTAATACAATAAAATCTGAGAAGAAATCTCTTAACAATCTGCGTGCCTTACTGAGATCTGGAAGGATATAGCCTCCTGGATTTTATTATGCTACTAGCCAAAAATAATGAATCCCTTACCCCGACTGGGTCATAGCATTTGCTCCATTTATATATTTAACTACATTTGTCTATTTCCCAATAAGAAGGAAAAAACCAGTTATCAAACTCCAATATTGAAACCATATGAAGCAAATAAAAATTCCACTTTCTCGATGAGAGAAAGAAAAATAATAATAAATTCAGGCTCACCATCTTTTCTATACATTTAATAAAAGTTACCATTTCTAAAAAAAATGAAGTTCAAAGGTCAGAGTTCACATACTACCTTCCTATAATTCAGGAATAATAATTAAAACTGTATGTCTTTGAGTTGGTTCTGAATTCTGTTGACCCTTTCCTTAGGCAGAAAAGTACTCAGAAGTGGATTACCATTCCCATCTTCTGGGTGTGCACTGGGTATTGTGTAGCTTGCCCATGGCTACACATGCTGACTCTTTTCCCGGGAGGCGCAGCAGGGAATTGAACTCCAAACCAGCAAGATACAGCTTAGGAAGCTGTCCCATATTAGAAAACTAATATTCCACTTCCTTCCCAAGTTTGTTCAGTGAGGATATGAGAGAGACCTTCACAGTGGTTGCTTCCAGGCTTTGGAATGAGCTGCCCTGAGAACCAAGTTATTCTCCTCCCTCTTGCCTTTCTGCCATCTGACTAAGATCTTCCTTTCCAGGCAGAATGCTTGTCTATTAATCAACAATTTGAGATATGCAGATGGCACTACCCTATTGGCAGAAAGTGAAGAAGACCTAAAGAAGCTCTTGCTTAGGTTGAAGGAGGAAAGTACAAAAGCTGGTTTGACACTTAATATCAAGAAAACCAAGATAATGGCAACAGGCCCTATCAGTCCCTGGAAAATAGATGGGGAAGAAGCAGAAGCAGTGACAGATTTTACATTCTTAGGATCCAAGATCACTACAGATGGAAATTGCAGCCATGAAATAAAAAGGCGACTAATTCTTGGGAGACAAGCTATGAGAAACCTGGGGAGCATAGTGAAAAGTAGAGACATCACCTTGCAAACAAAAATTTGCATAGTCAAAGCAATGGTATTCCCGGTGGTAATGTATGGTTGTGAGAGCTGGACCATTAGGCAAGCTTAGCGCAGAAGAATAGTTGCCGTTGAAATGTGGTGTTGGGGGAGAGTTTTGAGAGTACCCAGGACAGCGAGGAGAACAAATAGGTCGATCTTAGAAGAAATCAACCCTGCCTGCTCCTTAGAAGGTCAAATAGTAAAGATGAAGCTAAAGTACTTTGACATGAAATGAGAAGAGAGGATTTACTTGAGAAGGCCTGGATGCTGGCAAAAGACGAAGGGGGCAGCCAAAAATGAGATGGCTAGATGGTATTGTAGATGCAATGGGCACAGAGATGGGCGGATTGAGGAGGATGGTGGAGGACAGAGGTGCCTGGAGGACAATGGTCCATGGGGTCACAAAGGGTCAGAATTGACTGTGTGACTGAACAACAACAAAAATTGTTTTTAATCTGATACATGTTTAATTGTTTTTTTAAATATGAAATTTATATGGTATTTATAAAACTGTTGATTGTTTTACTTATCATGAGCTGCCCGTGGGGAGAAAGGCAGCATATAAATAATATCAATGAATACATAAAATAAAATAAAATAAACTCACAGCACTTGTGGTATGATCAAGTAGTTACAAATTCACTACTACCACTGCTGATTTGCCACATTCCCCTGGCTGGAATAGGTGTACCCTTGATATTCACAAATCCAGAATATAGTAGTCAGCAAGATTTTGGGTAGGACATTCTGGAGTGACTCTGCATAGGGGGGGAAATGATGTCCCTTGACTGACTAAACTTTCAGTCTGTCGAGTTTTGTATTTGCAGGTAAAAAGGAAGGGATGACGTATGAGAATGTAAAGAAGAGAAGAAACAAACTTGCTACAATCTGTATCCCTCTAAACCAAAAGTTCCCAATCTTTTCCAGCCGGGGGCTGGGTCACGCTCTCTCAGTCAGCTTTGAGGGCTGGATGGCTATTTTGCCCTGCCTGCATGATGGGGGTGGCCATTTGTCCCAACAGCTTCAAAGGGGTGGCCATTTTGTTTTAAAATGCCCTTGGAGGGGTGGGGGCCACATGAAATTGCACCATGGACCAGATCTGGCCTGCAGGCCTTAGTTTGGGAACCCCTGCTCTAAACCTTAAGATGCCGCATTTTTTTGAAGCAGCTTGGAGCAGCTTTTGCACTGTGCATGGTGTGTCTGTGCTGGTCATGGAGAAGACCACAAGCCTGAGCTCTAGAGTTATCCCAAGAGTGGCTGACTGAAAAAATGCTGTCATGCAAAGTAGATCATTGCTGCTACCCCTTCTTTTTCAACAGCAAAAACCAGGATTCTTTCAGACTTTACAGAGTACCCCCTGCCCTGGGTCAAACCTCGGGATCCTCTGCTCCTCAAACTCACATGCACAAATTCAGAAACCAGAGCAGAAAGAGCTGGACTTAGTACCAGTAGGTTTCCATACACACATAGACTCACACATTTGTACACATTTTTAAAACATGTAAAATGGAATATAGGGATGTGACAGAGTATTCCAGAGCAGATTTGCCCCTGCGACACCCCTGCCTTCAGTGTTGATGAATTGTGGCTTGGGAGCCCAGAAAAACACAGGCAAACAGTTCGTGTGAGGCAACAGAAAAACTTTTACTCACGAGGTGAGGTGCAGGGAAAATATTTACAGTGATGACAAAAATAACGAGCTTAGCTTCAGCATTCAGGAATGACATATATACAAGAGTTCACAGTCCTTAGTGAGTTTCGGGTCTCACTCTCTTTGCTTACCCAGTAAGCTTATCACGGAGTCCTTGCTGGTTCCTTGCAGATCTTCAGATGAACAGCTGTTAGGCAAATTCCTCCTCTGCAGCACGTCTTTGGAAAATCCTTGGTAGAAGCAAGCTCCAAGACAAAACACCAGCTATCCAAGCTGTTTTGTATCCACTGACACAAAAGTCACTACCACAAAGTGGCAAAGTCACAAAATCACTGGCCCATAAAGTTACCTCCAAGATGAGTACTCCAGCAAGATGACCACTCCGTTAAGACGAGGCAACTTGGCTTTGGGCATGCCTCTTCTTATGCACAAGAGGCTTCTTCATTAGCTGCTGGTCATGAGCAGCTGGCTGTTCTCTAGAATAGTCCTTAAAGATATACACAACCATTTATCCATGATGTAATATGTGCCACGCCCAGGCACATATTGGGAGCCAAATAAAACAGATAAGTCAGAGAACTTTGGAAATATAGGGAAGACAAAATAAGGCCAACCCTCTAAGCCAGTGATGGTGAACCTTGGCAACCAAGCTGTTCTTGAATTTCATTTCCCAGAAGCCCTAATCAGCAGGAGTGCTGAGTTGGGCGTCTGGAAATTGAAGTCCAAGAACGCCTGGAGTGCCAAGGTTGGCCCTCACTGCTCTAAGCTATCCTAACATGCTACAACACAGATATAAGGCAAGTTGTCTGGATCAGGGAACACAGCATACACAAAGTAGTTTTCCAAAGAGAATAAGGACATAGAGCAGGGATCCTCAACCTGCGGCCCATGGGCAGGATATGGCCCACAGCACCCTTCCATGGTGTGCCATGAGGTGGAGGAAGGGCAAAAAGGCCATCCGGCACTGAAGTTGTCTGAAGGAGGGTGACCCGGCCCCCAGCTTAAAAAGGTTGGGAACTCCTGACATATTGGTTCCCTCAGCATGAGGGCAAAGGCAAAAAATCTTACTATTTCACATAATCCCAAAACCTGTCACAAGCCCTACAGACCAGGACGTTATAGAGTTCTGGGATATGTGCTAGTTTGCTCAGGAACATGAGCTGCTGAAACCGTCCTGGCTAATAAGCCTCACCATTTGACCTTGGTCAGCCATAACAATTGATACATCCCACTGAGAACAGTCTCTTAAACTGTCATGGCAGAGATCATGCTGAGGTTCACACATTACAACAACAACAAAAAAGAAGTACAGTACAGTTCACCATACTTCACCTTGAAAGGTTGTAGAATAAATGCCAGGCCATGAGCTGGTTTACATCAAGGGCATTCTTTAATCAAATTCACTGTCTTTTGTTTTTCAGACTAATCTTGGGTTAAATGCCTAAATTGAAACTGACTGTTTTCCTTAGTTGGTGAGGCTGTCAACCAAATCAGGCAAGATGCTGACTTCTCAAGTGGAAACTGATAAATGTTTTCCTTTCAGAAACACTGTTCCTTTAAATCTCCATGCCAGAGCAATCAGTCTTGGAAAGGAACCTATATTTACCTCCCTTTGACCAATCATAAAGCAAAAGCAAGTTAAATCTAAAATATGCAAAGCTGAGAAAACCCATGTTGGGGTAAACAATTCTCCTTCTAAAGATGTGCTAACTGTGCAATCTGTCTGTTGACCCTGCTTTTATCAAAGAGGAGGTGCCACTCTCTTAACTGAAACATTCTAAGGCCCAGCTGCAAATCTCCCCAGGTAATTTTGCCCCATAAACTCTTACCAATTCTCATCAACTATCACCACCATAGTTAAAGGATGGCCAAGATCCAAGAAATGGGTATGTGCAAATAGGAGATAATCATAGATAGCAAGCAGGGGCATGCTGGCTGTCCTAAAAGGGCACTGGACCAGGAGTGATGAGGGCTTCTAACCCTAACAAAATATAGGTTCTAACCTTCTAATTTCGAACCAACAACCTCCTGATTACAGGACAATGACTGTCCTATAGCATTTAAAATCCTCTTATACCAGGTTTTCAACAAGTATGTCAGAAATTGTACATTATACATGTTCTCACTATCCTTCCTGGGGAATCGAACTCCGACCTCCTGCTTACTTACAAGGCAAAACTGTAACCTCTAAGGCATGGCAGCTCCACTGTCAGTGGAACTTCTTTTGGTAATCTTATCTTTGGCGGCACAGGAGGAGGACGGTAGGCAGAGGAACACAAAGCCCCACTAGTTTGCTTCATTGTTCTGGGCATTGCAGCTCAGCTCTGGTTGCCACCCCACCCACCCCAGAAGGGCCCAGCCTGGCACTCCACCTTCCATGGCTGCCCCCCTGTACAGAGCTGCCTGAGGCTCAAGAGAAGGGCAGTTGCTGGTGGCCGCAAGAGAAGAAGCACAAGACTGACCAATAGCATCCCTTGTTTTGAATTTTTTTAGTGCCTTTGCTTTGGAATAGCACCCAAGGGGTGCCATGGTACTGGGGGCCTGGGGTCACCTGAGGATGAGTCCTGGGAACCCAGTGGGACAGCATGGACCTGACAGCAAGCCCTTTGCTTTGTGTTTTTAGAGCCAGAATTGCTATTAGTGAACTGACTTTCTTCTCTTTGATTTTGAAAGATGAACAGAAAACAATGTGGTGAGAAAGCAATGCACAATTCTGGTCATACTCATGTTTCATTCCTACCTGTGTATCTCCCATCTCAGGATCCTGGCCTAGAACAAAGAAAGCAAAGAAATACTGGAGGTTTTTTAAAAATAAATGTACATAAATGTTTGCTTTAGAGAGAATTTCTGAGATATGAAAAGTTTTAAAATGCAAGCTGATTTTACGCATTTTAATGTCCCTTGCTTCTGTGTAGGTATACCATGGATTGAATTGATCTAAATGTATCTGCTGATATGTTTTAGAAAGGCACAAATGCAAATAGTGTATGTTCATTTGGCTGCAGGCCCACGCTTAGTAACCAGCCCAGAAAATTCAAAAAGGAGTGAAACCAAGCAGACATAAAAACGATACTAATTGAAATGCAACTTAAAACAATTAGCATGAATAATAAACTCTGGTCTACCACCCCTTGTTATCAATTGGGGAATAATTATGCAGATGATAAATTAATCACTTTATAGCCTGCAGTTTTGCACCAATAGATGGCACTAGCCATTTTTATAGCTTAGTACTGGGCATTTTCCTCTTTTGTGTCTCTGGCCTAAAATAGTTATTTATCATTAAAAAGTTTTTTTTTAATAGGGGGGATATCTTCCTTACTATCTCTCTCTAAACTAAAATGTATTTAACAACTCATAGAAACTACAAATTCAAATCAAACAACTGCATATACAGGTATATGTATAAAATTGGATGTGGGAGAGAAGAGAAGAAAAGCAAGAAAATGAGGTATCGTGATAGGAAAGGAAAGGGCCAATCCAAACACTATTCAATGACTCTGGATTGTTCCCACATTGTTCCAAAAGATATTGGTTGTATTGGAAGATTTTATAAATGGCTAGGATTCTATTTGCATAAATTAGTAAGATCTTAGGGTAAACAGAAAGGGTCTCCCTGAAGATTGTGGCATTTCTGAACCACAGTCAGTCATACCCTGATAACAGCGACCATGTGTTGTTGGCTAATCTTTTTCACACTAGGTCAGGTGAAGGATACTGCAGGATGAACTCACCCAAAAGGTGGCTTCATTTTGGCAGCTGCATGTCTGGCCTAGACACGGAAGAAGTATGATCTTAATTAAATTTTGGAGCTCAAATTAGGATTTTATGAACAGTGAAGCTATTTGTCCACACTCATTCCACTGGGCGCTTGCATTTTCCATCCTTCTACAGTGGTAGCCCAAATTCATCTATTGTCTACGGTGAGAAGCAAAGTACCATTCATCAGTCTGGCCCACTGTCCAGTCTCAGCGCATGCACACATACACGCATACACACACATACCACCACCACCACCACCACCACCACCACCAATGCCTATAGCAGCACAACCAACAGGGAAAAGATGCAGTGGTTCTAAAAGCAGCAGCCAGGAAGCCAGGAGAGAACGAAGAATCAGAACTAGGGTTAGGGTTACATACAGTGGTATCCTTTTCTTAAATACTTCAGTGCCACTTTTCTTAAATGTTTGAATGCTGCTTCCAGAGGCAAGAGACTGGCCCTTCACAAAGCCTGCTCCTTTTCTTGAATAGGTTCCAAGATATAGCACACATACAGGGTGACACATAAGTCCTTACCTGTTCTCGCTATGGGCAGGCATGTCATCTCCCCAAGATTCACCCTGCCCCTCTGCCCAGCAGTCTAATGGGAGTGCTTCCTCCCTCCTCCCAGCACAGAGTTCTCTGTGCCCCTCTGCTCATTAGCCAAATGGGAGCGCTTCCTCCCTCCCCCAGCAGAGCCCTACTCTCTTTGTGGACATAGGGACTTATGGGCCACCCTGTAGTCTGACAGATATTTGTCTCATGGACAGAGGATCTTAGGACCCCAGGTATTCAAGAAAATAAGTGAGCTATGATTAGAACTGATCTCTTGCCTTTGCAATTTTCACTGCCTCTGGTCCTTGTGTTTGGGGGAGAGGGGTTGTGATGTATGAACAGAGAGTGACACACTCACTCCCCCCCCCCCTCATTGCCCTGTCAGTTGAGGAAACTACCTCTTTGGGCCTAATGGCTATCCTTCAAGATGTTATGAGATCACTGATCCTCTCACCCTTCACTTTTTGCTTGGCTGTCTAGGCCAATGATAGCCAGCCTTGGCACTCCAGATGTTCTTGGACTTCAATTCCCAGAAGCTCAAGTCACCACACCTGCTGATCAGGACTTCTGGGAATTGAAATTCAAGAACATCTGGAATGCCAAGGTTGGCCATCACTGGTCTAGGCCAATGGAAACTCCACTCCCACAATGCCTCCACCAAGGGACCTTAACCCTCAACAAAGAATGAAAAACGCCACATGCAGAGCCACAATCAGGAGATGCAGAAATCATGCGCTGCATGAAGAAATCAATCAGTCACAGCAGGTTCCAGCGTAATTTGACAGTTAGACCCTGTTGTTTGATAGCAGGCAGAGGCAGGTGCAGGCGATCGTGTGACTCCCGCTCGCAGCAAAAATCCACAGTGTTTAAATTATTAAAGAGCCTTCGGAACATTACACAGTTCATGTAGTTAATGATTATAGTTCAGCGTCCAGGTCAGATATAATTAGACGTTACATTAAAATATCTTCACACAGCCATTTATTCTGATTTAATTACTTAAAATTATAGGTAATGAGCAGCATTGTTGAGGGGGGAGGATGGAATCTTTTAATGGGCTCATTTGAGGTGAATGCCAGGGGAATGAATCATTTAACCAATCAGAGTAAAAGACAGGTCCATTTTTAACCATGTCGCTGCAATGTCAGAAAAAGCTTTCCCTCACAACAAAGGGTGATGGAGAGGCACACAAATACACAAGTCAGAGCTTTCGTACCTGGTCCAGGCTGTACATCTTGAGCCCCCTTTACTACACATTAATTGCCTGAGCTGAACTCAGGCTGCAACTTCAATATCCCGGACCAGGGGTAGTTCCTTTTTAGCCCCCTGAGGAGGAAACATGTCAAAATGATTCACATTTGGGCAACAGGTGTAGTTCAGTGACAGAACATATGCTTTGCAATTTAATTCCCCAACATTTCCAGATAATGCTTACCTGAATTTGTCGAGAACTATGCCAGGAACAGATCCCCATAGTGGTCCAGCAATGCTCTGACTCAGTAGAAAGTAGCTCCTTCTGGCCAAACTACACACTTTACCTTTATGTATCTACTAGCGAAAGTATCTGGTACTGGTGACTTCAAACACAGAGGCACATTTCCATTACTTAATACATTTTTTAAAATTAACAACTCCTAGGTGTTTCTGCCATTCTGTTAGCAAGCATGCCAAAGCTCAGATGTCTTGGTTTTGTAGACTTGACACACAGATATGCACTCTCTTTCATTAGTATAGATCAGTGGTTCCCAATTAGTGGTACGCATACCCCCGGGGTAAGTGAGATTGCATCAAGGGGTACATGCAGCAATCTCTTAACTAAAATATTAAATCCTTAAAAAACAATAATGCAATAACAATTGCCAAAAAATTATTCAATTTAATTAAACGATCAGTAGGTAAGTAAATCGTATGCATCAAGCGCTTTCTCCCGCGGTGGCAGTTTTATTATTATTTGTATTTGTATTTTCGACTTATATGCCGCCCCACTCGCAGAGCGACTCTGGGCGGCTTACAGAAGAAACAGTTACAATTACATACCATATTCCATAGCATAATAATAATTACAGATAAGCTACAAATATCACATATATCTACAATAGCAATTGCAATTACAAACCATCAAGACATCCTAAGAAATAAAGCAAAGATACTATAATATAAATAATTACAGAATCAAAATTCAATAAGCAACAATAAAAAAGCAACAACCAAAAATTCAAAATATCAGTCCTGTTTACACAAAAATTACAAAAGAAGAAAACTAAACAATATCAGGACATCGTAAAAAACATATCAAGACTATTACAAGACAATACATTGACAATCTCGAAACCTACCCTCTCAGCCCTAGGAGTCCATTGGGGGCGGAGGCAGGTCTTAAAGCCTCCCACCCCGAGCAACACCTGTGCGCGGTCTCTCCGGGCCAGACCGGATGAGAGCCGGGAGTCCGTTGGGGGCAGAGGCAGGTCTTAAAGCTTCCCGCCCCGAGCAACACCTGTGCGTGCTCTCTCCGGGCCAGACCGGATGAGAGCCGGGAGTCCGTTGGGGGCGGAGGCAGGTCTTAAGCCTCCCGCCCTGAGGAACACCTGTGCACGGTCTCTCCGGGCTGGACCGGACGAGAGCCGGGAGTCCGTTGGGGGCGGAGGCAGGTCTTAAAGCCTCCCGCCCCGAGCAACACTTGTGCGTGCTCTCTCCGGGCCGGACCAGACGAGAGCCGGGAGTCCGTTGGGGGCGGAGGCAGGTCTTAAGCCTCCCGCCCCAAGCAACACCTGTGCGTGCTCTCTCCGGGCCAGACCGGACAAGAGCTGGGAGTCCGTTGGGGGCGGAGTCAGGTCTTAAGCCTCCCGCCCCGAGCAACACCTGTGCGCGGTCTCTCCGGGCCAGACCGGACGAGAGCCGGGAGTCCGTTGGGGGCAGAGGCAGGTCTTAAAGCCTCCCGCCCCGAGCAACACCTGTGCGTGCTCTCTCCGGGCCGGACCGGACGAGAGCCGGGAGTCCGTTGGGGGTGGAGGCAGTTCTCCGTGCGTGCTCTCTCCGTGCATGCGTGCATTTGTTACCCCGCCCCAATCGGGTGAACCCGACTCTGCGCGGCTTACATCAAGGTTAAAACATAGGATAATCTATATTAATGCTATTTATACTTAAAACTTAATGTTTAACTCTAAAAATCATAAAAAGTTAAAACAGTGTACAAGCTGCACACAAATTATATAAAATTTTCCCCGCACCTCCCGCGTCTCGCGTGACCCGATCGCGGCCGCCCCCGTTCCCGCCTATTTGCTCGTCATTGTCAATCAGTCAGTTCGGTTAATGTCGCGTGAGCGTGTCGCTGTGCTCGTTGTGTTGTTTTAATTGTGAATTAATAAAAACCGTCGCACCGTGTCGCGTCGATCAGCCTTATATACCTACCTCGGTAAACGGTAAGATAATGTTTTAAAACTGTGTTTAAATTTGCACTTTCACTATAAACTGCAATACAATGTAATGATGTTTAGAAAATAAAAATAATATTCAAGCTGCTTCAGTTGCAAGCATGTTCGCGGATTCTGTTTTCTAGATTTTAAGTTACATTAATACTATTTTCATTGTAAATTTCAATACAAAGCAATAATGTTTAATTTGTTTTCTACTATGTACCTACTTTGAATACAGAAGGACAAATTCAATTTTTTGCCTGTTCGCAGTTTCTGTTTTTTCCCCCCCGGTTTTCTAAGCTTTTTAATTACTTAAAGGTAAAGGTAAAGGTTTCCCTTGCTTGAAAGCCAGTTGTATCCGACTCTAGGGGTCAGTGCTCATCTCTGTTTCTAAGCCGAAGAGCCAGCGATGTCTGCTTCTGCAGACATTTCCATGGTCATGTGGCAGGCATGACTAGACACCGGAGTGCATGGAACGCTGTTACCTTCCCAATTACTTACATTACAAAAATACAAAAGCTGAGTTAATAAGTCCCCTTGTTTTTTAGATGGAACAGTGGCTCCTAAGGCGCCGAAAGGTTGAGGAGGAGTTATCAGAAAATACTGAACAGTCGCCTGTTAATGATGTGTCACCCTCTACTAGTACTCTGACACACACAAAAAGAAACCTTGATAACAAGGAATCGTCTCTCAAAAAAAAAGGAAATATGATGATAGTTATATTCAGTTTGGTTTTACAAGCTCTGGAGATCCTAATTCCCCATTGCCGCAATGTGTCGTTTCTGCAGAAACGCTGTCAAATCATTCGTTAAAATCATCCTTACTACGTCGCCATTTAGAAACCAAACATGCTAATTTGAAAGATGAATCTGTATCCTTCTTTCAACATAAATTAAAAAACCTCAAACAAAGACAAAAATCTATTGAGGCGCTTTCTTTAAACACGAATATGAATGCCCTGCAAGCCTCTTTTCGAGTTAGTTATTTAATTACCAAGCAAGCAAAACCGCATACAATTGGGGAAAACCTTATACTGCCTGCAGCAAAAGAGATAGTGAAATGTATGTTCGGAGAAAAAATGGCCCGAGAACTTGATGTTATTCCTATGTCAAATAACACTGTCTCTCGTTGTATTGCAGACATGTCAGATAATCTGAAAAACCACCAAATTCAACGCATTTTACAAAGCGATTACTTTGCCATACAACTTGATGAACCCACAGACATATCAAACTTGGTTGAACTTTTAACATATGTTCGTTATGTTCATTCCAAAAAGGTTCATGAAGAGTTCCTATTTTGTCATGCCCTTCCGATTCATACTACCGGGGAGGACATATTTCACATGGTCGACGGTTTTATAAAAGAAAACAAATTGGATTGGTCGAAATGCATAGGAATATGCACTGATGGTGCCAGAGCAGTGACTGGGTTCAGGACTTGTGAAGCGAATACAAGATGTAGCCCCAGAAGCAAAATGGACCCATTGTGGTATTCATGGAGAGGCACTTGCTTGTAAAAAAAATTCCAGCCTGCTTAGATAGTACTCTTAAAAATGCTGTGAAAATTGTCAATTTAATCAAGGCCCGTGCCACAAACTCAAGAATTTTTACAGACACTTGTAAAGAGCTTGGCAGCGAGCATGAGACCCTGTTGTTACATACTGAAGTGTGTTGGCTGTCCAGAGGAAGAGTTATTTCGAGAATATTTGAGTTGAGACATGAAATTGAGTTATTTTTGACCGAGCTGGGACATGCTGAGTACAAACAGATGCTGATTGATCCTTTGTGGCTACAAAAATTGGCTTACTTGTCAGATATTTTTACAATACTGAATGAGTTGAATTTGGGGCTTCAAGGCCAGGATGCAACCATATTCACTATGCAGGAGAAGGTTGAGTCAACAATAAAAAAAATGTCTCTCTGGACATCTTTGATCGACAGATGTAAATATGATCAATTTCCGAATTTAAAACTTTTTTTTGGAAACTACTTCTTCATCAGTGAATAAAGATGTAAAATCAGCCATAAAATGCCACTTGCAAAATTTGTCGACTGCATTACGCACTTATTTCCCAGAAATATTGTCGCAATGGAACTGGGTAAACAACCCCTTTGGAAACTATCCCACCGATCACCTATCCATCTCTGATCAAGAGGAATTAATAGACATCTCGTGCAACAGTAGACTCAAAAGTTGTTTTGCGGAGTAATCACTGGTTAATTTTTGGGCTGGTCTTAAAGATGTTTATCATGTCAGCGAAGTAGCAATAAAACATTTACTGCCATTTTGCATGACGTACCTTTGCGAGAGCGGATTTTCCGCAATGACAAACTTAAAAACTAAACATCGTCACAGACTTCAACTCGAAGACGACTTGAGATTGAAGCTGATCAAAATGCAACCAGATATTTCAGAGTTGTGCAAACAAAAACGTGCACATTTGTCACATTAATGAAACATGTGTTCTCTGTCATTAGAATGTCTTTTGATGATAATAAATATAAAATACACCTGATTTCATTTTTTATTTAACTTTCCTGCAATAAGGGGTACGCAAGTTTGAGGTCTTTCTTGAAGTGGTACGTAGAAAAAACTAATTGGGAACCACTGGTATAGATTTAAACATTGTATATCCCACCTTTCATTCCTATCGATGGCCATAAAAGCTATAGTTATTATTTCTTAGATGTGGCTGTGGGAAAACCTGTCACGAGCAGCAGAAAAGTTTTGATATTACATGGAGACGTTTAGACTGATGACCATTTTGGCCTTATGTTCATCTATTCAGAAAGCTAGCAAAAGAATGATATATTTGTCAATAATGCTTCAAGCTGCCACAAGGGGTTTTGCCCGCAGCTTTAGGAAGAGCTGAACACGTTACCTTATTCCACATATATGTGAGTGAGATATTTGTCTGAATAACAGGGTATTACAAAGACAGCATGAAGGTGTCAAAGCTTGAAAACAATCCCACAGAATAGCCAGACCAAACGTATCAGCCTGTCCGTACAAGCCTAGAACCAGGCTGGTGTAATTTGAGATGGGAAACAAGCTAGATTCACTACTTGGATGAAGCAAGTGACTAACAACCAGTGAAAGAGCAGCATCAGCATCTTCCTACCCAGCAGAGCTACTTGGGGATGCGAGCAGCTTGTAGTTTCCTTTGCCTCCTCCTGCTGATTAAATATCATCTTTCTATAACCACATCCACCCTATTAAAAAATTAATGTCAGAAATTATTCTGGGTTGAAATGATTTTTGCAGAAGAAACTCCGCTCAGGGAACGCCCAAATGAGGCTCCTTTCATGTCCCCAAGAGCTGGGACAGAGACGGGTGCTCGATCCGTCATTCAGTACCCAGGTCTCAAACTGCCGACGTGGCAGTCTTCCATCGAACAAGGCGAGCATCTTAACCACAGAGCCATCCTATGAAAGCATATGCTGCTGAAGAATATGAAAAGAACATAGATTCATCTACACCTGCTTGCCAGCTAGTTTCAATCATGGTACAATCTCCCCCCTCCCTTTCTCAAGATCAAGCTGCTAATTGTCTCCAATATGCTGTACTGTAGTCCTAAACCAACCTGTATTGTGGATAAACCAGACTTAAAGGCATTGTTAGGGTGGTTCTGCCTCCTGGATGCACAGGGAGGGGGCTTCAGTTTATCAGGGATGGAACAGCCTCACTGTCAGGACATTAGATTACATTAGAAGTCTAGATTCCTATTGCTGTCACCCTAGATGGAAGGGTTAATACCGAAATCCTAAACTAAGATGCACCCATCTTCTTCAGAAATTAATGGCCACATCATTAGAAGGAAATTGATAGTTTCAATAATAGAGGCAGAGAAATTCCTGATTAGTACCTACTGGGTAACAGCAGTGGTGGAAGGTAAAACATGTGGGAAATGCTTCATAGGCAGTAGCAGGAACACTCAAGCTAATATTTGTTTGATACAGTGTAGTGTAAAGCAATGGTAAATTCTTTTTAAATATTCTGTACAGGTATGATATTTCCCTTTTTATTTACTCTGGCTCCCAGAATGTTACAAGAATTGTCCTGGCAGGATTCTAGGAGTTTTACCTCACAAACCATGATTATAAATTACCTACATTTCACTTACCCAGAAAAGGCCTACCTCTGAAATGGAATGCTCAGCTCAGTTCTTGCTTCCTATTGTTAATTTAAAATAATAATAATGATACTCTAGTGCTTTTGCTAAATTCTAGTTCTTTGGGAGGTACTCTATAGAACCTGACTGTAATTCCCAGGAAGCAGCATGGCAACTTCCTTTTATATGGGAGGCAGCTGTGGCTGCTACTTGTATCCAAGTATACATTTTTTTCCTGGAAATCATTTAATGACAAACAGGAAAAATGCCATGTCAGATACCGGTCATCCCAACTCAAGGGCCCCTCCCCCCAGTTCCAGAGACCCAGTCTCTGTACGGGAACTCTCCCTGCCTCCATGACCATTGGGATCCAGAATTGTGGAGTGGTTCCTCCTTTGCTCATTTTGCCCTTGGGTCCAATATGATGGTTTCCAGTAGCATTTCCTCCTATAGGGGCTCATCCACCCATAGCCGTTGGCCCCTTTAGGGACTCAGGTTATTTACCGCTGCCCAACACTTGGCGTTGACTGGCTTTGCATGCGTTGACTAGCTGTGCAGTCTACTCCATTACCATAGCGGGATGTCCGGCCAGACATTATGTCCTTTTCTATATACTGTATAAACAAATAAACAGATGGGGGTGGGGGCAAGGCTGGAGAAGGCCATACAGCATCCTAGGTAAGCCCTTCTCCACCTCAATCACACAAATGAGCCAAGCAGCCCATTTCCTTTTTTGAGGTTTCCACAATTTATGAATAGGCACATTAACTCATGTTTTCCCTTTGTGAAGCTAAGCATATACACAAAGAGGAAACACAGAAGAACTAACTGATTGAGCCAAAAGACATAAATGACCCATCCAATGCTTCTCACTTTTATCTAATTTTAATCACCTTTTTAAAAAACAAAACAAAACATGGATATAAGAACTTTTATTAAGGCCATCAGAAAACATCTAGAATGGATATTTCTCTGAAAGAGAAAATGTTTGCTCTTGTGAATGGGAATGAAACAAGCAAGCCATTATGTCCCTGCATTGGTGAGACCATGAATGGCTGTGTCAACACTATATCAGCAACCTGATGTTACACAAGCATTGCCAAGAGAGATGGTAGTCCTTTTAGTGGTTGAAAAGACATAAGAGTCTGTTACAAAGTCATTAACATGGCTTTCTAGATAAATCCCTATGAGAGATAACAGGGTTAAAACAATTAGGAAAACATTTTCTACAAGGCAACATTTTTCTTGTCATGTTAACTATAATTATTTTTAAATGTGGATTGCTAGGTAGCAGTGCTATAATCTGGCCATATGTTTTTGAACTGAAAAGCAAGCAAATTTAAAGAAAGAGAGAAATGTTGAAGGGCGATTGACTATCAGGGCTGTGGATATGACTGAGCGAATACTCTAGAAATCTATTCATTCATTGTGCTCTGTTTTGGAATTGTTCCTGACAGAATCCTCTAGCAAAATGCAAACCAGATGTAAAAGGAAATATCATCTTCAGAGGAAACCTCCCCACATGTCAGTTTTAAAGCCTTTACATTATTTACATTGTTCATTCTCTGTGTTGGGGATTACGTAGGTTTTGTTCCTGTTTGTCTTTTTCTCTTCTCCTCTAGGGGATTTTATCTTCACTGTCTAACCTCACAATTAATACATTAATTGCAGCTGCAAACATTGTAGGAAGGAAGGGAGGCTTGTATTAAAAAGCTGATCCTAAAAGTGGGGTTTAATTTCAGATAATTGTAAGCTTAGGTTAAAAGTTTAAAGTACTTGGATCATGGTGGTATTGAAATATGAGATTAGAATGGGACTTTACTTTTGGAAACCACAAACTAATGTATACATTTTAGTTTTCTGACTTTATGAGTGTACCATGAGTACTTAAAATTTACTGGTAAATAGAAATAAGCACTGAGATGAGGCTGTTCACCAAATGAGTGTATATCTACATTACATAATTACAGCAGTTTGATACCACTTTAGCTGCCATAGCTCCATTCTTAAGAAGTCTGAGAGTTTTAGTTTAGGGAAGTACTTAGAATTCTACGCTGTAATTTAGGAGGTTTCACTAGCATATACAATACAGGGCACTGGCTCAACTGCTGAAAGCAGGAAACTCTGCTTACTCTGCATGACATAGCACCTCCTGGGCTATTGCAACTTCCTGAGTGTGGCACTATGACATCTCAGTGTTAAACTTCTGAATGCACTTTTTCCCCTTGCAGCTTACCATGGACTGACGATTTATATCTTACATCCTCTATACTAACCTCAGTATCACAATGGAGTGGGGATTTTGAGGACTAGGCTTTAAACATAATTCACCCAATAAACTCAAACTTTCTCTTTCTTCTAGCACTACCTGCCCTGAGATTTGTCTGTCTGCTAGAAGAGCTTAAAAAGCTTAGAATTTTCCTGAAATTTTAGGAGGTGTTTGGGACCTGGCAATCCTAGACCTAATCCAGATCAGGGCCTTTTTGCTTGAAAGTGGAAAAAACAAAATAGCCATCAGCTGCATGCTCCATGGGTAGCTTGATTGTTTTATTTCAGAAAAACCATCCAAAGATGCTTAGATTTAGAAGGTATCAGTAGGACTTTAGGTAGGTATCTTTTTATACTGTTTGTATAACACTTCAATGTTGAGGGTTGTTTTATTTGCTCATTGTTATACAGCTGCTAACTGTAAGCATACTTTTGCAAAAGAATCACTGCAGTATAAAACCACCTTTCATTTAGGTTTTTGATCCAAAAATTGTCAAATATCATTTAAGCATTGTTAGATATTTGAATGTCCAGGCGGCGGGAAAATCGCCGCCTCCTATTGGTCAGTGGGCTGGCTCAAGCAGGGTATTTAAACCCCTGCTGGCCAGCCGTTGTTTGTTGTTGTTGCTGTGACTTGAAATAAACAGGCGTGTTGTTTGGGTTCAACTACCGGTGTCCGTGTCCTCACTCCGCCCACGGATCCCCGGATCTAACACTGGCGACGAAGGTGGGATACTGAGGAACGGCACAGAACCAACACGCGCCAGAGCCAACATCCGCAAGACACATCGCTATGGCTACCTACGTCCCACCGACACCCTTCCAGCCCAAAGATGAGAGGTGGAAGAGTTACATGGACCGGTTCGAGTTCTCCCTCGTGGCGGCAGAACTGGCGGACATCGCACCCGAGCGGAAGAAGGCGTTCTTCCTGACGCACTGCGGTCCCAAGGTCTACGAGGTCGCCCAGTCCTTGATGGATCCGATGCCCATCACGGAGGTCTCCTGGGAGGCCCTGCAGCGGGCTCTCAAAGACCATTATGCGCCGGAGCCATCCAAATTCGTTTTCCGGGTCCAATTTCGGGACCGGTACCAGATGCCCGGGGAGCCCATAGGCGAGTACCTGGCCGCCCTGAGAGCCGCAGCCATCCCGGCCGTTTTCGGAGCTTTCCTTGAGGATTCCCTAACCGAGCAACTCATCAGGGGGGTCCGGGATAATAAGCTCCGGAAGAGACTGCTCGCCCGGAGAGACCTGACCCTGGCCGGAGCCATCGAAGAGGCTAGAGCCTTCGAGCTCTCCACGTCGGCCGCGGCCGCATTCCACAGGTCCCCGTCGGCACCCCACCAAGCCACCGCTCACCACCAGGACGTCGCCCCAGACGAGGACGAGGACGGGGACGAAGAGGCAGAGGTGTGCGCGACGGACGGGGGAAGCTCGGGAAGAGGAAATCAGCGCTGTGCCAGCTGTGGGGGGCCACACCAGAGGGCACACTGCCGTTTCCGGGAAGCCATCTGCCGCTACTGCGAGAAGCGGGGCCACATCGGGAAGGTCTGCCGGGCAAGGCAAGCAGAGGGCCAAGTTGACCGGCAGATTCAAAAGTTCCCGCCGGGCAAGATGGCCGCCAGCCACAGGTCCAATCAGAGGCGCCAAGGACGGAACGGCGGCAAGTTTGAAGATGCCGGCACACACACGCTGACCATTGGGCACACCGCAACGGAGAAGGGAGAGAAATTCTATACAACCGTCACGATCGACGGGGCCGAGTGCTCCATGGAAGTCGACTCCGGGGCCGCCATCACCATCATACCCTGGAGGTGGATGAAGAAGGCATTCCCGGCCCTAAAAGAATCGGATCTCCAGACCCAGAGGGTCCGGGTAAAGGACTGCCAGGGCAAGTACCTCCCCGTCGCCGGGCAGAAGTGGGTCCAAGTCAAATACGGACAGAGGGAGGAGAGCCTACCTCTGACCGTAGTCCATGGCAATATTCCCACGCTGCTGGGCACCAACTGGTTCCCCGCCCTGGGGCTGTCCATCGCGGGCATCCACAGCGCCGCCACCGACCAGCCCGGAGACGCCTCACTGAGGGACGACCTGATGGCCGAGTTCCAGGACGTTTTCGGGGAAGGCTTGGGCAGGTATGTGGGGTCGCCCATTTCCTTTGCGCTCAACCCGAGCATTGCCCCGATTCGGCTTAAAGCCAGGCGGGTCCCACTGGCCCTCAAACCCAGGGTCGAGAGGGAGCTCGACAAGTTAGTTGCCCAGGGGATCCTCGTTCCCGTAGATCATGCCCGGTGGGAAACCCCCATAGTGACCCCCATTAAACCGGACGGGTCCGTGCGCATTTGTGCCGACTACAAGTGCACAATAAATAAAGCCTTGGAACCAAGCGCCTACCCGGTCCCTGTCATAGACCACCTGCTACACTCACTGGGCCCCGGCAAAATCTTTGCCAAGCTGGACCTGGCCCAAGCGTATCAACAGCTACCGGTAGACGACGCCACGGCCGAAGCCCAAACCATTGTAACGCACCGGGGGGCATTCAAGTGCACGAGGCTGCAATTCGGAGTCAGCATAGCCCCGGGGCTTTTCCAAAGCACGATGGAAAGGCTTCTCCAGGGACTCCCGGGGGTAGTGCCCTATTTCGATGATGTTTTGATCATCGCGGGGGACCCGGGGCAACTCAAGGATAGGGTCTCCGCTGTCCTGGCGAAATTTAGGGCCGCCGGGCTGAGAGTAAAGCGGGACAAATGCTTACTGGGGGTCCCCTCTGTGGAATTCCTCGGGTTCCGCATTGATGCCAAGGGCATCCACCCAACAAAAGGGAAAGTGGAAGCCATCCAGAACGCCCCGGCCCCCAGGAACAAGCAGGAGCTGCAGGCATTCCTAGGGCTCCTAAATTTCTATGCAGCCTTCCTGAGGGGAAAGGCCACCGCGGCTGAGCCCCTACATAGACTGTTAGCGGCCAGGGAAGAATGGGTGTGGGGACCGGAGCAAAAGGCGGCCTTCCAGGCAGTAAAAAATCTACTCTCACAGGACAGTTTTCTGATCCAATATAATGCGACCCTGCCACTGGTCCTCGCCTGCGACGCGTCTCCCTACGGCGTCGGCGCAGTCCTGGCCCACCGACTGCCTAACGGCCTCGAGGCGCCCATCGCCTATTACTCCAGGACGATGTCGCCGACGGAGAGGAACTACGGCCAGATCGACAAGGAGGCACTGGCGGCGGTGGCAGGGGTAAGGAAGTTCCATGACTACCTGTATGGCCGGGACTTTGAACTTATAACGGACCATAAGCCCCTGTTGGGACTATTGGCCGGCAACCGCCCCACACCCTCAGCCTTATCCCCCCGGATGCAACGGTGGGCCATTTTCCTCTCGGGGTACTCCTACACCTTGGTCTACCGGCCCGGGAAACACATGGGCAACGCAGACGCCTTGAGCAGGTGCCCCCTCCCGACCCAGGATGGCGCGGACAGGGGGGAGGCATCGGTGCTCGTCCTGGACGTCCTGGACTCTGCCCCCACCACCTCGGCCGAGGTTGCCAGGGTTTCGGCGAGGGACGCCGAACTCCGCACCGTCTCCAGCTGGGTCCAGCGGGGTTGGCCGGACAAGGGGGAAGGGGAATTCAAGGTATTTCACGATAAACGGGACGAACTGTGTTGTGTAGGGGGTTGTTTGTTGTGGGGGGACCGGGTAGTAGTCCCCAAGAAACTCCGCCCCAAGGTCCTGGAAACGTTACACACTAGCCACCCGGGGATAGTGAAAATGAAGGGGTTGGCCCGAAGCTACGTCTGGTGGCCAGGCATTGACAAGGACATTGAGTCGTGGGTGGCCAAATGCACACCTTGCCAGTCATCACGGCCCAATCCACCATCCGCCCCAGTCAGGGAATGGGAACAGCCCACGGGCCCCTGGCAGAGGATCCACATCGACCTTGCCGGCCCCTTCCACGGACACACATTCCTCATAGCAGTGGATGCATACTCGAAATGGTTGGAGGTCCGACTCCTGAGTAGCACCACGGCCCGAGCCATAATCAAGGAGCTCCGGCAACTATGGGCCACGCACGGCATTCCGGACACCCTGGTCTCCGATAACGGCCCCCAATTCACGGCCACGGAGTTTGAGCAGTACCTGGCATCCCTTGGAACCAGGCACGCGCTCACCTCCCCCTTCAGAGCACAAGGGAATGGGCAAGCCGAGAGGTTCGTCCGCAGCACAAAAGAGGCCCTAGAAAGGCTGGGGCCCGGGGACTGGCAGGAGCGCATAGACACCTTCTTACTCGCCCAGCACAATCTTCCCTGCGCTGCCACTGGAAGGGCACCCGCAGAATTGCTCATGGGTCGGAGACTCCGCTGTCAGCTTGACAGGCTACACCCTAGGTACTCCCCAGATAAGTTCCGAGGAGACCCGCCACACAGCCGGACACTGGCCGTCAACACACCGGTTTTTGCCAGGAACTACGCGTCTGGCCCACCATGGGAAGAGGGTACCATCAGCGACACACTGGGCCCCTACACCTACAGGGTTCACCTCACTGATGGTCGGACATGGAAACGCCATGTCGACCAACTCAGGAGGCGAACGAGCCCCGACACGGAAGGCAACCACCCCCTGGGAGCGCAGACCGGCCCGGAGCCAGACATGCACCCGATGGACGAACCGGTCACCGACCCGGTTCGACCAAGAGACATCCCCATGCAGCCCGCTCCATCACCAGCCAACTTACCGTGCGGAGCAGGCTCACCCCCGGTCACCGTGGAACCTGACGCTCCTATTCCGGGTCCGCCGCAGGCCCAGCCGGGGCGGAGCGAGAGCGACAGGTCCGCTCTGCCCGACACCCCAGCGCCGACTGAATTGCGCAGGTCTGACAGGGTCAGGACACGCCCCCGTCATCTGGACGATTTTGTATGCAAATAACAGGTTAAGTGCATGCTGGGGGAAAGGGGTGTTAGATATTTGAATGTCCAGGCGGCGGGAAAATCGCCGCCTCCTATTGGTCAGTGGGCTGGCTCAAGCAGGGTATTTAAACCCCTGCTGGCCAGCCGTTGTTTGTTGTTGTTGCTGTGACTTGAAATAAACAGGCGTGTTGTTTGGGTTCAACTACCGGTGTCCGTGTCCTCACTCCGCCCACGGATCCCCGGATCTAACAAGCATGTTCTAGTCTAGGTGACCATTACTTCATTGAGCATTATAATTGGGGAGAAAAGTTTTCTTTTAAAGAAGACTGTGAGTACAAAAAGGAATTATTATGTCTCACTCATACATTTGGTTTGAGGATTAAAAGATGTTTATCACAGAACATTGTTATTACAGCTGTAAGAAGCAAATATCTGGTGGCTGAAATCCTGTTAGCATATCTACACTGGTAAAAGGATGATGGCATCACCACCTGCAGAAGTTTTTTAACTGTGGAACCATTGGATGAAAGGAGGAAGTCTTCCATTAGTGAAAATTACCACAACTGAATTATGTTAGCAGTAGGGGATATTTTTGGTAATGAAATACTTCCTCTACCTCTGAGCTCCCACATCTTCCACATGATGAAATGGGTTTGCAAGTCAGACAAGCAATCATGAAGACTTACTGGGGTTATAGAACTGGTAAAACCACTCCTTAAATATGCCACTTGCCTTGAAAGATCTATCAGGATCACTATAAGTCAATTCTGACTTGAAGGCATAACAACAACAAATATGTAATGTAGCATTGAATTTTAATATTGTATATGGTTTTAAAACTATTTTGGAAGCTGCCTGCAGTCCAAGGCATAAAACAAAACAAAGGTCACTCAGTATGTCAGGATTGGCACCCTCTTGCAGGTTGAGCCTTTTCATATATTCCTCCTTTACTCTATCACTGTAGGGTAAGCATAGATCAACTCAAGTAAGTGAAAATAGTTGGAAGCCACCTTGTTTCCCAAGGCTTGCAAATTGCAGTTTCTAGCTAGGCCTCATAAATATGTCTCATAGAAATCCTTCGTCCCTCTCTGTCTCATGGACAGCTTGTTTTTCAACTGTGTTTCAGCCAGTGTTCCCGTGTTAGCTTTCTAGCTAGCTGAGTTTCATGTTTTGTCTCCACATGTATGTAAACAATTCATTGTTTTGAGAAAGTTATTCTCTGTTACCTGATTGGCCAAGGTTAAAACCACCTGACCAGGAATTCTCCATTTTGGAGAACAGTGAGTTAGTTCGTATTTGTTTCTCAATGGACTAAAACCTCAGTTTGGCTTGTGGGATTTTCTCTTCTTTTCAAAATGGTTACCTAACGAACCTGGACCTGTAACTCTGTTTGCTGGACTGACTTATGCTACTGACTTATGCTACTGACTTTTATGCTTTATGAACCTGATCAATATAACTGATCAATAAACCATCATTTGCTTGAGCAACGTGTCTTCATTGGACTAAAAAGGGTAAGAGAAGCATTGCATTCACACACAAGCCTCTGAACACGCTACCTGTTTAAACTTCCTTGAGATGAGAAGCAGCTAAAGGCTGTAAAGCTTTATTGCCAGCCCGCCAGCCCTCTGGGGGCTTTGGTTAGGGAGGTTTCTAGAGCAGAGGGGGCCGGCTGGTACGTGACACTATTGCATCCATTATACTGAGAAAAAAGAATGTTGATTACAATAGAACACACATTCCTTGTGTTTATAGTAGAGCACACATAAGAAATCTAATTTTCATAAGTTTAAGGAAATACTGGGTGAAATCCCTTGGTCATCAATATTAAAAGAAAAGGAAGTTCATGATGGTTAGGATTTTCTTAAAGGTAAGGTATACAAGACTCAGAGACTGTGGTGGCTCAAGTGGGTAAGATGCTGAACTAAATGACTGGAAGTTCGGAGTTCAATTCCTGAGTACTGCACAACAGAGTGAGCTCACGTCTCTGTCTCAGCTTCTGCCAACCTAGCAGTTCAAAAGCAAGAAATTGGGAAGTTAAACATCGTTCCTGCACTACAGTGTTGAGGCATGCTTGCCACATGTCCCTGGAAATGTCTGCAGACTCGTTGGCTATAAACAGAGATGAGTACTAAACCCTAGAGTTGGATATGACTGGCTTTAGAGTAAGGGTGATCCTTATCTTTACCTAAACAAGACTCAGTCACAAACAATTCTTATGAGAAAGATAACTGGGAGATATTTAATGAACTCAGGGTAGCTCCATATAAAACATTCTCATGAGCTAAGATTTAAATGGGAGGGCTAAAGCTCAGAATGTGCAAGGAAAGTCCAAAATAACAGACATGATTTTTAGAGCAATATTAAGAAGAAGAACAAGGAAAAACAAACACTAGTGGGTGACACAGAGAAGGGAGCACTCCTTAACATCTGTTTTGTGTCTGTCATCTGCCAAAAGGAAAAGGATGTTCAGTCCTTGAGACAGTCCAGGTCAGGTAAAGTGGTGGTATGGGAAAAAATAGCTAGTTTAAATAGAGCCAGATGAATTGCACCCAAAGAACTGAAAGAAGTTGCAGATGTAATCTCATGGCTTCAGTCTGTAATCTTTGAGAATTCTTGGGAAACAGGTGAGATCCTTGAGGACCAGAGATGTAGGCAAATAGTGAACACTTAGAATGGGATTCTGTAATTACTGTACTAAGTTCCAACCAAAATTTCCTAAAAACAAGTCATGCCAAACAAATGCTCTATTTCCTCCTCCTAATTTTAATAAAATAAATTTTGTTACTGCAGATGTATGTCAATTTCAGCAAATCTTTTGTCAAGGTGCCTTATGGATATCCTCTTCACCAAGCTGACCAGATGTGTACCAGTCTGTTGTTATAGCTGACTATAACAGAGTAGTAAAGGTAAAGGTTGCCCTTGCTCAAAAGCCTGTCAATGGAGTAGAGAGAATGCTTATTAAGCTTGGACATCAAGCTGAATGGAGAGCTAATAATTTAGAAGACAAGAATCAGGAGTCAACAGTACTAGGCAAAAGGAGCAGAATGGCTGAAATTCTGTTTTGGAGCAATATTCCGAGCAAGAGGAAGAACAAGGAAAAATAGGCATGGATGGCCATATAGCCATATAAAGATGGGAGGACTGCTACTCAACAGTCCTGAACTGTCTGAGTTGTTCTCTGGGATGATGACAAAGTTCACTTGACTTGTGATACTTGGAAGACTTCAACAACCATACTGAAACCATCTTAAAAGGAATGCTCAAGACTTCATGTCCTCCAGGTTGACCATGGATCTACATCTGAAGGGGTATCTGGGCCTACTCATTCTACAGGGTATACTCTGGGCCTAGTCTTCTGTGCCGGGCATCACAATGGTGAAGCAGGCAGAGCCAAACAAGTTTACCAGAGAATTGATGGTGATGAGAAGGAGGCTGGCATGATGATGCTAGAAAACTCAGAAGGAACACAACTAAACATAATCTAGAGTTCATTTGAAAGCCTGTTCCATGGCAATGGCTGCAGAGTAAAAGCATATTTTTTCTGCTGCCATTATGTCTGCACAGAATCATCTAGTGGAGGTATTTTTAGAAATCTGCTGACCTGGAGTTTCCAAGTAAGCACCTCAATCATTTGTTGGTTTAGCAGCTGTTCTACCAAGGAACCCTTGATTCTGGTTAGCCTGTGACAGATTTCATTGTTCATTCAAGCCTAGCTGCTTTTACTCATTTGGATTCAAGAAGGAAAACAAAAATCTTTCTTTAATAAGGGGTTTTAGCATACATTTATGAATTCTCTTTTCTAAGGCAAATCTGTGAAAGCTTACTGCATCTGTTTGCAGGCTTTAAATGCACAACTCTTTAGCTCATTTGTCTAATTATATGATTAGGTCCAGCTTCTGGGTTTTATTAACATTTACTGAAACCTTATAATTATCCCAGCTTCTGGGCAATCCCGTTAATTCTTCTTGAGGTGATATCTTGGGGACCTAAATAGAAGTGTGCGCACTTCCTAATGAATTTGCTCAACATGCAGAGAGAAGAATACTAGACGCTAAGTAGCAGCAAGGAGACTTTTAAAACAAGGGTCAGTAAACATGCCCCATCTACTCAATTACTGCCACTTTTGTTTTGTAGACTTTGTCACAATGTATAAAACAAGTAAGAGACAATAACATGACTTCAGCCATTTATGAGGATCGCCGCCCACGAGTAGGAATTGATACAGCAGGTGCTTATAGAAAAATGGGAGAAGTGTCTCCTATTTCTAAACCAAATATTGTTGGAGATGGAGGAGGAGAGCAGGAAGAGATTATTTTATTGAAAAATAGGTTGTCATGGAAGTTGTTTTGTCTTGTAATGGGCAGAGGAGTCATAGTGAAATTTCTACCTCCTATTAGATACAATTACAGTACAAGGAAAAAGAGAGAACATCCTTTCATTTTTCACTTAAAAGAAGCATTCAGTTCTGTCTAAGCAAATTAAATAATGTAACTGTTCAGGGAATAGTAAAGCCTGATTCTGTTTGGGCCAAGGCTATCTGAAGGACAGTATATAAGCCTTCTTTACCATTAATATCTTCAGAGTAGTCCTCACATATAAGATACGACAGAAGATACCTTAATGCTGGAAATATCTGCAAAGTTCTTACAATTCTATGTGGAAACATCCCCATTGTGTAACTTTTTGTAAACATGAGATAGATCACCCTTGCTTGAAAGCCAGTCACATACAACTCTAGGATTCAATGCTCATCTCCTTTTATAGCCAAAGAGCCTTATTAAATTCTGAAATTGTGATGTGCCAAGCACAGAAAGTGGAGCATTTTTGTGTACCTTTGTTCTCAGTTGGTTTCAGTAGAAGTGCAGGACATGTGGGAAAATAGCCATTCACCTGAGATTTGACCAGTTCAATATAAATTTTAATAATAATAGAGGAAATCCTACAAGCACAAACCTTCTCTGCCTTTAACAGTCATCCCTGCACCAAAGAGTAGGCATTTAGATTATTTTCCAGTCAAATTGTTGCACGTGCCCCTTATATAAGGGTTCTTGTACAAGGGGCACTTTTGTGTAATTCTGTGGTTTCTCTGAGTTGTTCTGGTATTTTTTGTTGTAGAGCACATCTTCTGTTTGGTCCTGTTTAAGATGTGGTTCAGTTGTCCATTGATTCAGAGCAGGCTAAAAGATCTACATGACATTAGTTGAACAAATCCCTTGGTCCTTCCAGATCTGTTATATCTCCCTCCTCTCAAACAAGCCTAGGTACTATGGGGATCTGTACAACTAGAACTCCTCTGACAAGAGCTGTGATGTCACTTGTAGGAGTGTTGCTGTCAACATGCAGCAGGGCTGGTTCTTGCTGATTGACTATAAGGGGGAAGGTAGGGTGTTTTCTGCCCAGCACAGTGACCTTTCAGTCTCTGCTTCGTGTCTGTTAGAATCAATATAAAGTGCTGTTTTACTCTGCCAGCAGAGAGTGGCTCTCTTACAAGTTCTGGAAGGGGTTTCTCTTTCTTCCATTGTCCATAAAAATGCAGGGTTTCTAAGTGGTAGAGGTACACGAGGAGGGCACAAGAGGGAAGAGGGGGAAAGATGGAGGAGGAAGACAAGGGAAATGCTTCTCCTGCCCCTGTTCCCCATGTCCCAAATGAAAAGTGCATTGCTTAGTTTACACCCTTTTTAAAGCATAAGTTTGTGTACATGTGTTGTTCCTTATTTTCACAAAAACAGGAAACCAGTGGAATTGGTTAGCCTCCAAAGTAGCAAAATCTCTAGGGAATGTCCCTCCCCTTTCCCTGCTTTTCTCTGATTTTCTGCTGTGTCTGTTAGTAGGTGGTTGTACTCTGCTAAAGAGCGGGCCAGCTGTGTGAACCCACATAAAGAAAGTGATGGACACCGTCTGATGTCACAACCAAAACTAGACAATGGGGGCTTTCTGCAATGAAAATATGGCTGGTGTAGTAGACACTGTGGCAATTGGGGTGGGGGGGTTTGACGGGAGAGGTGAAGCTCAAGAACAGCGGCAACAAGTGCCGCAGTTCTTGAGGCCTCACCCTCATGTTTTCATGTCTGTGGAGTTTCCTGTAGCACCAGGACAGCAGAGCTGCTTGGAAGGCACCAAAAGACAGCCTGAGAATGTGAGAGCAACATTATACTGGAATATCTCCCTGCCACATTTCTCTTGCATTGTTTCTGTCAACAACAACAACAAAAAAGAGTCAGGACAGGTTCCTGAGGAATGTCTGTCCTATACTTTCTTGCATCTCCTTCTCTTAATAACACACCTGCAGGAGAGAAAGTGCATGAGGTAATGGAAAACAACTGGAATGGAGGTGTCAGAGAGAAGGATCTCTTGGGGATGCACATAATGGGTTTTTTTAAATGACTTTTTCTCAGAATAGGAAGAGAGAAAAAGCTTTCCCCATCACAACTTTAGCTTGAGACACTAGAGCAGGCAGGAGGATGGCCATCAGCTGCCAAGGACAGAGATTGTGGGAGTCAGGAGTTTGTGCAGCAGAGTTGGTCGGGTCCACCTCTGCTTTCCCTCTTCCTTCTACTCCACAAAAAGCAGCAGCAGCAACAGGGAGGAAAGGCCATGGTGTTTGCAGGTCTGCTGAAACCTGGTCTAGCCTGGGGGCCAATTCTGTCTATACTATGGGTGGGAAAGTTATGGCCCCCCCCAAATGTTGTTGACGTGTATACAGTTCCTATCATCCCAGACAGTTGATGGAAATTATAATCAGATCAGTGCACCATAATCAGGCCAAACTATACATTACAGACAGTCTGCCATTAAAAGGAAGAATTCATTGAATGCTGAAAACATTTGACTTTCATAACTGGAGATTTTCAAACCTTTTCTTGTTCTGTGATTAGTCATCAAGTGGTTAGCACATATTTTGTTTGCAAAGTATGATTGCTCAAGCATGGTCTGCCTGAACTACATCTCCAAAGCACTAAGGGATTTCAGACTCTAATGATGTGCTGTCTGTAACATTATGGTTTAATTCTCATTCCAGACACAATATTTTAAGGCATGGAAGCTGGAAAGAAGGTACAATCTTGATGGTGGATTCTGTTGGTTTGTGTTGGATCATAAGCAGAGGGGCACTTTTGTGTCATTCATTGGTCTAGAGTATTAGTATTTCATAAAGCTCCCAAATGATGCCATTTCACTCTGCAGCTGAGAACATCTGGTGCATTTGGCACCTCTGATCTAGTAAAAATAGCACACCATCTTGTATACAGGCAGGGTGCCATCTAAACAGATGGGCATACACACTGGCAGCCAAGAGGCCTTGTATTGGCATCAAAATGCATTTGTGGAGGATAGGATTTGCAGCCAGAAATGTCAAAATAGCAGATCCTGTTGCAAGAAAGGGAAAAGAGGGCTGAGTGACTGCGCTGGATTAACTGTGAAAAGGGGCAATCTCATTTCTGCAGCTGGGGTCATGTAACATTCGATTGGGCACCTGCTGTGGGAACTGAGTCCCTACAAAGTCTCTGCCTCAGTAAGGGGAACAAAACAAACCTGGGCTTTAAAAAGAAACATTCTACAGTGTGAAGGATTCACTACATAATGTGAATGACACTCTTTTATCAGCTGATCCACAGGTAGCTGAGTTCCACCAACATCAATTTCCCTAGCAAGAAAAGAACCCCAGGCTGAAGAATGTCAGATGGCAGGCTCTGCACAATGTGGTTTGAAGGACCATTCCCTGAAGAATTTATCTTACTGAATATTAAGAAGAAAGTATAATACAGCCACCTGGGAATGTCAAGGAAAAGACTGAAGTAGAAGATTTCTTTTAGGTGGTAGTGGTCAGCATTCAGCTCATCTTTCTTTACCTGTTGCATCGTTTCATTTACCGGTAATTTTGCCTGTTGTGTTATCAACTGGCTGGACAGTTCATGGAGTTAGATATCTGGTTGTAGAGCTAATACAGTAATTTGGGAGTTTGATTCCTCCATGGGGCATCAGAGAGGAGCCAGACTGTGTAGCCTTGAGCAAGCTGCACAGTTCCCAGAAAAAGGTACCTAAAAAACCCTTCGCTGCCTAGAAAACCCTAGCAATGGGTTGCCATAAGTCAGAACTGATTTGACAGCACACTGTTATTGTAGTGGTGGTGGTGGTGGTGGACATCAGAACATACAGATGATGTTTTGGAGATTTTGGGGCTAACCCTTAAAGTCCCCCAAAGAGAACCTTCCTGAACTCTAGTAGTTTGAGGTGCAACAGGTGAAGGCAGGTGAACAGGTACATGGGTTCTTTCATGGGATGGGCAAATGAGCTTACTCATAGGTAAGCAGGGCTACTCTTGTCAGTTTCCCCCATCTTCACCTAGTTTTTGAGGCATAATATAATTCCATAAGGAGGCCTATAATCAGTGGTGGGCTCCAAAAAAATTTACTACCACCATGTGGGCGTGGTATGGTGGGTGTGGCCAGAGGGGAAGCCCTGTCTTGCACCCAAATTAGGACTAATTTATTTCAAAAGTTGGATGGGCAGGGCCAGCCAGAATTTCTGTTACCGGTTCTGGCAAACTGGTGTGAACCTGCTGATGCCCACCACTGCCTATAATTGATTTCCTAGCTCCCTATGATGCCTGACACAGGGGCTGTCTGAAAGGCAGGAGGCAGAGCAGGGCAATAATGGGGGACAAAGATAGGAACAGGGCCTTGGCTTCTGCTATCTTCTTTCAAAGGCCAGCTCCCTCTCAAACCCATCACTTAATTAAATACTGTAAATGGGAATGGAGGAGTCCAGGCTCTAAACTCTGCCCTGGTGCTGGGTTTGGTGAGTATGCTGTGCTTGCCCACATCAGCAGTGAGTGACCAAAGCCACTGCCAGTTCTTCTGGGCAGCTGGTGATGCCTCAGCATTGACATCCTCTTCTTTCTGCTCCACAGAAGGAGACAACAGTAACAGGAAGGAAAAGGAAAAGGTTGCCCTCGCTCAAAAGCCAGTTGTATCCAACTCTAGGGTTCAGTGCTCATCTCTGTTTATAGCCAAAGAGCCAGCACTCTTTGCGTCTGCAGACTTTTCCATGGACATGTGCCAGGCATGACTAAACACTGGAGTGCATGGAACACTGTTTACCTTCCCACCGAAGTGGTCCCTATTTATCTACTTGCAATTTTTTGCTTTTGAACTGCTAGGTTGGCAGGAGCTGGGACAGAGACAGGAGCTCACTCCATTGTGCAGCACTCAATCAGGTCTCAAACTGCTGACCTGCCTTTAACATGTTACTAGCCCAGGTGCTCTTTGGAGAGGGTGCTGTGCTCTGCCTCAGAATCATGATCTCTTCGTAATCCTCAGGTAAGCTCTCCTTAGCCCTATCCACCACACCTATGTACTTGCAGCTGATTTTTGTGGTATGTAGAAAGAGCCTCCTCAAAAACTGTGGTATTTTTGACCCACAATCAGGCATTCCATGGGCAATGGCAACATTGTTGTGCCAACTAATCTTTCTCACACTAGGTCAGGCAAAAGAAACTACAGAATGAATTCACCAAAGATGGCTTCATTTTGGCAGTTTCACATCCTACCTAGAAACAGAAGAAGAAGCTGCTTTTTTTTTCTAATTTGTACTTTCTTGACATCCACTTCTTATAATTTCTTTGTCCCCTCTCCAACTAGCCCCCCCCACACACACACACACACCGGGCTGCCAGTTTTGTTAGCCACTAATCTGCAGTCTCTAAAAAATGAATTAAATTGCTTTTGTTCAGTGACAGGGACATTTGCAGATCATTTGAGTAAGTGCTGACTAAAACTTCTGCATTGTTTACCAGATAACTGTGACTTTAGGGGAAATATCCAGCTTTAGTTTCTTAAATGAAAAAAAGTGTGGCAGGTAGAGTCAAAGGGATTTAGTTCTTGAATTCAATTGTGTACTTTTGACGAGTTGCCACAACAAAACTACAGCACTGATGAAAATAAGGATTATGCCATATGAAAGATCGTCTTGGTGACTTTCAGGAATGCTAGGACTCAATGGCCAGGAATGCAAATTGATGACATCATTACACTTGGAAGTTGCCCTGTAAAAATGACATTTTCGCTAGGGGCGTCCAGTTGTCTGTGAGCCAGCAACCAAACCACTCAACCAGTCGTAGTGATCCAAAGCGTGTTAGATAGAGGATAAAATAACCTATGTTCTGGCACTATTAGAATTTTGTTTGAGCTTTCCAAAAAGTTTTTATGACAACGTTTATCCAAAAGTCCTTGACCAGAATCCTGAAAAAAAAACTCAGATAAAAGGGACAAATCTGTCTGAAATCGAACAAAGCCACTTTCCGTGATTGATAGAGGTTGCTGATGAGGCTGTTGGATGGTTTTGCTCAGTTTCCAACAGATTTGTCCCTTTTATTTGAGTGCTTTTATGATATTGTTTGAGGGTTTAAAAAAAACATTGTCATAAAAACTGTTTCTGAAGTCCAACCAAAATTCTAATAGTGTCATAACAAAGATTATTTTATCCTCTATCTAACACACTTTGGATCACCTCAATCGGTTGTGTGGTTTGGTCGCTGGCTCACCGACAACAGGGCACCCCCAGCAAAAATGTTGCTTTTCCGAGGCACCTTTCGAGTTTCATGTTGTCATCATTTTGCATTCCCGGACTTTAGGTACTAGCATTCCTGAAAGTTGTCGAGACAATCTTTCACACGGCACAATCCTTATTTCTGTCAGTGCTGTAGTTTTGTTGTGGCAACTTGTCAAAAGTACATAATTTTTGTTACATGCCAAACTCAGTCAGACCATTCTACTGAAACGTAAGCCATTCATCAAATTCACATCAAAAAGATGGGATGTAAATATAATGATACAAAATTTCTGACTATGGTTGGACTGAAACTGGGTTGCTACCATCAGCAGAGCTTGTGGATGCAATTCTTTTGCTCATGTTATTACACTAGGACAAGGGTGCCCAAACTTTTCAGGTCATGGGCCAGTTATGTGGTTCAGGAGTGCCCAAACTACAGCCTTGGGGCTGGGACTGGCCCTGGCACCAATTCAGCCTGGGGGCTGGATCTGGCCCTGACACCCACCTAGAGTCATGTTTGCCTGATTGGGGTGGGATAATAAATCTAAATAAATAAATAAATAAATCTGGCCCATGCCACTCTCGTCTGCTCCCAGAGGCGGAAGTAAAATGCACCCATACGGCCGCATTTTACTTCCACTTCTGGGAGCAACGAAGGTGCCATGGGCCAGATGAATTTGTGTTGGGGCCAGATCCGGCCCCCAGACTGTAATTTGGGCACCCCTGGACTAAGATGACAAAAGGACCTTTCCACCACTGGCAGATCTTGTTTTATGATTTCCCCCATTAGATCTGGGGAGTTTAAGCTAGTGGGATTCTTAAAGAAAATAAACAAAACAAAATAGAGAAGACAAAAACCTTGTGGCACCCGAAAGACAAACTGCCATATTTTAATATGAACTTTCATGGATTAAGTCTACTTCCTCTGATTTAAGAATGAGATTATATGGCAAGATTTTATGCATGGTCCTCTGAACAGGTGAAGATAAAAAGGTCAGCTAATATTGTAGACACCAGTTGTAAACTAGGTGATAATGCAGCAAAACGAATGCTGATGAAGGCCTCCACAGCATGTATGACTCCAGACATATGTGACCACATAGTCCACTGTAAAAACAAGTCCTGGAAAGACTGGTGTCTTAATTCTAGAGCACTGCTTAACATTTGATCTTAGGTACTACCAGGGCATGAGTTTAGCTCTGGAAGAAGAAGACCTAAATTCACATCCCCTTCCTCAGATTGACCAGAATTAGGAAACTACTTTTTTTTTTTGGATGATTGCACTCTAAACTACTTTGCCAGCATGGTTGGAAGACATGAGCATTTGTGGCACAAGAAGTCATTTTTTTTTTCTGACCTCAGCATGAAACTGTGGGGTAGATGTTGTTTCCTCTTCCCCACTTCAATTCCAAAAAAGGTTTACATTACATTTAGTTAACCAGTCCTCTCTTTGCAAAATTGTGATGCCTTCTGACATTACTCCTTCCCTTATTCTCTTTTGCCAAGCAATGACCCAGGAACAAAGCTTAATTTTACATCTCAGATTATCTGTACAACTGTGGTTCATCCCTAGGGTTCCAAGTGAACTTTGAGAGAGACTGAGGAGCATTGTTGCAATTGGGCAGGATAGTTCTCTTCTTGTACAGTCATTCAATGCCAGTAGTCACACATCCTTTATCATTATTAGAGGAGAGGATGTCACCAATAAAAGAGTAAGTTCTCCTGGGCTGTGTAGCCTGCAGAGAGCAGTGCACTACTGCCTACCTGTCTCCTGTCTACACCAGCTGTAATGAGCTCTTTCTGACAAGTGATTGACTTGCCCATTATAGTCATCTGTAACAGAAGTACTCCCTATAAAAACTCAACATTAAAGCCTGGAGGGCTGTGGGAAAATTCCCACCATTCATTGGAGCTGTGCCAAGTATTATCGTCAATTCTTTCTTTCTATTTCAATCTTAAATTTCTAGAAGCCCAAGTCAGTACACCTGCTGATCAGAGCTTCTTGGAGTTGAAGTTCAAGAACAGCTGAAGTGCCAAGGTTGGTCATCACTGACCTAGGGCCAGGGGGGGGGGGCTGCTACCGGTTCGGACCGGTTTGGTCAAACCGGTAGCGGAAATCCAGAGGGGATCGCCAGGGGGGTAGTAAACCCCCGGGCGACCAGTTCGGTCGCCTCTCTGGCCACCCTCCGGATTCCTTTTCTGGGCAGCCCAAAATGGCTGCTCGGAAGTGCGCATATGTAAAAACACTGAAAAATAGAAGTGTGCATGTGTCAAGTGGTATTTTGACACATGCGCGCTTATGAGCAGCCATTTTGGGCACAGTGACTGGCTGTTGAGGCCCTCAGTAGCCTCTTTGGAGGAGTGGCAGTGGCAGCAGTGGCCTTTCCTCGGTGCACTACCAGGCCAGGCCAGGCCACGCTACTGGGCCAGGCTGCACTGCCAGGCCAGGCCAGGCCGGGCTAGGCCGTGCCACACCGCCAGTCTGCCACACCACCGGGCCACCACTTTGCCACGCCATCGCTGTTGCCACTGTTGCTGCCTGCCTGCCTGCTGCTCCCCGACACCAGGGTAAGTGACTAGGATTTGTGTTTGGGGTGGGTGGGTGGGTTAAGGGGTGTGTGTTTTATATAGTGTGTTTTTATGTGTATTTAATGTCTATTTTAATTTGTATTTTTATTTTTCTTATTTCTATTTAATGTCTATTTTAATTTGTATTTTTATGTGTTTTTTATTTCTATTTTTATGTGTACTATATTTTTATTTTATTATTTTTTTTACTTTGGCTCCGCCCACAACATTGTGATGTCATGACATTGGCTCTGCCCATGATGTCATGACATCATGACATTGGCTCCACCCATGACTTCGGCTCCGCCCACAGTGTGGTAGTTAAAAAAATGGCTGCCCACCACTGCCTAGGGCAAATCAAGACTGAACTATCTTTGGAGGCAAAAATGATGAAACAGAGATAGTTTTTACTTTTCCTCATTCACACAGGCTGTCATTTACAGTGAAACACTACTTTCTCAGAATAGTCCTTGATTTCCCTATCCCTGTGGCACATAGTCTATTTAAAGCTTTCCACACGGGTCATGGTTGTTCTTGGCCAGGCAGTAGAATGTCATGTGGTTCTGCCCAGTTATCTGGTAGTTCCTTGCTCACCTTCCATAGTTCTAAAGTGATATGTGGAGGCTGGTTGTTTGGAGGGGAAATTGTGAGGAAGCTATGCCTTGATTTCAGTCTCTGCTTTTGTGGTTGGTGATCAAGTAGCAGGTGTAGGAAGATCATGGGCTAATCAACTTTTTAAAGTCAGGGGCCAGATCACACCTCCTCAGACTATTGGTGGGCCGGATTGGAGGGAGTGATCCTGCTGCTGCTGTGACCACCCTGAGCCAGTGGTGTAGGAAGGCGGGGGCGAGGGGGGTGACTCGCCCCGCGTGGCACATTTTGGGCTATGGGTATTCTTAGACTACAATTCCCAGAAGCCCTAGTGGGAGCTGGTGCTGGCATCCACCAAGGGGCGGCAAATTTGGCTTATGCCCCGGGCAGCTGAAATCAACGCTACACTACTGCCCTGAGCCCCCACCTCCCCCCATGCTACTGCCAACACTCCTCCACACTCCTCCACACACAACCAACACTCTTCCCCATGCCACTGCTACCACTTCCCCCATGCCACCGCCATCACTCAGCCCCATGCCACCAGTCTGGCCTGCAAACACTCACTCCAGATTACTGGCCTGCCATGGGTGAAGGCCTGTGTTCGGCCAGAGCATCACCTGCAAAGGACGCGGGCATCTGCTGCTTCAGCTTCTGCTGCCATCTTACAACATCCATCCTTCTCTAGGATGGTGTTAGGTACACACCAAGCCAGGCAGAGAGGAAAAGGATGGTGGTTGCAGCGGCAGGAGCAAGGGCACAGGCTGGATGGAATGGCGCCGTGGACCATATCTGGCTCTCAGGCCATAGGTTGAGAACTCCTGCATTAAATAGTACTATTAATTTGACTATATTTAAGTTACCTAGTTCATAGACTAAATTTTGTCCCAGGTACTCTGATAAAAAAGTTGACCATATTTCTGTGTAACTCAATCCTCTGCCAAGAAGGAATTATAAGTTTTAATGTAGAACAATGGTGGCGGTGAGGCACAGGAGAGCTTAGTGATTGGCATCCCTTTTGTTTAAGAAAACGGGAAGACACTCCAAGCTACAGTACTAGGAATGGGATTTGAAACTTGCAGCTCTCATTTTGATACGTTCTTTAAATAGAGGAGCCTGGCCTACACATGCATAATTTTCATATGTTTTGTATTACAGTATTCTATTAGTGCTCATTCTGATGAAGACCCATAAGGACCTTTGGAATGAAAGGGACTGTGGAGGCTTAATGGTTAAGACGTCGAACTTAATGACTGAAAGGTCAGCAAGTAAGCAGTTCAAGACCTGAGTGCTGCATGACGGAATGAACTCCAATCTCTGTCCCAGCTCCTGCCAACCTAGCAGTTTGATAGCAAGAAATTGCAAGTAGATAAATATGTACTGCTTTGGTGAGAAGGTAACAATGTTCCATGCACTCCAGTGTCTAGTCATGCCTGTCATATGACCCAGAGATGCAGACAGAGCTAGCTCTTTGGCTGTAAACAGAAATTAGCACTACCCCCTAGAGTCAGATAGGGCTGGCTTTTGAGCAAGGATGACCTTGGAATGAAAAGAGGAACTATTAAAATAAAGCACAATGCATGTACAGTACTTGAACCTTGAGTTGAATAACTGCCCCCCCCCAACAATTTTGGCTTCATCTACAACAGTTTGCCACATTTTTCTCTATGAGAACAATACTGTATCCAATTCCTCATTGCTAAAAATTCATTGGATGCCAAAATGCTTCTTTTCAGTCACCTTTCAGCTCTTGTTCTTTTCAGATTCAAACTTGGGAAGCTACGTTTCCTTGCGTCCCTCTCGTCCTGCCATCCCCTGTTGATCAGATACACCAGACTTCACCCCAGCAAGTAACTTGCCCTTCAAGAACATCCAGAGATTGTGAGTACCATTAGTACTGTATTCTTTTGTCAGGTCCCTGACTGCGACCCATCAGGGAATTCATCATGATAGGCCTATTCACAAAAATCAAGACACTAAATTCATAGTGCATGTTAACGTTATTGGACATCAATTCAGTCCTGATTTATGGCGACACTATGAATCAGGAGTTCTCAACATTTTAAAGCCGGGGCTGGGTCACACTCCCTCAGACAGCTTTGGGGGCCTATCCGGCCCATAGGCCACAGGTTGAGAATTTCTGCTATGAATTAATAACCTTCAGGTCTCATGTCATTAACAGCCCTGTTCAGTTATTGAAAACTAAAAGCCATGGTTGCCTTTATTGAAGCTATCCATATCATATTCAGTCTCCTTTTTCCTACTGCCTTCCAGATTTAATAGGATTATTGTATTTTCCAATGATTCTTGACTCCTCATGGCATGGTCAAAGTGTTCACTTTAGTTTAGTCATTTTCCCCAGGTCCACTGTAGTTCATTGTATACAGTTGTATCTCGCTTAAAGAGCATAATATGTTCCACAGGATTGCTCTTCAAGCAACTTGGCTCTTTAAGTGAAACACCACTGAAAGTGACCAATTGCGACTACTGGTGGGAGGGGGGGGATTGCGAACCCTGATTTATTTGTCAAGCGAGTTTTTGGTGGGTTTTATTTGTTAAGCGAAGCGAACATTCAGAGAAAATTCTGCTCTTTAAGCGAGTTACTCTTTAAGCGAGGTGCTCTTTATACAAGGTTTTACTGTATATCCTTCTATATTATGAGCTCTAATGTCACAGTGGTTAAACTGCTGTACTGTAGCCAGAAGGTTGTGAGTTCAATTCTGACCAGATATCAATGCTGACTCAGCCTTCCATCCTTTCAAGGATGGTAAAATGAGTATCCAACATGTTGGGGGCAAAATGTTAATTATCCTATGAACCACCCAAAGAGTGCACTAAGTGCTATGGGGTAGTATATAGGTGTAATTGCTATTGCTATATTCATATTGTTGCCTATATTAGCTGCTAGCAAAGTAAATATGACAAATAACACTTACGGTATATATTATCACTTGGGTATAAGGTTATGATATTAGCAAGTGTACATCTGTCTTTCTTTAAAGCATCATAATCTCTTCAATCAATAAATTTGATTGGTTGGTTGAGACCAAACTTTAAAGTTGCAAAAATAAAACAAACTTTGTATAATGAACAGCAACATTGCCTCAAGCACTTATTACTTATATTAATAATAGAGAGAAATAACATATCATTCAAAGTAAATATGACACATCAGATTCATCAATACATCTGTACTGAGGAACACTTGTTTTTTTATGTTAACAACAGAGAAAAACAGGGGGAAAGTATGACATTTAAAATATATCACTATTAAAACCTGTTCTCTCAGTTATTCAATAAAATTAACACAGCTTCTAAGGCACGAGAAAACTATGTTTAAAATCAAAAGTGAACCCTAAAGATAGAATGTTCTTGATTGAACAGTAAATTAAATTAGGGTAAGAGACTTAATATGTTCAGTACTTACACCAGGGGTGCCCAAACTTTTTGGGCTATGGGCCAATCATGTGGTTCAGGAAGCCGGTCACTAAGGCCCAGGGGCCGGGTGCAGCACCCGACACCAATTAATCTGGCCTGCAAAGCCCTTGTCACTCCTGGAAGCGGAAGTAAAACATGCACATACAGGTGCATTTTACTTCCATTTCCAGGAACAACGAGAGCTTTGTGGGCCGGATGAATTGGCATCGGGGGCCACACCTGGCCCACGGGCCTTAGTTTGGGCACCACTGACTTACACTATAAAGAAACCATTTAGCTTATTTTAACTAAAACATAATGCATCAATATTGTAAAAACACAAAAGAAAATAAGCAGAATAACTGGGTGACTTATTATAGACTGCTGTCTCTATATACAGTGAGTTCCCACTATCTTTTTTTTAACATTAAAGCAAAACATATTGCTAACAAGCATAAGCATACCCTTACTTGGCAGAGTGCCTGAGGATCATTGTCTGTAAACAGCAAGTTAGGTCTTAGGGTGAAACTGGTATCCACCAGCTGCTGTCTAACCTAAGGCCATGAGAAGCTTTGTATTTGTAGTCTGAGAGGGGTGATGTATTTCATCCCGCCTCCTTACCTTGGCCACTTAAGCTGGGCATAGCTTGGCCAATTAAGCATTGCTTGGCAGGGTTGATTTTAGTGGGCATGAGCTTCCTTAGCCCCCTTTTCTCCAAATTGCATTTTGTCTAACTGCCTGGTTAAACAGCACATTCCTCACTTTAGCTGACACATGTAGGTCTATAAAGCCTCATGCATTGCATTTAAAGAGTACATGCAACCGCAAAACGAGCTGGCTCTGCCATGGCTACAAAAGCCTTGCAGTAAAAACACTGTGACTACTGTTGGTTTCCCCAGGGCACAGAAAGCTGAGGAGGAAAAACCTTGACCAGAACTATACAGTCTCAAAAAGTGACATGCATTATCTTCATCTGTTTCTTTAAAACAGGGATTCTCAACTTGCAGCCCATGGACCAGATGCAGGCCATACAGTAATGGGATGTATCAGGTTCGCACCAGTTCACCAAAACCGATAGTAACTTTTCCCAGTGTCCTGGAGAACCAGTAGCAGGTTTTGGGGGGAACCACCTTCGGGGCTTACCTTTTCACTGGTTCCCCCCACTGCGCATGCGTGCCAAGCACTTGGTGTGCATGCATGCCTACAGTGCTTGGGGCGTATGCACGGCCTCCTTGCTGTTCTCCCAAGCGGGGAGGAAGAAGAGAAGCTGCTAGCCTGAAGCTCCCTATAGCCTGCTCCCCAGGGTAAGTAACTCACCTTTGGATGTGGTGTGTCTGTGTGTATTTTAATGTGTATTTAATACCTTTACCTATATTGACATACTACCACAGTTCCTAAAAAGGCCTGCCAGCCTGGCTTGGGGTTTTTAAGCAAAGTCTTGGAGTTACCTCATCAATAAGCTATACCTGTGCTGTTCCAATTGCTGTTCCAATTGGAGAACCCTTAAGGAGGTACAGCTGTTTTACATTTACATTAAGGCATATTATCCTAGAGAACTGGTTAGGCAAAGACTTAGTACCTAACTTCTTTAACTGTTGAAAAGTTGAAAAGTGCCAAAATGAAGCCATCTTGTGGTGAGTTCATTCCGTAGTTCCTTCCATCTGACCTAGTGTGAGAGAGATTAGCCAGAATAAGCTTTAAGCTCTGGTTTAAAAGCTCTGGTTGATCTGTGTTTGGGGTGAGTGGGTGTATTTAATGTATTTCTATTTATTTATTTATTTATTTTATGGGTTTGTGGTTTGTGTGTGTGTGTGTGTGTGTTGAGGGGTGTGTGTGTGTGTGTGCTTATTTTTATTATTTTATTATTTTATTATTTATTTTATTTTTCTTTGGCCCCGCCCACAACATCATGACATTGGCTCCGCCCACGATGTCATGATGTCATGATGTTAGCTCTGCCCACACTGTGATGACATCATGGTGGGGTAGTAAAATTTTTGACATCCCACCACTGGGCCCATGGCACCATTTCATGTGGCCCTCCACTGCCTCCACCACACTTGGAAATGCCATGTGTAGGAGGAAGGGCAAAATGGCTATCTGGCCCCCGAAGCTGCCTGAGGGAGCGTGACCCAGGCCCCAGCTTTAAAAGGTCGAGAACTCCTGCTTTAAAAGAAAAAAACCAAACATGGATATTGAGCCTTAAATTTGGCTACAAAAACAAAGTATAGACTCAAGCACCCACTACTTGTTTTGGGACCAAATCCAGAACAAGCTGGCACCAGTCTTTGGAGCAGAGCCCTGTAAACAGACAGGGAGAAGGAGAGAAACAGAACTGAGAATGCAAAAGGTTTACATGGGGACACTGCCCATTTATCTACAAGCCAGCCAATTCTTTTCCCCTTTTTCTATCTGGGCAGACAAGGATATACACCATGCCAACAAATTCTCATCTCTCCAGCCACTGCACTCTTGGCAGAATGCAGAACCCTGGACTGTGGAAAGGTTGGAAGCACATTTTTGTGCTGGCGCATGGAAAGAGACTTGCTCCCCCTGGCTTGTGCATGAAGCAGCTGTGCAAGAGGGATAAACCGGGTTGGCTGAAATATAAAGACGGCTTTCTTCAGTTATGCTGATTGGAATCGGTGGGTGGCCAAATGACTGAATGAGGAAATCAGTCTCTGACATCAAAGCCAAACAGTGATATGACTCTTTTAAAAAAAACAACCCAATACCTCTTCCCTCCTCCCCATTCTTGCCAAAATAGCCTGGGGGGGGGGGAGGAATGGAGCAAAGGCACACATCCCTGGAATAAAGAAAATTAGCAGAAAGAGAAGGGCATATTAAAGCCAGTGGCTACCAACCACAACTCCATGTAGTCTTTTCCCTTTCAATTTGCCAAAAGTAGCTTCAGAAGATAGCTTCACCACTTCACAATACAGGTACAGTATTGGGAAATTAAACAATTTTCATAATGAAAATTATGCTCCAGAGGAAGCAATTAAAAACACATATGCCCATTATAACTCTGGGAAGCAGGGATGAGAAAAGAAGGCAAGGAGGGATTTATTTATTTATTTAAAAAACTGCTTTCAATAGAAAGTTGGACCAAACAGGGTTGCCTGAAGTGTATATGGCATTTGGGTGCAAAGCTCACACCAGATGACATACTGGAATGCTACCTAGCCTTAAGAGACCCTATTTAGTGTGATCCAGCCGGGGCCGGATTTACATGAAAAGAGGCCGTAGGCAATTCCACTTATGTGGCCCTTAGTTTCACCTCCCATTTTTAAGTTTGTAAATTACATGAGAGATAATAAAATACATCATTACTGTGATATATATCAATATATAGGCCCCTCTTGATCTTGAGGCCCTAGGCTGGAGCCTAGTTAGCCCATAGGAAAATCCGGCCCTGGATCCAGCCCATTCAAATTGATTCTGTGAAGACAAGCCCTAAGTGATTTAGCTGTGCAGTGTTACAAAAAGCACTTTGCTCAGCTGAACATCATAGCTTCTCTGGGTATAAGAAAGTGAATTATCTTTAACGAAAACACTAAGCGAAGAATGAGAGAGTGACATTATGAAGATCTCACACATTACTGGAATAAAAGCATAACAGAAGTAAAATATCCAGATAGAAGAAAACAAGCTAAAAAAAGCTACGTTTGAAAGCAAAAAATTGCAAGCAGATAAATAGGGACCACTTCGATGGGAAGGTAAACAGTGTTCCGTGTTTAGTTATGCCTGCCACATGTCCACAGAAACGTCTGCAGGCACAGAGAGTGCTGGCTCTTTGGCTATAAACAGAGATGAACACTGAATCATAGAGTTGGATACAACTGGCTTTCGAGCAAGGGTGACCTTTACCTTACTAAGTATATACTTAGATTTTGTAAGTTAAAGGTAAAAGTCACCCTTGCTCAAAAGCCAGTCGTATCTGACTTTAGGGTTCAGTACTCATCACTGTTTACAGCCAAAGAGCCAGTGCTGTCTGCATCTGCAGACATTTTCGTGGTGATGTGGCAGGCATAACTAGACACTGGAGTGCACAGAACACTGTTACCTTCCCACAGAAGTGGTAACTATTTATCTCCTTACAATTTCAAACTACTAGGTTGACAAGACCTGGGACAGAGACAGGAGCTCACTCTGTCATGCAGCACTCAGATCTCAAACTGCTGACCTGCCGACCTTCCAGTCATCAAGTTCAGCATCTTAACAACTAAGCCTCCACAGTCCCGCACAGGCTTTGCATAGTTGTATTAATTAACCATACAGAATCTTTTGGCCTGCACTTTATTTTTTAAATTATATACTGTACAATCTGTGTTACGATAGAAAATTGTTTTTCCCCCCCTCTGAACCTCCCAACCTGGACTGAGGAAAGTCCTCTTTGTTCACCTTGATAAACAGAAAACAAGCCAGATTAAAACCAAGCGCATTCTCCAATTCAATTTAAACATGATGCATTGTGTGTCTTTTCCAGCCTTCACCATTTCACAAGGAACTCGCTGCACAAATGCTGTTTTAGAAACAAAAGGGCATCTTGTGGGAAGGGTGATTTAGGGCAGAAAAGTGGTCTTTGCCAAGAGTGTGTCCTTAGCCCTATTTTGCCTTGCCAAAATGTATACAGAGTGGAGAAACAAGAGGTAAGGAAGGAAGCGACAACCTGTCTACACTGATCCATAGCTCATTGTTTAGATAGTTTTTTGCTGTGTTCTCAGTCAACTCAAATTATGGTCTCCACACATTTTTTAAATTAAAGTGCTCCACTCCACCTCTTTTTACTGCTGTCTTGCAGCAAAGTACTAATTATTTGGTGCACTGCTAATTCCCATTCTGTAGCTGGTGTCAACGGTTAGTTCACACCCAAATAGAGCTGTGGGTGGTGTTATCAGAAGTGACAGCCCTGTAATCATGCAGTTAAAATGGATGACAGAGAAACCCTTTACTGTACTTTCATTGAGTCTAATTATTTTTATTAGTTCTCTAACTGAAACAGCACCAGTCTAGTTATACTGCACAGTATATGCTAGACAGATGCATTGCTGTTTCACTATGTCACCTATTTTATTTAACAACAAAAAAGGAAACTAATCTCAACCTGCTGAATGGCAACCACTGCTGCTATTTCTTTACTCAGGAGTAAACATAACAGAGAGGAAACAAAACAAAAGACAACAAAATGTTCTGGCACCTTAAAAACTATGTTAGCTTTCATCGATCAAGTCCACAATGTCAGACATAAGAGTGAGACTTCATGGCATCAATTTATACATACAGTATCAGGTACAGAGATACACAATGGTTGGTTGGCATAACAGATAAGTTTCCAAATCAGTTCTTTTCTCCGCCTCCTCCTCTTCCTCCTACTACTCCTTGTCTAGGCCAGATGTGAAACTGCCAAAATGAAGACACTGTTTGGTGAGTTCATTCTGCAATTCCGTTTGCCTGACCTAGTGTGAGAAAGATTAGCCAGCAACACAAGGTTGCCCTTACCAGGTTCAAAAATACCACAATCTTTGAGGAGGCTCTTTCTTTGTACCAGTGTGCTATTTTCAACAGTAACAGAAGACAATCCCTGATTGGGGTTCAGAATTGATTACTATGAAGCTTTGTTCAGTTAAGTTGTAAAAACGTTTAGGGTTTTTCCCCCCAGTCCATAACTTAGGCCTCTTACACACATAATAAAAGTTTTTCAACCCAATCTTGACAAGAATAATTCATTTCCCAAAGCTCTGGGTGGCAGACTTTTACTTGCTTACAGACAACCCCCCAACCTCAAGCAACCATTGACACACAACAAACTACACAACAGTGAAACAGAGATGGGAACTACACTCTGCTACAAACCCTGAGGTAAACTATGTCTCCACATTGACTCTAGCAACACAATTACTGGACCTAACCATGTCACACACAGCATTAATGGCAGTTTTACTTGTTCTTCTGCTAATGTGATTTATGCCAGCTTTTGCCAGAAATTCCCTTCTGCACGCTACATAGGTCAAACAGGACAATCTGTTCACAAAAGAATTAATGGACATAAATCAGACATCAGGAATGTTAATACACAGAAACCTGTTTCAAAAAATGTTAATCTACCTGGACACTCTACACAGGACTTGAAAGCTGCCATTTTGGAACAAAAAAATCACAAGACAATGATTCAGAGAGAGACAGTGGAGACAAAATATATTCATTTGCTGGACACCCATTTCAAAGGTTTGAATGTTAGTCAAGGTTTTCTGGGACGTTATCAATTTTAAAATGCTACAACTAAGAAGTTGTAATTTGCCTTGCAGAGCAGACTTTTTGAAAAAAGGGAAAAGGGGTGGTGGTGGTTATCAGGACAATTGACGGAACAGGCTGGGTGACTGACTTCTAGCTGGGTCTCACACACGCCACCTGCAATTAACTCATTAGCAGATGTGTAATGGCAGAATGTTTACTTTGGATCCATCAATGAAACATTTACAACTTAACAGAACCAAGTGTCACAGTAATCAAATCTGAACCCCAGTCAGGGATCTTCTGCTATTATTGTTGTAAACGGGGTATACAAAAAGAGCTTCCTTGAAGATTGTGGTATATTTGAACAAATGGGCATATCCTGATAACAGCAACCTTGTGTTGCTGGCTAATCTTTCTCATGCTAGATCAGGCAAAAGGAACTGCAAAATGAACTCACCAAAAGGTGCCTTCATTTTGCCAGTTTCACATCTGGCTTAGATATGGAAGAAGACTGGTTGTAAACAGCACACTGATTTGCAAACTTATCTGTTATGCCAATCAATCATTGTGTATCTCTGCAACCTAAAACCAGAAATCCCAATTTCATTTGTGTTTATTTTTTTTTATATTTTATTTTTCAATAAATATGCTTTTAACCTTTATTTTCCATTTTCCCCAACTCTACCCACTATGCACACGTGTCCATAAGCAGTCCACTGGACACACAACAATTCACCACATTTGCTGGTAAATAACTGCAAATGATCTATTTTTAATAAATATTTCAATAGTCAAACCGCAAAGTAAAAGAGTTTTTCCTTCACAATTCTTGAAAGCAGTTCTTCAATAAGAGGGAAAGCAAAAAGGGAAAGTGGTTATGACTTCAAAGGAGAAACTTGCTACAGTGTATCCAGAGTTAGGGTTAGCATACAGAATAATAAAGAAAAATCATTTCTCCTCCCCAACAGTGTTGCTGAACATCAAAAGACCCAAAGGCGGAAAATGGAAAGTGATTACGTCACTGCACTCGGAAGCTGCCTCTCAAAACTGACAGCTACACTGACAGCGTTCAGTTGACTAATGAGCATGATTCAACACATTTCTCCTCCCCTACAGTGTTGCTGTACATCAAGGTTTCTCTGTCCGGTCAAAGAACTTTGGTTGGACATGGGCAAGCATGGTTATCCTCGTGAGTAAAACTTTTAGAAGGCCTGCTCTCGCCTGGCTAGCGAAGGCTGCAGCTGGTTTAAAAGTGAACCTTTTTACTTTGAAGACAAGCAACGGCTTGATAGTGGCTGCCAACCAGACTTTTTTTTTTGAAGGAAGGAAGGTTAGAAAGAAAGTGTGTGTGTGTGTGGGGGGGGGGGTTATCAGGACCCAAACAAACACATTGACAGCCTGTTTACTTCCACATCCAGCAAGAAGGCATGAGCTGGAGAGAGACTTTTTAAGGAAAGAAGGTTAGAAAGAAAGTGTGGGGTTTTTTTTTGTTTTAAACCCTCATAGAAAATGTTTCTGAAGTCCGACCCAAATTGTATAAGTGTCACAAGAAAGGTTATTGCATCCTCTATCAATCGCACTTTGGGTCACATCGATTGGTTGATCGGTTTGGTCACAGGCTCACCGCCAACTGACACCCCCATGTCATTTTTACAAGTCATGTTTTCCTTAATATCTTTGTTATTGATTCCTGCTTCACCATCATTCTTCTCCACATGTTGTATTCAAACTGTATCCACCTCTGAAAGTTGTCTTATTCATTATCTAACATGGTTTTCCCTTTTATTTTTGCATTTTTCTAACCTCATTTGAGTGTTTTTTAAAATGCTTCATAGCTTTTTCCTCCAAAGTCCAATTTCAAATGTAATAGCATCACCACAAAGGTTATTCTTTCATCTTTCAAATGCACTTTGGGTCACCTGTATCGGTTGTGTTGTTTGGTCGCTGGGCTGCCAAAAACCAAACCCCCCAAGTTTAGATTGCATTTTTTCAAGGCAAATTTCTGAAGCAATGACATAATCGCTTTGTATTTTTTGCCAAAGGCTCTTTACATTTCTGAAAGTTGCTGAGATGAGCTTTCAGTCGATGTAACCATTATTTTCGTGGGTGCTTTAGTTTTGTGGCGGCAGTTCTTTAAAAGTACATGTTTTTTGTTACATCGCAAAAGCTGCCAGATCACCCAACTGAAAGGTAAGATGTTCATCGAATTCACGTCAAAAATGGTGAGCTGAAAATTGGCAGGGGTGGCCTCCTGGTTCCCACTACATGTCCAGTAGGTGGATTGGACTCACTTCCTATGCAAAAATTGTCTTGCAGACATGCAACACCCCCCCCCCCCACACACACACACAGCACTGTAGCTACAAAAAATTCCAAAAGGAAGAAAGCACAAACATAATAAACAAAACCTTGCTTTAAACTGCCCATTCTTCCCCTCAGAGAGAGTCACTAATCTTTCTTCTAGCACATGAAAAGGTTTCTTGGGGAGAATTCCACTAGAAAAGATGAGGAGGGGAGGAAAGGGGGAAATACATTACTGTATCTCCAAATACATCATCTACAGAAAGACAGGGAAGGAGGTGGGAAAAGGAGTGTCAGTAATCAAACCGGGGACAAATCGAAGTGATCTAAAGACCATTGTAGACTCTTGTCCTAGGAGAATAAACATCTCCAGTGGGGAAGGAATGGGTTGCTCGTAAATAAATGGATTCTAGACAGGAGCATGCACAAGAGATTGAAGCACAGATAAGAAGCTGAAACAGACCACTCCAAATCCCCCTGTTCAGACAGGCCTGGAGTTGTAAATTCCTTTTTCTAGGCAATTTTTTAAAAAACGTGTTCACATTATGTTTTATTTCCTAATCCAGGATAGGCAATTGAATAGTACAGTTGGAATGCTCTGAGCTCAGAGCATCTGACAGATCCAAACCCCTGCCTTGCTTTTGCCAGCAGTGAGTTTCTCTCCCTCCTTTTCATTGAATGTATTCCCCTTTCATTGAAATAGTGGAAGGGACAGTCTTTGTGACTCTTTCAGCACTGGCAACAACCTTTTTCCTATGTCATGAATGTGACTACAGACTGGGAGGACTTTGGATACTGCAGATCTAACTCAATCAGCCTATTAAATCACAAAAATGAAGAGTTGGAAGAGATCCTACGGACCATAAAGGCCAGCCTCTCCTACAGCAGAAATTATACAGCTGAGGAATCTCTGGCAGATGGCAATCCAACCTCTATTTAAAGACTTCCAGTGACGAACAGTCAGCCACCTGCTAAAGTGGTTGGTTTCTCTGCTGAGCAGATTTTACTGGCAGAAAATTCTTCTCTTATACCAAGTCAAATCGTCCATTCGTTTTTGTGTTAGAGACTACTCTGGGTTGAAAGGATTTTTGCATGGGACACCCAAATGAGGCTCCTTTCATGTCCCCCAGTGTTCACCTCTCGGGAACTGAACCCATCTTTTTAGTCTCCAAGCCTAGTGCCTGAACCACTACACCAAATGACTATTTCTTATAGTTGAGTCTTCCCTTCTAAAGCCACAAAAACTAAGCTTAGTCTAACTCTTAGGGGACAGACCTTCAGACATTTGAAGATGGCTACCATAATTTCTTTTGGAGTTTCTCCAGCAAAAATCCTTTCAACTCAGATTAATTTCCAACACACAACAACAACAACAACAACAGCAGCAGCAGCAGCAGCAACAACAACAACAACAACAACAACCATCACCATCACCTACTGCAGAATAAATATACCCAGTCCTGTCAAATCTTCCTCATAGGTCTTGATTACCAGACCTTTACTGTTGTTGTCACTCTCAGGCCTCATTGATGTCATTCTTAAATGGTAATGCCCAGAAGTGGACACGATCTTCTTCAAGGTGACATCTATTGAAAGTAGAATAGAGTGGTATTATTTCTTTCCAGGATAATAAGGAGCCATTGGCAAGCAATAATGGATATAGCCTGTCAACCACCTACAAATCCACCTAACAGTAGTATCGTCCACCCACATGCCAGCCTTTACCAGCTTGGTTGCTGTAATATCATAGTGGGGGGAAAGACCTTGTTCAAAGTCTTGCTTAAATGAAGATCTAATACATCCATAGCATTCCCCTGATCTTCAAACTGTCAGTCTATCATGGGAGTGTATGTGTTAAAATTAATCAAGTCATGTTCTTCAGAGGACAATCCTGACTCTTCAAAACCACCTTCTGAGACTAAGTTGGTGAGAGAAACTCACGGGCTGCGTGCGAAGACTAGCGGAGCACAGGCTAGCTATGACGGGGAGAAAGGTGCGTGGGAACGAGCGCCCTTCTCCCTGTCCCTTTTGCATTGGCAAGGATCACTGTGCTTGGGGGGGGGGGATACCCAAACAACCCCAAGCGCAGTGATCCAGCACTGTGCTTGGGGGTGGGTTGGGTATTCCCCCCCCCCACCAAGCGCAGTGATAGCTTAGAATGCAGGAAGGTCGGGAGGGAAAGAGGTGCGATCTCATGCCTTTTTCCCTCCCGACCTTCCTGCATTCCAAGCTATCGCTGCGCCTGGGGGGGGGGATACCCAACCCACCCCCCAAGTGCAACAATGACTTCAGGGACAAACTGCTTGGTCAGGGCTTTTTTTTTAGCATTGTTCAATGCATGCATCGGACAACACTAAAAATCGGATAACATCATGACTTGTGGAACCAAGTCATAACGTTATCTGAGGTACTAGTGTACAACAGAAGAGCTCCAACAGATGCTTACAAAGTTGGACAGAGAAGGCACAAAAATAGGTCTCAAGGTCAACAAAACTAAAACCAAGTTTATGAAATCAAAAGAGCTGCCTTGTGATGAAATAAACCTTGGTGAAGAACAAACAGAAGAAGTGGAAAACTATGCTTATTTGGGTCAAGCAGTCAGGATGGACAATGATTTAAAAGAAGAAATATCTAAATGACAGAGAGCCACATGGGGTAAATTCAGAGAAGTGTCAGCCATCTTGAAGTCAAAAGCTAAACCAGAAACAAAGGCAAATTTGTTCAATTCTACAGTCTTGAAAACAATGACATATGGCAGCAAAACATGGACTTTAACAGCTGTAGAAGAAAATTGGCTGCAAGTAATACAATGAGCAATCGAAAGATCAATGCTCAGAATCTCACTTCACAATAAAGCAAATAAATAAATAAATGAGGATGTCAGGCAAAGATCACTGCTAAAAGACATAGTAACAGTATACCAGACAAACAAATTAAGATGGGCTAGCCATATTGCATGGATGAGTGACAATAGATGGAGCACCAAAATAATGACTTGATATCCTAGAGATGGCAAAAGACCTAGGGAAAGACCACCTCACAGGTGGGAAGATTTTCTCTAGAAAAATGTTGGACCAACATGGAAAAGAACTGCCAGGGACAGACCGCTATGGACAGAATTTGTGTGGAATGTTATCATGGAGACATCTACTCATACAGGGACTCCTCGCTGAATAATGACTCCAAGGTAAGGTTCCTTTCCTTGCAAAGATGAGTGGAGTGTAAGTTTCTCATTAGTCAAGATCGTTAAATGCTTTCAGCAAAAGGACAGCTAGCCAGCTGCTTTTGTTCAATTCCAGGGATCACATACTCTGGACCTGAACAAAAACTGTAGCCCTTGACAGGAACCCAAAAAAGTATGGGTAGGCATCGATCAGGAATGAGCTGTTGTACAATATCAAGTACATTATGTGGTTGTCAGAAAAAGAAATGAACCATCCTGTCCTCAATCCAGACCACATCACGGAGAAAAAAAGTCTTTTCACACCCTGAGATTGGCATTTAAAGCAAAACAAAGCAGTTATACTGCCCCATAAGGGACTGTGGTGTCTTAGTGTTTAAGACACTGAACTTGATGACTGGAAGGTCAGCAGGTCAGCGGTTCAAGACCCGAGTGCTACACAATGCAGTGAGCTTCCATCTCTGTCCCAGTTCCCACCAACCTAGCAGTTCAGAAGCAAGAAATTGCAAGTAGATTAATAGGGAACACTTCTGTGGGAAGGTAACAGTCTTCCGTGCACTCGGGTGTCTAGTCATGCCTGCCACATGTCCACGGAAGCGTCTGCAGTTGAAGACAGTGCTGGCTCTTGGCTATAAACAGAGTTGAGGACTGAACCCTAGAGTCGGATACAACTGGTTTTCGAGCAAGGGTGACCTTTATTTATTTATTTATTTATTTATTTATTTATTTTATTAATTCAATTTATTTTTACCACCACATAGTGCTTAGTGCACTCTCTGTGCAATTCATAAGGTAATTAGCATTTTGCCCCCAACATGCTGGGTGCTCATTTTACTGACCTTGGATAGAAGGCTGAGTCAACCTTGAGCCCTGGTCAGGATTAAACTTAGTGAGAACTGTTCTAATATAAAAAAACCAAAGACTTGGTGTTGCAAAATTAACATGCAGCAAATGACTGCATAGCTGGTGCTTTCCCTTCGCATCGCCTTCTTCCAGACATGGTGAGGAATGAAGGAGAACACAGGCCATCTGTTAGAAGCAGAAGGAGGTTTGGGGGAAGGCAGGCAAGCTGCTGGCTCTCTCCCACTAAGTACTTCCTTTAACCATCCAGCATGTTAGCTGTTTCTCTACAGCAACATCTGGAATGTGTCCAGCTTGCTCCAGGCAATGGGATTTAAAGGGAGAGATGAAGGCAAGGATTATTGGCTGAGAAAGGTGCAGAAAGGTGGTTCTCAACCTGTTTTTGGCCATGCCCCACCCAAACATCTCTAAAATCCTGATCCCACCCCCCACCTCCTGTGACATATAATTCTTATTATTCAAAAAATGAACTCCTATTCACAGGGAGGAAGCCTAAAAGGCCAATGAACTGTTAATAACTCATTCTCGAATTGTCCAAAAAATCAAATTGTTTCCCTGCAGAACGTGTGTCCCACAATTTTAGAGCATTATATCTAGCAGGAAGCTGCTTTATATTCATTCAGACATTTATTCTATTTAAGTCAGTATTGTTAATTCTAACTGGTCATAACTTTCCAGGGTTTGAGGTAAGTTATTCCTGGTTATCCCTAGTATTCCCTTGGGGTTGTTCATCCCAGGACTAGCCAACTGAACTTGCTTAGTTTTGGGGAGGAAAAATGAAATTTGGTGTGCTCAGAGTGGTTTGTCAGTACACAGTATGAAAGGATGGCATTGGACATTCTGCTTTAAAGGTCACCCTTGCTCGAAAGCCAGTCGTATCCTACTCTTGGGTTCAGTGTTCATCTCTGGTTCACAGCCGAAGAGCCAGTGCTGTCTTCTTCTGCAGAAGTTTCTGTGGTCATGTGGCAGGCATGACTAGACACCAGAGTGCATGGGACACTGTTTACCTTTCCACCAAAGTGGTTCCTATTTATCTACTTGCAATTTCTTGCTTTCGAACTGCTAGGTTGCCAGGAGCTGGGACAAAGACGGGAGCTCGTTCTGTCCTATAGTATTTGGGTATTGAACTGCTGACCTGCCGCCTTCCAGTGAACGTCTTAGCCACTTGAGCCACTGCAGTCCCTGCATTCTGCTTTATAGTTGGCACTAATTTCCATGAACTCTGAATCCCAGAACCGAAGCTGTGTGTCTTCATGGGAAGAAAGTGGTGGTGGTGAAGTAGAATTAATCGAATGGCATCAGAGGAATAGAACTTGGCAAAAATGTGCCTGGATATCCTTTCTGTTCATTCCCTTTTGAGAAGTGCCTCCTTCTAAATAAGCACGATAAGCTTGTTATGGTTTTGCCGGGCTTTTAAAAATGCATGTTTAGAAGATTCTGCCCATTTCATAATACAGTAACTAATAGCTTGATGAGAACTCACGCAAGAAATAAATTTATGTAACACCTACACTATTCTTGTGTCAGAATTGGGAAAGGAAAGAGTTGAGGTTCTCACGGCTAAGAAATGCAGCACAGAACTAAATTGCCTGCAACTAAAGACATGCAAAGCCAAAAAAAGAAAAACCACAGTTGCATTGCATAAGCATCTCAGTTACTCTCATTAAGTTTAAAATCACAATCCAATTTAGACCTCTTCCAGCTGCAACAAAGGTTTCTCCACCCTTTCTCACTTTTGGTCATGAAGAAGCACAGGCTTTACCAAAATACACATACAAGCTTCCCTTTAAAAATCTACTCTCTGATAACAATTTTGCTTTAGGGCATCCTTTTTTTAAAGCCTATTTGAAAACTTCTAATCAAATAGAGGCTCTGGCTGCAGCCATGAACTTTTCATTTGGAAGCTCCATAGTACTAAACTTTGTCCTGCCTCCACACCCCCAACTAGGAAAAAATAAGACTAGAAATAAAACATCGCTTCAGGAGAGATAAAACAACATGGGGATTCACAGAAATTCTCATGAGTTAACTGAAAAAGGACTGTGCTGGCTTAGTTGTTAAGATGCTGAACCTGATGACTTGAAGGTTGGCAGGTCAACAGTTTGACACCTGAGTGCAGCAGGATGGAGTGAGCTCCCGTCTCTGTCCCAGCTCCTGCCAACCTAGCAGTTCGAAAGCAAGAAATTGCAAGTAGCTAAATAGGTACCACGTTGTGGGAAATGCACTCCAGTAGTCATGCCTGCCACATGTCCATGAAAACTGGCTCTTAGGCTATAAACGGAGATGAGCACTGAACCCCAGAGTTGGACATGACTGGCTTTCAAGCAAGGGTGATCTTTACCTTTAATTGAAAAAAGGCTTATGGTATATGATCATATGGATGACAAGAAATACAACAATACTGTATGTTCAAGTGTAGAACCAAATAGCTTTACCAAAACAAATGGCCCATCTAGAGGAGTACTCAGTTACTCTATGCCTTAGTTCAGGGGTTCTCAACCTATGGACTGGGGGCCGGATGTGGCCTAAAACTCCATTTCATGTGGACCCCCACTGCCTCTGCCACACCTGGAAGTGCCATGTGTGGCAGGCTGGGCAAAATGGCTGTTCAGCCCCCAAAGCTATCTGAGGGAGCGTGACCTGGCCCTTGGTTTGAAAAGGTTGAAAACCCCTGCCTTAGTTATTGCAAAAAATCAGTAACACATTATTTGTGTCTAGTTATTTCTAGTCTTTAATCATATTCCTTTCAATGATACTCTATTTGAACACCAAAACCACTTCTACAGGGACAGAAAACACTCAGTCCTTCTTTTCTTGATCTAGGATTTTGCCGCTTAGTGTCCCCCCCCCCCTTCCTCTCACCCTCAAAATATTCTATTTTGTACTTCTTCCAACTGCAGGGTTTCATTCTGCTTTCTGATGTTTCTCCTTTCGTGCCTGGCTGATACTGTTGTGACTACATAACAATGTTGAAATGAATGCTAAAATGAATGAAGTAGAACAGTTCTAGCTCACCTTTGGAGACCAATTCAGAGGTATAAAGGCATGTATAAACAAAAAGGGAAAGAGATACAAGTCCAAGGGCTTCTCTCCTTACATTCTATTTTCTCACAACATTTTGACATCCCTCCATTGCTTATCAACCACTGAGAAAGCCCAGATGGTTGCCTGTTGTAATGGACTCATATGAACATAAGGTGATGAGCTGTGTTGGAATGACTGAGAGTCTGATTAGTCCCACCTTCTACGCTCAGAGTGACCAACCAGCTGGCTCAGGAAAGCCCACAAGCAGGGCACAAATGCCACAGAACCACCCTTCACCTTCCTCCAAGTGGAGCAAATATTCAGAGGTTTGTGGCCTCTGACCAAAGAGGTAATTTACTTGGCCAACAGATAGGACTGAATATGGAATGACTGAATGGTTTGGAATAGGAAAAGGAGTAAGACAAGGCTGTATTTTGTCACCCTGCTTATTCAACTTATACACAGAGCACATAATGCACAATGCAGGGATGGAGGAATCACAAACTGGGATCAAAATTGCTGGGAGAAACATTAACAATTTGAGATATGCAGATGATACCACCTTAATGGCACAAAGTGAGGAGGACCTAAAGAAGCTCCAGATTAGGTTGAAAGAAGAGAGTGAAAAAGCTGGCTTGAGACTCAATATAAAGAAAACCAAGATCTTGGCAACAGGCCCTATCAGTCCCTGGAAAATAGATGGGGAAGAAGTAGAAGCAGTGACAGATTTTACTTTCTTAGGATCAAAGCTCACTGCAGATGGTGATTGCAGCCATGAAATAAAAAGGCAACTGATTCTTGGGAAGAAAGCGATGAGAAACCTGGGGAGCATAGTAAAAAGTAGAGACATCAAATTGCAAACAAAAATTCGTATAGTCAAAGCATTGGTATTCCCTGTGGCAATGTATGGCTGTGAGAACTGGACCATTAGGAAAGCTGAGCACAGAAGAATAGATGCCTTTGAGATGTGGTGTTGGAGGAGAGTTTTGAGAGTCCCCTGGAAAGTGAGGAGAACAAATAGGTCAATCTTAGAAGAAATCAACCCTGACTGCTCCTTAGAAGGTCAAATTGTAAAGATGAAGCTAAAGTACTTTGGACATCAAATGAGAAGAGAAGATTCACTTGAGAAAGCCTTGATGCTGGGAAAGGTGGAGGGCAAAAGAAGAAGGGGGCAGCCAAAAATGAGATAGCTAGATGGTATTGTGGACGCAATGGGCACAGAGCTGGGTGGGTTGAGGAGGATTGTGGAGGACAGAAGTGCCTGGTGGACAGTGGTCCATGGGGTCGCAGAGGGTCGGAATCAACTGTGCGACTGAACAACAACAAAATAAAAGGGTGTTGCCAACTGTTTTAAAATAATCCAGGTTGATATTATAATTGCACCTTAAAGCAGTGACTCCCACAGTGCAGCTATGTGCTGTTTTTTTTTTTTTTTTTTGGGGGGGGGGAGGGGCTGACTTTCTTTTCCCTCCATCCTCATTGGGCAAACCCATGTTTCCATGATCAGGCAAGAATCCTTCTCCTTCTGCTATCTTCACACCAATGCATAATTTTGCATTTCTTGATATCCACATCTCTGTGCTTCAGTGTCCCACAAATTGAACCTAAGTGCATATTCATACATTAGGTCTAAAACAGTGTTTTGATCTTGGGGCTGCAGTGGCTCAGTGGTTAAGAAGCTTGCCTTGTGAGCTGGAAGGCCAGCAAGTTGGCAGTTCGAGACCTGGGTACTGCATGATGGAGTGAGCTCCCATCTGTGTCCCAGTTCCTGCCAACCTAGCAGGTTGAAAGCAAGAAATTACAAGTAGATAAATAGGGACCACTTCGGTGGGGGAAAAATCTTGGGGACGTGAAAGGAGCCTCATTTGGGCGTCCCGTGAGTGACGTTTCTCCAGCAAAAATCCTTTCAAGCCAGAATAATTTCTGATACAAAATTATTATTATCTTGGGCCATCCCTAAAAGCATACTGCTGTTCATAATGCACAGTAAGGGCACAGAGGAGACCACAGGGACTATGGGTGCAAGTGTAGCTGTTTTGGTTCTGTAATGGTACAGGCTTCAACCTGCATTAGATCTTTTGTCATTTGGAAACAAAATGTCACAAAGACCCACCCACAACTAACTGGTGCTTCATAACAACAAGCACTGAGAGGAATCTGTGAGCTTCCCAAGTCCTTTGAGGCTTTATGGAAAGGGCACATACTACATTTAATGAAAAGAACATACATTCTCGCCGGCCCAGGATGGCTATATCTTCCCTTCCCTGCCAATGAGTTGTGCATGTTTCTAGAGTGTGTTCTTTCTCTAGAGATTAATAAAACACTTAAGCTGGCAAACTCCACATCCCAGACAGTCCAGAGATTCTGAAGCGGGACAGGGCTCAAGGTTGACTCTGACTTCCATCCTCTGAGGTTGGTAAAATGAGTACCCAGCATGTTGGGGGCAAAATGCTAATTCACTTGTGAACTGCCCAGAGAGTACACTAAGCGCTATGGGGTAGTATATAAATATAATTGCTATAGATAAATTTGAACCTGAGTCTATGTTTATTCTGTTGGTTCTTTTTAATGATTCCTTTAACAATTCGGTTTTGAGCTCAGGCTTTGTTCATTAAAAAAAAAAACAGAGCAAGGAGCTTACCTCAAAAGGCTTGGGTTTAGTGGCAAATCATCAGAAATATCAGCACTCTCTCCTAAGTGCCATTCCTTTGGACTCAAGTATCTTTTGTTTTGATGTGAGGTTTTTGCACTTAGGTTTGCCTCCTTCGCTTTTTCCTTTGAGTACTCCTCCTGAGAGCAACCAGTTTGGCAGCAGTACTGTCTCCAGCTTCCATCACTTGCCCTCTTTTTCTTTTAATTCAGCAGTGGTCTGAAGAATGCCCAATCTTATCTCAATGGATCGGTATCTATACCTGATTGAAATTGTTCCATCATTAAGGTAACTTACAAGAGCTAGCTCTGAGAGGATTAATAGGGCTTGGTGGGCATCTATCACATGGCTTAAATGAAAGAAAGGAATGAATAATACAAAGCACATGCATAAGCTCTGAAGCCTAGTGGGAGGGCTTCTGTCAAATGCCCTAAAAGCAGTCGAAAGCATTTAAAAGTGTTGGACCTTCAGGTCGACATTTTCTCTTTTGTGGAGCAAAAAAAGCACTCAGTCCAGTTGCCACTTCAGACATATCACAAATGTTCCATAATTATCATGCAATGGGATTTCTAATGGAATGGAGATTTGACCTGTGTGATAATTTTTTTTAAAGTAAGATAGTAGTCAAGTGGTTACTTCCAAAGGACAGGTAAATCAGTCTGCTAAAGATTGCCATTCAGAATAGAAGGAATGAAGGCACTTCAGTATAAATCAATATATGTACAGTTTTTCTTTAAAAGCCTCTCTCTCCCCCTTTCCTGCCCCCTCCCTCCCTCCCTCGCTCTCTTTCTTTGTCTTTCTGTCTCTGTCTCCATAATTCCGGACCAAATAGCACATTTGTTTTTCGATACATGTAGTGATTATTTCAAAGAACAGAGTGGTAATTTTTACAGTCCTTTCTTATTTCCTTGTATATTTAAATGATGCCTCCAGGTTGTATTAACTGCTCCATCTTTGGCACTCTTTCCCCTTTGATCACTCTTAATGAGTTTTGTGCATGTGTGTTTTCCCGCTTTGTTAATGCAGTCAATCCCTTTTGCTTTTCCTTATTACTAAAACTGCCCTCCATACCCATAGCATCTTGTCTCCTTATAATAGTTTCACTTTCTTGACTTCTACTTTCCATCACTCTAAAATTCAGACCAAGCAAGAATGTGGTCAAGGTGATGTTGGGGGTGGGGGTGTTTGTTATTGTTGTTGTTAATGTCAAAGATTACTCTGGGTTGAAAGAATTTTTAGGGGATGCCCGAATGAGGCTCTTTCATGTCCCTAGAATAGTCCAGAGAAGTCTCAGAAGCCAATTTTGGCTTGAAAAGAAAATTTCATTTAAAAAACAAAAAACAATGTCCATCAATATGACCACACACAAAAAAGAACAGGACCTTCACCTACACAGAGACTCGGGTAGAAAGTAAACCTGCCCAATTTACCAAGCAAAATAAAAGACGGAACAAACCTTCCGTTCACAAAAGATTCTGCCCTTCCTGAAAGAAAGAGTAGAATCTGGACATGCTTTGCAGCCACTCTGCCAAGCTAGCACACCAAACCTCTCCCTACAATACACAAGATTTCCTGTGCTCCAAGGGACAACTCTCGCAGAAGGTTTCCTGTGCTCGGGTCAGATGGTCATCCTGACCTGCCCAGCAATATGTGCAAGAATGCTAGACTCTAACCAACCTCCATGCTGTTCTGGGAGACAGTCATATCCCTCATACCATCATGTGATGCTGCACAGTCCAATGGAATTGGGGGTGCACGGTCATGGGGTTACTTTGCTGTCCAGCTACAACCTGCCATATGGTGAATTCATCCTTGCCTAGATGGCCAACATTTGTCTGATTCCTTCCATGGATACAATGGAACAAAAGGGAGATAAGGAGGTTTAATGCCTGCCCTCCTATACCTTCAAGACCCTGTGGGATGTACTCTTTAAGTTCTTTTAATATTAGCCTCTTTGGGGCACGTTCTTCACACCCACGATGTCAGATTTGGGGAATCATGCCTTCAAGGCTTTAAGCTACCAACTCCTCTGACCTCATAGTAGCCTGAATGATTGACAAGATGAGAAATAATGCAGTATGAAATCCTGTTTTCTTCCTACGGTATTAGTACTAATAGAAATCTGATATTGTGGGTGTGAAAAAGTTGCCCCAAAGATGTTAAAGCTAATAATAAAGGAACTTCTCCATTTATCTTTTTAATGGTAACAAACCATTAAGAGAGAACAGAGGTTGTGGAGTTGTTCATTACCAGTTACCTCGTTACTACTCAAATAGCAGATTAAACAGGAACACAAGTCATCTGGTCACAGCCTCCTTTCCTATGGTGAACTTCACCATATTTCTACATTATTTTAAGCAATCATTTTTATATTTACAATAGTGTGTGAAGATTTTATGCAGATCTGTGTCTATGGCTTATGGATTTCCCCCTTTTTCTGTTCTTGTCAGTGGCAGTAGAGAATCCAGGGACATGTAGTCCAGAAAAAGAGTAATTTTTCCAAGCAGCGTTTAAAAATGTAATTGGTGTTGCATTGAGCTAGAAAAAATGGAAATGTCTGCTATTTTATGCTAGCTTTACAACCTGGAGTTAAAAGACGAGATAAATGAAATGTCTTTCCTTGTTCCTTCCTGGCAACACACGGGCATCACACTAGAGCCAGATAACTCAGAAAGTCTGCACTGCAGTTGAACCTGACTTCTCTCAGATGAGGGTGCTTTGCAGTTCTTGCATTTAGAATGACATTTTGCAAGGTGGCTTATACCAGGGCAATTGAACTGTCTAGAAGACAGGTGGCTATGCTTTCAGATTTCCTCCTGCTGTTGTTCACCCTCCCTCACTGCGCTTAAATCTTTTGCCTTGCTTACAGTGCCCAATATTTTGATCATATTATATTCAGAATCAAGGAGAAATTTTGCACGCTTCTGAGAATTGCAGTCCGTTCTCTCTTACCATAATTGCATTGGTTTGTAGGGGAGGGGAAAGGATGGTAGCAGTAGTCACACATTCATGGGGTTTACTATCACTCCCTGGCAAATAGAAGGGAAAGAAATGGAAGGAGTGACAGACTTTACCTTCTTAGGATCCAAGATCACTGCAGATGGTGACTGCAGCCATGAAATAAATGATTAATTCTTGGCAGGCAAGCTATGAGAAAACCTAGGGAACATAATAAAGAGTAGAGGCATCACCCTGCCAACAAAAGTCCCCATAGTCAAAGCAATGGTATTCCCAGTAGAAATGTATGGTTGTGAGAGCTGGACCATAAGGAAAGCTGAGCACAGATGAATAGACGCCTTTGAGATGTGGTGCTGGAGGAGAATCTTGAGAGTACCCTGGACTGCAAAGTGAACAAGTAAGTCAATTCTGGAGGAAATCAACCCTGAATGCTCCTTGGAAGGACAAATATTGAAGCTCAAGTATTTTGGCCACCAAAAGAGGACTGACTTGAGAAGGTCTTGATGCTGTGAAAGATCGAAGGCAAACGAAGAAGGGGGCAGCAGAGGATGAGATGGCTAGGTGGCATTGTTGACACAATGGGCATAGAGCTGAGTAGGCTGCGGAGGATGGTGGAGGATAGGGGAGCCTGGCGTGCAGTGGTCTATGGGATCGCAAAGGATCGGACTTGACTGTGCGACTGAACAACAAACTTTCCATTTATATGCATCTTTGCATCCTGTGCATTGGCCACAGAGATTTAAAACCACTCATAGTTGGTTAAAACAACACAACAGTCACAATTAAAAACTGCTGCATATTTCAGTCATTTAAGGATCTGAGCCAGAGTTTGGGAGTTTGATTCTCCATTGTGCTTGTTTGACAGGGGTTGGACTTCCAGCTCTGCAGTTCTAAGATAATTACTATTATTATAAGATACAATATTACAGAATAATTAAAACATGTTGTTGGTGTTATGTCCTGTCAAGTCATCTCTAACTCATGACTGCTCTTTGAATGGGAGCCCTCCAAAATGTCCTGTCCTTAACAATCCTGCTCAGCTCTTGCAAACTGTGGCTTTCCTCACAGAGTCAAGCCTTCTTATATTTGGTCTTTCTTTTCTCCTGTTACCTTCCACTTTCCCCAGCATTATAGTTTTTTTTCCAGAAAAGTCTTGCCATCTCATGATGTGCTGAAGTAGGACAGCCTGGGTTTCATCATTTTGCCTCCAGAGACAGTTCAGACTTGCTTTGTTCGTCTCTAATCTAAAACATAATATTAAAAACCATAATTAAAAACACTTTAAAAACACTTTTAAAATTCCCATATCCCCTGGATTAGACAAATACAGCATTCCCTGAACACCTTTGGTGCAGACACTGAGAGGAAACTTAAATTGTGGCAGACCCCTAACACCCATACATGTCAAAATCACTTAAGAGCCTGGTAAAAATATATTTTCATTCATTTTCTTTCTCTTCTTTTCTCTCTCTTCCTTTTCTGTCCAGATCTTCTGTCTGAAGGCCAGAAAGAAATGTAAAGTCCAATCACACCACTATCTCTATGGTGGTACAGTGGTTAAACTGCTGTCATGCAACCAAAAGGTTGTGAGTTCAATTCTGACCAGGACTCAATGTTGACTCATCCTTCCATCCTTCAGAGGTCAGTAAAATGAGTACCAAGCATATTGGGGGCAAAATTCTAATTAACTTGTGAACCACCCAGAGAGTGCACTAAGCGTTATGGGGCAGGAAATAAATGTGATTGCTTTGCTTTCCATTACATTAGTAGTTCTGTGCTGTCAAAGTGATTCCAATTCATGGCAACCCTTGCTAGAGTTCCCTATAAAGTACTGTACTCAGAAGCCATTTGCCAATTCTTTCCTCTTTTTTAAAAAATGGTGCTCTGGGACTTATCCAAAGCTATACAGGCTGGCTTTTCCCCTGGCAGACCCAGTGGGGAACTGAACTCCCATTCTCTGGCTCTGTAGCCAGGTAGTCTTAGTTTCTCTAAAATCTCCATGGAAGTAGTGCTGTGTTTGGAGCATTTCAGAAGCAAAGCTGAATGCTTCTTTCACTGAAGCCTAGTTCCCCCAGTGGCTTAGTGGTAAGACGCTGAGCAGGAGACTGGAAGGTCTGGTTTCAATACCCAAGAGCTGCACGTGGGGACATGAAAGGAGCCTCATTAGGGCATCCCCTAAAAAATCCTTTCAACCCAGAGTAATTTCTGACACAAAACAATAACTGAACCCTGACAGTGTCCTCCTTGAACTCCCAAAGCATGGGTAAGGTACATTAATTTTAGGCACAGCTGTTATGTTTTGGACTACAAATTCCAGGATCCTCTAGCTGCCAGCAGTGCCTGGAGGTTGTAGTCCAGAAGGGCAATGGTTCTAAGTTCTGCCTTAATTATTTCTTTGAGGAGTAGTGAAGGCACAATAATTGGCTGGTTGAAAGCAAGCAAGCAAGCAAGCAAGCAAGCCAGCCAGCCAGTTAACACTTCACCTTTTTTTTCAGCGGTGACTACTGTTTCCTGATTCTCCATCTCCCACCTTTCAATCTTTTTTGAGGCTTCAAAATGCTCTGCAGAACATTATGAAGCCTTTAAAAAACATTTGAGAACATCTACAATTTTGAAATGTCCTGTTAAAACTGCAGCAATAGTGACAAAATAATGAAATATGAATAACTTAACGAGTTCTTCAAGAAGTCTTGGAGCAGCTTTGTAATGAGTTGCATTTACGTTAGTTTGAACAAGTTTTTAAAAAAATAATATTTAAATCTTATTAATCTCTGCAGAAAGTTATTGAAATGCAGTCAACATTCTGTGACTGAGTTTTACACACAGGGAACAACTGTTACACCAATTGAGGGAAAGCTTTAGTAGTACAGTACTTGCTAAGTCTTTGTGAGGAATGCAAGGTATTGGTCTCTCTAATCCTAAATGTTGAAGGTCATGGAACTTGGAAGAACTAGTTTTCTCCATATGAATCACCAGGGTTTCTTCTTCTTCTTCTGTGTCTAGGCCAGACATGAAACTGCCAAAATGAAGCCATCTTTTGGTGAATTTGTTCCATAGTTTCTTATGCCTGACATAGTGTGAGAAAGTTTAGCTGGCACAACAAGGTTGTTGTTGCCTGGGGTATGCCCGATTATGGTTAAAAAAATATGATGATCTTCAAGGAGGTCCTTTCTGTGTAATCTTCACCCTTACCTGACAACGCTGTTACTGGGTTTCTGTCACTTTAAAAAGCAAACAAAACTACCAACTTGAGAGGGTTGGGTTTTTTTTTTCTTTTCTGCAAATTCAAATGTGATGGAAAATTGACTACGGAGTACAACAAGTTCTTAGACTCCAGTCTAAGTGAATGAAAGCTCTACGGCTGATTGCTGGAACCAGAGCATTTATGCTGTTTTCTTTTTCTGTTTTGCTTCTTCTTTTTCCCTTTTTAAGCCCTGGTCTTTTCAGCAAATGTGCAATGCCTGTGCATAATAGACAGTCGAGAAGGCTTCATGAATAATATATTAGCACAGATGTGCACAGCCTGTCAATACAACTTTCTCAGTAGGGTTTAGAAAAGAGGCTGCCAGCAACCATGTTTGTTACAGTGTACTATTGCGAATGCTGGGGTGGGAGACAATTAGAATGCCACGATGGAAGGTGAGCTCCTGCCATTCATTGGTGAATAAGACAGCATGTTCCTGAAGCTTACAAAGAGAGTCAGGCAAAGAGAAAGAGCTCTCCAGCATAAGAGCACTTCAAAATACCTACAGCCAACACGGCTTTGCATTGCTTCACTGCTGTGACGTTACCTCCTATGTATGGCAACCCTACAAATGAATCGCCTCTTAAAGGTCTTGGCCTCTGAATACATTGTTCAGCTCTTGCAAACTCAAGGCTATGGATCCTTTATTGCAGGAGTTCCCATCATTTTCAAGCTGGGGACCTTGTCATGTTCTCTCAGTCAGCTTTGAGGGACAGATGGCCATTTTGCCCTGCCTGCATGGTGGGGTGGCCCTTTTGTCTCAACAGCTTCAAAGGGGTGGCCATTTTGTTTCTCAAATGCCTTTGGAGGGGCGGAGGGGCCACATGAATTGGTGCCATGGGCCAGATTTGGCCCATGGGTCTTAGGTTGGGAACCCCTGCTTTATTGAGTCAATCTGTTTTACATTTGGTCTTCCTCTCTTCCTATTTCTTCAGCCTTTCCTACCATTATTGTCTTTCTCCATATCAGAAAGCAAAATGGTGACGGCAGCAGTGGCACTGCAGCACTTTAAGGCTAACTACTATATTTTTAATGTGAGCGTTTCTGGATCAAGTCTGCTTCATCAGACATGTGAGTGAAACTGCAAGGCATGAGCTTATATACACCAGAGTGTCAAAGAGTGATTAAATCAAAATGACAGATAAGCATGCAAATCAATACAGCTTCCTACAGCTGGCAGTGGCAGAGGATCTCTGGCTGTTATTCGGATTAGCTCTAAATGTCCCCTTTTCAATTTCTTTCTCCAGTGAGTCTTGTCTTCTTATAGATTAGGAACTTGGCGTTAAGATCATAGAACTTGACACTGGCCAATAAAGAAAGATCAACTTCCACATATTCTTTACTTAGAAAACTCTGGAAAGGGTTGTTATAAAATAGAACTGACTTGACGGCACACAAGTATTATTACTATACTTAGTATTATTACTAAACTACATATTTGAAATCACTTTATATATTAAATACCAACTATTTTATGTTAAATACCAATCCAATACGTGCTGAGCTATGAGTAAATCCCATTAAATTCAATTTCCTTGCTTTTGACTAAACATTTATGTCAAGTGTTTGATTTGATTGTATCATATGCCTAATCTATGAAAAAAATACATTTATGTGCTCAGCAGTGCTTGCTGACTTTAAGATTGGATTTTTTTGGATTCAGGCGTCTCCAAAATTGTTTCTGCCAATGGCAAGTTCAAATTCTCTTTACTCAGTAAAGCTAGCATGTTCAACAATGAGAAAACTTTAGTGTGGAACATGCTGAGCACAGTCAGAGCCCCTCCAGGCCTCGTGATTACAATACTTCTTGTCATATTTCAAGTTTATCTTCCAGGCTCAGCTGCCAGGAGTCGGGCAACTGTGTGGAAGAAAACTATGAGTTTCAACCTGCATGACTGCCAAGAAAAAACAACTCGACAATGTAAATTGATTTAGTTCTAATAAGCTTCAATGCAGGGAGCAGATAACAAGAAAACAAGCATTTACAAAATAATGTACCAACATCCGCTTTTCAAATCTTATTGAATCCATGAAGTGGGGAGGGTATGCTTCTACCCTTGACTCACCCTTGCAGAAAATCCTAGGGGTTTTCTTGCAGAGGGAACTAGGGATTGGTTGCAGAATAGTTCTTTTTGTTCTAGTTGGAAGTAGAAAGATCACAGCAAAACATTTGCCAAAGATGTACATGAAGGTGCTGTTCAAGAAGTAGAAGTACAAAAACAAACATGACTCTCTTCTTACAGTTGTCTCAAGATACAACTGTCTGTACGGCCTTCCAGCAAAAGAGACCAAGTCAAGAACTGTGGAGATTCACTATATGTGGATGGCTATAGTCCTTGACCTTACATTACCTCAAGCCAAGCTACAACTAGCTATATTGTTACCTAAGGCAAATGGCACCATCTCCCACTCATTCCACCCTGAAGTATGGGTGTGAATAATGCTTTATGGAGAAGCAGGAAGAGAATGTCTTGTCTTGCTGAAAGAAAGAAAAAGTTTATCTTTCAAAGAAGGCAACTGAATAGGGTGTGTTACCATTTATTTCCCTAACACTCCCCATAGAGTCATCACTTGATTTCAGTGCCCTCTAAATATATCGTATTCCAGTGATGGTGAAGCTTTTGGAGACTGAGTACCCAAACTGCAACCCCAAACCTACTTATTTATTGCAAAGTGCCAACATGGCAACAGGGGAGGGAGGAAGCGCTCCCATTGGGCTGCTGGGCAGAGGGGTGGGGTGAACTCTGTGCTGGGGGAGGGAGGAAGCACTCCTATTGGGCTGCTGGGCAGAGGGGTGGGGCGAACTCTGTGCTAGGGGGAGGGAGGAAGCGCTCCCACTGGGCTTCTGGGCAGAGGAGCAGGACAAACTCTAGCACACATGCCATAGGTTTGCCACCACTGTCCTATTCTGTAGGTGGAAATACCACTTTTAAAATTTCCAACATTAATATTTCTTCATCCTTTGCCAAGAACAATGTATCTGAATAAATGAGGACACTTGAGCCTTACTCGAAGTGGCATTCTGAGCAGGCATAAAGGGAAGTGTCTGCCTTAGCTGCTCTGTTGTTGTGTTCTTCAGACAACACTGAATCTGAAGAGAAGTAGAGTCCTGCTCATATGTAGGTTGTAATGGGAAGAAGAGCCCAACATTTCCAGACTTCTTGCTGTCACAGATGAGTCTCTGCTCTCGGTTGACGACATCATGAGGAAAAGTGACTTTGGAGCAGTCGGGGCTAGGTACTTCTATCTAAGCATGTTCCGGTGGCACAGCTTATAATGTCTGAACAAGGCTTTGATTTTCAATGCATTCTTTTCAAGCAGATTCTTTGTTCAGTATTCACTGCCATGACTTACCCACTCTCTCCTTAACAGCTGTCAGGAAATGGCATCATTTTCCTAATGCTCACAAAGCTTGATTAAATACTAGTTTGAAATAGGCCTCAGAAAAAAATCCATTTTTCTCTCTGAGCCTCAAGGCTGTGTAACAGCATGTTTTTCAACCATGTTTTCAGTGTCAGTGTACCCACGTTATCTTTCTACGCTCCTGGATGTTTAGACTAAACAGAGAACATTCTCTGTTCATTCTGCATGCACGTGTAAAAACAAAGTATTGTTTTGAGAAAGTTTTCTCTGTTATCTGATTGGCTGATGCTGTACCACCTGACTGCAAATTCTCCATTTTGGAGAGAAGAAGGAGTTCGTCTCTGCTTCTCCATGAGTTAAGACTTGTTTTTGATTAGAGAGCTTTTGTTTCTGCATCTCTATGGGCTAGCATTCTTTAGCCTAGGAGCTATGCATTTTTGCTCCTTAAAAATGGTTACCTAAATTGCCTGTGGACTTTATTGGACTGACCTATGCTACTGACTTTTATGCTTTATGAACCTGATCAATAAATCTTCATCATTTTTCTGAACAACTTGTCTTCATTGGACTAAAAGGGTAAGAGCAGCATTGCCTTTCACACACACAAATCTTTGAACACGCTACCCAATTAAAACCTCCTTGTAGCTGATAAGCAGCTGAAAAGTTCTTATTGCCGTCCAGCTCGTCCTGTGTAGGTTTGTTTTGGTTTTTAGGGGGTTTTCCAGAAGTGTGAGGGCCGGCTGGATCGTGACAACAGCTAAGGGTCTACTCATACTGGCCATTTAGGTGCAGACTGGATAAGCTGGAAAATTGTCAGTCACAGTTATGGGGAGGAGCAATGTGCCATTTGGGCTCCTTATGTTGAAACAGGAAGTGACCCTTTGGCTTTTATTTGAACACTGCCCCAGATCTTCTGAGAATGGTCAGGGGGCTCTTAATTTTTTTTAAAAAAATGAAAGTGGTGGTTAGGTTTCCCTTGCTCAAAAGCCAGTTGTATCCGACTCTAGGGTTCAGTGCTCATCTCTGTTTCAAAGCCAAAGAGCCAGCGCTGTCTGCTTCTGCAGACATTTCCATGGTCATGTGGCAGGCATGACTAGACAGGGAACACTGTTACCTTCCCACCGAAGTGGTCCCTATTTATCTACTTGCAATTTCTTGTTTTCGAACTCACCAGCAACATGGAAGCTACTGTCTTCTATGGGAACAGCATCCACGTGAGAATAGGGAGAGGCTCTTTGTCCAGAGAATCGGTTCTTGCTCTCCTTATAGCAGTGATGGTGAACCTTGGCACTCCAGCTGTTCTTGAGCTTTAATTCCTAGAAGCCCTGATCAGCAGGAGTGCTGGCCTGGGCTTCTGGGATTTGACGTCCAATAACAGTTGGAGTGCCAGGGTTTGCCATCACTGCCTTATAGGATTGTAGTCACATGGCTCAGGTTGTCCAAAACTGTACCAGAAAAGGAGCCATGGCCAAGATCTCTCTGAAATAATGTATTGTAAAATGGTTCCTGGGCTGGCTAGCTAGATTGACAAAACTAATGAAAGATTTTTAATATACTCTATGGACTAGAAACCGTTAATGACAGACCTGTAGGTGATTTAGAGTCTAGACAAATAATAATAATATTCTGGGTTAAAAGGATTTTTTGCTGGAGAAACTCTGCTCAGGCAACGGCCAAGTGAGGCTCCTTTCATGTTCCCAAGATCTTTTCCCACTGAAGTGATACCAATTTATCTACTTGCAATTTCTTGCTTTCGAACTGCTAGGTTGGCAGGAGCTGGGACAGAGATGGGTGCTCAAGCCGACATGCAGTATCTAGGCAAATTGCCCTAATGGAAAAAGTCTGAAGCTCTCTCCTCCGTCACCTGCGCTCCCAAATTGTTGGCTGTAATTGTGAAGGCAATTTTGATGCTACAGAAGGTTCTATCAATAAGAGAAAAACCTGCTTCTAGATAAGGTGAAGAGAGAACCCAGTGAGTCGTTTCAATTCACTCCTCTGAAAAGTGTGGGGTGACTAAACTCTTATTGAGTTTAGCAAAGCCTGCAGTCATTTCAATGGGACTGGATTGCACCATATGCACTGTGCTATGGGTGACACCATAGTAGGCTGGCAACAAGCAGTTTTATTTAATTTAGGCATTGTTAATTTTCTCCCTGAGGCATAGCTTAGTTTAGAGCATCTGCTTTGCATACTACAGGGCCCACATTCAATCCCTGACATTTCTCCTTAAAACAAACTCAGCAATCAGGCTGGAAATGACCTGTCAGCTTTTGGGTTTTGGTAGCGTTCTGCTCATTCCTGGACAGTAAGTCTCTGATAGCACTGACCTACGCGCTGGTAATCTCCATAACTGATTATTGGAATGTTCTCTATGTGGTACTCTCCTTGAGACTGGTATGGAAACTGCAGCAGGTGTAGAATGCAACAGCCAGACTAGTTGTTGGTATAGGTTGTTTCAACCATATCACTCCGGTCTTGGTAGGCCTGCACTGTTGTGTTCTGTGACAGGTTCAAGGTGCTGGTTGCAGAGGCTGGACTTTCTGCTGAGTGAGGTCACTTGTACTTTATATTGTCTTGCACACCACATTTCTTTTCACTTCATTCAGGTGCTAACTGGATTAGGAAAGGTTTGCATTGGTTTGCTTAGCTTTACTTTGATTTATGGATGAACACTTCTATTCTTGTCTTGATTTTGAGTGATAAGGTTTAAATTATATTTAGCATGATGCAGCCTGTATTCTTCCCCACTTTCTTGTATTGGCTTGGGTTTTCTTCCACTAGCCACTTGGTATCTGCTTTATCTGGTTTGGTTGTTCTGATTGGCATTAGCCAAATAATGTATTGCTGCTGCATCATTGGACTGCCTGAGTTAATGTTCCACAGAAAAAGAATATTTTTATTATTATTATTATTATTATTTATTGAATTTATTACCCCGCCCCACTCGGGAGAACCCGACTCTGGGCGGCTTACATCGTCATAAAACAGAGGTAAAAGATAAAAACATATAAAATCATGAAGTTTAAAAGATTATCTAAAATTATTTGAAGTAAAAACAGTGCAAACTACACGCCAGTATCCCCCTGGTCCAGATCCAAAGTGGCACTCCCTAAGTAAGCCACTTAGTATGGGAACCCGTGTTCCCTGGTCCCCAAATATGTCCTGCCAGCCAGGTTTTCAAGCCCTTCCGGAAGGGCAAGAGCTCTGTCTGCAGGTGCAGTTCGATGGGCAGGAGGTTCCAGAGGGTTGGGGCGGACACAGAGAAGGTCCTCCTCCTAGTGCTAGAGAGGCGTGCCTCTCTAGCTGATGGAACAACGAGGGAGCCTCTCCGATCCGCCCTGGTGGGCCGGACAGATGTTCTTGGGGTGACGCGGTCTCTTAGGTATCCTGGCCCACTACCATATAGGGCTTTAAAGGTAATAACCAGCACCTTGAATTGCACCCGGAGACATACTGGCAACCAGTGCAGCTCCCGGAGTAGCGGCGAAGCACGAGCATAACGCCCACACCCCGCCACTACCCGGGCCGCCGCATTTTGCACCAGCTGGAGTCTCCGGATGGTCATCAGGGGCAGCCCCATGTAGAGCGCATTACAGTAATCAAGTCTGGAGGTGACCAAGGCATGTGTGACCATGAGGTGTCTTGTGCCCTAAATGAAGAGTTGTGTGTCTTGAATTTAGCAAGTTATGTCTCTTTGTTATTTACTGTCCTGACAAATTTCATGGCAATGTGAAACCTCCTTCTGGTTATAGATATCTGAGTAGGCATTCCAAAGATTCATAAATTAATTCACACAAAGTCAAGTAAGTAAGTAAGTAAGTAAGTAAGTAAGTAAGTAAGTAAGTAAGTAAGTAAGTAAGTAAGTAAGTAAGTAAGTAAGTAAGTAAGTAAGTAAGTAAGTAATAGTACTGTACAACCCTAACTCCAAGTTTAGAATTATTGAGTTGGGTTTGGATATGGCAAAAATCCCTTGTATTGGCACAAGTTCCCTTAGGCCAGGGATCAGCAAACTTGGCTCTCCAGATGTTCTTGGACTTCAATTCCCAGAAGTCCTGATCAGCAGGCATACTGACTTGGGCTTCTGGTAATTGAAGTCCAAGAACACCTGGAGAGCCAAGTTTGCAGATCCCTGCCTTAGGCTGACCTAACCCCTTGTACTGTTTGCTAGCTAGCTGGAAGGAGTTTGGATACAAAATAGCCTCAGCCAACCTTAGTCAGGTCAGCCAACCTATAGTCAGCCTAGCTCAGTGAAGGTGAACCTTTTAGAGACCAAGTGCCCAAACTGCAACCCCAAACCCACTTATTTATTGCAAAGTGCCAACACGGCAACAGGGGAGGGAGAAAGCACTCCCATTGGGCTGCTGGGCAGAGGGGTGGGGCGAACTCTGTGCTGGGGTGACAGCACATGTGTCCTCAGAGAGGGCTCTGAGTGCCCTCTCTGGCATGCGTACCATAGGTTCACCACTATTGGCCTAGCTAGTTAGGACTGTGCCCACAGATAGTAAGTCTCCATAGTAGAAAATCCCACTGACTTCATTTGGGTTTATTTACAAGGTAAGTCTATTTCTATAGTGTTGAGCAATGTCGTAAGTATTAGCTAGAAGTCTTCTTTTCTTTTTTAACTTTCCCCCCTAATAACTGAGTTTAATTATTTAAATGACATAATTTTCAATTGACAAGCTTCCACTCCATAGAAGTTCTTTTCTATGCTAAATACCCATCCCTTCCAATTGCCATTAATGAGTTTTGGCCAGCTTACACCGGCTCGTGCAGAGCGTTGACAGGCCCTGTTGAAGCTCTGCCAAGAAGAGATGGATGTTTGGCTTGGAACAACACAACACTGTTTGTTCCATTGTTCCACTGGAAGTGTTAGCAAACTAATGTGACAGAATAGAGAATGTACAACTGAACGATGCCTAAAAACATACTGTAGTTCCACTCCATCAATAATGACTTGTGATAGCTACATCTGATTTTTTTTAAAAAAAAATCAGAACAAAAAAATCATTTGGGGGCTGGAGTAATAAACTGAACAGCAATTGCTAGCATCTGCCCACTCTCTAGTTTGTCCCTGGGGATTCCTCTCTGTTCAAGCCCACAGTCATCATGCTGCTTATCTTGTTTGTCGGCTTTAGTCTTGCTTGCTCAGCTCATGTAGTCTGAGCTTCAAATAAGAAGTCATAGGAGAAAATGTAATACAAATGCAGGAAAGAACTGAGCTAACAGATTGGTGTTAACCGACATCTATTCCTTAAGGTGCCGTGTTATAGGTTCCGGTGGTCACCTTTCCTGTCCTATACCATCTATCCATATCCCTGTGAGATGGAACCATCAGAAAGAGAGAAAGCTCATATGTAAAGGTAAAGGTCTCCCTTGCTCAAAAGCCAGTTGTGTTCAGCTCTAGGCTGTGGTACTCATCTCCATTTACAGCCAAAGAGCCAATGCCCTCTGTGTCTGCAGATGTTTTAGTGGTCATGTGACAGGCATGATCACATGCTGAAGCACACAGAACACTGTTATCTTTCCCATCAAAACAATACCTATTTATCTATTTGCAATTTCTTGCTTTTGAACTGCTAGGTTGATAGGAGCTGGGACAGTGGATAGGCACTCACTCGGTCACAGAACACTCAGGCCTCAAACTGTTGTCAAGTTCAGCACCTTAACCACTAAGCCACTGCACCCCCAGGCAAAGACTAATCTGCGTTGTTAGATATAACGATGCTGATATGTTTGTTAGATATCAAATCTTCAAAGATGTAATCACATTTTTTTACTGCTTAAAGAAGATTGTTGCCAATACCACTGCATTTTGAAGTACAAATGAAGTTGTTGCTTGAGATCAAACTAGGCGATACATGAACTGCTGAGACAAAATGTCAGAATGGAGACCTTCATGCACACAGAGCATGAAGGGACTAGGTATTTCATCATTCTCTTCAAAAACCATGGGTGTTGTCTCAGCCAATGAAAATTTGGGGTGTAGGGTTATGGTGACTACTCTCTCCCCAGATACAGATCATCCTGCACAGGCACCCACCATCAACTCTCCCCAGCTATTATTGACACCAAGTCTGGCTTACTAGGCAAAAGTGAGAGGAGGCAGTTCTTTGCCAGGGATCTTGACCGGCTACAATGTGAGCACCTCAAGGCTGTCTGGCCAAACTTGCGAGCTCCTGCAATATGTTTCTTAACCCTTTCTGGGCAAGTATCTAGTAAACATAGAGTCAAATTTCATGTTTACAGCTTCAGAGAAGATATTCAAGAGTCCTGTTGAACCCTACAATGTTGTAAGTACAATTAAAGCAGTTGTTTGTCTCTAGATTGTACTGTTGGGTAGATCAGGCTAAAAGAGAGTGACCTGCATAATGATACCTTGTGGGTTTTTATGCAGAGCTTGGGAATGTTTGGAGCCACCTTGTTATTAAATAGTTCAGCTTCCAGAATCCCCCAATGAGCCATAGCCACATATATCTAGTATTTTTTTCAACCACTACACCACATTATCTGCTCAAGTGTTCTCATCTCTGTCTTTGTGGAAGCACATTCCAGTTTATGAGGAGAGAAAGAGCGTGAGATAGAGTCAAGCATTAAAGCACTGGCAGTTGGATATTCTTCTGCAGAAGTACCTTGTGCCATTTGCTCTGATAGAATCACATTTATTCAAGGAACTTTAACACAAATATCTTCTGAAGCCTGTTCAGCAATTAAGCAAAACCTCATAAGTGTTGCCATGTGATGGTAAGTCACACAGGGTCTGCTGTGGCTCAGTGGTTTAGAAGCTCGCCTTGTTAGCTGGAAGGTCAGCAAGTTGGCAGTGAGACCCAGGTACTGCATGACGGATTGAGCTCCTGTCTCTGTCCCAGCTCCTGCCAACCTAGCAGTTTGAAAGCAAGACATTGCAAGTAGATAAATAGGGACCACTTCAGTGGGAAAAGATCTTGAGGACATGAAAGGAGCCATTGGTGGGATTCAGCAGGTTCACACCAGTTCGTTAGAACCAGTAGCAGAAATTTTGGCTGGCCAGACCCATCCAAGTTTTGAAATAAAGTAGTCCTAACTTGGGTGCAACACAGGGCTTTCCCCTGGCCATGCCTACCATACCACACCCATGGAATAGGTAGTAATTTTTGAATCCCACCACTGAAAGGAGCCTCATTTGGGCGTTCCCTGATTGGAGTTTCTCCAGCAAAAACCCTTTCAGCCCAGAATAATTTCTGACACAAAATTATTATTACATATGGTACTGTTGCAGGTGTTGTATATGGTTACCAGATGTTTCTTCTCCTTTGGGCTCCCACAGTGCCAGATGGCTAGTTGGGCTGATGACTGTCCCCACCCCACCCCACCCCATTTTGTCCAATCACACTAGAGGTCATTGTTTCTTGACTTGTTGAGATAGAGATAAGACTCATGGGAAAAACGTGGCCTAAACCTGATTTAACACTGATGGAGTGAAGAACTTGGGAGCATAGTAACGCCAGATTATAGCAGATTCTGCAAGAAGAATCATGATTGCTTCTGTGCAAACATGAACAACAGAACAGGAAGTATTGGCTCTCTCCTTGAGCAAGCTCAGAAAATATACAATTGTTGCACTAACAGGAGCTGCACTAACCTAATACTACAATTGGATACAGGCCATTGCTCAGTTGCCAAGCTCCTTTTAGATTTTAGTGCATATACCTTGCCAAACATGAAAGATCACAGGGCCAGTAACAATATTTTGCAAAAGCAATAATGTTTAAATTACACATGTTCTGATTAAATATGGTGCCAAGGTTTTTAGATCTGAGACAGCAGCATCAGAAGAGTTTAGAAAATTATTATCTTTTTGGTTCCTGTTTGCTATCAGTTTTGCAGAACCCAGAGGAGGAATGGAGCTGAGGCAAATGCCCATCTCTGCCATGCAAAGCAGTTAGCAGGACCCAGGTGCGAATGAGGCAAGGTGAGACCCAGCATCTGAACCTCAACCTTCATATTCATTTTCCTTCCAAGAAAACCACAGCCTCCACCCTCAATACTGGTGCCACTTTGCGCTCCAGTGTTATGGATTTATAATTGGCCACTTTATTTCAGTATCTTATCTTACTAGATAATTTCCCCACAGCCTGTGCTGCGGTGGTAGCACAATAAGGTAACTCCTTAATATTTCCTCACTTTATCAGCCTAGTTAAGCTACCCACCCCCACCCCCATCTTTCCTGTTTTATAGGGCTGTCCCCGGCCCCAGACGTCATCACTGTGCGTCCCGGCTGCGTCGCACAAAGTGCCGCCAGAGGCATTTGCCTCAGTTGCGCGTTCCATTGCTCTGGGTGGAAAAGGAAATAGATGTTGTAGTGTCAAAAAAAAGACCATAGCTGTTACTAGGGTTACTGTAATTAGTATAAATGTGATCTATTTTCTCCTCCCTGACCTTTAAGGCTTTAGTGACTATTTTTTGTCAGCAGATAAGAAACTGTTAAAATCTATTTTAAGCACCTAACTTTGTTATCTTAAAAAAAACCAGTAATTGCCTTAGTCCCTCGGACTCAATCCACAGCTCTTCTGATTGATAGCCAACTGAGTTTAGTAATGCAAATCTGTTCTTTATGTGGAATTTAAATTCATCAGAAATAACAGCCTTCCCATTTTCTTCTCATCAGGAATCATCCTTTTCTTTACTGAAGCATGCTACCAGCTAAACTTAGTCTTTGTTGCTCCTCTTGTTTTTCAATCTGGATGCTGCCAATATTTCAAACACAAGGTGACAGTTCATATATGCTTGCATTGAGGAGGAGGCTGAGAGAATAATTGACAATATTTGCTGCTCCGTTCATTTTGATGTAGAGCAGCAACTAAGCAAGTACAGAAAGGAGGGGGTGTTGAACTTGACTTAACATAATTTTTTCAATCCAAAAACACAGCCACTCAGATGCCTTGATTTAATCCATTCCTCTTCATTCCCAAAGGTTCAAATAAAGTCCCAATAATGTAATAGAATACCCAGTGTGATGTATAGAGTGACAGATTAAGATTCTAGAAGTAAAGGTCACCCTTGCTCAAAAGCCAGTCATATCTAACTCTAGGGTTCAGTGCTCATCTCTGTGTATAGCCAAAGAACCAGCGCTGTCTGTGTCTGCAGATGTTTCCATGGAAAGGCATGACAAAACACCGGAGTTCATGGAACACTATTTACCATCCCTATTATCTACTTATAATTTCTTGCTTTCAAACCACTAGGTTGGCAGGAGCTGGGACAGAGATGGGAGCTCACTCCATCATGCAGTACTCAGGTCTCAAACTGCTGATCTGCCAGTCACCAAGTTCAGCATCTTAACCACGAAACCACCACAGTCCCTTAAGATTCTAGAGGCTAAGGTTCAAATCCCTGCTCGGCCATGGAAACTTACTGGGGGAACTGGAGCTGGTAAAACCACTCCTAATATATCTTACTTACCTTGAAAGACCTGTTAGGGCTATTATAAATTGGTTCTGACTTGACAGCACATAACAACCACCTTCCAACTGCAGACATGTACTTGCGTTCACACAGTTAATCTAAAAGACATATTTCTTCTTGGCATTTTGATTAGTTTGTGGCTCCAAGCAATAGATACTTAGAGAATTTGCTGAAAAAACAGCCCTGAAAATTGCTTTGTGATTGAGTGAGAAGTGGTTAACTGGTTTAATAAATAAGTAAAAGGAGTCAAGTTGTGGGATTTTCTCCTGCTTGGTGTTTCTTTGTGAATGGGAGTAAGCACAAGAGGGTATCCATCATGTCTCCAGCTGCTAGGAAAGCAGCTCTGATCAGACTCAAAGCCAGCTGCAGCTTCTGCAGCCCTGATGAGCCTTACCTGAAAGCCCTGTGAGAAGAACTATACAGTATAAGAACCAGCCCTTAGCACTGACACTACCTCAGTAACAAAGGCTCCTGGGTGTGTTGTTGTCCTTTGTGTGAATGTCCTGCCTTAAAGGTCCCCTGTTTCATTTGCTTCCTTGGTTGTTTGACTTCTGGCTTGCTTGGATCACATCTCTTCTAATGGACTACCCTTGTTCCTCTGTCTGCTCTTGACCTTGGACTTGGATAAGATTTGCATTTGACCTTCAGCTTGGTTGTCCTCGGTCCTGATGCTTGTGCTGCTAGCTGATTGCCTGCATCCCAGACTCTGACAGTCTCCTATTAACCACATGACTGCTGATATTGGTGTTGTCAACATTCAAGATGCCCTTTAATATGTATGGTTTGGCATACTTTTTCCTGCTGGCAATATAGGCACAATATGGCACAGCAATATCAAGCTGTTTCCTAGAGTTTTGAAATGTGCATATAGAAACACAATACAGTATCCCACTTTCATAAACTGAATGGATTTTTGAAGAACTTAATCACCCCCCATCCTCTCCTTGTATGTGCCAATCTCACGAGACTCAATTTTAACCAATAAGACAGTGAAGCACTGGGTGCTAAAGCTGTTACTTATGGTTCTGACTAAGATGTGTATGTGGTGGGGGATTATGTTGGATCACTCAGTTATTCCTTCTGGAGAGATGAAATTAGAGCTCCACCAACATCTGCAGACACAAACAGCACTGCCTCTTTGGCTATAAACAGAGATGAGCACTGAAACCTAGAGTTGGATATGACTGACTTTCAAGCAAGGGCGGCCATTACTTTTACTAACCAATGCTCTGCTAAAATATCCAACAACCCCTTACTAAGAAGCCCTTGTTCTGTAGGCTATATACATAATTTATTCTCCAATGTGTCAGAAGGTCCACAAAGTAAGTTGCTGCATGACAAAACATCAGTATTTTTAATAAATCCTAGGAAGAATTGTAAAGGTTACATGTTGAGAAAGGAAGGAATAAGAAGATGAGATGTTCGTAATGTTGAACTCCACAAAAGCACTTAGAATATAAAAATTAGGGGCAAAATATTGAACTATTCCAGGTAATTAAACAGATTTCTGCATTAGAATATCAGATCAGTGTCTGAAGTACCTATAGCCCCACTTCTTGCCTATTTTAACAGCAGACATCTGCAAAATCAACAGCTTTCTGCTTTTCCACAGTCCTGACACATGCTGATGAAAGAGTCAGAAAAGAACTTTATTTTAATAAGAGCCCTTGTGGTGCAGTGGTTAAACTGCTGTACTGCAGCCAAAACAGTGTGAGTTCAATTCTGATGAAGGATCAAGGTTGATACAGCCTTCCATCCTTCTGAGGTCGGTAAAATGAGGACCCAAATGAGGACCCAGCATGTTGTGGGGGAAATGCTAATTACCTGTAAACTGCCCAGAGAGTGCACTAAGTGCTATGGGAGCCATATAAGTGTAATTGCTATTGCTGCTTTTGCTGGGCTTTCCCTGACGTTTATGGGCACAGGGGTGCTCTCTTGAGCCATCTGGCTGAGACTTGGTCAGCTTGTTCCTCCACATGTTGACAGACTAAATGGCACTGGCAGGCAAGTGAGCTATAACCATTGTAGATCCAGGCAGAGTGGGAAGCATGCCAAGTTGGAAAAACACACTTAATAGAAAATTAATGAAGGGCAGAGCCGCCAGGGCTGAACAGCTGCAAGGGCAGGGAAAGGACTCTTAGGGACAAATGATTAATAAGGACTTCTACAGCAGTAGAGACCAGGGGCACCATCACAACAGCAAGCTCCCCTCCCCCCCCCCCCGCAAATCTGGAAGAATAATTACCTGACAGACATCCATTGGCTAAGAAATGATTTATAAATATATCAAATAAATTTATAAAACACTAGTCATATTTACGTAACTGAACATAAATATAATCCAAAAAGCAGACCAGGAAGTTAATTTCACTCCAGATACATGTTAGTAAACATGCCTGATAGATTATTGAGTTAGGAATCTGGCTGAGGAACCAGAATTTGAGAGTTTGATTCCCTATGTAGCTTTGGATGAGTGGCAACATACGAGTCTGCCTCCAGAAGAATGGTAAACCATTTCTGAGAAGTAGCTGCATAGAAAACCCTAGAAAGCATCACCATAAATGTTGGAATCGACCTGATGGCGTACAATTATTATTAACTTGGTTAATAAGGTTTCTCCTGATGCAATTTCATTAGAGATAATCGGATAACTTATTCTTCTTTTATTTATTTAATGCAGCTCCCCTGGTGCTTAGTGGTTAAGGTGCTGAGCTGGAGACTGGAAGGTCAGGGTTTGATACCTGAGAGCTGCACTTGGGGACATGAAAGGACCCTCATTTAGGTATCCCCTAAAAATCCTTTCAACCCAGAGTAATCTCTGACATGAAATAATAATAATAATAATAATAATAATAATAATAATAATAATAATAATAATAATAATAATAATAATAATAATAATAATAATTTTTATTATTGTTGTTGTTGTTGTTGTTGTTAATAATAATAATAAATAAATAAATAAATAAATTAAATGTCTCCTCCCCCTTCCTCCAAGTATCTCAAATCTTTCTTCTCATTGTATTTTCACAGTGAGTCTGAGATAAATTATACTGAAACTGATTGATCCAAAGTTACCATGTTTGAATTCTTACTTTTCCCTTCTAGAGAGCTCTAGCATTCTCACTGGAACCTCAGCAGATTCCTAACTACCTTAACCAAACTATAATAGATTTTATAGAACGGCACTATGGCCACTAAAATGTTTATCAAATGGCTTCACCCATGAAGTATATTCACAATTCCAGTCCCACATCCTGAATCACACGGAGCTGCCTGGACTGCTGAACGTTTCTCCCAAGTTCTTGAAGATGTAGATTTTTCTGATATTGGAATCCTTGACTGTCTCCATGGGAAGCGCTTTTCAAATCAACACATTAACACCTGACCGTGTGTATTCACAATAAGCTGCATGGATACTAAGAGTCCAAAGTTGTTGCTATGTCCTGTCCAATTGCCCATGCAATTTGCATGTGGTTTCATTTTTGAATCAATTAAATGTTTGGATTTCATCTTTTCCTGATGCCTTCAACTTTTCTTAGCGTTTTTGTGTTTTTTTCCCAGTGAACCTTCTCTTAAGAGATGCTCTTACCAGGATGACGACAGTACTGTATATACTCAAGTATAAACCTAGTTTTTCAGCCCTAAAAATGAGGTCAAAAAAGTGGACTCGCTTATACTCAGGCCACTGAGTGTGAGGGAAGAAGGCAGCATCTAATAGCCTTCACCACCTGCTTCTCTTGTCCTGTCATCAGTGCATCTCAATCTGTGCGGAGAAATCTCCTTTCTGCTGCGTCTTGGGACACACCGGTTTTCTCTGCACCTGACTGCAGGGAGGGAAGGTGCAGACAGCGACTAATAGCCTTTGTTGCCTGCTTCTCCCATTGTGTCTTTGGCAGGAGAAGCCCCTGCTGCCAGGCAGCCATTTTCCTCTCTCCCTGCTCCAAAGCGAAAAAATGGCTGCCTGGCAGCATGGACAGCAGGGCTCTCTCAGGTACAGCCCCAAGAGGGAAAGGGAACCTCAAAGCCTCCTCTCTCTCGTAGCGAGGCACAGCCAGCTTCCCCTCACCCCCTGTGGCTTCACTTACCCACCTTGTCCTCCCTGCTCCAAGGGGCGTGCCAAGCCAGACGGGGAAAGCCTCGCTTGCTCAAAGTGAAACAGGCTGGAGCAATGTTTCCTGTGCTCTGCCTCAGTGTTATTGGCCTGCCCACCCACCCCTTCCCTGGGCAGCACAAGCACTGGTTGGGTAGTGCCAATTCAAATACTTTTAAAAATACAGTACCATAAACATTCAAAAACATTACCCCACGGATGTCTCAATTACGGTAATTAATTTTATTTTAATGTACCGTATTTTGAATATTGAAACTCACTAGCAGCTGCTGCATTTTCCACCCTTGGCTTATACTTGGGTCAATCTATTTTCCTGGTTTCTCAGGTCAAAATTAGGTACCTCAGCTTATATTTAAGTTGGCTTATACTCGAGTATATACGGGTAGTTATCATTGCTTCTAAAGAGCGTCCAAGCTTGATTTTATTTAGAAACCACTTGCTTTTTGTGATCCTTGATGTCTATAGGCAGGTTAAGGGGAGGAAATCTTAAAATGTGTGAAAGATTTTTATTAGCCCTGGACAGTATTAAAAACAGCCTGCAAAATGGATGATGGATGGAATGCATTTCGAAATGCAAATATTTCTAGGAGACCTTTGTGTAGTTTCATGGAATAATCAGAACATGCAAAGCAACAAAATGTATACATTGCCACATCTAATTGCTTTCGAGATTGCCAAGGCCGGGGGTTGTCTGTTTTCAGGTAGATTTTATTGATGCGTGTCTAATCTGAATCCACAATATAATGTGCCTATTTTGTTAGCCCACTCATTTCTTCTAACACCACAACTGTGCAGACATGTTAAAGAAACTAAAAATAGGCAAAGAGAAGCATGTGACAATCCTCAGGATTTGAGAAAGCACATAAAAGGTACCGAACATCAGTTCTGGATCCCTTGGAAATAATAGTAGTAGTAATTCTTGAATTGCAATGCTGTAAATTGGCGAGAACTAAAAATGGCCTATTGTTCTCAAAAACATTCCAGGAATATCCATGGGCAGTATAAAAACTGGCTACAAAGAAAAAAAATGAACTGCTTTAGTTCCCCATGAGCTGCTTTAGTGTTTACAGGGATATAATGCAGCCAACAGGATTGGTTTTATTGGGCCAACTTGTTGATGGGAATTAGAAAGAGAGGGAGGGAGGGAGGAACTGAGCAAGCATTCAGGGTTACACAATTGTCCTGAAGCTGCAATGCCACAGCAGAATAAGATTTCAAACGTATGAAATGAAATGAAAAAGAAAAGGGGTGGGGTGGGGTGGAGAGAGACAGCAGAAATGGTGCCTGGTATTCATGGCCCTAGATCTTGATGCTCATTGGTGGATCTGCAGATGGTAATGTGATAAATGTGAATATATTTTATGCAAGTTAATTTTGAACTTGACAGCAAAGGATCTGCAGTGCTTCTTCGTTGTTCATTGTGGAAACAGCATCAGTCACACACTAAATTCAGATCATATTTAAATGAGTGCAAATAAATTTAGAGCCAAGCAAACACCTATGCATGGGCAGTACACAATTTCACAGTGGAACCAGGAAACCATGTACGTATCACATTTGGGTTATCTGCTGCTGATGCTGAAGGAGTTTTCTCTCTTCTAGACCACAGAAACAATATTGGTTTTTGCAGGGCCGTGGCCAGAGAGGGGCTGGGGGGGGGGATGAAAACCCTCCTGAGCTAACAACCCCCCAAACCATTGTTGCCCCTCCTGAAATTTTTTGCCCTCTCAAATCTAGAATCCTGGCTATGGCCTTGGGTTTTTGTTCTTTTATTTTGGGACCACAGCTGTTAGTATTCCCCATTCAGCATGGCCAGTGGGGAAAACCATGGGTGTTAATACATTGCAATGTACTCCATGGCTTGTGTGAGAGTTTATCATGACTGAATTTGGCATATTTACCAGAGACTACATGAAGTCAAGCTGAGCACAGGGAAGCCTAGTCATTTCCCAAGCGCATGTTGTGTAGATGTCATGGTCTGTCTAGCCAGTGGGTGACGTGACATCTAAATGGATAAAAAAATACCGGTACATGAAAGTGGACTTGATTTGTGTGTGCGTGCATGCGTACGGGAGAGAGAGAGAGAGATTCACCTTTCACAGACCAAAGCGGCAGTTATGGGCATGTCCTACCATGACATTAATGGTGATATCTTAGTAGGCATGGTATTATAGCAGGATATAATTCTCTTCAACTGAGTGCCTGTGGTCTCTTCTCCTCTGAACAATGCTTCTATTTTTAAAAAAAAACATTTTCTTTATCAAGATAAGTACTGAATCAGATAAGCTTCACTTTACTTCTGAAAATAATAATAAAGAAGAAGAAAGAGGATGAAGGGAAGAGGTAGGAAAGAAGGCACTATTAACAGCGTGGGGCTGTGTTCACAGAGTAACGTGAAATGACTTTGAAATGTGGTGTGGACTCTTACAATAGGACAATTAGTTATATTTGTGTGGAAGAGTACAGCAATTTCAGCAGTGGTGATGGCCAAGGTCTTGGTTTTAAAAACATTGGAAGAAAACTGAGTATCCCTTCCTGCGTAGTCATACCCTTTGTTCCTTTCTTTAATGGAAAGGGATGTATCCACAGTCATTTGGGGAGAATCACCTGGAAATCCACCCAGGGGACCATTTTCCTTTTCTGCAAAGAAGCTCAGAGGAATCTCAGGGTTACCACTTTTGTCATCTTGCAGTTTCAAGGATAACTAGCAAATCTCACTGGACCCTGAATTCTTTTGGGGGTGGGAACAGTTTGCAAACTCTGTTATTTTTCTGGGAAATGTGAAATTCAGCTGAAACTCATAACCCTTGTTACAGGGGTACACAGAAAGAGCCTCCTCAAAGATTGTGGTATTTTTTAACCACAATTAGGGATACCCTGGTAATGACAACCTTGTGTTGCCAGCTAATATTTCTCAGACTAGGTCAGGCAAAGAGAACTGCAAAATGAACCCACCAAATGGTTGCTTCATTTTGCCAATTGTCTGGCCTAGACATGGAAGAGGGGGGGAAATAACCTTTAGTCACAGAGTTGCTTAGGCAAGTGGGGTGGCATAAAAATTGAACAATTACATTAAATTAAAACAAATTTGGACTACTCTGAGAATTGGGAGCCAGTATGATCTGTCTGGGAGTTGTAGCTGAGTCCCAAGAGCCTCCTCGAAGATTGTGGTATTTTTGAACTACAATCAGGCATACCCTGGTAACAGCAACCTTGTGCTGAGCCACCTTCTGGTGAGCTCATTCTGTAGTTTCACATCTGACCTAGGCAAGGAAGAAGAAGAAGCTATCTGTCAATTTCTGTCCTCCCTGGATCTGAGACCTAGTCTCTGGCATTTCCTGTTAAAAGGCTCCCATATCAAGGGTATGGGTAGCCCTTTATCTGAAGCCCTGGAGAATTGCTATTTGTTAGAGTGGGTGAGTGGCCAGACGTAAAACTGACAACATGAAGCAACCATTTGGTGGGCTAAATGGACAAGTAAAGCAAATGGACTTGCTCTAAAGCAGCTTCCTCAAGGCCTTGATAGCTTTATTGTCCAATGGCATTTAACTGCCTAGGGTGAGGGGGTGCCATCATTCATTGCTGCCATTGGTAAATTGCTATCATTTCTCACACAGCTCTAAGGTGGTTTGCGGGGGGGGGGGGGAGATTTATAGTCCACAGGGCAATGTTGTTTGAGTACTCCTTGTTTCCAGGGAAAGTGTGCTGAGAATACAGTCAAGCGGCTCTGAATGTCACACCTTTGCACTGTCAAATGGCATTTCCTTCAATCTAAACTCAACAAGAGCCTTCTCTTCCCCCACATGCTCTGTTTCGTATCTACACTCCTTTGTCAACAGTGCACTGAGGTTGAGCAGGAAATCTCATCTGTTTTCCGTTCCCCAGTGACCTCTGCAGTATCTGTTCTGGAATTAAATTCAGAAGCAATAAACATTCCCCACATATTTGTGCAACCTGTGTGATTGCAGTTGTTTGGTCTTACTCATCACAAGCCCGCAGCTCTCTTCCCATTCATTACAGCCACATATGGATGGTAATCTAAAGGGACTTCCCTTAAACTACTACCTTCCAGAAGGTTTGCACTACAACCACCATCATCATTGAGCACACTAGCTTGGGTTTATGGTAGCTGCTGGCCAAAGCACCTTATGGGCTTCATGTCAGCAAACGCTGAGCAAACCTACTTTCTTGGAACAATATTTCCTGTACCATCTTGGCTTGTCTTTCAACTTTCAGCTTCTCAAGCAAACAGCAGCCTCAGCATTTTCCACCAAGCTCTTGCCTTGCATTAGAAAGCAAGGCAGGTGTGGTGAATTTGAGGGCTATTTTTGTCCAAAATGCTGCACAGTTTGTGAATACGGCACTTGACTGAAGCAGTTAAAAAGTTTTCATTTTCCTTCTGAGGGAGAATCCAAGAACCCTGTGTGGCCCTGCTGGCCCAGGGATTTAGGAAGCTGAGGTTCAAAAAAAGAAAGAAATATTTCCTATCTCTAATATTTGTGAGAGAGTTGTGGTGGCTTAGTGGTTAAGACACTGAACTTCACAACCGGAGGGTCAGCAGTTTGAGACGCAAGTGCTGAGCAACGGAAAGAGCTCCCATCATCTGTCGCATCTGCTGCCAACCCAGCAGTTAAAAAGCAAGAAATTGCAAATAGATAAATAGGTACTGCTTGGTGGAAAAGGTAACAGTGTTCCATGCACTCTGTGTCTAGTCATGACTGCCACATGTCCAGGGAAATGTCTGCAGACACAGATAGCACTGGCTCTTTGGCTGTAAACGGAGATGAGCACTGCCCTCCAGAGTCAGACATAACTGGTGTTCACACAAAGGAGACCTTTACTAATATTTGTGGACATTCCACGACACTCCTTACAGTTTTATTCTAAGAATAAAGAACTTTTGTGAAAGAGTGTAAAGGCACTCTGCGTGTTGTTGTAGAGTAGGACTCATAAGACCTGGATTTTAATAACCTCTCTGTCATGAAAATTCGTTTGCTGGATGTGGTGGTGAAAAGGATACCACTAATTCTTAAATATATCACTTACCTTGAAAAGTCTAGTAGGGTTGCCATAATCAAAAGGAATCTTCCACTAAGAACAGAAACTGTATAAGAGCAAAACCAGTCAGTATAAGAAAATAAGCCAAACTTTACTGAGTTCCCATTCAAGAACACTGGCTATTAGTCGGGGCAAACGGCTACTTGTATATCCATTATATTTTAATGAATAATGAAAAAGGCAGCCCAACATGGTTCAAACTATTGTTTTAATTTTTAAAAATCATTATATAAGTTGACGTGCAATTCTAGTCTGAAGGTGCACCTCTTGTAGTTGGTTTGGTTTGGGCAAAGCCTTTTGTGCTCAAGGCAATAGCCTTTGTGCTAGCAAAGCCTATTTGTTCTGGCTGATCTCAGAGGTCTCTAAGCCCAAGTACACAATGACACAACGGACATGCTGGCTAAGATCTGCTGGTGGAAAAGCCAAAGTGTGTGGGAGGTGGTGAGTTAGTGTAATTGAGGCAAGGGAAGAGCTGGTTTTTGCCAGATCCAAAGCCCTCTTAGCCATACTCACACCAATTATACTTGTGCAAAGTTTATGCCAAAGTGAGGCTAGTCTTAAGCAATTTCCAACTGTTAACAATTAACCATTTCCCTTCCCATCCAGCTCCTCTGTGGTGACATGGATTCCATGGGAATGTTGTGATCTTGTGGGGGGGGGGGAGCAGACGAATCAGAAATATTATATTTCTGAAAAGTTGCCACAGCTGATGATATCATTAGCCATATAATAATTTCTTGTTAGAAATTATTCTGGGTTGAAAGGATTTTTGCTGGAGAAACTCCACTCAGGGGACACCCAGATGAGGCTCCTTTCATTTCCCCAAGAGCTGGGAGAGAGATGGGCACTTAATCCATCATGCAGTATCCGGGTCTCAAACTGCTGACTTGCCAGCCTTCCAGCTAACAAGGCAAGCTTCTTAACCACTGAGCCACTGCAGTCATTAGCCATATGCAACATAGCTACACAAACAGGGTTTCAGCCACTGTTCTAGTGAAGCCTAAAAATGTGCAGTGAAAATGATTGCATATTCTGTCTCCTATTTATCACTTTCTCAATTTTCCACTCCTCTCCCTATGCTGTCTCATTTGCCTCTGTTTCTGGTCTGTAAGCTTCTCAGGGCAGAACCCTGTACACTACTGTATAAGCGGACAGTGATATCCAATTGACCCAAATAAATAAAATCTATAATTATCATTTTCGCTGGACGTTGTGCAGGTATGATTTTGCCACATAATAGCATTTGGTCTCAAATCTTCCTTATTTAGCTCTCACATTAATCTTCATCACCAGATCAACCACAGCCTCCTTGCAGTATTTGTGAAAGATGCTCCCAAAATAGCACTTCGCTACTGTTCATCACTACCAAGCAGATGAGGATTCAGCTCCATCGTTAAGGGTTACAAGCACATCCTGATTCATACCAGGGACCCCAAGCTGTCTCAGACATGGAAAGAAACCTGTATCTCTGTACATATATTAGGTATTTGTTATAGGAAATAATGAGCCATTCCACTGTTTTTGTTCCCCATACCTTTTATCTGGGGGAAACTACTTTTCCAACTACAATTTTCACAGTTCTTATCAATCATGGATGGACACCTTGCTAGATGGAAGGTTCAGGCATTTTTAGTCCAAAACAACATTGTTGATGCTCTGCTCCCCACCCTACTCTTTGTCCCTTGGGTCAAGTCATTCAAATACACAATTGCTCAATCAATCTTCTACAGAAATTAACTAGATTGTTGTAACAGGACATACACAAGGGTCATATTGGTCAGATCCTGATGGGATTATTTTATTTTATATATAAAGCACCTTTCTCTTAAAGCACCTTTCTCTTAAATAAGGGAAACAAAGTAGCTTATAAAGAAATTAAACAATACAGTATAAAAATAACCCAAAACACTTTTCAAAAATAGCCTTCTGGGCAACTGAGCCAGACAGAGGAAGATTCCTGCTTTGGTTTCTGTGGATGCCATTGAAACTGCCAGAGTAGCCATCCAACTATGTCTGCATGGGTCCCCAATGGGGTAGCAAGAGGACTCAAGGTTAGAGCTTGGGAAAAAATGGCTATAGCATGCAGACTCACCAGTGGCCATATAAACTGGGCTGTGTGTCTGGAAGTTGTTGTCCAAAACACTGCCTTTTCCTAACTCTTCCCAATGATCTTGCCAGAGTCAGGTTCTATATGTGTTCTGTGTGACCCTGGGTTTAGCCATGCTCATCTGCCTTCTGTCTTGGATCATTCACAGATCCATCTGTCTTTGGTTTTATACAGAAAGCCAAATGCCCGCCGCCGCCGCCGCCGCCCCCCCCCCCAAGTGAGCCCAGGGTTTATATGATTTCTTATCTCAGGGTTAAGTAAACTTTATTTGAGTTGGCCCCCAGCCATACCAAAACTAAAATTTTGTTGTTGTTCAGTGCCAGAGTAAAATAAATTTGAAAAAAATCCTCACTAAATTGCAGGTCATGTCACGACAAGATCCCAAAATAGATAAGTAAGATAAAGAGTTATCCAAATATACACAGTTTAATAATTAAAACAAACCTATCACATACATAGGGAGAGACTGCTGTTTTACTTCCAACTCATTTCCAATTTTTGTTTTACTCCCAGAAATGCAAACAGATCAGATTCAGAGATTTAAATTCAGATGTTAGATGGAGATGAACAGCCTACCTTCTGAGTTTGAAGAATAAGGTAGGAAGTTTTCAAGGTCGCTATACCTTTTCCCACATGTTTATGTGATATCCTCATGACAGCACTGATTTCAGCTGCATCCAGGAGCCATCCTAGTAATTACATGCACTGAGAACTATAATGATTGTGTGCAGAGCAATAGTGGAGAACACTTAATAATATTGGATGGAGATTTGGGAGATGTAGGTTCTAATCATTTTTGAGCCATGATGACTGGCCAGATGATCTTGGTTGAAGTACTGATGATGGTCCACTGGACCTACATCACAGCTTTATTGGGAGGATCATCGGCTGCTACTCGTATCCGAGTATATATCTTTCCTGGAAATCAGGGGAAATGTCATTGGTGTGAATTTGTTTAAGGTGGATTCCAGCTTGCCATGAAGTGACCTACACACTGTGATCATGGAGCCATCTCCTATGGCACATATGAAATGAGACATGCAGGATTTAACACCGAGAATGCAATGGACTGCTGCAGCCTTGAGGATATGAACAAGGTATGCCTTCACAGCCAGTCCATCTGACATGGCCTCTTCCATGACCATTGGGAATCAGAATATTGAAGTGGTTCCTCCTCTGCTCATTTTGCCATTGGGCTCAATATGATGGTTTCCAGTGGCATTTCCTCCACTGAGGGGACCATCACCCCAGTTAAAGGGGCTCAACTGCTCATAGCCATTGACCCCTCAGGGAATCGAATTATTTACTGCCACTCAACACTTGGCATTGAGTCTCTGGCTGTATAGTCTACTCCATTGCCATAGTGGTATGTCCAGCCAGACTAAATTGGGAAGATAAAGTAGGAAGGGAAGAAGCCATTTGCACTACCTTTAGCTCACTGGCTGAAAGGTAGGGTATAAATGTAACAAACAAGTAAAACAAATATTCCACTGCTAAATAGTGTAGTGGAGAACTAGTAGATAGACTGTCAGACTAGGATTCAGTAGACCTAGATTCAAATCCCTCCTCAGCCATGAGTTCTCATTGAGGAGAGGGTGAAAATGGGAAATCACTCTTTTTATATCTTGCATACCACAAAAGTCCTATTATAATTTCCATAAGATGGAAGTGGCTCCATGACACATGCTAATGATAATAAAAATAATAAGCTCAAGCAGGACCAGTACTTTAAAGATGAAAATAGATTGCCATGCACAGAATTGCAAGATACATTCTTAGACCACAAGTCCTCTGATCAAGCTTATGCCAGCTGTTCTGTATCATCATAGTGAAACAAAGTATTTTGTTTCACTTCAAAAGTGACATTGTAAACTGCATAGCAATTAACATATTAGATATCTTGTATGCATCAGAGGCTTTGGTTGGCTTTGGTTTTGCACTGGCCTGAGAAAGCCCAAAGCATGGTTTCCTTAAGCATTGATATCTTACATGTGCAATACTCTAAAATGCATCTTGAATTATCTCTAGCATGGCATGGCAACCCATTAATTAATAAAGCTAGAGATTTCCAGGGGGGTTCTTCAGTGCCTACAATTTCTTCACTGGCTTAGCCTTCCCCTTTTGGCAGCTCAGAGCCAATCATGGAAAAATTATCTGTTTGGACTAGAAGCTCTGGAGATCCATGACTATGCTAGCCGGAGGAGTTCTGGGATCCATGTTCCCAAACCATAACTTTTTCAAAGTCTGGCTCAGAGCAGAATTGCAAAGTTAGAGAGCAGTATTTTCCTCTACCTAGTTTGACAGATAACTGTTTCAAGATGCAACCAAGCCAAAGTTAAGTACTTTTGTGTCTCTATCCATTACAGTGCTGAGCATGTGCATTTTCTTCACTTCTAGTAAAATAAATGACACTTAAGTTTCAGTGCAGTTGTGCCCAAATGCTTAAAATCTTTGTCTGGAACCCAGAGACAGTTATGGACAAAAGTCTGTTTATTTGGAATTTGAGTGAGCTCAGGATCTTTCTCATCTGTGCATATATACATAAAGGAACTGATACATGAGCAGATTGCTATGAATCTGTGCCTCCTTGCTAAAAGTGGTGGGTCAGAACCCTGTGTGTGTTGACCTCTTGCATGCATTGAAAACAGGAAATGGGAAGACAAAGGAATGGGGCAGTGGTGGGCAGCAAAAAAAATTGATACCACATTGTGGGTGGAGCCTATGTCATGGGCGGAGCCTACATCATGGGTGGAGCCTACGTCATGGGCAGAGCCTACATCGTGGGCGAACTAGTCATGCCTGCCATATGCCCATGCATACATCCACAAACACAGGCAGCACTGGCTCTTTGGCTGTAAATGGAGATGAGCACTGCACTCTAGAGTCGGATATGACTGGCTTTTGAGCAATGCTGATATTGAACCACTTGCACGGACAAAACCTGATGGGCCAGGGCAGGGAGGTGGGCGTGGACACCCAATTTCACTACCCCCCTGCCCAAAGGTTACTCAATTTCACCACCACCCTGCCCAGAGGCCACCCAATTTTGCTACCGTCTCCCCCCCCCGGGGGTGCGCGAACCTGTTGCTGCCCACCACTGGGTTGGGGGCTAATATCATTAGTGAAAAGCAAGGGGAATAAGGCTGAAGAGCTGTCAGATACCATTCTGCCTGAATAAAAATAGAATCAGAAGAAGAAATATGTATGAGGAAAAAAAATGACAGGGTTTAGGGCCACAGAAAAGATGGGCTTAAAATACATGAATTAATGCGGGGGACAGACAGAATACTCATTTTGGTCTGTCTCAAATCACTGTCAGAACTTGCTTTCTGATTCAATTGGGGGGAGGGGGAATCTTTCCCAAAATAATGCTCATTATCAAGATGGAAATGGTGTAAGTTAATAAGGTTCATTTGTTACAACTGAGAGTACTAAGTGTTACAAAACATACATGAAATGGAAGACAGAATGGATAATCACATACAATGCTTTTTTCATTAGCAGTAGCAAATATTAAAACCAGAGACCTGAAAAGAATTAAAGCAGCAAACAAGCCATTATTGAGCAGAAAGTAAAGCAATTAGCAGACAATTGTGTATTGAGTAATCATGCACTACCAAATACATTGTACAATACCAATACTGTACAGTACTAAGCTTTTGAGTTGAGCTCTCCCAAATCTTGCACAGCCATCTGCCTGGTCCTGACTGAAGCCTGGAAACAGAGGTCTCCACAATCTGGACACCTGAGCTGGTCTGGCTCTTGGCAGAACCTGGATGAAAAATGGCCTAAGAACCCCAGGTATAGCTGCTGGGAATCCATGGGAGAAAGTTGTGGTGGAAAGGAAAGGAAGAAAAGTATTTCATCAGCACTGGAATATGCTACAATCTATACTGCCTGAGCTTTACGAGGTGTAGTAAAGGTAAAGGTCACCATTGCTCAAAAGTCATTCGTATCCAACTCTAGGGTTCAGTGCTCATCTCCATTTATAGCCAAAGAGCCAGCATTATATGTATCTGCAGATGTTTCCATGGACATGTGGCAGGTATGACTAGACACCAGAGCACACAGAATGCTGTTTACCTTCCCACCAAAGTGGTACCTATTTACCTACTTGCAATTCCTTGTTTCCAAACTGCTAGCTTGGCAGTAGCTGGAACAGAGACAGGAGCTCACTCCTTCATGCAGCACTCAGGTCTCCAACTGCTGACCTGTCAATCTTCCAGCCATCAAATTCAGCATCTTAACCACTAACCCACCACAGTCCCATGGCACAGTAAAAACTACAAACAGGTACATGGGACCTTTAATTCCCATCTTGCATGTTTATTTCTGGGTGGCCTGGTTTTAAAATGAGACCAGAAAGCCAAGCTAAAAACGGCTAACTATGCAAAAAACATTTAGCTTTGAACTCTGTTCCAGTGTAGTGGGAAATTTGGATTATTCTTCTTAGTGAGCAGATTATGAGGGTAAAAAACACCAACACCAACAAGACAGAGATTAGTCTGGTCTCATCACTACCACTCCCCTTTTGGTTTCTTTTTCCACTCAAATTAACACTTTGCATGATTAAAGTAAAAATATGTATCTTTACTTACAGTGACTATATGTAGTTACAGTCAAAAGAAAAAGAGGAAAATTGATTCTCCAGCACATTCAGAGAAGGTCCATGTTTGTTGTTTGATTGGAGGTCAGAAAAAGGACTATCTACAAAACAATACAAGCAACAATGAATAGGAAGATTGAGCTAGGGCTTGCCTTAGATGCCAGAGGTGAAAAACTCAAACAGTTAAGTTAGTGGTAAATGATAATCACATTAGGTTGGACAGTTCTGTCCCACTAATCCTCAGTATTGACACATGTGAGATTGTTATTATTGCATCACAGGGCTGCCCTTAGCAGCAGGTAGACTGAGATATCTGACTGAGGCTGTAAATGCTGGAGAGAATGACCCTACCAACTGGTACTTCTGAATGTCATGGGTATTCCTTTCTTCGTTGGATAAAGGCAGAGTCACATGTATCACACAAGCTGTCCTACATCCCCTTAACTGACCTGTTGACCTAAGGTGTGAAGCATACAGTCCTATCAAATATGTTGCAATAAAATGCACCTGCCATTCCAGCAGAGTTCTGTATTTGGATTGGAGGCAGAACATCCTGAAGTCCTTGCCTTTAAAGGTCTCCCTTGCTCAAAAGCCAGTCGTTTCCTACTCTAGGAAGTAGTGCCCTTCTCCATTTACAGCTGAAGAGCCAGTGCTCTCTGCATCAGCAAACACTTCCATGGTCATGTAGCAGACATGGCTAGACACCGGAGTTCACAGAATGCTGACATCTTTCCTGCCGAAGAAGTATCTATTTATCTACTTGCAATTTCTTGTTTTTGAACTGCTAGGTTGGCAGGAACTGGGACAGATGACGGGTGCTCACTCCATCGTGCAGCACTTTTGGCCTCAAACTGATGACTTTCCGGTACCTTGGGGCTTTTACTGCATTCCTTAGTCCTTTCTACCTTTAGGGATAAATACTTGGTTCTTTTCATTACTCTGGCCAATCACCTGCAACCTTTCTCTTCACCAATTCACTATCACCAGAACTTCTCTCCAGGGTCCACAATTCTCCCCTCATATAATCACAAAGAATATGGAATTAGGTTATACACACAGGTAGTTAACAATCAGTAGACACAGTTGAGACAAACAGGAAAATATTTAATTTAATGCAAATATAAGATATTAATAAATAGGTAAGACTTTTCTCCAATACACAGATATCGAGTACCTGGGTATAACAGTATTCATTTTCTCTATAGAATACATTATTATACAATCAGATTATGGATTACCTACACAAGTACCTGCTTTATTTCCCAAATTTCTGGCTACCCTGCAGACCCATTTTCTCTTTTCTTACTAACCTTTTCTTTACCATTCTTAACTCTGTCTCCCACTTGTCTGAAACCATATGTCTTTATATTTATTTATTTATATTATACCCATATAGTGATAGATTCGCTACTCTTGGAGGCATCTCCTTGTCTATTGCCTCCATAAAGGACCAGTGTAGTGCTAAATTTGTGAGTGCTGAAGAGGAGTAATCATTCTGGAAACATGTATTCAGTCAATAACTGATCATTTGTTTTCTTAAGTAATCCATTTGTGGATAGAGCAAGAGAAAAGGGTAGTTTACCTTGCATAGAAAAGCCCCTACATCTGGCTTTCTCATGGTCAAAACAGCTGTTATGGTGAAGCCATATGAGTTACTAGAAGAGTAAATGATCCTGAAGAAGGAGGAGACAGAAAGTAGGCTAAGACTACCATTCATGGATTAATGAAAAGGCAAGTGGGAGGACTGAATGAATATACAGTTGTACCTTGCTTAAAGAGCATAATGCGTTCCGCAGGATTCCTCTTTAAGCGAGTTTGCTCTTTAAGTGAAACACCATTGTAAGTGAACAATTGGAGGGGGGGTATTGCAAACCCCAATTTATTTAAGCGAGTTTTTGGTTGGTTTTATTTGTTAAGCGAAGCGAACATTCAGAGAAAATTCTGCTCTTTAAGCGAGTTACTCTTTAAGCGAAACACCATTGTATTTCCACCTCTTCTGAACCTTCCAAACCATGAGTCAAATAATTTGCCATATACGTTGTTTTATCCCACCCTGTTCAGTTGGTTTAAACTGGCGGAATAGAGGGTTGTGCTTCCTTCACCCTCCCCTATCATCATCATTAGTCCAGACTTACCATCATACACTTGCAGGGCTAAATGTTTGCAATGGGAAGCATTGGGCCTTGTGTGATTTGGAACTCTGTGTATCCAGGTGATAAAAACAAACAAGGAGAAAAGGGGGAAAATATAAATTACAAAATATGTTTATAGAGATTTTTTTAAAAAAAAATCCTGTCATTTCTGTTCCAGAAAGTGAGACCTGGTGGAGAGATGGGCCAAATGGAGCCACTTTGGATCTTGAGGTCCCATGCTAAAATAACAACTTAAACAGCTGCTTTTAGATGATACAGGCAGGAGGAAGAATGAAGAGAAAGCCCATTTCTTTGAGATTTTGCAGGTGTGAAATTGTTTTCTGAGGGGGGGGGAGTGGTGTTCCGTGGACTACGTATTTGCCAGTTCCATCTGGAAAGAAAGGGGGAGACATTACTTTGATAAAAGTTACCATTTTGAGAACATTCAGGGAGCTTCAGGTTCTGATAGGTGGAAACACCTCAAACAGTTGATGATGGGCATAAATCAGAAAAAGAGGCAAGGTCATGCTAGTTTAGCTTTCATAAGGTATGTTCTATTGCTTTTATGTCTGTGATCTGCCTAAACTCTGGAATTTTGTTGCAATGTAAGTAGCAGATTAAAATTAGCTAGCTTTGTTTTATTGGGAATTTGCTTACAAATTGCTCACCTCTGTTTCTTGTAGAATGGATTGGCTATGTTCTGTCTTGCTATTTTTAGAGATTTTGAGCCCACTTCTGCATTTATACTTTCTTAAGATTTTTTTTTTGAACTTTTATACCATATTTAAATACAAATAAAGAAATTCTTAACCTAGTTTGGTTCATTGTGAAAAGGGGCTAATTCTGTGGTACTATTTCCAGTCCTTGACTTTACTGTGGAAGAAGTCATCTATGTTGTGGCTGTTTGGTCTGTGCTACCTTGCGGCAGGTAAGGATAACTCACCCGCATTATCCCACTACCATAGGACTCGTTCCACCTGACAGAGACCTGCACCCATTCAGGAAGCCCACAGAACTTTTGTGCTCCTTCAGGCTAGAGAAATCTATGATAGGTTTCAATCACTGACTGTTTATGCTTACAAACCAACCAGATCAGGTAGGACATGCCATATGTATCTTAGTTAGCAATACTATATGTAGCATTGCCAATAAAGAAACTGGGATGCAAAAATAAAAGGAACATTTTTACTTTCCCTCTTTCCTGAATAAAACAAGAAAGGCATATCTACCTACATTTCCTGGCCTAGCCAGTTAACACATTTGGTTACATCTTTCTACTATTTACTCACAAGTATAAGCACACTCCTTTCTCCTCCTGATAAGCCCATGCAACATATAGCAATAATCATGGTGCTTCTCCTCCACAGTCCAATATAACAAAACCCAATTCTCATCTTTTGTTCCACCTCTTCCTATATTTTAACCAATAAAATCATGACCTACAATGTTCATCATTCCTAATTCTGTTCCCACGGTATGAGATTGTTAGGAATTCCAAGAGGACAGAAAACTGCACCTGGCTTGAAGGACACATTTCCAGACTTTCTTCACCCTCTGCTCAGGGAGCAAAGAATCTTAACTCACTAAAAGCAAAGGCTCCATTTCAATTCATTACACAGTGTTAGTGTGCAAGCCAAAAAGGCACATCCTTGGAGTCTTATTCAGTCTCCCTGACCCTAGGGAGAAGGGCCTAGCAGTGAGATCTCCCTACTCATGGCATGTTTACCTGCCTGGAAATCACCCACAGCAGGATATCTTTTGGGTGATATAGGTGAGTGGCTAGTGTGGTCCTTTCTGTCCAGGACATTTTGTTGACAATTTGAAGTCCAAGAAAGGAAATCCTAATGAAATATTAGGAAAATATGTTTCAGAAGGTGGTGGTCTTTCCTTTATGAGAGGTTTTCAAATAGGTCCACCTGTTCTTGGGGAAGTTTTACTGTATTGGCTGTAGGCTGGACATGATAACCATTGCAACTGCTTCCAGTTTTATGCTTCTATGATCCCTTTAATTCATTAAAGAATAGCTGACTGGAATCTTTGGGACCTTTTTGCCTTGCCTTTAAAAGCCACACCAAATAGAGCAGTGATTAAGGAACATTAATAGTCTGCCTTGAGCCAACAAGCATCATAGGGAACAGCAGGGGACTCACTAATTACAAGGAGGAGGGTGGTTGTGCCCTGCTGAATAAGACCTCCCATCTCATGAATGAAAGAAGAGGAGGCTCTGGTCCCCAACCCAGCTGCTAATAAGACAGCATTTCCAGGTTGTTTCAGCTGTTCTTCAGAACAACGAGCCTAGTTGTTAATTGCAACACACTCTCAGCATCAGCAAAAGAAAGTGTTACGATTCTGCGAGATATTGTAATTGCAGTAATAACTTGCTCCATTACTCAGCACCTGAGGCCTTGCTGAGTTCCTTTGAAGGAAATTACAGAAATAATTAGGGTTAAGAAAAGATGGACACAGAAGTTACCCACCCTAACGACTAATTAGCAGATTCCTGGGACGTTTTGCATTCTCCTGGAGGTGCTTAATTCCATTAATTACTGAGCCGCTCTTCCGTTCATATTGGAAGGTGGGTAAGAAACAAAGCTGGGCGGTAGTATCTGTGTAGATCTGGGGAACAGGATGTGTTGAATGTGGAGGGGAGTCATTGACTCAAATGCATCAACTGGACAGTATGTCTTGCTACTTCTGGAGCCTTCTTGATAGGCATTCTCTTTGTCTTGCTGAAAAGCCAGAAACCTTGCTGTAAGAAATGAATGTACAGTACTTAGGGTAAATGGATGTATGAGAGCATGTGCAGAGTGTTGGGTAAGAATGGATAGAAATTAGCTTTGGTGAAAGTACAGGCAAAGACAACAAAGACTGCCAGCAGTGGGCAGAAACAAAATGTTAGAGAAGAGCTAATTTGCATATTGTACTGGGATTGGTTGAGAATGAATGATTGATGATTGTTTTTTAGTTTACCTAACAACAGCCCGTGGGCCAGACCTGGCCCATGGTGCCAAATCATCCGGCCCATTCCACAACCGGAAGCAGACGCGCCCCGCACAGGCACAAAATGCTGCCGTAAATGCACCTGTGGCTGTCGTAAATGCATTTACAACAGCCACAAACACATTTTACAGCAGGAGAAACCACGTGACTGGCCCACTCCACGTGACCGGGCCATAGTGTGAAATGTTTGACCATCCCAGACCTATACCTACCAAGATTAGGCCAAAGCCCTGTTTATTAGCTAACCCTGGGGAGGGGTAGGCTGTAATTTGTAAGTATTGAATATATTTATTTATTTATTATTTATTACATTTATACCCTGCCCATCTGGGATATTTTCCCACTCTGGGCAGCTTACAACACAATATATATATCCCGGGGCTTGTCTTGTGTTTAGAAAAATCCAGACCAGACTGTGCAGTTAAAAGCGTCCTTGTCTGGTACGATTCCAGACTCAACATTTTCTTAGGAGAATGGGTCTGGTGATTGTTACACCTGCCATATTGTGGATGCCCTCCAGCATTCACATGCATAATGTGAATGCCCAGAAATAAGCATGTGTGGTGTAAACAGCAGCTACCATGCCATTATCAGCTTTGCTAAGTAGTTTACAACCTTTCCATATAGCCTTCTGTACATGGCATTTCCCAAGCATTTCTAACAGGATGAGATCCAGGAATTAAAAATTACATCTGTATTGGGCTGGGTGATGGTATGGCTGGGAGAATTATCCAAAATGAAGCTTCCATGTTCAGAGGTGGCCTATCTCTGGATACCAGATCTGTTGTATAACCAAGTGAGGAGAGCCTTGCTTATGGGCCCTCCTGATGTACTAATGAGCCACTGCCATGTTTAGACTCCAGAGATTGATGTGGAATAAATTTGTGCCTGCAGATACTCAAGCATTCTTGCTTTTGCTTCCAGGCACCTCTGTTCTATCCTTCATGTCAGTGGTGGGATGTCAAAAATTTTACTACCCCACCATGATGTCATCACAGTGTGGGCGGAGCTAACAACATGTCATCATGATGTCATGGGTGGGGCCAAAGAAAAAAAAATAAAAATAAAATAAAATAAAATAAAATAAAATAATAAAATAAAATAAAATAAAATAAAATAAAATAAAATAAAATAAAATAAAATAAAATAAAATAAAATAAAAATAAGGACACACACACCCCTCAACCCACCCACCCACACGCACAACACAAACCAATGGTGCTTTAGGCTAGCAACTTCTCTTCCTCCTCCCCGCTTGGGAGGACAGCAAGGAAACCGTGCATACGCGCCAAGCACTGTAGGCGTGCATGCACACCAAGTGCTTGGAGCACATGCACAGTGGGGGAACCAGTGAAAAGGTAAGCCCCAAAGGTGGTTCCCCCCAAAAGCTGCTACCGGTTCTCCGGGACACTGGGGAAAGTTACTACCGGTTCTGGAGAACTGGTGAGAACCTGTTACATCCCATCACTGCTTCATGTGGTGGAAAGTCACCTGCTTGCCCACAATACCTTGTTTTGTACCTTGCAAATTGCTTGCCTGCTTCCCCTCTTGCTCACTCGCTCTCCATCTGCCATGTGTGTGTTCAAGCCCACCTGCACTGTCTCCCACAATTCCCCACACTCTGTCTTGAATGCCCATTATTGAGCTCGCTACTGCACACAGTCGCCTGTGCATGCAAGCCTACCTGCATGTCATCCCAGCTGTGCACCCACCTGCTATGTATCATATGCCAGTGTGCCCTTTCTCGCCCATCCTCACATCGTGCTTGCTTGCGCTTATATCCCCCCCCTCACAGGCATATGTGCTTATCCATTCACACTCATGCTGTCACAAGTGCACAGACTCCCTCTTTGGTGCATAAATGCACTTGCCACATAGCTCTTTGCTCTCTCTCTCTCTCTTTTATGTGCTCATCCCCATTCTTGTGCAACCTGTCACTTTTGTGGGCCTGTTCTCTCTCTGTGTGTCAATCACACTCTCTCTCACACTCTCTCTCTCTCACACACACACACACACACTTTCCCTCTTTGAAAGTCATTTCAAAGATTTGAAAGGAGCCCTGGAGGTGCAATGGTTAAACTGCTGTCCTGCAACTAAAAGGTGTGAGTTCGATCTTGACGAGAAATTGAGGTTGACTCAGCTTTCCATCCTTCTGAGGTCGATAAAATGAGTACCCAGCATGTGTGTGTGGGGGTAAAATGCTACTTAGCTTGTGAACTGCCCAGAGAGTACACTAAGTGCTATAGGTGTGATTGCTATGTACCTGTTCCTCCACTATGTACCTGTTATGTTCCTCCACCCTTTCTCTCCCTTTCTTTTATGTGTGCACACTCTCCCTCCTTGCTGCCTCTCTCCCTCCTTGCTGCTTTCCTCATTTCCTTGTTTCAGTCTTCCTACAACCTGCCCTCTGCAAAGAAAGGCAGGGAGTAGCAGTACAGAATGAAACACCCAATGTTACTTTGCTACTCTCTCACCACTCAGACCACATACCATTAAAAACAAATTGGACGCAACTTCTGTTCACAAGCGCATCCATACTCATTGCAACCCAAAAAGTAACTTTGTTCCCTCTGGTTTCTGATGAATTTATCTTGTCCCAGCAGTAATTTATTACAAAAAATAACTTACTTCCTAGTTCTGCTCAGGATGATTAATAAGAGGGAAATTGTTTCAAGAAAAGTTAAATATACTCTTCCTCAACACTCGGCAGCTGCTGCTACTCGTATCCGAGTATACATTTTTCCTGGGAATCATTTTCACAACAAACAGGAACGTGCCGCTGGCATGAATTTGTTTAAGGTGATCACCATTTGCCATGAAGTGACCCATACACTTTGATCATGGACAGTGGTGGGATTCAGCAGGTTCGCACCAGTTTGCCAGAACCAGTAGCAGAAATTCTGGCTGACCCTGCCCATCCAAGTTTTGAAAATAAAGTAGTCCTCATTTGGTTGCAACACAGGGCTTTTTCCCTGGCCACACCCACCATACCACCCTGCAGAATAGGTAATTTTAAAAAAATTGAATCCCACCACTGATCATGGAGCCATCTCCTGTGGCACATATGAAATGAGACCTGCAGGATTTAACACAGGGACTGCCACAGCCTTGAGGATATGGACAAGGTGCGCATTCATTAGGCATGGCCGCTTCGGTCTCCATGACCATTGGGAATCAGAATAAGGAAGTGGTTCCTTCTCCACTCATTTTGTGATTGGGCTCAATATGATGGTTTCCATTGGCATTTCCTCCACTGAGGGGGCTATCACCCCACCTAAAGGGGCTCATCCGCCCATAGCTGTTGGTCCCTTTAGGGAGTCAGGTTATTTAGCACTGCCCAACACTCAGTGTTGAGTCGCTGGCTGTACATCTACTCCATTACCATAGTGGAATGTCCGGCCAGACATACAATACCACTGTTCCAATAAAATCTGAGCCTGAAACAAAAAAGGAAACCCCATCTACTATCATCATATCTGTTTTATCTCCTGAAAGCAAACACAGAGTGATGTACAAGAAACATGCCCTTATAGCTGCGTCCTGCTTTTTATGCTTCAGCATTCTGGATTCCTCCATGCTCTGAGTCTTAATATTGTTTTCTTTGGGGATCAGAGGGCTGGATTTGGCATGAGATTGATTTGGCATGTCTGCAAAAGAAAATATGAAAATTCAATGCAAGACTGAATGAAAGCATGAACTAAAGTCCCTGGGTTGCCGATAGAACCGACGTATTTTGTTAAGAAATCAACTTTAAATAATGATTTTTTTATTAAATATATCCTTGGAACAAGATGAATATGCCAGCTGGCCCTTTATTTTTCTAAAACCAATGTTGTTTGTTTTGTGAAGGAAAATAACAGCAAAAAGAGAGTAGGTTTAGGACCTTATTTATTTTTGTATTTATAGCCTGCCCATCTAGCATGAGCCACTCCGGAGAGATTACAAATATAATACACACACAAATACAGAGAAAAATTACCAAACTCATCCATAAAATAACAAACTAAATCCTGACATAACAAGCGATAGCAATTACACTTATATATCGCCCCATAACGCTTAGTGCACTCTGGGAGGATCACAAGTTAATTAACATTTTGCTAATTAACATGCTGGATACTCATTTTACCAACCTTGGGAGGATAATGCCTGAGTCAGCCTTGACCTCTGCCGATATTGAACTCAATGTTTTGGACCATAAAAGAAAAAAATCCAATAAAATGAAAAAACTAGGAGCAATGCACCATATTGTGACAAAGTTTTAAAAGACTTGAGGGCAAAAATTTATCCAGGAGGCAAGATATCTCTAAAGGCCTTCCTGAAAAGTTCTGCTTTTGCCAGCTTGTGAGATGCTAACCATGATGGAGCATGGTGAACCTCAGTTGACAAATCCAGCCTTCCTGTTTTTCCTGACTGCCTCTTGATAGAAGAGTCTGTAGCTAGAGTAACCTGTTCTCATTCTTCTTTCCTGATTTCCTTGTCCATCCATTTGATGGCAACAACCAGTTCATGAATGTAAGATTATACGAAGCTGCTTTATACTGACCCAGCTCATCAGCCCATTCAGCCCAGTACTGTCAAGTCTGTCTGGTAGTGGTTCTCCAAGATTTTCATTTAGAATTTGTTCCTAGCCCTAACTAGAAGCCTCTGGCATTGTTTGGTGGTCTCTCATGTAAGTACTAACCAGGCCCAATCCAGCTTAGCTTCTGGAATCAGACAAATCGGATGAGTTCTGAGTGAGTGCCATATGAGTCATTCTGGCTGCATGAAACAGTTCAAAAATAGCGAGTGGATTTCTGAATCAGAGCCTCAAATGTTACGGGGGTGGGGTGGGGATTAACACACACACCCCAGCTAGTGCAGCTTAAAAAATTCAGTTTACAAACAGCTCTAAACCTGGGGTGCCCAAACTTTTTGGACTGCAGGCTGATCATGTGGTTTAGCGGGCTGGTCACATGGTTCTTCCCACCGGAAGCAGAAATAAAATGCACCCACACATGCACAAAATGCTGCTGTAAATGCACCTGCAGCTGTTGTAAATGCACTATGACAGCCAAGAATCATTTACTGGAGCATTTTGAGCATACACAGGCACATTTTATTTCCACTTCTGGGAGTTGCAAGGGCATTGTGGGCCAGATGATCTGGTGCTGCAGACAGGATCTGGTCTGCAGGCCATAGTTTGGGCACCTCTGCTCTAAACTGTAATCAGTCAGGTAGACTATTGAACGGAAGGCAAAAAGTCCCTAGGGAACTGTAGACTAATCTGCAACAAACCAAACTGTCTTTGCAAGATTGTTTATGCAGCAATTTCTGTCCATGATAAATACAGGCAGAATCACACAAGCAACTTTGCAATTAGACACAGAGGTGCTTTAAGGAGTAAAGAATGTGTCTCTATCTGGTGACATACAGTTGTGCTTGGCAAATTGCAATTCAGATTAATTTGTTGGTTGTTTGAACATGGCAGTAGGAGTGCAGGTAGGGGGTGGGATAGACAATGGACTTTGCATATTGATAGTGCAAACATAGTTGCTTTGAAGAATGTATACCACCTCTTAAATGCATAGATGTCAATCTTTTTTGCATCTACCCTTTAGATCTAAAGCAATCCACAAGGATTTGCAAATTCCATCAAGCAAGAAGGGCTATTTTGCTAGTGTAAAAGTCAACCACGTTGACTTTTTACACACCAATGCAGCCACTGGTTTTCTCAACCATTTATAAGTTGTAGTTGTTCAGTCACACAGTCGAGCCCGACCATTGGCGACCCCATGGAACACTGCACACCAGGCTCTTTTGTCATCTGCCGTCCTCCAGAGTCCATCCAGAACTACACCCGTTGAATCAATGATGCCATCTAGCCATCTCATCCTCTGCTATCCTTTTCTCCTCTTGCCTTCGATCTTTCCTAGACTCAGGGACTTCTCCAGTGAGTCCTCTCTTCTCATTTGGTAGCCAAAGTACAGTAAAACCTCGCATAAAGAGTGCCTCGCTTAAAGAGCAACTCACTTAAAGAGCAGAATTTTCTCTGAATGTTTGCTTCGCTTAAGAAATAAAACCAACCAAAAAAACTCACCTAATAAATAAACCGGAGTTTGCAACCACCACCCCCCGGCCAGAAGTCACAATTGGTCACTTACAATGGTGTTTCGCTTAAAGAGCAAAACTCGCTTAAAGAGCAATCCTGTGGAACGCATTATGCTCTTTAAGCGAAGTACACCTGTACTTGAGCTTCAGCTTCAGTATTTGTCCTTCCAAGGAGCAGTCAGGATGTATTTCCTTTAGGATTGACTGATTTGATCTCTTTGCAGTCCAGGGGACTCTCAAGAATCTTCTCCACCACCACAGGTCTAAGGCATCTATTCTTTTGCACTCAGCCTTCCTTATGGTCCAGCTCTCACAGCCATACATTACTAGTGGGAATACCATTGTTTCGGCTATGCAGACTTTTGTTGGCAGGGTAATGTCTCTGCTTTTTATTATGCTGCCTTAGTTTCTCATAGCTGGCCTCCCAAGAAGTTAGCATCTTTTTATTTCATGCCTGCAGTCACCATCTTCAGTGATCTTAGATCCCAAGAAGGTGAAGTCTGTCACTGCTCAATTCCCACCCCTTCTATTTGCCAGGGTGTGATGGGGCCAGATACCATGATCTTGGGTTTTTTGATGTTGAGTTTCAGGCCAGCTTTTGCACTCTCCTCTTTCACTCTCATCGAGAGGCTTTTTAGGTCTTCTTTACTTACCTCCATTAGAGTAATATCAACTGCATATCTCTTCTTGTTGATATTTCTCCCAGCAATCTTAATCCATTTATACAGTTTGCTTTTATATTGTTTAGAATGGCATGCCAGAACACATTGTGCCATAAGTCAGTATCATTGAAGAGCAGTGTGCATTCCTCGTGGTACTGAAAACTACCAAACAACTGCAATGCATACCGTGTAATGAAATAACCAGCAATGACATATTGCAAAAGAACATAATCTTCTCACCATCATTGAATCATCCATTTGTTCTCCATAAATACAAGAATCATGGAGAAGAAAAAGCATGTCCTGTTCTAACATTATGCTTCTTTGAGACATCATAGTCCTGCTTTAGAACAGACTGCATGCTTCATATGTTTTCAAATAAAATTCCAACATTTCATTGCTGTCCAGCAGACCAAAGACCAAAGAGGCCACTGCTGGCCAAATCTGATCTACCCAGTATGTATTAACCACCCTGTACTTTGACCTCTCCTTTTTGCATATACAAAACCATATATTAAGGAGGGAATGTTATCCTGCTTGGGGATAGCATGAGAGATTGCTTGCCTCAGGTCCACAACTGGAAATTATAATGTTTGAAAAGGGAAGATTAAGGACCATGTCTTGGCATTGTATGGGTACATTTTTAGAGGGCTCATTTTCCTTTTGAAAAATGCAGGTTCAGAGCCTTTGTCAAGCTGTTGATTCTCTGACTTTTCCATATTGCCTCCTTCAGCTCTCCCTGGCTTCATTTCAGCACAAGATGTAAATCAGGGAGCAGAAGTGAGCAATTGCACCAGCTCAGCCGCCACCGTGGCCATAAATCAAGCCATTCCAAATAAATAAATAAGGGGATGAATGACGCACAGCATTACAGCTGAAGCTTTCCTCTGATTGCTATCAGCTGCCATAATTCAGATCAGATGCTCACCACTTTTCTCAGCTTCCTAGCTCCTCCTTACCTGGGCTGCTCATGTTTCATAGGGAAGAAAAATCAGACGAGTCCTTCTTTTCTTTCTCACTTTAAGAAACCAAACTGTTATTGCTGCTGCTTGAAGAAATAGAAAATTTTGTTTTAAAATGTGTGCATTCAAAGAGATGCTGCAGTTAACGAACCTGACCACCTTGAGGACTAATGGCCTTGGGTGTCGAAGTCCACAGGAAAGGGTAATGGTCCCCAAGTGGATTAAATCCCACTTGAATCCATCTTGATGGAGAGCAGCAGCTCCATCAATACTGGCCTGGGACTGAGGAAGACTTTGAGTATCAAAAGGGCTCAGGACCAGAAAGTGACTCACGAAACTGGATCAGTGGTACAGGGGTCACACTGTGATATGGAAGGCAGACGAAAGGCCACTGCATTATATTATCAAGACAGTCTTCATGGCTAAATGCAATGAGGATTTCCAAGAATCATATTCAGATACGGCAGAAGAAGGTCAGATCTGATTTGTTGGAACCCTTCTCAAAGTTTTCTTGGTAGAGAGTGCTCAGAAAAGGTTTACCATTCCCTTCTTCTAGGGACACCCTGGGACTGTGCAACTGGCTGGCTCTTCTCCTGGAAGGCACAGTGAAGAATCAAGGTCCCAACCACCTCTGGCCCCACCCTCTATACTCTGGCTCATTGAGGTATCCAGATAGCCATTTAGGGTTTCCAAAGTATGTGAGATATTTAAGGAGTAGTTTTACCATCGCCCCACCTCCATGAGTTTCCATGGCTGTGAATCCAGGTCTCCAGAGTCTGGCAATCTACCCATGTTGCTTCACTAATTCTGCTTCATTAGTGAACTTTAGTCACTTGCTCAATACCACCAAAACCAATGGCAGAAGCAGACAGTGTGGTGTCATGTGTTGATTGTTAGACTAGGACTTCAGAGATCCAGATTTTAATCTTCATGAAGCTCACTGGTGACCTCAGGCCAGTCACCTTCTCTCAGCCTGAACTACCTCAGATGACCTTTGTGAGAGCCATGCATATGTCCCTGAGCCATCCCTGACTGCATTTAAAGAAAGGTGTAATATAAATCTCACTAATAAATAAATATGTTTGTTTCTACTAAAAGGTTCATCTTCCTTTCCTCCTATTTTTCCTTCTTTTATTTAATGTTAACACTTCTATCTAGTGTTTGAAGAAGTGGACTCGATCTGCAAAAACTTACAACATTCTTGTTCTGGTTGTTGTTGTTGTTGTTGTTGTTGTTGTTGTTGTTGTTGTTGTTGTTGTTGTTGTTGTTGTTACTGCTGCTGCTGTTGTTCTTGTTGTTGTGTTCCTACATTTATTTTTTGTTTTTCTTGCCTGACACTTCTGTCTTTTAAGGGCAGTATAGAAATTCAATAAATAAATAAATAAATTCTTTCAAAGAAATATTCACAATAATTAACTGTAGCAGGCTGAAGCTTAATAGCTCAAAGCCTTTAAAATACATGTAAATCCTCATATACAAGTATGCATCAACAAACATCCATATAATCACTCTGCTTTTTTGTGGCAGTTGGGATGCAATCCGCCCTTAGAGCAGTGGTTCCCAACCTTTGTTTGGCCATGCCCCACCTAAACATCTCTAAAATTCTGATGCCACCTCTACCCCCCCCCCTTTGACATATAATTCTTATTATTCAAAAAGTGAACTATTAAGTTACAGGAAGCCTAAAAAGCCATTCACTGTTAATAACTCATTCTCAAATTGCCCCACTGTGGTGTGTGTGCCTCAAATTGGGAACCATGACCTTAGAGGATGTTCTGACTGTTTGTACAATTAGCTTTTAAACCTTCCCCATCTGCATGCGATGGGCCTCATTTAAAGCAGAGCCATCCATGCCTGTTGGTCATCATTGTTATGTGCTACGACATATGCTAACTGAATGAATTAATGTCCTACAAGGGGTGAGTATCTTCTCAAGGGTAACAAAAGAATGACTATAATCTGCACACAATGCTTTTAAAGTAGCACATGGCACAGCCCTTCATCCATCATTCAGGTGACAGAACTTCACTCCCAACCTGGGCTATTGAAAAGAGAAGTATCATGTGTGGTCTTTCATGCTGACTCAAGGCCTCCATGGAACTCATGCCTTTCAGGAACATGTTTCAGAGGGTAGTGGCTGTACAAGAAGCTGCTGGTGCAGCTAGCTGTTATGGCATGCAGAATACACATCTGGAAAGGGTGGTTAGAGAAGGCTATCTTTTCTATACCTGATGCTCTCATGTTCTCAGGCTTTGGATGAGGTACATGCAAGAGGTTAGCCGCTAGCCTTCCTCCTATACATGAAAGAATAACAATTGGATGTTGAAATTTTTGAAATGGTAGCCATATTATTTTCTGCAAGCATATCAGAGAGTAAACAAAACACAAAGACAAAAAATGTTGTGGCACATTAAAGACAAACTGCTGTACAGTATCTTAATTTAGCTTTCATGGACCAAGTCCATTTCGTCAAATATAAGAGTGAGACTTCGTGGCATCTATTTATGCACATCAGGTACAGAGACACACAATGGTTGGCTAGCATAACAGATAAGTTTACAAATCAACGTGGCTTTTGACAACTGGTAATAGCAGAATATCACTGGTTGTTATTCAGATTTGTTGTGAAGTTTGTCCTTGTTGAGTTGCAAATGGTTAGTAGATTTATGCAAAACAAAAAATTACATATGGTATATACTCGAGTATAAGTCTAATTTTTTAGCCCCCAAAATGAAGTCCAAAAATGGGACTCAACTTACACTTGTGTCAACGACCCTGACGATCCCCAAAACGTGGTGGTGCAAATTCAAACATTCATTTTTTTTAAAAGCACTAACGCTACCGTAAAAACTCAAAAACATACCCACACAAATGTCTAAATTAATTAATATTACCGTATTTTTATGTTTTTAATTATTGAAACTCACTAGCAGCTGCTACATTTTCCACATGACTTATACTCAGGTCAATCTATTTTCCTAGTTTTAGAGGTCCAAATTAAGCACCTCGACTTATATTCAGGATGACTTATAGTCAAGTATATACGGTATTTGTTAATGAGTTTACCATTCAGACCTAGCATCTATTGACAGTGGTGCGAGTGACCCGGGCAATTAAATAGAAGAGAGAGTGAAAATAAAATGCACGTTGTCTAGTCAGTTTTGACTTATGGCAACGTTTTTCAGAGTTCTTTTAAGAAAAGAATGCTCACACGCGATTTACCATTCCCTTCTTCTGGGGGTGCCCTGGGACTATACACCTTCTCCTTGACTACACAGATCGACTCTTCTCTCAGGCAGTACAATCGAACTCTCAGCTTCTGGTTCTGCAGCCAGAGATCTAAAATACTGAGATATCCAGCCAGTTTCCAGACCTGAAAGGCTATTTAAAAGAAGAAGAAGCAACTTCCTGTTTGTGCTAATGCAGGACAAGGAAATGTGCAAAGCCACCCAATGTTGTTTGGACTTCAACTCCCATCTTCTTTGACCAATGGTTAGGCTGACTAGAGCTAATAAGTGGTTCCAACTTTGAACTTGCCATGGATGGGCAGTGATCTGTCTTTTGAGGGAGGAAATGATGGTTTTATAGTGTGTAATTTTTAACTTTTGATTGTTATATGGCTGGTTATATGATGTTAGCTTTCCTGAGTAGAAATTATTTTTTCTCTAGAGGGGTGGGATATAAATGTGTGTAAATAAATAAATAAAAAACTTTTAAAACTTTTGAATTTCTGCCTCTTCCCTATGATTTCTTTTCTCTTCATAGATTCAAGCAATTGGACTGATTGTTTCTCCTTCCTAATTGCTGACTAGGTTTGTGTGTATTAACAGTTAGGAGGGGTTGATCTATTGTGTATTGACTTATCGTGTATTGATTTATTGTGTGTATTGATTTATTATATGCTGATTACTGTATTTATTGCTCTGTTATATTTTATCCTAGTGTATTTTTGTTGTATTGTAACTTTGATATTGGTTGATTCTGTAAGCCGCCCTGAGTTGGTTTTTACCAAGTAGGGCGGCATAGAAATCTAATAATAATAATAATAATAATAATAATAATAATAATAATAATAATAATAATAATAATAATAATAATAATAATAATAATAATAATAATAATAATAATAATAATAATAATAATAATAATAATAATAATAATAATAAACAAACAAACAAACCTTGTGGACATCTTTTCCCATCTCATGGTGTTTTCTGCTGCTAGCAGTTACATACTTGCCTTCACCTTCCAAACTCCTTAGGCTCTGGGAGTATTTATTTTATGGAGTGTAAGTGGTTATTAGATGTAGCACAAGAATAAACAGAGAGAGAGAGAGACAATGTTCAAACTACAGTACAAGGTTTCTAAATGTTGCTGCAATAAAATGTGAGCAAAGTGCAATAAACCCATCAGAAATAAATACATCCCAGTGATCTAACAAGATTGTGTAGTATTTGGTGCAAGTTCCTTATCTAACATATAACTTGCTGAGAGTTCACTTTGAATTTCCTGTTCTTGGTTCAATTCTTTTAGATGTTTCTTCCTTTTCAGATGTTCTGCCTTGAGGACTCTGCTGCTCTCTTTTTTAAAACTTTTGAATTTCTGCCTCTTCCCTATGATTTCTTTTCTCTTCATAGATTCAAGCAATTGGACTGATTGTTTCTCCTTCCTAATTGCTGACTAGGTTTCAGGATATGTCCCCCCCCCCCCACCCAGAAAACCTGTTCCCTATTTGGGAAATCCTACAACATTTTGCCCTCTTCTCTAAAGTTTTGACATGAGTTTTCAAGCTGTAAGCCAGGGCTGGGGAAAGTGTGGCCCTCTAGTTCTATAAGATTGGGTCGGACCTCCCTTTGGCGTTGTTCATTATGCCCAGTGGTGAGGGATTATGTGAGTTCAAATCAAACCCATATTTGTGGTATATGTAATTAGAATATGGGATTAAAACTTTGGAGATCTACGGTCAAATCCTTAATCACGGGACCTTGGACAGGTCACAACGGGCAGAATCTTGCCATACATTTCTGGCAGCATCAAGTTTAATAATGCAAATCACAGCTGTGAATTACAATGAATTAACAAGTTGCTATTTGCCTTCTTAGGCATGTGCCATTCATGCACATAAGAGCCCTGATGGTACAGTGGTTAAACGGTTGTACTGCAGCCTTTCATCTTTCCAAGGTTAATAAAATGAGTACCCAGCATGTAGGGGGCAAAAATGATAATTAACTTATAAACCACCCAGAGAGTACACTAAACACTACGGGGTGGTATATAAGTGTACTGTAATTGCTATAGCTATGAATTTGAATGCAAGTAACATCTTGTTAAATAGTGACAATTAGCCATCATGATTTAAGCTGTTACACTTAAGTCAGCATAATTGCACAGTAAGATGCTGGCCAGTATCTCTGTTCAGGGCCTGCAGTGGCTCAGTGGTTAAGAAGCTCACCTTGTTAGCTTGAAGGCTGACAAGTTGGCAGTTTGAAACCGAGGTACTGCATGACGGATTGAGCACCCGTCTCTGTCCCAGCTCTTGGGAACATGAAAGGAGCCTCATTTGGGCATTCCCTGAATGGAGTTTCTTCAGCAAAAATCCTTTCAACCCAGAATAATTTCTGACACAAAATTATTATTATTAGTACCTCTGTTGGACCTCCTGCACAGGACAATTTTGAGCCAGTGGGGGGCGGGGGAGGAGAGGCAGAAAAAGGCCTTGAGCTGACTGGAGTAAAGGCAGGCTATAGTTGCAACTACTAAAATAATCTTCATTGTCATAACCATCATCAAGAGATCGTTTGTTTCTCTGTCATGAACTATTTCCTTTGTAGCTGAAATGAACTAGGATTTAAAAAATAATTAAAAGAATAGAAAACCAGCCTAAGTACAAATGTGGGGACACCTCTGTTCCTCCCTACCATTCAGGAACATCTGGAGGGCCACATGTTCCTATCTTCACTTGGCCTGAGCTGATCCACAAGAGGGCTAAGCTGTTTGTGTGAGGAAAGAGAACTAGAGATTCCTGTCCCTTCCATGTCACTTTCATCACATAATACACCCTAATAATAATTTTGTGTCAAATTATTCCGGGTTGAAAGGAATTTTGCAGAAGAAACTCCAATCAGGGAATGCCCAAATGAGGCTCCTTTTATGTCTCAAAGAGCTGGGACAGAGACAGGTGAAGAGCACAGCCCTCTCTACGTCTGGCCCGGCCCGGAGAGAGCGATACACAGGTGTTGCTCGGGGCACGCGGCTATAATACCTGCCACCACCCCCAATGAACTCCTGGGGCTGAGAGGACTGAGAGGATTAGTTTCAAGAATTTTTATGTATTCTTTTGTAATAGTTTTGATGTGTTTTTATGATGATCTGATTGTGTAATTTGTAACTATGATTGGGGAATCTGGTGATTTTGATTTGTAATTGTGATTGGGGATTGGGGATTTTTGATATGTTTTTGATTTGTTTTTGAATTATTTGAAGTATCACTGATATGTTTTAATAATTTCTTGATTGTGTAATTGTGATGGGGGATTTTTTTATATATGTGTGTGTGTTATGGGACACTTTAGTATGTGATACCTTAATATGTTTTGTCATGTGATACTGTATTTTATTTGTGCTGTTAGGTGCTCTGAGTCGCTTCGGCGAATAGAGCGGCATACAAATCCAAAATACAAATACAAATCCCCTCCATGTTGGAGGAAACCTTGTTTTATTAGGGTTTGTGCGGCATACAGAGACAGCATGCCCAGAGTAGGCTTTCCTTTTCACAACTATAATTGCCCATATGAAGGGATTGATGAAGGAAAGGGGGGGGGGGGGCTTCCCTACCACATCTTCTTCTTTTTTTTAAATTAAATTTTCAAATAAAAATACAATTTTGACTTTACAGAAGTATTATCATGATTCTTCTCATTTGTGAAAAACATACAAAATAACATAATCAATATAACAAAATAAAAATCACATACAATACATTAATGATGACATACTAAACCTAACTGAATAAATAAAATAAAATAAAATAAACCCCAATGTGCTATTTACATTGCCCTGGAGATAGCGGTGAATCACTTACACTTTCTTTTATTTCCAGAAACTCATTTGTTCAGGTGCTGGCTTCAATCCTCTATTCCCACTCAATGAGGCCTCTACAAATGTACTCCAAATTTTTGAAAATCTATTTTCTTGGACTTTAACACATTCAATTCCCACGTTAACTTATTGTTTAACGCAAGCCCCCACATCTCTTTATACTAGTCTTCAATCTTTAAAGTCACATCATTTTTCCAATTTCTTGCAACACATTGCCTTGCTGATGTTAACATTATAGATATCAACTCCTTTTTATCCTCATCCACTTTTATCCTATCAACATCCGTTAATAAGGCCATACCTGACCCCAGCTCAAGCTCCACCTTCATTATACTTTTAATTTCCTCTTCTACTTTTCCCCAAAATATATTTACCACATTGCAACTCCACCACATATGTTCATACGTTCCTCTTGCTTGTTTACATCTCCAACATCTCTACATCTTCTAATACATTGAGGAAAACTATATCCTGAATTCCAAACTAGGCCCTTCAGCCTTTAGTGTGTCTTCACTCCGCATTACTGTCTATAACTCAGTCATTCAAGTTCTGTTCTTCTTTCCATGAAAAGGATCGCTTGGAAGCCTGCTCTGCCTAGGGGACTTTTCTCACAGCACAGCTCACTTCTATTATCAAGGATTGGGTTGGGAGAAAATAAACTACAAAACACAGTGAGGTGTACAGCAGGGAGTGCATCAATTTATCTGTGCTCTATTTTATACTGAGTTAGAGGATCTCTTGTTTACACCAGGAAAGGGGAAACCTTTCCAATGTTTTGGCCCCAAACTCCAATCGAGCTGACCTCACATGGCCAACAGCAAGGAACTGTCCAAAATATTTGAGAGAGCAAGCATTTCCTACCCCAATTTGTGAAGGAGGGCTATGCTCAATGGGCAAGTGCTTTGTTACCCCCAAACACAGCTGCTGTTTGAACCTATCTCTCCCAAGGAAATATAAATGCTCTGGTTATGATATTAACCTTTGTGTGCGTGCATGAGTGGATTGAGAGAAACACTGGAAGAACAACACACTCTAGTCTCTCAATGGCATAAAATGGCTACCATATAAGAGGGCTATGAGCAGAACTTGAAAAAATTACTTTTGGGGGGTTAGCTGCCTAGATTTACAGTGAGGTTATTCTTTTCAAAGTTTGATTGACAGCAAGACAAATGATCAAAAGTCAGTCGTATTCAACTCTAGGGCTCAGTGCTCATCTCTGTTTATAACCAAACAGCTAGCACTATCTGCGACTGCAGATGTTTCCGTGGACAGAATGCTGTTTACCTTACCAATGAAGTGGTACCTATTTGTCTACTTGCAATTTTTTGCTTTTGAACTGCTAGGTTGGCAGGAGCAGGGACAGAGATGGGAGCTCACTCTGTTGTGCTCAGGGATCAAACTCCGACCTTCCAGTTGTCGACTTCAGCCTCTTAAGCACTTATTTATTTATTTATTCTTTAAATTTATACCCCGCCTTGCTCAGGCGAACCTGACTCTAGGCGGCTTCCATAGTAAACAAAGAACAATATAACAAAAGACAATAAACAATATCCCACCAAAGGAAACCCCCCCCCCCCAGAGTCCTCTATCGCCACCCAAGACCCCCAGGTTCTCTCCCTTCGAGGCCGGCTGGTCGAGGAAGAGTCCAACAAGGTCCAACAATACATTTGGGGGGGGGGACGTCGTCGTCGTCTCGCGGCGGCGTCTTCGAGCCTCCCCTGGCCCAGGGAGGCTCCTTTTATCCACCTCCCGGCCGGTGACGGGGGCCGGGGGAGGGCGACGGCAGCGGCGTCTTGAGACCAATGAGAAGATTGCAATTGTAGAAAAAAGATTGTGTAAATTCAGATTCCACAAGTAGAACTGTCAGCTTGGTGGTTGTGGAAGACATTTTTGAAATGTGAATTTAAAGGAGAATGAGAACATCCCAACCTAAACTTCTTTGCTACTTTTCACTAAACTTTAAGTTGAATAGGCAGGTTTGGTCTGGGGAGTGGATGGTTCAATTTCCCCAGCCAATTGGTTGGTTTGACCCCAGTATGCCTGTGTTGCAATTTTTGGCTTTTAATACTAAGTTTTTTAAAGTTTTTAGAGTTTTTAATTTTTTTTAAATGATTTTATAATTGTTGCAAATCGCCCTGGGTCCCTTTTGGGAGGAGGGAGATAAACAAATTTAAATAAATAAATAATAAATAAATAAATAAATAAATAATAGCATCTGAGAATGAGCTGTGCTTTTGCCTGTTCAAGGAGGTGCAAATGTCTGTGCCATTGATACAGACAAAAATCTTATAATGACTTCTAGTCATTCCATCTCTCTCAATGGTGGGCTCCAAAAAAATCTTACTACCACACTGTGGGCGTGGTATGGTGGGCATGGCCAGGGGAAAGCCCTGTGTTGCACCTGAATTAGGACTACTGTACTCTATTTCAAAACTTGGATGGGTGGGGCCAGCCAGAATTTCTGCTATCAGTTCTGGCGAACTGGTGCGAACCAGCTGATGGCCACCACTGATCTCTCTCCACTTCTCTGACAGGGAGGCGAAATACTGGATGCAGTGAAAAGAAAATGACACTATAGATATCCTTGATTTTCCTTACTACAACTTGGAAGTTACAATGAAGTAATATTTTCTATTTCCTTTCAAAGTTTATATTTCAAAGGGTGTTTAAGGCATTATGAGAACTATTTTGATAGGAATTTTCCTAACGTTATGCCATATTCTCATCAAACTTAATTTTTCCAAAACAATAACCAAAAAAGTTACAAGCACCATTAGATGTAAGAAATTATTTTTTCAACCCTGCAGTCAGTAATGTGAATGGGTTTATTTCTTAAAATTTCATAGAAGTAGTTTATTAGTCTGTTTGAGCAAACACAAAAGCAAAAATGAAAACACAATGCCAATTTTTAAGATAAGTACCTTTATTTCTGTGCAAATTTTTGCAGATTGCAATACAATTCTTCAGACACATCAGACAGTGTTTCAAGATGTGGGTGGCATTCCACAAAAGCTCCAGCCCAAATTGGAAGATCTCTTGTTTACGCCATCTGAAAGATGCTACAATGCTTTTGTTCTTGATTTCTTTTGTTTTTTCTTGTGTATCCAAACACTGCAGTCACTAAAGGCAGGAATTTTAAAAAATGAACCTTTCCTACTGACATAGATCCTGAAATATTGGTGAGGTAGATCTGTCAGGAACTCCTATTCAGTTTTTGTAAAGTGGAGCTGGCATCTTCCCTAGCTGTCCAGTGTCTCTCTCTCTCCACACAGACACAGACACAGACACAGACACAGACAGACAGACAGACAGACAGACAGACAGACACACACACACACACACACACACACACACAGAGTGAGGGGGACTGTTACTTGAAAGTTGATCTCCATAAAACTGAATTCCATTCCACTAAGGAATCAGCTTTCCTCAATCTTTCAAGTTTATTGGTGGCCCATTTGAGCCATGCCATTAATCTTAATGGACTGATGTTTAGCTATGGGAGTAAGCTGAATTACCCAACGTCTGGGACTTTTTGTAATTTGTGACGGTTGAAGACTTGTTTTTATGTCCTCCTGGAATTTGCAGCACAATGCTATGCATGACATCTCAGAAGTATGCCCTATTACATTTAACCAAGTAGGCAGATTTAAGGCAGCGGCTTTAGTCTGTAACAGCATGATGATAACATAAGAATAAGAATATAAACAAGAACAAGGGTGGGTTTGGATAAAATTCCAGAGAATTTACAAATAGGATTAACAAGGAGGCTGGAAGTAATAAGACTGCCGGATTGGTTGAGTAAACTAATAAAGCAATAAAGTCAATACTAAGTGAGGAGCAAGGTATGGTATAACATGATACAATTGAAAAAATGGACAAAAGATTGGGTAAAAGTATGGGAATTGTAAAGGATTAATGATATTTGAAGAACTCAATAAGAGAGGCAGTATGAAGTGGAAAATATAACCAGGAAAGGATTGATAACCAACATATATACAATTTTACTAGAATCAGAGGACCAACAACAGTACACTGGAAGACATAAGTAGTAATATCAAACAGGAGGACTGGCCAAATATAAAACCAAATATGTCTGTTAGGATTAAAGGAAATTGCTATAAATCATTTTGGAGATGGTACCTAAGACTGGTAAGGTTGAGTTACTATGATTCAAAATACTTGTTGGAGATGTGAACAAGAGATTGGTACCTTTTTTCATTTATGGTGGGCATGTAGCAGTAGTGGGCTCAAAAAAAAATTACTACCACACTGTGGGCATGGTATGGTGGGTGTGGCCAGGGGGAAGCCCTGTGTTGCACCTGGATTGTAACTATTTTATTTCAAAACTTGGATGGGTGGGGCCAGCCAGAATTTTTGCTACCAGTTCTGGTAAACTGGTGCAAACCTGCTGATACCCACCACTGAAGTGCAGGACTATGAAGAAAGTAAAAGGTTTTTTTTTTTTTTGCTGAAATAAATGAAATGTTGTCCATTAATTTGGAAATGTGTCCTAGTGTATTTTTATCCAGCTTCAGAGATTTACAAGTGGAATGACAAAAAAGAAAAGGAAAGGAAAGCAGAAAAAGGAAAGGAAAATAAAATAAGTGATAGTAATATTGGTTATGGTGGTTAGATAAAATATAACAAAAAAGTTGGATAGTAAATTTTGATTTTCAGCTTGATGAATGATATAAAGAAATTTGAAATGCAATCTGGTACAATTTCAAAGCTCTGGTACAATTTGTTTAGGAGTTCTCCACAGATGCAAAACCAAAATGTGTGATCCACAAAGACCATGAAGAAGAACATTGTCTTTTTGGAGCTGAATATGGATATGTGAAATAACTGAAAAAGGAAACAAATATGGAATAATAATAATAATAATAATAATAATAATAATAATAATAATAATAATAATAATAATAATAATAATAATAATAATAATAATAATAATAATAATAATAATAATAATAATAATAATAATAATAATAACTAGAGGAAGAAACTCTTGGAATAAACCAGATCCATGCTGATCTGGAGCAAATATTGTTTTGAGAATTTGTGGGCACATGCATGAGCTAGCCAGGATTTAAATTTCAGTATGAACTTATAAGTGTTACAAAACTGGGAGATAAAAGAGACATGGAAAGGTAATTCCAAGTGGGCTGATACATGTGGATAGATTGCCTTGCCTTGATACAGCAGGAACGTGATTTCCAAATTTTTATCATTTGAGCTGGTTCTGTGAAATGCATAGCTGAAATATGAGTTTTGCTATCAAAAACATAGGCACCCTATGCTCTATGGAGCCCACTGTGCAATTTTAAGATGAAGTCCATGATTCATCTATGATCAAGAAGTCAAGTCACACAACCCTCAGTTGAATGGTTTTTAATGAATGTTTAGTCAAATTCATAGAGGATAACAAACAAATTTTTGAGTTGGAGCAGTGAGTAATGAGGTGGGGAAACTATTGTTTAAAAGAATCTCTAAGTAAGAATAATTGTTTGTAAAGCTTGAATTTTAAATAATTCTTCTCATGTGCACTTGGGAGTTTGAAATTTAGCAAGAGGGTGACACAATGAATCGTGTGAAACTAACCATTTGATTATTACAATGGTATGCTTCCAGCAACACAAAAGACAATTTTACACAAGAACATCACCAGAAGCAGAAGACAAAGAAAACACTGTTCTTTCTACAAAAACAAATGCAAGAGCAATTTGTGGTAAACTGAAGAACACTAAAATGATCAGAATGCCAAAATACAATTTAAACAACATTTCTGATGAATTTTAAATTCATACTAAAACACATTCTGTTACTCAATTAGCTGATTAGGAATCAGAAGAACAATGGGCAGAAATAAAATACATTATCAGGGAAGAATGGATGAATATGGTTTTTATAGTCAAAAGAAAAGAAACTAGTGAAACTCTTAAGATAATTAATTATAGGTAAGAAAATCATAGTAATTAAGACAAGTAGATTAAGTTCCCATGCAAGTAAAGTGATGCTCAAGATTTGCCACCAAATCTAGAGCACACCAGAAATGCAAGCTGGATTCAAAAAAAAGAAGAAGAGGCACTAGATATTATATTGCCAATATACATGCAACACAGGAGTACACCAAACAATTTAAGAAGAAAATTAATTAGTGCTTTACAGATTGTAGGTAAGCCTTTGATTGTGCTGACTATAAAAAGCTATGGATCATTCTAAAAGAGATGAGAGCTACAACATTTGATTATTATGATGTCTAAACTATGAAGAAACTGGATTTAAAAAACACCTTGTTTTTTTTTCTAAATAACAGTGTGTTTTCTCCTCATCTGTTCAATATATATGCAGAATATATCACCAGAAAAACTGGATAAAATTTAGCAGAAGTGAAAATCACTGGAAGAAATATCAATATTTTATTATACTGCATTAAATAACAGTGATGTGAAAACACTACTAATGGAGGTTAAGCAAGGAAATGCAAAAGCAGGATTACAGTTGAAAGTTATGAAGAAAAAACAATTTGAAGATTTTCTATATTCCAATTCATTCATCAGTACAGGTGGAGATTGCAGTCCAGAAATTGGAAGAAGACTGCAAGGTGGAAGTTCACTGTTAAAGAACTAGAAAAGATACTTAAATGGAAAGGAATGCAGCTGAAGACCAAGATCCAGATCCAGAACGTAAATATGGTGGTGTTTCTTACTGGTATATATGAGTATGAATGCTAGGTAGTGAAGAATGCTAATAGGGGAGAAATCAATTCATTTGAAATGTGGTATTGGTGGACAGCTTTGTGGAGACCATGGACCATTAGAAAAACAAATAAGTGGGCTCTAAATGCAATGAAACCTGAATTCTTATTAAAAGCTAGAAAAAACATATCTAAGGCTACAGTGGTGGGCTCCAAAAATGTTACTACCATACTGTGGGTGTGGTATGGTGGGCATGGCCAGTGGGAAAGCCCTGTGTTGCACCCGAATTAGGACTACAGTACTTTATTTCAAAACATTGATGAGCAGGGCCAGCCAGAATTTCTGCTACCGGTTCTGGTGAACTGGTGTGAACTTGCTGATGCCCACCACTGTAAGGCTACCCTACTTCAGTCAGCTTATGAGGAAAATATGAAAATCACCAGAAAAGAGGAAGATAGCAGTAAAAAAATGGAAGACCAAATATTTATTTATTTTATTTATTTATTTATTACACTTGATACCCCGCCCCAATCGGGAGAACCCGACTCTGAGCGGCTTACAAAACACTAAAAATAAAAGTAAAAGCATAAGAAACAGTTTACTCCAATAAAACATCAGTTAAAAGGTCATCAAAATATTACCACAAAAGTTAAAAACAGTACACAGTCCCACTTCCAGACCCAGGTTGGCAGTCCTTTAAATAAGCCACCTGGTAAGGGAACTCGTATTCCCAGGTCCCCAAACCTGTCCAGCCAGCCAGGTTTTCAAACCCTTCCAGAAGGGCAGGAGCTCTGTCTGACGGCGCAGTTCAGTGGGCAGGAGGTTCCAGAGGGCCGGGGCGGACACGGAGAAGGCTCTTCTCCTGGTACAGGCGAGATGCGCCATTCTCGCCGAAGGAACAACGAGGGAGCCTCTCCGATCCGCTCTGGTGGAACGGGCAGATGTTCTTGGGGTGACGCGGTCTCTTAGGTATCCTGGCCCACTACCATATAGGGCTTTAAAGGTAATAACCAGCACCTTGAATTGCACCCGGAGACATACTGGCAGCCAATGCAGCTCCCGGAGCAGCGGTGAGGCATGAGCATAACGCCCACACCCCACCACTACCCGGGCTGCCGCATTTTGAACCAGCTGGAGTCTCCGGATGGTCATCAGGGGCAGCCCCATGTAGAGCGCATTGCAGTAATCAAGTCTGGAGGTGACCAACGCATGTGTGACCATAAGCAGAGCATCCCGGTCCAGGAGTGGGCGTAACTGGCGTATTACACGAAGTTGTGCAAAAGCCCGCCTGGCCACGGCTGCCACCTGCTCTTCGAACAGTAGCCGTGAGTCCAGGAGGACCCCCAGATTACGCACCGGGTCTGTTTGGGGCAGGGCTGCCCCATCCAGAACCAAAGGTGGAAGCTCCTTTGTTAACACGGGACCCCTTACCCACAGCCACTCAGTCTTGCCGGGATTCAGCTGTAGCCCGTTGTCCCCCATCCAGACCTTAACAGCCTTCAGACACCTGGAAAGGACTTCCACCGCACCGCTTGGGTCCCCACGGGCGGAGATGTATAACTGGGTATCATCTGCATATTGATGATACCTTACCCCGTGGGAACGGATGATCTCACCCAGCGGCTTCATATAGATGTTAAACAGGAGAGGAGAAAGTACCGAACCCTGAGGCACCCCGTATTGCAGGGGCCTAGGGCTGGACTTCTCCTTCTCCAGGCATACCGACTGGGTCCTGCCCCTCAGGAATGAGGCAAACCAGGACAACACTGTGCCCTGGATCACCAGACCCTGGAGCCTACCCAGAAGGATGCCATGATCGACAGTATCAAAAGCCGCTGAGAGATCGAGAAGAGCAAGGACAGACGGTTCCCCTCCGTCCCGCTCTCTCCAGAGATCATCCACCAAAGCGACTAGTGCAGTTTCGGTACCATATCCGGGCCTGAATCCTGACTGAAACGGGTCCAGATAATCCGCTTCATCCAGGACCTCCTGCAACTGCTGCGCCACATCCTTTTCCAAAACCTTACCTAAAAAAGGTAGGTTGGACACTGGATGGTAGTTGGAAATTATCGTGGGGTCGAGGGATGGCTTTTTCAGGAGGGGGAGCACCAAAGCGTGTTTAAAAGGTGCAGGAAAATGCCCCTCCTTTAAAGAAGAATTGATGATCGCCTCGACCCAGCCACCTGCCACAGACCTGGAAGCTTTTATTAACCAGGCAGGGCATGAGTCCAGTGCACAGGTCGTGGCGCGAACAGATGCAAGAAGCCTGTCCACTTCCTCAGGGCCAACAGGATCGAACCGATCCCAGGTAACATGGCTAGACTGTGCTATGGTCAGCCCCAGCTCAGTACGTTCCACGCCGGGATTCAGGCTCGAGCGGATCTGAGCGATTTTCTCCGTCAGATAATCAGCAAAATCCTCAGCTGATCCCTGCCACCCAGGGCCCGGCCCCCCTCTACCGAGGAGGGACCTGGTCACCCGGAACAAGGTCGCTGGGCGGTTATCTGCGGAGGCAATAAGGGTGGTGAAGTATTGGCGCTTCGCCACCCTCATCGCCACTAGGTAGTCTTTAATAGCAGCTCTGACCAGTGTTCGGTCAGACTCGCTCCGAGTCTTCACCTAGCGGCGCTCTCGGCGTCTCTTAGCCCGTTTAAGCTCCCTTAGCTCCTCAGAAAACCAAGGGGCAGATCGATCCCCACGGACTCGGAGAGGCCGTGGAAGGGTTCAGTAAAGGAGGCCACAGTCTTTAATTTGTGCAAAATTCAGTCTGAATTTGAAAGTATTAAAAATAAGCACTATTTTTCTTTGAAGTGGAGAAAAATAGTAGAGATTTAACCATTATTCTAAGAACTTGTAGGTACTGAGTGACAAATCAATCACAGTGGAGAAACCAAGATGTAATTGATCACTGTAAAGATACCACTTGCTTCCAATTACAATAGAACCCCGAATAACATTATGACTTGGTTCCACAAGTCCCGTCGTTATCCGGTTTTTAACGTTGTGCGATACATTGATCACACAATGTTAAAAAAAAGCCCTGTTTCCCTGGAGGCTGCAGGAAGCCAGAATGTCGGGATTTGAATCCTGACATTTTGGCTTGCTGCTGCCTCCAGGGAGGTGGGGGAACTTTGGAAACAGCTTGGATCGGGTCTGCCCACCTCCCTGGACCCGGCGGGGGGGTCAGAGCCCCCAAAATTGGTAAAAAAAAAGTCCATTTTTTAAACCATTTTTGGGGTTTCTGACCCCCCCGCTGGTTCCAGGGAGGTGTGGGGACCCGATCCAAGCTGTTTCTGGGCTTCCCCGACGTCCTGAGCCAGTGCAGCAAGCCAGAATGTCGGGATTCGAACTCTGACATTCTGGCTTGCTGCACTGGCTCAGGACGTCGGGGAAGCCCAGAAACAGCTTGGATCGTGTCCCCTGCCTGCTCCAGAGAGATCAGAGGACCCGATCTACAGCTGCAGGGTGGCTGGGGAAGCTGACGGGGACTCCCTGTCGGCTTCCCTAGCCACCTGCCCTTGCCTCCGCAGCTGTGGGGTGGCTGGGGAAGCCGACGGGGGAGCCCCCCGTCAGCTTTCCAGCCTCCCCACCCCTGCCTCCGTAGCTGCAGGGTGGCTGGGAAGCTGAACGGAGAACCCCGTTCAGCTTTCCACCCACCCTGCTACTAAGAACGACTGTATCGGATAACGTTAAAATCGTGTTATTTGAAACAAGATTTTTCCAAAAATCTTGTCACCTTATACGGTTTTAGCGCTATATGATACTCACGTTATATGGGGTATTACTGTATAATAAAAATAAATGCCAATATTTGGTATAGACCTAGATTTAAACAACCATATTGTGACATACTACTATGGAACACACACACACCCTCCCATTGTCATCTTACCATCTGTGGCTCACCTGCTACATTACTTCCTTTCTTCAAATGTTACAATTTCTGGATCATTTGCTCTCATGAATGTTTCATATCACTAATTCCCCACCCTCCTTGCTATTGTACTCCAGTGTCTGCTAATTACATCACTGTCACAGCACACCTATCACCCGCCCATCACATTTGACATCTCTGTTAATATGAAACCTTATTATGGATTGGAAGGTGCAGCACTTTATATCCACCTGATGGTTGTTCTGTCTAGCCCACACATAGTTAGCATGGGGGACTTAAGAAAAGCTGAGCGTAGAGGAATAGACGCCTTTGAGATGTGGTGCTGGAGGAGAATTTTGATAGTACTTTGGACAGCAAAAAAAAACCCAAATAGGTCAATCCTAAAATAAATCACCCCTGACTGCTCTTTGGAAGGTCAAATATTGAAGATGAAGTTAAAGTACTTTGGACATCAAATGAGAAGAGAGGACTCACTTGAGAAAGTCTTGATGCTGGAAAAGGTCAAGGGCAAAAGAAGAAGGGGCGGCAGAGAATGAGGGCTAGATGCCATTGTTGACACAATGGGCACAAAGCTGGGTGGGTTGAGGAGGATGGTGGAGGACAGAGGTGCCTGGAGTGCGGTCATCTATGGGGTTGTGAAGGGTCAGAATTGACTATGCGACTGGACAATGACAACAACTTTTTAAAAGAGACTGCAATGGCTTAGTGGTTCAGACACTGACCTTAACGTTGGCAAGTTGAGACCTGAGTGCTGCACGATGGAGTGAGCTTCCATCTCTGCCCCAGCTCCTGCCAACCTAGCAGTTCAAAAACAAAAAATGCAAGTAGATAAATAGGTACCACTTTGGTGGGAAGGTAAACAGCATTCTGTGCACTCCGGTGTCTAGTCATGCCTGCCACATGTCAACGGAAACGTCTGGAGACACACACAGTGCTGGCTCTTTGGCTGTAAACAGAGATGAGCACTGAATCCTAGAATCTTTATCTTGCTTTTTGAAAAGCTTTGCTGATGTCAAGATGTGTTTGCAGCATTTCCACAGCCTACCATGGAGTTTATCCTAGAAAGAAAATAAAAGAAAAAGAGTTATGATTAGTTTGGCAGGGTTTGTTCTTGTCAAGTCTATATTGGCAATTAATTAATATGACATTGTTTTCAAGGTGTATATGAATGACTGCTTTATCACCTTTTCCCGATTTGGGATTGATGTCAAACTGAGTAGTTTGTAATTCCTAAATTCCTTCTCTTTGCCCTTAAAAAATGATAGCACAACATTAGCCATCCTCCATTCATCTAGCACAGATGTTTCCAACCTTTTCAAGCTGAGAATCAGGTTATGCCCTCTCAGTCAACTTTGAGGGCCAGATGGCCATTTTGCCCTGCCTGTACAATGGGGTGGTCATTTTGTCCCAACAGCTTCAAAGGGGGTGGCCATTTTCTTTCTTGAATGCCCTTGGAGGGGGGGGTAATGAAATGGCCTGGCGGGTGAGATCCAGCCCACAGGTCTTAGATTGGGAACCCCTGTTCTAGCACTTTACTCATCTTTGATGATTTCAATTATGAGAGTTCTTCAGCTAGTTCCTTCTATCCTCTTCTATACAGTATATTGGGCCCTGGAGATTTCAGAGTAATGGGGAATTCATTGACAATTTGTCTATCAGCCTGAGTTCTAATCCTGATCCCTTCACTTGTACTTCACCAGAAATGAGGCCTCAGTGTAAAGCTTACAAGTGGCACCAATACAGTCTTCAGAGCAGTCAAACACTGTGGTGACTTTGAGAATTAGCACCAACCACGCCCCACCAAGGCCTTGATCACTCCATACCAACATCCTCACAGATTGGAAGAACAGCTGTTGAGTGAGGTTCCAAAAGCTATGCCCTTTATTTGGTTTCTACAGTGCTTCAATATGGCAACACCCTGTGCTAGGGCATCACTGACTCACCTGAGATGGGTTTGATTAAGTAAACATTGCAACAGGGAATTGGTATGTACACAGCCCCAAGCTTTGTGAACAAACAGCCATTATCATCAAGTCCTCCCCCACCACATACAGCTCTGAGCATAGGTAGTGCCTCTCAAATTTGACTAATGGAGTTGCCCTCACCAGGCTCATCAGCACAATGTCTGAACAAGGCTGTGATCTAACATAGACTTGCCTGAGACAAAATTCCATGGGCAGGGCCAGATAAGCATATGCTGAGTCCCTAAGCCACAGGCTTCGTAAACTTTATACAGTGGTAACTTGCATTATGAAACTAATGCATTCCCCAGGACGTTTTGTATTATGAAAAATTTGTAAATTGAATTTCCCATAGGAATGCACTGAGAACCAAAATGTGAAATGCTGTTTCCCATAGAAATGCAATGAAAACCAATTAATCCGTTCTGGAGAAAAAATTCGTAATGTGAGACATTATTTTCAATGGATTTTTATTTGTAATGTGAAAATCCTTTGAGCAGGAGGACCCCCAAGTTACACACCGGGTCTGTTTGGAGTAAAACTGCCCCATCCAGAACCAAAGATGGTAGCAGGACCCCGACCCACAGCCACTTAGTCTTGCCAGGATTCAACTGTAGCCCGTTGTCCCCCATCCAGACCCTGACAGCCTCCAGACACCTGTATAGGACTTCCACTGCATCACTTGGGTCCCCACAGGCCGAGATATAATAACTGGGTGTCACCTCTTGCCAAAAATGTCCGTCTGTGCTTTATGTAGGACAAACAGGACAATCTTTATGCAAAATAATTAATGGACTCAAATCAGACATCTGGAATGGCAACACAGAGAAACCTGTCTCAAACCACTTCAATCTAACTGGACACTGTATCCAAGAACTAAAAGTTACAATTCTGGAACAGAGAAATTACAAAACTAGGATTGAAAGGGAGACAGCAGAAATCAAATACATCCATCTATTAGACACCCATCACAGGGGTTTAAATATTAGTGAACGGTTTCTGGGACATTATCAAATTTGATACACAGATTGCTATATGCTGCTAGATATTTTATATATTATATTACAACCTTCCTGCCAATTCTCTAGCAAAACAGGAAGTAAACCAGGTACAGTGTTTTTGTTTGTTTTCTGACATGCAGGTCAAAGGTTGGTCGGAGACCAGAATGGGCTTTCTCAGCACCTTTGAGATTGAAAGGGACACACTTAGAACTAATCTGAATAATCTACTGTTGCTGATGGCTGTGGGAAGCTGTATTGCTGTGCTTGCCTCTCTATCATTTTGCTTGAGCACACCCTTCTCCCTTTGACCCCTGAATTTGGTGTATAAAAACTATGCCTGTAAGTTTCACTCCTTGTCTGAAGAAGCGGACTTGATCCACGAAAGCTAACAGTAAAAATTTAAAGCGCTACAGTGTTTTTTATTTTGTTTTGTTTATTTTGTTTTGTTTTATGATATGCCAGTAGATTATTCAGATTAGTTTTAAATGTCTCCCTTTCAATCTCAAAAGTGTGAAGTTGCCAAGCAAAGCTAATGAGTTTAGAATTGTTACACTTCCTGGTCTCAGGGCAGGGCTGTAGCCAGGTGGGGGTGAAAACCCTCCTGGCCTAACAGCCCCCACCCCACCTCCACCCTGGGATGCCAATGTTACATATGTGAGTGTGACATTGTTGCCCCTTCTGAAAATGTTTTGCCCCTCCTGACACTTTTGCCCCTCCTGACACCCCCCCCCCAATATATATATATATATATATATAGAATCCTGGCTGCAGCTCTGTCTTAGGGAATAATGAGCTGCTGGCCTGGTAATCCCAGCAGGCTGTCACACCCTTAGCTTGGAAGGATAGTATGTCGTCTTGTTTTCCTTTCCTAACATTTTCATTTGAACTGAAATCCTGGAACAAGGTCATAGATACTTTGCTAGTAGAATCAATGAACGAAACTGATAGAGAGAAAATATGTTTAATAGGTATTCCAGTCATATTACCCCTTCCAGACTCCTCCCAATGAGAAGCTAACCAAATCTTGCAAAAAGTAAAGTATTTTATGGCTGTCTTGTACTTGTGCCTCCTGCAGGGCTACAGGAGAACTAGGTTAACAAGGTGCAAACAAGGGCAATTTCCTCCTCTCCCTGTGTGGCTAGTTTAACATGAGCAGACCCTGTGAAATCCACATTCTATGTTCCATGAAGTGTGAAAAATGACCCAGATGCTTCAATATTTTGGATTTAAAGCAGCAGTCCAGGTTCCTTCAATGAGCAAAAAGTAGATTTGGTTACATGAACATGGTTTCATTTCAACTAGGGTGAAGGACTTAAGAGAGAATTGATTTGTGAACAACAAACCATCTGCTCTTGAGTAATCATTCCAAAAATAAAGGATTGACTATCTTCACCTTGATACTGCAACCTCTTTCAGGTTTTGCGAATCATAATCTCATTGAGTACCAGATTTATTAGAGTTGAGATCTATGTATCACTGCTGGAAATAATGGAGGTTTTTCACACACTCAGTTGTCACAGACCCGGTTTTCTTCACTTTCCAACCAGAAAGCAGTGGCCTTGAGTGCTGTACTGCCAGAAAAAAGTAGTTGCATGCATTTGTTCCATGCCATTTGCTTTTCAGTATGAATTTACAGCAGAAGTTACACTGATCTTTACAAGAAACAAGGACAGCTGAAGAATGAAAGATGTGCAGAAAAACTGTACAATACCATTCGTCTTAAATAATTCAGCCCACCTATAGAACCAAGTACAGCAAAGTGATAAATGGAATAGACAGGGGGGAAATGAAGCCACATTATATGCTGCAGCACTAGAACCAGTTGTATGACTGAAACATAGCTTTTGGCATTGATATGGCCACTCATGCACATGTGTATGCACAAACACAGTGTGTTGTTGGCTCTTGTTGCTCCTTTAGATTTACCAGGGGGCAGCATTTTCAGAGACGGGGAAATGTCTCTCCTCAACCATGCCATGCCAGCTGGACTCTTTGAGGAGCTGTATTCCCCCTAAGTAACTTTTCCCATTTACAGCTGCTACCACTAGCGTTCCAAAGGAATTACAAGTGTAAACCCTTGATCTAGTGAATGGATGCCTACTTTGCTCTTTAGCACATAGTCCATAATCCTCTAAACCTCCTGTCTTTCTGCCTCCTTCATAGTCATTCTTGTCACCTTACAAACTTTGTCCCAATGCCAAGATCCTCCTTCTGTCCCCTTTCTTTGTATCCTCTCAAACCTTTGTTTCCTTAGCCTTCTTCTCTTTCCTTGACTAGGCAAAGGTTTCCCTTGCTCGAAAGCCAGTAGTATCCAACTCTAGAGTATGGTTCTCATCTCATGTACAGCCAAAGAGCCAGCGATGTCTGCATCTGCAGACATTTCCATGGTCATGTGACAGGCATGACCAGACACCAGAGTACATGGAAATGTTGTTACCTTCCCCAAAGAAGTTCCTATCTAGCTACTTGCAATTTCTTGCTTTCAAACTGCTAGGTTGGCAATAGCTAGGGGCAGAGATGGGAGCTCACTCCATCATGAAGCACTTGGGTCTCAAACTGTTGACTTGCTGACCTTCCAGTCATCAAGTTCAGCATCTTAACCCCTAAGTCATGGCAGTCCTTCTTTGACTAGAGTACCTTATATTCCTTCCCCTTCTCCTTACCATTCACACTTCAGAGCCCCTTCTCACCTCACTGCTCTGCCTTTGTTCCTTCCTCTCACACTGTAATTTAATTTACTCTTTCCACTCATACCTGATTTTCTTTTACCAACTTGTAGTTGGACTCTGTTTCTTAGCTTCTCCAGTTCTCAAAACAACTTCTTTCACCCTTTATTCTTTCCCTGTTAAGATAGTTCTCTCTCTCATGGTAAGTCTACTTCTCCTAACAAGATATTTTTTGGCCTGTAAACATTCTGTTGTAAACACAAACAAAAATAAAATTCTCATTTATATTTGAAAATGGTAACAATAACTATTATTATTACTAACTGTTTTTGAAGATTTTTTGGAATAGTAGCCGTGTTAGTCTGTGGTTCAGGCATCTCAGAAAACAAAACAAAACAAAATAAACAAAATAAAGTAAAATAAAAAACACAATAGCATTTTAAAGACCAACTGCTATATTTTGTTTATTTTGTTTTGTTTTGTTTTCTGAGATGTTTTTGAAGACTGCATCTTTAGACTGCTTTGGCATAGCAGTAGTGCCATCAATTGAAAATCAGCAGTCTAGAGGAGTCAATGGCCTGAGGGAGAAGACACCATAGCCTGACAGGTGGCTGAGAACCTTGTCCCCTCCTCTGGGCCCACACCAATGGCCTGAGGGAGAAGGTGCCGTGGCATGGCAGGTGGCTGAGGACCTTGCCCCCACCTCCAGGTCCTCATCAACGGCCAGAGGGTAGTTAGTCTGTGTTCTGTTTTGGTTGTTGTGTGAGATTGTATTTTATGATTGTTACTGTACTGTTGCTGTTTTGACTGTAAGCCGCCCTGAGTCACCTCGGTGAGTGGGCAGCAATTTAAATCTGAGCAAATAAATAAATAAATAAATAAATAAATAAAATAAAGATCCAAAATTGGCAGGAAAAAAACAGTTCTGTCAGCATAAAACTATCTGATCAGGAAGAAAGGGATCAAGTTGGAGCTTCTGATACTACCCTAATAGCAGAAAGTGCAGAAGGCTTAAAGAAGCCCTTGCTTAGGTTGAAAGAAGAGAATGCAAAAGTTGGCTTGAGACTCAACATAAAAAAAAACCCAAGATACAGTAAAACACCGGATAACAATTGGATTGGATAACGCTAAAATCGCATAACATTGGGGAATTTGAGGCAGACATTTGGATCGGATAACATTATGTTAACCATTATGTTAACGTTATCCGATCCATCAGATAACCTTTGCCTCAAATTCCCTGAGATGTGGCTGTGACTCACCAGTTTCTCTTGGGAGAAAGGGAGGGGCTGCCTGCTCTCAAGCTTGCCACATTTGAATAACAAAGGCTTGCAAAAACCAGTCTGACTAGTTTAGCAAAGCAAAGGCTTAGGACCCTTTCCCCAGTGTAACCCATAACACTTTGCAGAAAAATAATTGCAAAGAGAGAATTTGACCCAATTACCTTTATGAAGTTTCCCCTTTAAATTCTAAACAGTCTGAACCCAAGATTGTAGCTCTGAAAGCCTCATACATTGTCAATGGAAAACAAGCAGACTGAAACCTTTCACCTACAAAGCAATTAAGGTTTTCACACCCTGCAAAGCCCTGAGGGAACTTCCTTTATTACAGCAATGGTAGGTGGGCTGATTCTAAAGGAAAACATTTTCCTAGCTTCTGTTCAGATCTTTTAAAACAGCACTTTATAAAATTTTCAAAAATTTAAAAATGCTGTATGGCTTTGTTCCCCTAAAGTCAGGGTGGCCTGGCATGTTTTTGTAATGTATTTACCCTTTAGACAATTATTTCTTAAAGTTCTTTAAGTTTCCAGCATGTTTCCTTGACTTTCCCTTGAAGCCTCTGTTGCTTATCTCTATGGAGTTAATGTTATCTGATCCACCTGAAAAGGATTTTAATGTTATCTGGTGCATGCATCGGATAAGGCTAAAAATCGGATAATGTTAAGACTTGTGGAACCAAGTCTTAACATTATCCGAGGTATTACTGTAATGGCAACAGGCCCTATCAGTCCCTGAAAAATAGATGGGCAAGAAGTAGAAGCAGTGACAGACTTTACATTCTTAGGATCCAAGATCACTGCAGATGGTGATTGCAGCCATGAAATAAAAAGGTGACTGATGCTTGGGAGACAAGCTATGAGAAACCTGGGGAACATAGTTAAAAGTAGTGAAATCACCTTGCAAAAAAAATTCGCATAGTCAAAGCAATGGTATTCCCTGTGGCAATGTGTGGTTGTGAGAGCTGGATAATTCTGAAATCTGAGCGCAGAATAGATGCCTTTGAAATGTGAAGTTGGAGGAGAGTTTTGAGAGTACCCTGGACAGCAAAGAGAACAAATAGGATGATCCTAAAAGAAATCAGCCCTGACTGCTCCTTAGAAGGTCAAATAGTAAAGATGAAGTACTTTGGACATCAAATGAGAAGAGAGGATTCACTTGAGAAAGCCTTGATGCTGGGAAAGGTCAAGGGCAAAAGAAGAAAGGGGCGGCAGAGAATGAGATGGCTAGATGGTATTGTTGATGCAATGGGCACAGAGCTGGGCTGGTTGAGGAGGATGGTGGAGAATAGGGGTGGCTGGTGTGCCATGGTCCATGGGGTCACAAAGGATCAGACTTGACTATGTGACTCAAGAACAACAACAACAACAACAACAACAACAACAACAACAACAACAACAACAACAACAACAACAACAACTTGTTGCATGAGCCTGGCGAGTGGCAAATCACTCTGCAAATTGCAGTCTGTCCTCAAATTCTATTACAGTTCTGCACATGGGCTCTCACACCCAAACTGAATATTTGTCACTGTCCTTTCTTCATCCCCATGGTGAAGCTTCTGCTAACATAGATCAGATGCCACAACATTATGGTTTCCTTGCCTGTAAAGTTCAAGCCAGTATTAGTGGCTGTGGCCAGTTGATACTACTTAAAAGTAACCAACTGAGCAAGGCACAAAGTTCTATTACACAGAGAATTTCATTGTACAGTCAAACCTCACATAATGAATTTTTTGCTATGCGAGTCAGACTTTTCCCTATGGAAAAACTCGCATAACGAGCATTTCTATGGGGAAAACTCGCATAGCGAAAATTTTTCGCTATGTGAGTTTCCCCCCTTGAAACACTCATGCGAGTTTTTCCATAGGGAAAAGCAACTCGCATAGCAAAAAATTCGCATAGTGAGCAGCCTCGCAGAACGAATTAAATTCGTTATGTGAGGTAAGACTGTACTTAAAGGGAAAGCTGACAGTGTTAAATGTTTCAAAAATTTCTGAATCACCTACCTGGTGGATAAAATGCTGACCAACAAGTATGATATATGCAGAACAATCTGAATTTTCCATTCTAAGGAAAATGATCAGATAATTGTTATAACTATCTCTTGGGACAGCATTCTTTTCTGATCAAATGGCTGAATACCTAACTTACACTAGCATGCATGCCTCATATTTTAGCATTACATTGAATGTGTGGCTGCGGAGAACAAACTATCTCGCATATGATGCAATGCAGATATGCCTCTCAATGTGCACTGAGGAAGACCTTATGTTGGCAAGAGGAAATGCTGTTGATATGTCCCAATATTGGGTGGACGTCATCTAGCCCTTTTAATTCAGAAGGACGCTGAGGCGGCAGGACCTCCCCGCCTCCGTCCCGAACTCTTCGCCAGCCGGGAGAGAAACATCTGTGGTGGGCGCCCGGGCCACTCCAACTCTGGCGCCCCACTGTGCCCGGCCCGCTCAAAAGGATGGAGGCGGCAGGACCTCCCCGCCTCCATCCCAAACTCGCCAGCTGGGAGAGAAACACTTGCGGTGGGTGCCCGGGCCACTCCAACACCGGCGGCTCCTCCCCTCCTGCTGAACTTAAAAAGGACTCTATGGCAGTGGGCAGCAGGATCTTGCCACCCTGTCCTCCGGACTTACTCTTGGCCAGGGTGTAGAGGCTACGGCAGTATTACATTTCTGCGTTATAGGGTTGTATATTATTAGTATTGCTATGGGCCGTCTATGTAAGATATGTATGGTATGATTTTTTGTGCTTATTGTTATTATATACAGGTATTGGATATAGGTTGTGCATTATTATTTTTGTTACATGCTGCTTGTGTAGCACAGGTATTGTATTTTTTAAAATTGATGTTAACGTTATGTGATATTGATATTTATTGGCATGTTGTGTTTGTGAACTTGTAATTTTGTATGTTGTGAACTGCTCTGAGTCAGTCCTACCGAGTAGGGCGGTATAGAAATCGAAATACAGTATAATGATAATAATATGCTGGTAGTGTGTCTGACAAGAATAAATAAAGAAAAAAGCCAGCCCTGCCATAAAAGACCTTGCTGCTGCTGCTACCTTTACGACCACCCCTGGAACATCACAGAATTCTTCCTGCTGGCTGGACGGGGAGAATGAGAAGCAGCTGTGTGGGCCGGCTGGCTGCCCGAAGACTGCTGTCTTTCTTGACTGTATTCTATTTTTTTACACTATTTTATTGTATTTTTTCTTTTTATGAAAATTGATTGCATTATCTGTGCTGCATTTGTTAAATTTTTATATTATGCTGTACAGTATTTATACTTGAGATTGTGATACTTTTATGTTGCCTATGTTATGTGAGCTGCTCTGAGTCGCCTTGGTGAGGGGAGTAGAGCGACATATAAGTCTAATTTAATAATAATAATTCCATTCATGATCTTGGATAAACAGCTGAGATTAAGGCATAACAGCTTTCCAAGGTCCCATGCCCTTCAGATGTATATCATCGCTAGTTTCCAAGGAAAAAAGTTATGAGAAATGTAATTCAAGTCATTTGCCTATGTAGCTATAATAAGAGTTTGCTAAAATAAAATCTTACCTTTTTAGAATGGACTAATTTGTTAAAAACAAAGGAATAACAGGGGAAAAGGGAGCTGGTAAAGAAACTAAAATGTTGTGTTTTTATTATTTCTTGTTTTAACCTCTGGGAGCTTTCTTGGCTTAAAAGAGTAGGATACAGGCATATTAAATAAAAGTATAATAAAAAAAAAACAATTACAATAAGTGACTGTTTATTAAGCAGTAATCACAATGAAAAGGATTAACAATATTTTATTCAGGAAGCAATGATATACAGCACCATTCTAGAACTGTAATCATAGCGAGAGAGAAAAGTGAAGCCACTGCAAATTTTGTCCAGTTAATAATAATTTTGTGTCAGAGATTACTCTGGGTTGAAAGGATTTTTAGGGGGGGGGGGCAAATGAGGCTCCTTTCATTTCCCCAAGTACAGTTCTCGGGTATTGAAACTTGACCTTCCAGTCTCGGCTCCTCCGGTGGCTTAGTGCTTAAAATGCTGAGGTGGAGACTGGAAGGTCGGGTTTCAATACCCGAGAGCTGTACTTGGGAACATGAAAGGAGCCTCATTCGGGCGTCCCCTAAAAATCCTTTCAACCCAGAGTAATCTCTGACACGAAATTATTTTGTCCAGTTAAAGGAAATGTTTATTAGCAATTGGTTTATCACACTTATATACTAATCCATAGTGTTCATGGCAGTCTCTCGACAGTTCACAAGATGCTTTAGTGAATCTTTTTAATCAAATCTACAGAAGAGGAATCATTCACTACATTTGACTGAGGTATACTGTAAGCAAGGGAGGGTTTGCTTCAACTGGTGCTGTATTTTTTTCTAGCAATACATTCCTGTAAAATTCATCAATAGTGATGCTACTTGCAATGACAAAATCAAAAAGAATTGTACATATATAAGAGAGAGGTCTATTTGGGAAGAAAATTATTTCATCCTCCTCTGATTCACATAACATCCACCACCCATGAGGGTTTCATTTGCCACCCAGGTCACGTTCAGGGAAAACACATTAAATCATAAATTATGAAAGTCACAGGGATATGGCTTCAAGGAAACTAGTCTATAGAACTGTAATGCATGCTACATATGTTCACACTATATAGTAAAACCTCGCATAAAGAGGTTTAGAGACTAACTCACTTAGAGACTAACTTGCTTAAACAGCAGAATTTTCTCTGGTCACTTTGCTTAACAACTAAAACCAACCAAAAACTTGCTTAACAACTAAATCGGGGCTCGCAATCCCCCCCCCCCCGCCAGAAGTGGTAAGTTACAATGGTGTTTCACTTAAACAGTAAAATTGCTTATAGAGCAATCCCGTGGGATGCATTATGCTCTTTAAGTGAGGTACAACTGTATTTAACGATTTACATTTCTAAGCAGACTAGAATCCTATGTCAAATGAAGTATTGTTTTAAGTAACAGCAGGCAACTTCTTCACATAACTGCTTTTTTTTCACAATACTTTAGCTGCCCACTTTCGAGTAGGTAAATACAGGCTACATTGTTACATGTGCGGAAAGAACACTCACACAAAAAGGTGTTTTAGTAACATATCCAAAATGTACAGTAACTACAGTACAGGGTTTGCACAGCAAAACATTACAAACAAATGTGATCTGCTGTATGAAGTCAGTGTTTTGTCTACTGAGCCTTTTCATTGTGGCTTGTTCCAAGGCATACACACACATACAATCTCTAATGCCATCAGCCTCCTACTGAGATTCATCTAGACCAGGGATTCTTAACCTGCATCCCATTGGCCGGATGTGCGCCACGGCACCATTTCATGTGGCTCCCCACTCCTTCCACCACACCAGGAAGTGCCATGTGGTGGCAGTAGGGCAAAATGGTCCTCCGGCCTCCAAAGCTGAGGGAGCGTGACCCAACCCCCAGCTTTAAAAGGTTGAGAACTCCTGATCTAGACAATTTACAAGGGCAACAACAGCACATCGTTATCCGGGGTATTACTGTATTTGCAAATAACAATAGTTTTTTGTGATGTCTAGTTGTAGATGTATGGCTAGTATATGTGTTGGAATGATGAGTGGATGGAATATTTGGTACAGGACTAAATGGTTTTTGGTTGGTGTTGGCAATGTGCAGGAATGTGATGTGGAGTGACAATTACGTCCGTTTTGAAGTAGGCCAGAGTAAAGAGTCAAGGCAGAATCTTTAACAGCTTTAGGAATATTTCAGTTCAAACGTTGCACCAGTTTCTGAACATTTATATGGCCATTATCAACAGCTACCCGCTCCCTTTGAAAAGAAAAATCCTGAGTGGGTAGACATGCTTTTCCCCCTCTGTGAGTACCACTTTACAACCAGCTCTTGCTAATTTTTGAAAAAAAGCTTTCATTATTTTTTTTCAGCAAAGAAATGTCAAAAAGTCTGGATGGGGTGACCAGTCTGTATCCTGTGATTCTTACTTACAGAAATGAAGAAAGATAAATTGAACAGACATAAGGATTCAAACACTAGTTTACTAATCAGTAATTTATTTGCAGCTGCTTGGTAAACATGTTAACGGAACCCATACAGAAAACTGGAAGAGTTGGGTCTGTTTTCTATTTGTACTGTTTTACAAACAGCACAGAGAATTCTCACAACAGGCACAAGTGTGCTGTACAAGTCTTTGGCAACCATTCTCAAACTGTTTGCTGGAAGAGCAGTAGACCTTTGCCACTGAAAACAAGAGACATAGTAATTCTATTCTCTCAATATAAATGCTGAGACGATACCTTTGACAGGTAGGAGAGTAGCTGCCAAAACAATCTGTAGCTTTGTGCTTACAGTCACTAGGGCTTGACTTCAACATGTCCTGCTGCTGTTTGAAGTCACTTCTGCCAATGAAATGGACAGAAAGTCAGAGGTGAAGCATATAGCCACAGGGCAGTTGTTTCACAGAACAAATGCATTTATTTATTCCCCACCTTTCTGCCTGTAGAGGGATTCAAGATGACTCTTATCATGTTGCTAACTTAAAATGTTTCAAAGGATTGTTATCTTAAGTAAAATCTGTCGGATTCTGGATAGTTTTTACATATCCTATTATAAATCAAACAAATATCCTCTTTGATTTTGTTCTCTGGCCAGGTTATCCTGCTATATTAATAGCACAGACCACACTGCCAGCGACTCAATGCCAAGTATCAGGTGGCAGTTAACTAACCTGACAACCCTAAGGACTAACAGCCTTAGATGCCGAAGTCCACAGGGAAGGGTGATGGTCCCCAAGTGGATTAAATCACACTTGAATCCATCTTGATGGAGGGCAGCAGCTTCATCAATACTGGCCTGGGGCCGATGAAGACTTTGCGTGCCAAAAGTGCTCAGGACCAGAAAGTCACTCACAGAACTGGATCAGTGGTATGGGGGTCATGCTGCGAGGTGGAAGGCAAATGAAAGGCCACTGTCTCAGGACAGTCTTTATAGCTGATCACCATGACGATCGCCAATATTCAGCTTCAGATACAGCAGAAGAGAAGACACCCATCTTCCTCTCAGTAGCAACTTGACTGAAATGATAATTTTATTCCTCTTATTCATTTTGTATCTTAAACTCAGCTTCAGATAAAAACAGCTGACGCGTATGGACAACTTCCTACTTTACATAAATTCCTGATTTTTCCTTTCATCATTGGTGAGCTATACAAAGACTCAATTTGATACATTCTGTCACTGAAAAAGAATCAGGAAAAGGTTATGTATTTCCTGTGTTTTTAGTATACCACGTTCATGACCAAGCACAAGAAACAAAAGCAAGCTCACTGTTAATATGAACTTGCACACTAATGTAATAGTTAATAGAAAATTTAAAATCAAACCTGATCTAGAAAAATATTAGGCCAGAAAACTGACTAGTCCTTTCCTGAACAGCAAAGAGAAGAAAATCCATATTAATTAAATGTTACTATTTTATTTGTGGAAAAAACTACAAGCAGAATTCATAAATAGACATTTCTATTTAAAGCAGGAAAATGATAAAGTGGCTTCTAATAACAGTCGTGCACATGCCGGTAACAGGAATATATTAACATCTTTTATTTGCTAGACAAAGAGCAGTGTCCAATATAAATTTCCCGAAAACATTTAAGACCTGTGAATTTTTCTGACCAGTTCACAAAACCACCATTGACACTTTTAGCATGAAGATTAAAAACAAACCTAACAGGACTGTCAGCTCTAAAGACTTTACAGAGCAAAAAACTTCCAAAAGCGTTATACAAGCTGTCTTTCTGGGCAAATGAAAAATATAGCTCGTATAATACATTAACATAAAAATCCACAAGATAAAATTATGTATTGACATACTTAAACAAGCATTCTCTATTTGTCTCCAAACAAACAAAGCTAAAGAAATAATGTAACCATCTTTACACAGTAAATTAAGGTTACAAGTCATACACAAGAACAGAACTGCTTGCGCATTAAAAACTGTTCAGCTCCATTGTCATATTCTAAATGTTGGCTCTCAAACCATTTTTAAAAGGTTACATACAAGCAAAGGTTATTATAGTCAGCAAGTAATAATTTTTCAATAATTTACGTTAACAGTTGTTTTGAAAAAGTAGACTGAAAATGGTATTGATAAGGCAGATGGAAGTGTCCCTCAATGAATACAGCTACTGCTCAACTTTTGACATATTAAAAACTGACTTAACAAGCAAAACTCTTTCAATTAAACTGCCAATCTTAAACATATTAATTTGAAAATTGTCCCATCTGCATGACTCTTTCAGAATGAGCAAATCAAGCAAGCTCGTGTGTGTACGCGTGCGCACGTGTGTGTCTGTCTGTCAGTGTGTAGCACGTAAAAATTGAAATTTGCTAATGTAACACTGTGCTTTTTCTTCACCTGTTTTCTGTGTTGCTGGCTACCAAGCATTTTTGGCTTTTCCTCTACACTAGTATTCTAAACATGCTCTCCAACTACAGTATGGCTAACTGAAATGCAGAAAGTGAAGGGAATTCAACTTTTAAAACATCATGCTGTTAAAAACAATAGGTGTCGCCTTGCACATCGCAACAGCTAAAATGCGGCCCAAGAAAGTTTGAATGCTTAGCTGACAATTTCAGCCAAATGCAGTTTCAGTCACTCCACTTGTGCCAAAAAGAGCTTTACATACTTCATTCGAACTGGATAGTATGTAAAAGAGGCACACATTTAAAAAGAACAAAAAAGAATACCCAAAGAGGATTCTGCTGAATTGGTAAGCCAAAGAGCAGCTCGTTACTACTAAAGCCTTTATCTTCTAACCTAATGGGCATTTTTCATAAGGCCGAACCCACCAGCTGCTGCTGCTCATCATCATTTGTGGTGGCATCATCACAAAATGTAACACTAAAATGAAGGCAGAAACAGTGCTTGCTGGTTGGTACCCACCATTATTAAGAAACTTCCTCAACATGCATACTGCTCCCTTCTCCAAGCAAGACCTTATTCTAGGAAGTTATTTGATGGAAGTACACCGTTTTGTATACACAGGTGTGCTTCCCATTGTACATGCCCACAGATCAGATCCTTTCAGAGAGTCTAAATCCACACAGGTCTAATTCACTCCGGTTTATTCATTAAGAAACAAAAGTTGTGCAAAATACACACTTCTGGGATTCCTTTCAAAACATCTTTAAAAATTACTTTTCTTCTCCAAAAATAAATTATGGCTGACCAATTTATCCTCCCTGAGATACTTTAAAAGAACAGTAAAACTTGAAGAAGGAATTATCTTTACAATAGCATACCAATGTTAAAAGGGTTGACTGATTTGGACTATTAAAATTACAAATATTATATTCCAGAACTTATGAGAATCATCTGGTTTTCCTTTGGTTCTTTTTTCCCTAATAAATACTTTTAACAATAAGATTTCAAAAAAGGATAATTAGCTATAAGAAACAGTTTAACGAGGAACCCCACAATGTTCAGAATTAAACTGCAGCTGCAAAGGCACTGCTCTGCCATTCTACCACTTTTGAGCAGAGTTGCTTTATTCACTTTAGCATAGGTTAAATTTTTAAATTGATATGAAAGGAGATTGTTTACTACTTTAAACTAATGAAATGCAACAATTTAATTGCCTCCATACAACAGAAATAACTACTAGTTTTTAAACAAGAGATTGGTACCGATCTAGCACCAAGTTCTGCCAAGTGGTCCTTTAAGCATGAAAACCCATGTGGTATTCCTTTTGATATCAGAAAAAGGATTACTGAAATTATAGCAAAGCACTCTGGGTCGCCTAAAAAAAGGACACACAATGAAAGTCTGAATTATTGTTTTTCAACAGTGTTCCACCTCTTCATTCTAGTGTTTTATGCAAGATGGATATGCAAACTAAGTCAAATGGAAACACAGTCTAAAAGTGGCAGGCAACGTATTGTCAGAATAGCTTTCTAGGCAAAACAGGTTATCCTGTCACACACTTGCCAGCATCAAACTTCTTTACAACCTTTGTTCCCATAAGCAAGTTATTTTATCCAGACATGTCTTAATGCCAACAACCTCAAACACTTTATCATCGGACTACAGGCCATTTAGACAATTGTTCTCAGGATATACAATGAGTTCAGTCAAAGAAAATAAAACAGCAGTCAGACATGGAACATTTGCATTGAGAACAAGCCATGTGACAACAAAGCACATAGTAACCTAGTTTTAGTAATAGTGTAGGGAGGGATGTGGGCTTTTGGTTGCCTTCAGTCATAAGAGCTGACAGATATTCCCCCAAAGATACTCAAGATGCTGCCTCCTAATCCAATACAGGTAACAGAAAATGCAGAATATGAGTTGTGAAATAGAGGTACAGAGGTTTGTTACTGAAAAATAAAAGGCAACATTAATGTGCACAGATTATGTATATTAATACTAGGCGTTCTAAAACCAGTGTGGCTTATGATTTTTAAGATGTACTGTCTGCTGTAGGAAAAGACTGGAAATCCGTTATTTTCAGATCCTCTACTAGGAATGCAAGTGACCTGGAGCACCTTTTGGATTTCAAAAAGAACGTAAAATAAGAAAATAGACATCTATCTTTGTCCAGGGCTCTTCAGCCAAAGCACAAGAAGAAAGCCAAGTCCCATTTCTGTCTGAACCTATAGGAACACTGTTCATCTAAGATGGGCTCCGGTTCGATTTCAGCATACTCCAAACAGCACTCATTGTCCCAGATCTTAAACCTGTTCCGCTTCACAGTGTTTCAAGCACCAGCGTTTCCATGTATTGGTTTCAAATAACCTCATAATATATATCATTTATATATATATATATATTTATATATAATTTATATCAAAACTGATAGTACACAGTATAACTGGAAGAAGAGGGAGAACTGAATTCGAAAGAATATGCTGAAATAAGAAGAACAAGGGAACAATGTTTGGGAATACAATAAATAAAAACCATTCTACAGCCCTCTCTCTCCCATCAGGATCATATTTCCTCACCAAAAATGAAACATTAAAGGTTTTAATGTTTATGGGGGAAATTGTGCACAGCAGATTTTATAAAAAAGTTGAGTCAGGAGCACATCGAATTATAAACGATTGTTAGGAAAATCATATAAAATAATGGAATACATAAGTGTCAGGGTGCGAAATTTCTTGGTGGCCAGATGCCCACAGCAAGCCAACAGTCCTGGTCTCATCAGTTAGGGAGATGATGTCCGAAAAGCATGTTGAAGCACAAGAAGAGGAAGTGGCAAGGCCAGCTTTCCCAGGACTACAGCCTAGTGGACAGCTGGAATATTTGAATTTCATACCCTGGTTTCATAAGTTTCCTACAATTCTATGTGCAATTCTCAGAAAGATTCATCGTTGACGGCAGTCATATCGCCCTTTGGCGTTGAGGAGCGGGACGAGCCCTTGTCTGTGCTCTCGGAGCCTGAGCTGCTCTGGTTCTGCTGTTCTGATCCTGCACTTGAGGTCACTGTGGATGACGATGTCGAGGAAGAGCGAGTCTTTTCTTTAAAGTCTGTGATAATTACCGTGACATTCCCCACTGTGACTGCCAGCTGCTGGGCGGTACTTCTGTCCACATTTTTCAGTCTGGGTCTTAAAAAATAAAGAAATGAAAAATAAAGATTAATTAGTACAAATAACACCGCATCACAAAATAAAAAAAGTCTCCTACATGGTCTAATCCATGTGTTCTATACTAAACCAAGTGCGCTGAATCCAAATCTGAAGTCAGATTCTGCCTAGGATGTCAGGATCTTACGTAAGTAAATCTCACCCTCTTGTTTAGGTTCTTATGTTGATCATGTGGGATATGTTTGCCACAAATGTAGTAAAAATTATCCAGTTTATTAACACAGCTGCACCTATTCATCTTTAGCTCAAAACAGACTCACTATGGCATAGCTGTACTATTCAGTAAGATGGTTTTGCACTAGAAACAAGCCTTTGATCCATCTCGCCTTATAAAGTACAGTTGTACCTCGCTTAAAGAGCATAATGTGTTCCTCAGGACTGCTCTTCAAGCAAGTTTGCTCTTTAAGCAAAACACCATTGTAAGTGACCAATTGTGACTTCTGGGGTGGGGGATTGCAAACCCCGATTTATTTGTTAAGTGAGTTTTTGGTTGGTTTTATTTAGTAAGTGAAGCAAACATTCAGAGAAAATTCTGCTCTTTAAGCGAGGTGCTCTTTAAGCGAGGTGCTCTTTATGCAAGGTTTGACTGTATACCCATTTCTGACGCCCGGCCACTGCTGGAATATGCATGCCACCAGGGGATGTGATTCAGCTTAGGCGGCAGCAGGCATAGTGGTAGCTGCAACTGTTATAATGTTCCCGTGGGGAAAAATTATCCAATTGCCGACCATTTGAACAGCTATAGGACACCTATAAATCTGTACGTGATAGGCAAATTCTGAGTTCAGATTTGGAATCAGCACACTCGATATCATGTAAATCACATGTGTTATTCCCAGTAGCAAAATGTAATAGATAAGCCTTCTGTTAAAACAACACATTTCCCTGTTATAAGCAATAAGGTACAGTACTAGCCTGCAGATTAATGGATCTATATTAAGCAAAACAACTCACACACTAACTAGTCCTGCAGAATCTAACCTTTTTGCCATTTTAAAATCCTTAAGTCTAGAAAGCTGGCATAAGCAGCACAGTTCATCTCCAGAGACAACGTGTCGTTGGGGGATCAATTTTGAAATTCTGGATAGGGAGAATTTATTCCCTCTTCCACTCAAGCAGAAAGAAAAGTTGTTTGACAGTTACACAGGTATCAAGAAAGCCTCAGGGTTCCTTCAAGAATACAAAGGATTTTATACTTGGAATTTGTCATCTTGTCAAGTGCCCCAAAGCTATGACTTTGCAATACAAACAAGAAACACATCTGCAACTGGTATTGTCATTTGCAAATGGGATTCTCTGCAACTGGAAATACCCCAGGCAAAGGCAATTTGGAATTCTTTCCCAACTGTTTTGCTTCTGTGCAGAAACAGGCTGAGAGGGAGATAATATGTTGCAGTTTATAGTCTTTGATTCTCCTAGCAATTTGAACCACACCAATAATGCAAAGAATTAAGTATTTCCAAGTTGAATCTATGTTAGTAACTGAAGATGCTCTAGCCAGAGCAGTTTTAGCCTAGTAGCAGATGCAAGTTATTTTGATCTGTTCATTATATTGGCAGCTTAGACAGTTTCCTTTTATGACATCTCCCCAAAATCATGTAGAACCATAGAAAAGCAAAGATGAATGGCTGCATTTTAGTAGCAAAAGCATCAACTCCACTGGGAAATAAAGAAACGGTTGTTCAAGATCAAATCTTAAACAGCTTGTTGGCTCAAGGCAAGAATTGTTTTGTTGTTCAGTTGCACAGTCAATTCTGACCCTTCGCGACCCCATGGACCACTCCACACCAAGCACCCTTATCCTTTTTAAAAGTAAGTTGTACGGCTATCCAAAATGCAGACTCTTGACCTATCTCAGTGATTCTGTGACATCCCAAATTGCAACCCCTTAACTAAGGATACACAGTTGATTTGCCAATATTTTCTTGCTGATGGGTTAGGATCAATCATCCCCTGTGCATCTTAAGGAGGACTGAAAATTATTCCACCCAGTGTGGAGTCTCAAGATATTATCAGACTGTGAACGCTGTGGTGGCTCAGTGATAAAAAAGCTTGCCTTGTTAGCTGGAAGGCCGACAAGTTAGCAATTTGAGGCCTGGGCACTGCATGACGGTTTGAGCGCACTTCTCTCTCCCAGCTCCTGCCCGCCTAGCAGATCGAAAGCAAGAAATTGCAAGCAGGTAAATAGGGACCACTTTGGTAGGAAAATATTTTGGGGACATGAAAGGTGGTTCATTTGGGCACCCTGAGGAGAGTTTCTCCAGCAAAAATCCTTTCAACCCAGAATAATTTCTGACATGAAATTATCATCAGACTATACTAGAAATACAAGATTTTTCCTCCCAAACTGTATACATTCTACCATTAATTTACTTGGCATAGTTATTTGCCTCCAAGGGGATCAAAGTGTTCTATATGTTGTTCTCACTTTTATTCTCCCAGAAGATATGCAGATACAGTGAATGGCACAAGTAAACTTTATGGCTAAATTAGGATCTGCACACAAATCTCCCCAATCCTAATGTAATTGTTTAGCCATAACTGTTTCTCTTAGTGCAAACAAGGTACCAAGATGATAGGGGAAATTTTAAAAAAATACTCATTTTTATTCAAAATGCTTCTACACCACCCTTTATCAATAACCATAAACCTAATGGAATATAACAAAATGCTAACATTAGACATGCATAATAAAAGAGTGAATAAAGACAGATTGAGGGATTATCCAAATTAAAGGTGCCAGACATACCTCTTTAGAGAGGACATTCTAAAGTTATGTTGCAACCATTGCGCAGGTCCTTTATTATTATTAGAGCACTTGTGAAGATGAAGGCATTTGACGTAAATGCTTAGCAGAAGATATTAATACACAACTAGTCTCGTATGGAAGAGACGCTTTTTGGTTATTTGAGTCTCAAACCATTTAGAAGTTTTAGTGGAAGTTTTAATGGTGAATGCCAGCAGCTCCCCCAGTGGCTTAAAGGGTAAGATGCTGAGCTGGAGACTGGGAGGTCACGTTTCGATACCCAAGAGCTGCACTTGGGGACATAAAAAGAGTCTCATTTGGATGTCCCCTAAAAATCTTTTCAACCTAGAGTAATCTCTGACACAAAGTTATTATTATGGTGAATGCCACCACCAACTAAAATTAGGTGTGGAAATGAAAAAGCAACTAGTGTAATTCTTTTAAGATTAAAACAATGTGAACAAATCTAGCAGCATTCATTAAAATCTGGCAGACAAAGTTCTGCACTAATAAAATTTTCTGAAGGACTACCCTCTTGGTAACAAGTAATCCAAAAAAAAGTTATCGGAGTAGCAATGGTCCACATACGATGGACCATCTGAAGCTAATAAAAGAAATTACATGGCACAAAGCCACCTTAGCTTTTAATGACACTACAAATACTAGCAAGAAAGCCACTCTACAAACCTACTACCAGGAATAATGTAAACACATTAAAAGCAGACTGAACACAACCCATCCAGATGTAAACAGATACCAATTTACAATGCTCAACTTATACTTTACTGCCCCTTTTTCAGCCTATCCCTGAATCAAAGCACTGTTTCTACATCCACATAACATGTGTGACTCAAGATGACAAATAAAATTGCATGCTATCAACATACTTTGCCTCAAAATACTCAGACAACTTCACCTACCAGCTTCTTTCTATACAGGCATTATGATTAAGATTAAGGAAAAGATGAAACCCCCAGAGCCCTATCAGTCCCTGGAAAATAGAAGGTGAAGTAGAAGCAGTGACAGATTTTACTTTCTTAGGATCCAAGATCACTGCAGATGGTGATTGCAGCCAGGAAATAAAAAGGCTTCTGATATTTGGGAGACAAGCTATAAGAAACCTGGGGAACTTAGTTAAAAACAGAGATATCACCTTGCAAACAAAAATTCGCATAGTCAAAGCAATAGTATTCCCAGTGGCAATGTATGGTTGTGAGAGCTGGACCATTAGAAAAGCTGAGCGTAGAAGAATAGATGCCTTTGAAATGTGGTGTTGGAGGAGAGTTTTGAGAGTACCCTGGACAGCAAGGAGAACAAATAGGCCGATCTTAGAAGAAATAAACCCTGACTGCTCCTTAGAAGGTCAAATAGTAAAGATAAAGATAAAGTACTTTGGACATCGAATGAGAAGATTTGAGAAAGCCTTGATGCTGGGAAAGGTGGAGGGCAAAAGAAGAATGGGGTGGCTAAAAATGAGATGGCTAGATGGTATTGTAGATGCAATGGGTACAAAGCTGGGCAGGCTGAGGAGGATGGTGGAAGACAGAGGTGCCTGGCGGGCAATGTCCATAGGGTCGCAAAGGGTCGGAATCGACTGTGCGACTGAACAAAAGGATTAGGCAGATGGTACAGTCTTCTGGACCTGTTCTGCTATAATAGTCACAAACCTGTTTATTTCAAAAAAGCTGGAACCACACCATCTTAAAAAACAAAGCATCTATTACCGCCTAAACCACCAAATCAATAACCTTCATTAGCTGTAATTAGCTGTAATGAGGTCAAATGATCTATGATCAAGAACCCAAGTGACCAGCCAAAATCCTTCCCTATATTCCAAGGTTCCATCTACAGTAAAACCTCACATAAAGAGTGCCTCGCTTAGAGACAGTGCTGTAGAGTCGGAGTAAATTTCGGGTACCTGGAGTTGGAGTCAGAAGTACACAAAACTGAGGAGTCGGAACATTTATCTACCGACTCCACAGCCCTGCCAGTGCTGTAGAGTCGGAGGAAATTTCAGGTACCTGGAGTCGGAGTCAGAAGTACACAAAACTGAGGAGTCGGAACATTTATCTACCGACACCACAGCCCTGCTTAGAGACTAATTTGCTTAAACAGCAGAATTTTCTCTGAATGGTTGCCTTAGTTAACAACTAAAACCAACCAAAAAACTTGCTTAACTAAATCGAAGTTCGCAATCCCCCCCCCTCCGCCAGAAGTCACAATTGGTCACTTACAATGGTGTTTCACTTAAAAAGCAGACTCGCTTAAAGAATAATCCTGTGGAATGCATTATGTTCTTTTTTTTTTTTTAAATTTTTATTAGGTTTTTTTTTAAAAAAAGATACAGAAAAATACAAGAAGATACAAAAATACAAAACTAAGAAAGTACAAAACAAAACAATTACAAAGAAAAAATATATTGAATTGTGAAGACCTTGTAACTTGTTGTTCTACTCAACAATATTGCTTTTGCCATACTACTTTAAACATGATCTTCTCCACTTTATATTCTACAACACCATTAACATCACCCTTGTGCTATATATAATGTCCGGGGGGATCTATACCTTCAACATTTCCAAAAGTCAAGCTGATCTTGTGCAGGGGGTATGCCCTTTTTTTTCTCCAAAGTGTGATCTATAAAAGGTTCCCAGATCCTCCAGAAATTATTACTTTGCACCTTTCCTTTCCTACAATTTAGATCCCATGTAAGTTTTTCGTTTAAGGCCAAATTCCACATTTGTTTATACCAATCTTGAATAGTTGCCTGTTCATTACTTTTCCAGTTTTTACCTATACATTGTCTCGCAACAGTCAACATTGTGGCCAAAAGTTCTTTATTATCCTTGTTCAGATCATAGTCTTCTATGTCAGTTAACAAAATTGTATCTGACCCCAATCTAACCTGCTTTTTTAATATTTTTTCCATTTCTTTTTCAATTCTTCCCCAGAAATTTTTTAATACATCACAGCTATACCACATGTGTTCGTATGTTCCCTTTATTTTTTTACACCTCCAACATTTATCACTCAGATTGCTATACATTCGGTGCAGGCCAATTGGGGTCCTATACCATTTCCATATCATTTTATAATTATGTTCTTTAATTCTAACCGACATTGTCTTCATTATCCTTCTTTCCCACATCTTTTTCCATTTTGCTGCTGTTATGTTTATGCCTAGATCCTGTTCCCAGCTTTGTCTTAGCACTTCTTGTATTCTTTGACTTTTGTTCAAAATCTTATAAATTTTACTCACTAATCCTTTAACCCCCAGTTCTTCATTTCTAACTTTACCCAAGAGTATCTCAAGTTCTGTGCATTCTCTATTTAATCCATTTTCCCTTAAAAACTTTTTGTTCCAATTGTTTATCTGGAGGATTTTGAACCAATCCAGCCGTAATTGCGTGTACAGCTCCTCCCTTCTCTCCTGATCTCTGCAAATATTAACCCAATCTTTTAGTAATTTTATCTTCTTTTCTGCCAATATATCCCTGATCCTTTTATCCATTTTAATTGGAAAATCCTGAAAATCCTCCACCTCTATTATTGGTGAAATCCCTAAAGCAAGCTCTTTTCTCACTTTGTTCCATGTCTCTAATGTTGCTTTTAGCATCAATCCCTGTAATTTCCTCACCCCTCTTTCCTTTCCTCCCCCTAGAAGTTGTGCGTTTCCCATCCTCATCAGACCTTTCCTTTCAATTTTTTCCCATATTATTTCTTGTCTAGTTAAGATCTTCATAATATTTCTTATTTGAAAGGCCCTGTAATATTTACTAACATCTGGAATTCCTAGTCCACCCTCTTTTTGTGGGGCATACCACAGTGATTTAGCTATTCTTGCACCTCGGTTTCCATTACAGTACCTATTAATCATGTTTTGATACACTTTTAGCTCCTTATCAGTATGTCCTAGTGGCAAAACATCGAACAAGAAATTCAATTTTGGAATCAACTTCATTTTACACATAGCAATCCTACCGAACCATGACAGATTTAATTTATTGTATTGTACAATTTTCTTCTCCAATTCTTTCTTATGTCTGCCATAATTCAACTCTTTTAATTTTCCCATTGTGTGTGATATTGTCACTCCCAAATATCTCATTTCTTGTGTAATCTGCACATTATAATTCCTTTTTATTATCTCTTCATCTTCCTTGTTTCCATTTATTAAAATCATTTCTGTTTTATTCCAATTAACTTTCAGTCCCGTTACTTCCTCAAAATCTTCTAAATGTTTGTTTATTCTAGCCAGACTTTCTATAGGGTGTTTTACCGTTATCAATGTATCATCCGCATAAAGGCTTACTTTAGTTCCTTCACTACCTATTATTTCCTTGTCTTGGCGAATCATGTCTGCCAATAGTTCCATAGCCATAATAAACAACAGTGGTGACAATGGACAGCCCTGTCTCGTTCCCGCCTCTAATCTAATATCATTTGTGTAATTTTCATTAAATCTAATTCTTGCCGTCCCTTGTTCATATAGCCTTCCAATAACTCCTTGAAATTTTATTCCAAATCCATAGTTTTTAATCATCTCGTGGATCGTTTCCCATTGTAAAGAGTCAAAGGCTTTAAAAATATCTAGTGCTAAAAATCCCATCTTTTCCTTTCTTTTTTCTGCTAAGTCCATTATGTCGACCACTCTTCTTATTAAGTCTGCCATGTGTCTATTTTTAACAAAACCAGCTTGATCCTCCTTAATATAATTGGCTATGAATCCGTTTAATCTATTTGCCAAAATTGTTGTGAAAATTTTCGCGTCTTGGTTGATCAGGGAAATTGGCCTATAAGATTCAACATTGTCTAAGTTTTTACCAGGCTTGGGAATCAAAACTATTATCGATCTATTCCAGGAATTTGGAGTTGCATCTCCCTCTAAAATCCCATTGTACACATCCTGCAATCTCGGGGTAACCCAGGGCATAAAGTCTTTATAGAACTCAGCTGATAATCCATCCTCCCCAGGAGCTTTATCTCTTTTCAATTTTTTTATTGCATCTTCAATTTCTTTTATAGATATTGCTTGTTCCATTTTACTCTTATGGTCCTCTGTAATTTTTTTAAATTTTTGCATTCTCAAGGAGCTCTCGCAGTTTCTCCCTATTTATCTCCTTTTTAGAGTACAAATTTTTATAAAAGTCCTCGATTAGGAGTGCTTTATCTTTGCTTTTGTTACATCTCTTCCCATTTTTATCTATCAGCACCCCCATCTGTCCTTTATTCTTTTTATCTCTAGCTGCTTTCGCTAATAACTTGGAGTTTTTATTACCAAATTCGAAATATTCCCTTTTTAAAAATATCAAATCTCTCTTTATTTTTTCAATATCTTTCCCATCTAACTCTTTCTTAATTCTATTTATCTCCTGCAATGTTTTCTGATCCTTCTTTTTTGCATAATCCTTATGTAGGTTCGTTAGTTGATTTTCAAGCTCCTGAGTTCTGTTTCTATTTTGTCTCTTTCTAATACTACCTAATTTTATCGACTCCCCTCTAAAAATTGCCTTCATTGTATCCCAGACTCCCCCCCGGCTGACCTCGTTATTTTCATTGAATTTCCAATTTTCTTCCCACTTTTCCATAATCTGCTTTCTCGTTGATTCTTCCTGATATATCTTCCCATCATATCTCCAAATGTAACCTCTTTTTTCAGTTTCTTTAAGATTTATGTCTACGGTGACCTTTGCATGGTCAGATTCCCTGAATGTCCCAATCTTTATATCCTCTATTGTTTTAACTAAGTCCTCTGTTACAAATATGTAATCTATCCTTGAATACATGCCATGTACCTGTGAAAAATATGTATATCCTCTTTCCTGGGCTTTAATCTCTCTCCAGGCATCCTTTATTCCCATGGTCTTCCTCCACTCCTCTAATATGTATCTTTTACCTCTCTTTTTTACACTTGTACTGTCTATATCCGAACATGTCATATTAAAATCTCCTCCTAAGACCATGCATCTAGTCCCTTCCTTTTGCAAAATTTTTCCCACTCTATCAAAAAATTCTTGCTGTTTATCATTTGGGGCATAAATATTGACCAACGTTATCTCTTCTTCTTCTATTTTTCCTATAACTATTAAATATCTCCCTTCTGGATCAGCTATGGTTTTATTCACGGTAAATCCCAATTTCTCCAAAATCAGGGTTGCAACTCCCCTGGCTTTAGGCGTCCCATATGCCTTCTCATATATTTCGATTCCCCTTACCTTCAAGTTGTTCACTTCCCCTGATTTTTGATGGGTCTCTTGCAAAAAAATTATATCGGCCCGATCTTTGTTGAGCGACACTTGCAATCTATTTCTCTTCAGGGCATTCCCTGTCCCCTTCACATTCCATGTTATTAATTTCAATGACTTAACCATTTATATATACCTCCACACCCCTTTGTTCATTTGTCCCCCCGGACGTGTTCCCTAATAAAGTCCAACCCATTCCCCTACTAAAAACATTATATAAACAAACATAGATATAAGATCCCTTAAACAGAAAATAGTAATAAAAAAAAGAAATAAAAACAAAAACAAAAACAAAAGACTTACCTATTCTCCACCCTTCTTCGACCCTCCCCGCATCTTCCTTTCTAATGCTACCTTTGTTCTTCAAAGAGGGGAGGGGGGGACCGGGGAAAAATGGCATATAATTCCTCCAACAAGATCTTCCTCCCTCTGCCGCTATTTAAATTTATTCTTTGGTTGCTGAGAATATTCATCCCACCTACTCCGCGCCTGTCCCTGATACCTCTGCTCCTCCCACTGCTCCCTCTTCCTCCCGGCCCACCAATGGTCCCATCACCCCCGCTTTGAACAACTCTGTTCGCAACAAAATCCAATCAGTATCAGCTTCCTTAATCAGGCCAATTTGTGTCAAATACAACAATGCATCAGTATTCACATCAAGCACGTGCCATTTTTTATCATAGAAAAATCTTAGCTGTTGTGGAAATCGCCAACCATATTTGACACCTTTTGCCATCAACAATCTTGTTACTGGTTTCATTGTAAATTTCCATTTCCTCTCCATAGGCGCTATATCATTGTAGACCTCCACATCCAGCCCTTCTATTTTTAGGGCGCCAGATCCAGCTTGCCTAATAAAAGACATAACTTTCAATTTGTCAGCCCAATTTGCAAATTTGACTAGATCATTCCTAGGTGTCTTCTTATCTCTCCTTCCCCCCACCCTATACACCGCGCCAATATCATCTAATCCAAAATCTTTTCCCATTTTGAGTGAGTTCAACCATTCTAAAACTCTCTCTTTCAGCTGATCTGGCGACCTTTCCGGCACGTGACGAATCAGAATATTGGATTTTCTCCACCCCTCTTCCATCATCATCAATCTTCTCTCTTGCTCCGCCATCTTGTCTTCCAGCACGTGCTCTTGAATATATAGTTCATTCACTGATATGATGGCATGTTTAACTTCTTTGTCCATTGTCTTTGAAATCTCATCAATCCTTTGTGTATTAACTGCCACATCTTTCTTCACATCTGTAATGGTCTTAGCCAGGTTTTCATACTGTAACCTGGCAAGTTCCCTATCTTTTTTCATTTCCTCGCTATTAGTCTCAACAGCTTTTTCTAATTTCTGCAATGTTACTTGAGTGTCAGTCAAATTCTTGGCCATTTGTTGAAGTATTGTCGTCATATTTTCCATTTTTTGGGCCAGATCGAGGGAGCTTCCTTGCTCCGTAGCTGTGGAAGTCTCTACTATCGTTTGAGGCTCCAGATTCGGTGATGGAGTGTTCCTCTCTTCCTCTTCTTGCTCTTTGCCCCTCTTACCCTTCCGGCCCTTCGGTTTAACTACTTCCTCCATCTCCTCCCCCTTCCTGCCTAACCAGCACCCCAGCGCCTTTATTCAAATCGTCCCAGTCAAAAATTGTAAGGGTGGGTTGGCAAGGAGGAGTTGCAAACAGTATCGAAGCCAAAAGCCGGAAGCAAATCAAAGCGATGAATCTGCCGATCGTCCTCCCAAGATAGCTTTACACAGTACTTCTTTGTGCGCGTCTCACCAAACAAAAAAAAGCGCTTCGTCTCCGCCCCCTAAAAAACTTTTTCATCCGCCATTACTGCCCAGGCAATCGACCGGTTATGTAAGCGATCAACGAACCCTCATTAATCAAGTGTCTCTCATCAAAAACCTTCTGTTAAAACCACAAAAAAAATAGGCTCCAATCTCCTCGCCAGCTCTATAATCCAGCTTCGATCGCTCCTACCCTCCGTTTCCCTCCTCAGCGCACCGCTTCAATCCCAGTGTCCGCTTATTCTTCTCTTTTTAATAGAGAAAAAAGAAAAAAAAGAAGAAAGCCTCTTCCACTCTTGTTCCGAGATCTCGCTCAGACCCTCCAAAGTCCTCCGAAGCCTCCCCCGCCGTTCTCCGTCTCAGCAGGGGCCTCTCAGCAAACTCCTCTTTCGCAAGCACCCCGTCTACCCCCCCGTCCTCAGCTCCAACTCGCTTTTTGCTCACCACTTTAAAAGTCCTCGTTGGGGGTGACTCCGGTGCCGCGACTCCTCCAGTCTTCCCGAATCTCCTGCCCCCGACCGGCTCAACAGACGGCTTTCGAGATCACGATCCTCTTCCGAGGAGCCGATCTACCACGCCGCCCGGAGCGCGCTCTCCCGGGACAGCTCTTCGTCTCTTGAGAAGACTTCTCCCTTTTTTCTTTTTTTTTAAAAAAAGCAATCTCCTAATCGCGGAGGTATTCTATTATCGATAATTCTCTTTATTTCTCTCCAAAGCACTTAAATCGCATCGCATTCACACATTTTTCGGCAGAAGGAGGAAGATTCGCTCCTCTCCCTACGCCATCTTAACTCCGCCCCGAATGCATTATGTTCTTTAAGTGAGGTATTACTGTACTGAGATTTAATTAATTAATTAATTAATTAATTGTTCGCATTTAATACCCCGCCCCACTCGGGTAAACCCGACTCTGGGCGGCTTACAGTATAAATTACCATAGTAGGTAATCTGTAAACAAACAATATAAAGAACCTTAAAAATTCATAAAATTCATAAAAGTTTAAAACATTAAAAAACAGTAGAACAGATAAAAACAAATAATAACAGATATAGATACCAGGTGTGTGTGTGTGGGGGGGGGGATGGCTGCCCTTAAATCAGCCATCCTGGGTGGGAACCTACATTACTGTGTCCCCACACTTGACCTGCCAGCCATGTCTTCAAACCCTTTCGAAAGGGCAGGAGCTCCGTCTGCAGGCGCAGCTCTGTCGGAAGGAGGTTCCAAAGGGCCGGGGCAAACACAGAGAAGGCCCTCTTCCTAGTGCTCGTAAGGCGAGCCTCCCTAGCCGATGGAGTAACAAGAGAGCCCCTCCGATCCGCCCTGGTGGGACGGGCAGACATTCTTAGGGTGACGCGGTCTCTTAGGTATCCTGGCCCACTACCATATAGGGCTTTAAAGGTAATAACCAGCACCTTGAATTGCACCCGGAGGCATACTGGTAACCAGTGCAGCTCCCGGAGCAGTGGTGAGGCCTGAGTATAACGCCCACACCCCATCACTACCCGAGCTGCTGCATTCTGGACCAGCTGCAGCCTCCGAATGGTCACCAGGGGCAGCCCCATGTAGAGCGCATTACAGTAATCAAGTCTGGAGGTGACCAAAGCATGTGTGACCATGAGCAAGGCGTCCCGGTCTAGGAGGGGGCGTAACTGGCGAATTACACGAAGTTGTGCAAAAGCCCTCCTGGCCACGGCTGCCACCTGTTCTTCTTTATCCCGTACAATAGGACTAGATAAAACTTTGGATGCCTTCACAGAAATAAATAAGGTGAATAATGTTTGCATTATGTTCCTTAAATGCATGTCACTGCAGACTTCCAACTATTCTTCTGTATTCCTTCTAGACCAGGGATTCTCAACCTGCGACCGGCTGCACCATTTCATGTGGCCCTCCACTGCCTTTACCACACCAGGAAGTGTCATGTGGTGAAGGAAGGGCAAAATGGCCATCTGGCCCCTGAAGCTGTCTCAGGGAGTGTGACCTGGCTCCCGGCTTTAAAAGGTTGAGAAATCCTGTTCTAGAGCAGTGGTTCCCAACCTCTTTTTGTCCATGCCACACCTAACCATCTCTAAAATCCTGAAAACCCCGTGACTACTACTACTACTACTACTACTACTACTACTACTACTACTTCTTCTTCTTCTTCTTCTTCTTCTTCTTCTTCTTCTTCTTCTTCTTCTTCTTCTTCTTCTTCTTCTTCTTCTTCTTCTTCTTCTTCTTCTTCTTCTTCTTCTTCTTCTTCTTCTTCTTCTTCTTCTTCTTCTTCTTCTTCTTCTTCTTCTTCTTCTTCTTCTTCTTATTATTATTATTATTATTATTATTATTATTAAAGTGAATTCCTATTCACATCAAGGAAGCTTAAAAGGCCATTCACTGTTAATAACTCATCCTCAAATTGCCCCTCCCCCCTTAAAAATCAAACTGCCCTGCTGTGTGTTGTGTGCCCCATGTTGGGAACCATGGTTCTAGAGTTTAATTGATTGTGGCCATTATAATCACAGACTCTGCTATCTGGCTATTTGAAGTGGCACAAAGTAGTTCTGATAATGAGCTCTCAATTGTATTCACTCATATACACTTACATTCTCCTTCAGTGTATTCCGTCTCACTGGTAAAAACCCAGCAAGCCTGCTATTCCATAGCACAGGCTGGAACTGCTGGCAACAGATATTATTATTTAAAGTGAGACCAGGCTTTGACAGAAGGACTTGCTATGTCAATTGGGAACTCTCCAAGAAGCACTAAGAAATAGCACATCCAGGACACAGACAGCAAAAAATTAACTTCCAGTCTCTAGTTCACGATGTATTCTGAAGAAGGGGAATGACACAAAGTACTCACAGCTTCATATCTGTCACTGGCAACTATTAATCTTTAAACTATCCCATCAAAATGGCCTTAAAGGTAAAGGTTTCCCTTGCTCAAAAGCCAGTCGTGTCCGACTCTAGGGTTCAGTGCTCACCTGTTTCATAGCTGAAGAGCCAGCGCTGTCTGCTTCTGCAGACATTTCTGTGGTCATGTGGCAGCGCACGGAACACTCTTTACCTTCCTACCGAAATGGTCCCTATTTATCTACTTGCAATTTCTTGGCCTTAGCAGCCATACATCAAAGAGGGCTCCAAAAGACAATCATCTTGTGAGACTCCAGTGCAGTTGACATCACATCTACCAGTTTAGACAGAAATGAAGGCAAGTGGAGAGGAAGAAAATCCAGGTTTGACGTTTTAATCCCATCATTTGACTGAACAGATCTCATGGAGAAGATGACTTGAATTTTTAGATGATCCCTCCTTTTCAACTTTGGTTTGTATTGATGCTGTATTGATGCACACAAAAAGATTCCCCTGATCCTCCCAAATCAGATATTTACTTCATTATGAGTCAACTTTGCATTGAATAGTAGAAAAGATTTGAGAGTGTGATGGCAGGGCAATCAGAACTTACTGAATAGTGAAAGGGTATCTTTTTTGTCACATTTCATAAAAAGCCTAGACAGTTACCAGGAATCAAAACTTGTTCTTCTGTATTCTACCTAGTAAAGAGCAGGCTTTCTCAACCCTTTCGGGTTGCCGCCTGGGAACCTGGTCAGGCCAGTCACGTGGTTCTGCCCACCAAGAGGGAGAAATAAAATGTGTGCCGCACATGCGCAGAACACATTTAGCGGCATTCTGTGCATGCACAGCACATTTTCCCCCACTTCCAGGACTGGCGAGGGTGTCGCGGGCCTGATGAAATGGCTGGGTTTGGCCCGCAGGTTGAGAATGCCCGGGTAAGAGTGTCAAAATCACTAACTAAACAAGCAGAAGCCCATTTCTATAACTTTCAACTCTACAAGATAGAAAATGCAGGGTTTAGAATGCTCTCTCAGGCCTGCAGGTTTCTAAAATAGAAGCAAGGGGAAGCTTTGGCTCTCCTGCATTGGCTCCTTATCATCCATCTTAAACCTGGCATTACAAGATACTGTTAACTGCCCTCAACTTCAGTTTTCAGTTCTTTTTAGAAACATACACTGTGAGCTGCAGAACTGCGAAGATGTTTTTGCTCTCCATCTTTCTTTTAAAGGTAAATACTTCACATAGTTTCAGCCAGACTATGATGCTTCAGAAAACTCAAAATACCTATAACATGATGCTCTGGATTTGGGGACTGATTCAAGGATCTCCCTGCCCTCACACAAAATCTGTAAAACAGAATTTCAAGGCAGGGCTCAATCTCAGGTTTTCATGTCTCTAGTTTGTTTTGCTATAGGCCCCGTCGCTCCCTGGCAAATAGAAGGGGGAAAACTGATAGCAATGACAGACTTTATTTTCTTGGGATCCAAGATCATTGCAGATGGTGACTGCAGCCATGAAATAAAAAGATGCTTACTTCTTGGGAGACAAGGTTATGAGAAACCTAGGCAGCATAATAAAAAGTAGAGACATCACCCTGCCAACAAAAGTCTGTATAGTCAAAACAATGGTATTCCCAGAAGTAATGTATGGCTGTGAGAGCTGGACTGTAAGGAAGGCTAAGCACAGAAGAATAGACACCTTTGAACTGTGGTGCTGGAGGAGACTCTTGAGAGTCCCATGGACTACAAGGAAATCGAATCAGTCAATCCTAAAGGAAATCAACCCTGACTGTTCCTTGGAAGGACAAATACTGAAGCTGAAGCTCAAGTACTTTGGCCACCAAATGAAAAGAGAGGACTCACTGATGCTGGGAAAGATTGAAGGTAAGAGAAAGGGGCAGCAGAGGATGAGGTGGCTAGATGGCATAGTTGATGCAATGGGCGTAGATCTGTGTGGGCTGCGGAGGATGGCAGAGGACAGAGGAGCCTGGCATGCGGTGGTCCATGGGGCAGCAAAGGGTCAGATCTCACTGTGTGACTGGACAACAACAACAAGGCCTAATTAATAGAGAGAGTAGTATTTGAAAGCAGAAGAAATCTGGATGTTTTAGGCACTAAATGTATTTAGCAAATGTATCTCATAAAGGAGTAAAAGCCACAGCCCAGAACAACAGAAATTAAAATCTCCAAGAATGCAGAACCAAACTCCACTCCCCATGAAGCTGAACAATCACTTACAGTATTTGATCAGTTACTCAGTTTTAAAAGGATTATACACAGAAGGAACGTCCAGTGCTCTGCAGCACTAAACATATTTTCGATCTATTACTGTATAATTGCCAGCACAGTACTTTCTTATCAAAGGCAAACTGTTATGGCAGTCCCTCGCCCAGCATGGAATACTAAGGACTAAAAACTCAATGTACCAACAAAAAGAAATCTGCATGCATTCACACAATTTTTGTTATGGTGCTATAATCTTCGAAATAATATTTTTGTCAACATGTTCCATCATGAAAAATAGCACTTAGATAACACTAATAGCTTTGAAACTAAAACAACCAAACTGAGACTACTGTACTTGCAACACTCATCAAAGAAAACAATAATGGTAAGAAAAGCTGAAGGTAACATGAAAAGCAGAAATGCTACCTCAAAATGAACTGATCAATAAAGAAAACCAAAGCCTTTAGTTTAGAAGAGCAGACCAGGGCTGCTAATGTTCAGATTTGTCTGAAGTTAATTAATTCACAGGGTCCCCATAATTTGGAAAGACTTAAGGTATATACGGCAATGGCTGTTTCACGCACTATCCTCATCACAAGAGCAAGAACAACATGCCAGAAGTGGAAGAAAAGGGGGGGGGGGGAGAGAGAAATACCATACAAGATGGCTTTACAGTACTATGATGTCTAACAGGGGTTGCATTTAGTGTGGGTAACAGACACTTTTTCCTTGTCAAATATGCAGGCAAGAGAGCTCAGAAAGACACTGTAGTTAGACCAGGATAAACATAAACACACACACACTCTTCATATTTGACATCTGTAGTTGCAGGCCATCAATTTGGAACTGACTTATAGAGACCCTAACAGTTTTCAAGGCAAGTCTGTGGAAAAGCAAGTGAAACCAGCACTATTACAACACAGGTCATAGCTTCAATGTCAGCCTTCCTTAACTTACTGTTTTCCTGAGGGTTTGGACTGTGTTTCCCAACATTCCCAATAAGCAATGTCTATATCAATGATCTGGAGAGGATCAGGTTGGGAAAAGCTGTTTTAAATTGTAAATTTAATCTCCATCTAGTTAAATCCAGCGTTGCAGCAAGAAGCATTTGCTGCATTTCTGGCTATGGGAAAACTGTATGTTAAATAAAGTAGGTGTTCCTCAACTAGGCTACTGTAGCTTTAAACCAATAAACAAATTTTTAGTGGTACAAGAGCCAGGTGTAAGAAAATTCAATAGGGGAAGAATAGATACCTTTGAGATGTGGTGTTGGAGGAGAGTTTTGAGAGTCCCCTGGACAGTGAGGAGAACAAATAGGTCAGTCTTAGAAGAAATCAACCCTCACTGCTCCCTTGAAGGTCAAATTGTACAGCTGAAGCTAAAGTACTTTGGACATCAAATGAGAAGAGAGGATTCACTTGAGAAAGCCTTGATGCTGGGAAAGGTGGAGGGCAAAAAAAAAGGGGGCAGCCAAAAATGAGATGGCTAGATGGTATTGTAGAGACAATGGGCACAGAACTGAGCAAGTTGAGGAGGATGGTGGAGGACATTAGTGCCTGGTGGACAGTGGTCCATAGGTCGCAGAGGGTCGGAATCAACTGTGCGACTGAACAACAACAAAAAGTGGTACAAGAGCCAGGTGTTCACTGTGTAAGAAAATTCAATGGGGGCGAGGCCTCTGGAGGATGATGTTCCTAATCCACAGGCTATTTATTACCCACTCCCAGTCTGGACCTTGGCATGCACAAACAATTTTAATCTACAATGATTATCTGAAATATTGTGAATGCTAGTGAATTCAAAGAATTTTAACATGCCATTGTTATATAACAGAGGTTCACAAACTACGGCCCATGGACTGGATCTGTCCCACAGCAACAAATAATCTGCCCCCCCGACCTTCCACCATCCGCCACAGCAATCGGTCATGGACTCATTTACGGCTATGTAAACACATTTACACAACCTTACTTGAGTCTGCAGCCATCCTAAATGAGTTTACTACAGCTGTAAATGAGTCCATGGCCGTCATAAGCATGTTTACAACAGCCACAGACCCATTTTATGGCACCACTCTGGCCCACTCAGCTGTCCGAAGGGCCTGGTCCAGCCTGTGGCTGGAAAACGCTGAGAACCCCTGCTATATTAAAATGATGACTCTCTTGGGGAGAACCCTTTCTAACTCCAGAGCCTGTTAGGCCAAAATCAGACAGTACATTAATTTGAAAAGTTACCTTGATGTGTGATTTGAGTCACTTGTCTTTGTTGTTGTATTTCCAGACTGTATGCTGTTTGCTTCACTTGGAGGGTCTTTCATAATATCTGACTTTGGCCTAAAAGATAAACAAAAAATAAACATAATGTTAAAGGGCACTGTAATGTCACAACATTAATTTGAATGTACAGTAATTGGTTTCCCTACAGGTTATAAATTCCAATACAAACAAACAGAATAGAGGGGAGGGGAGTGAGAGAGAGAGAGACAAAGACTGTGTGTTGAAAGCAACTCCTGCAATTCATAAATTAAGCCACACGTTGACTGAAAGAAGAACACTTTCTAATCCTAATGGTTACCAAAAATATGAATGTGTTTCCCCTTCCCCTTCCTGGGACAAGCTAAAAAGATAAAAATGTAAACTTGGGGAAACAGCATGAAAGGAGCCAAGTCACATGAGTTAATGGTAGTGGCTTTGGAAATGGGAGAGAGAATGACTGAGGATCCAGATATTAGGAGTCTCTAGAACTGTATGTTAAGAAATCCGAGATATGCTGTCACTGGTCAAAATTTCAATTCTGGGCAAACAGGGCAGTAGGTGGCTTTGGATTACAGATACATGTTAGATAAGACTACAGTATTTGCATTGGGACACAGATTCTGAATGCTTAGCAGTGAATGCTTTCAATAGGTAGTCCAGAAACATACTTAGTCTTCTTGTTGGTATTCTTCTTTATAACACTTTGACTAATTTCTTTGTCTTTGTCTGGTTTTTTCTCTTCCTGCTTTTCCACCTTTTCTTTCTTCTCCTTTTTAGGAGGTGGTGGGGTAGCATATTGCTGAGCAACTTGTTGTGCAACAAGCTGAGAATTTATCCTAGGTTTCCTATGAAGTGAGAAGAAATAAAGAAAAGGGATACTTATTGTCAGTGACTATTCACACAGAAGGGTGTTTGGAGCCAAAGCATCAATAAAACAAACATTTCATCAAATCAAGGAATGTTTGGTCTTAACTAGCAAGTGTGTCATGCCCAAAAATTTAAAGAGGCACATTAACACAAATTTAAGATTACAGTTCATGTTATTCAAGTCCTTTCTGAATACTGTTTATGTGTCCAGTTTGGAATACTAATGCTTGCTATTTTAGATAATTCCCCCTTTTCACAAAAGAGCTTCACAGAACAAAATCCAGCAGATTACTGTATCCAAATTTGAATTTGGCACACAGTGTTAATTTATGAGGACACAAGCTTTCATGTTTCCTATATATAAGATATATTTCTAGTCATCATGGTTACAGAAAGAATGATATTTTAAAAGTCTGGCTACAAAGATGTGCTATCTTGGCCACTGAAAGTAAACAGATGACATTTCTTCTGTCTACAGTATGATATGATCCATCATTTGCTAGCTTTCAGGTTAGTTGCACTATTTCATTTAATTGACACTGATAAATTGTTAACTACAGAAAAGTTAGAAATGGCTCATTCAACCGTAAATATTAAGAATGAATACTTCCTTCAACCTGCAACCAACACAATTACAACAGAGAGTCTGTCAATCAGTGCATAGCTAAAACAAATGGTACATTCAGTGTGTCATCATTAGCAGTCATGTCTCTGCCAGCCTCCAACTGGCACAGCTTCTCAACACTTTTTCCTGAAACCCTCCATGATTACAACATATTGACATATAAACCTAAAAGGGCAACACAAAAGTAAGAAAACTGGAAGGCATATTTAGCATATTTTGAATCCAAAAGATAGATTAAACTGACATTAGCCATTCAACTGCGTTAAGAAGTAGCTGCTATGTGAAAGATAGAAGATTTTGTTACAGAAGTGAGTAATCTCCAGTTCACAGAGTTTTGGGATTGGCCTTCCATTAAAAAAAAATCCTATCTACATTATAAATTTTAAGCGATAGTATGTAGCAATATTTAGAGGTGATGTGGATGCTGCTATCAGTTGAATAAATACAACAGGAGATGGACTAGTGTTTATAACTATGGCAATGCAATGATAAAGCATAAAGCTGATCTGGTAAGTGGAACATACCCTCACAAGGAAACAAAATAGCAGGACTATGGCAGACGTCTTGTAATCAAGAGCAGGGGTGGCCAACCTTTTTGGACCATGGGCCTAACCATGCCCCTGGAGCAGATGAGTGGCTGGACCATGCCCCCCGAGAGTGGGTGCATTTATGGCTGTTGTAAATGCGCCCACTTCCATGTTTACATCAGCCATGGGCACGTTTGATGGGTGCATGTTATGGCTGACGTAAACGCATCTGCTTTCACTTCTGGGTGCGAGGGAGACAGCAATGGGTCAGACTGAATGGCATCAGGAGCTGGGGTCAGCCCACGGGCCATAGATTGGGAACCCCTGATCTAGAGGATTCTTTAGCTTTGTACTTGATATAATGTAAAAAAAAAATCTAACAGGTAAAACAAATAAATTTACAATAAGGACTCAAAACTATTATGCAATTAGTGTTAATTCTAAGATTATTAGTATTTCTCATGATTGTAACTCTTTTATCTTCTGGCACATTACCACATTTGGGGTTCAGTGCTCCAGTTTTCATCTGAAATATGTTTTTACTACAAACATCTCTCCAACTGACATTTATTATTTCATTCTATTTAAATGCATTTACCTATTTTTATTCTGCTTTGCAAAGAATCTGTCAAAACACATGAGCTAATCTTTGCTTTGTGTGCTTCCCAACCTTTTATCTTATGCAAACTAACCTTCCCTATCTGAATCTGTTTGCTCTCCAGAACCCCCAGTAATATAAAAAGAAAATCCACAAATCTAATGGGAAGTTTTCAATGTACACTATATGTTTCTCTAAAGAATTTTACATGCTACTTCTGATTCAATTGGGTAACCAAAGAGGAAGTGAGAAGGGGAGGTATCACTACATTTGGGGAAAACTTTCCTAAGAAAACTTCAGGAGAAGATCATAAGAAGGAACCCTGCTCTCTTCAAAACAGTTCAGTGAGAATGGAGTGTGTTCATGCACGCACGCACGCACGCCATGGGAGACAAAAAATTCTGACTATTTGTCAGAGGGTGGCACAGAAAAACATGAGGGGACAATATGGAATGCAGTGGATGGAAAATAATGACAGAAGAAAAACATAAATATTAATCAGTAAAAAAAAAATCACATTGTTGTCCTGACAGGTTCATACAAATAAATGATTTTATATGTCCCCATAGTAACTGGCTGTGTTATAATGTATGGTTTTAATGTTATTTGTTATAGCCGAAGATTCCAACAGAAAGGTGCAGATTTGAATTTCAAGAAACTGCCATCAAGGTAGTTACCTAGTTGTCATTGCTTGTTTCATAATTTCTGCCTTTAGTCTGAAAAAAAGAGGTTTCTACTCACATGTAGCTTCCACACACAAACAAGAACCTAGATTTTCTAGGATTCTTGTTTGCATTAAGAACCTACACAGAAACAAGAAACTCTCTTCAAACTTGGCACTGAAAGCATAAAGAAGACAACATAGCAGAAATATAACCACAATACCAGATTATGTAACTAATACTAATATTAATAATATCACCACTGAAACTATAACAAAAAATTAAGAACAAAAGCATAAATTCGAATAAATCCAATAAATTAATTTTAGACAGTGAACTAAATAAAATGCATGCTGTTTTTTTGTCCATTCCCATTCATATTTCTAAAACTGCAATATAATGGAACAGGAACATTCCCTACACAGATCACCCCAAATAAAAATTGGACCATTAGAATACACCATTCTGAGAGTACTATACTGGGGAGGGGGGGAGTCAGTCCTTTGGCACAACTGCCACTTCCATCTCACTTCATTTCAAAGTCTACATTTATTACAAAATCTATTTCAAAGTCTTGCTGCACATCTTAGGGTGGAACTTCCCATCTCCAAAACGTCTATTAAGTTATCTCCAATGAAAAAGAACTACTGTATATGTCTTACCAAATCTTGACCTGGTATACATACAGTTTTAGAATTATCAATATCCTTCTTTCAACCCAATGCAGAGATATCTACACATGCACTAGATATGCTAGTTTTCTGAGAGCCATTGTGTGCAGAACCTAATGAGCCACCAGACTCCCAATTCCACAATCATTTGTTGTTCCCATGGATCTTTATGATGCCCCTAGAAAACAGCATGCTTGGCTTCAGGTGTGTCTGTTGACATTCCTCTGACTTGGATTTTTTTTTTTTTGCTACAGCTAAAAATTTCTGATAAGGAAATTCTCCTTCCTTATTTCTTTCCCCAAATAACCATCCCTTTTACCTACTCACCATCTACCCCACTAGCTGGTTTTGTAAGCCACGGAGGACACAGAACCAGCACACATGTGGTGGCCCTCATTCCTCCCAAGGATTTTGACCATATCTTTGGAATGCAGAGATAAAACATACCCATTATTATAAGACAAGTAGGCACAAAGTTTACATTCACAGGACCTGTATTAACTATAGCATCCAAGTAAGAGTGGATCTGAACAGCTCTGTCTGTTATCAAAGCAGGCTGTTGATGGTCAGCACCTTATTCTTGTAGTTAGCCATGTAATAATACTTTAACCACCAAAACAGCTCCAGTGGTTCTATGCAGATGCAATAATACTAAAGAAGGGTTTCTTCACTCTGGACACTGGCAGTCATTTAAATGAACTCTATCTGTACTGTTGGTTGGATATGCTCTAAGCCAGAGTCACTCTAGCCTTTATCCTATTTATTTCATCACTGTCAGCACCCTGGAAAACCAGGGGCTCACTCTGTATATATTTATTTTATTTATTTAAATTTGTTTATCGCCCTCCTCCCCGAAGGGACCCAGGATGATTCCCAACACAACAGCATATTGACAACAATTTAAAACCAGTTCAGAAATTAAAAGTTTTAAAAGAAGCTTAAAAACTTAGCATTAAAAACTAGGCATTATAGCTAGGCATTGTAGCTAGGAGGCACTGGGTGTCAAACCGACTGAGGAAATTGATCCATCCATTCCCCAGACCTGACCTGCCAGCCAGGTTTTCAAACCTTTCCTGAAGGACAGCAGCTCCGTTTGCAGACGTATTTCTATTGGGAGCCATTATGTCTTCTGCCCTGGCCAATTTTCCATTTCAGAGATCAACCAGGGTCTCTGATGGATTGCTTGCTGCAGCGACAGAAAACCTTCCAAGATCCATCAGAAGCCAGATGGGTCTGCTGTCCACTCCTCCAGCTGCCGTGGAGACCCTCAGCCTCCGTGAGTATAAATCCAATAATGATCCATCCATGACAACAGAACGACAGAGAGCTCCTCTATACATACATTACCCTCACCCTACACAGCGCAGAAAACGAAGTCCAGGGCATACCCTGCTACATGCGTATGCCCATGGTTGTCATGGAGGACATGAAGTCCTGAGCTGCTTCTGATAAAGTGGCCTTGGCAAGTTTGCTGAAGTTCCCCAGGACAAGACACTCAGAGGACTCCGGAATGAGCCCCAAAACTCATGGTTAGGTCAAAAAAGAAGATTGTAGAGCAGCAGAATGGACAGAACATCAACATTCATGATCCATCCTAGGCACCCACCTTCAGATATATACACTCAAACAGAGAACCAACTCACAGGAGACTCCAGAGAACCCAGATGAGCAGAGCTGAGAAAGATTAACTCCTCCAGTTTCATCCAACTTGAGTCACTGTAATATAGACCAGGTTGACTTTCTCGCCTTTATCAATAGTTAGGCGTTTTTCCTTTCAACCCAGATATTATTCTCATCCAGGATACCCAGACTGCCTGAGTTGGAATACAAGTTGGGGTTCTGTTTCCTCCCCCTCTCTCCCTACAACATATCCCCCCTTTCCATTCTATAGCTGCAATGGCTGCTCTCTACTCCCACTCATCACCCTCCCTTTTTCAACCATACATTCCTCATATTTTTTTTCTTTAAGATGCAAATTGTCTAAATGTTTCCTCAACTTAGCTGTTGAAACATGAATGCATGAACATGCAGGTGAAAAAATAATAATCAAAAATGTATATGTAACAGCATACATATAAAAATCAGGGTCCTTATATAGTCTCCACAGGAAAAGAAAAGGCTCTGGTTCAACTAAATTGATAACTCTCATTCAACTTTTTTTATCATAAAATTTGGACTGCCTTCCTTTAACTTTATATTCTATATGAAGTAATTTGTCATACACTGACTGTATACTGTTCAGCTAAAAACAATTTTTTGCTATTAGCTTAAAGGGGACAGCTCCGCCCTCATAACAGACATATCTTTTAAACCAGGGATCCCCAAACTTTTTAAGCTAGCAGCCAGTTCATGCCCCCTCAAACTGTTGAAAGGCCAGACTAGCGACAACCCCCGAGCCCCCACACCACTGCCTGCGACCACCCTAAGCCCACCATACTCCCTCACACCGCTGGCATCATCAGCAACCACCCAGAGCACACCATACTTCCACCACACCACCACTGGCGACCACTCCAAACCCACCACACTCCCACCACCACCGCCAAGTACCCTGAGCCCACCACACTCCCCCAGAGCCCCACCACAACCACTCCCCTGCTTACCAGCCTGAAGAAGCTGAATGGCATGGGTGAAGGAGGGGGTCCAGCCATGAGCTCGGGCAGGAAAAAACTGTGCTCCACTGCTCCGGCCGCCAGGAAATCCGCATTCAGCCACCACTTCCTCAATCCTTGTCCCATCTGCTTGGCTTGTCTCTAATGGCACTCCATGGCAGGACAGATGTTGTAAGCCTTATAACATCTGCCCTGCTACAGAACGCTGGCAGGGACACGCCAAGCATAGGGGACAAGGATTGAGGCGGAGGTGGTGGCCAAAGCAAGGGCTGAGGCCGGATGATTTAATGCTGCCAGCCCGGGGGGGGGGCACACCCCTATTTTAAATCCTGAGTTATAATGCTTTAACCCACTCAGCCCAAACTAGTTTTTCAGAAAAACAACACCAAATGGGAACTGTCAATGAAAATTGAGTACAACTGCAGGTGAAAACATGATTATCATTAAAGCAATTATTTGGAGCCAAATTAATCACAACACCTACTTGAAAACACTAATAGAGATTAATTTAGAAAACCTAAACTGATACAGATTCAGCATTAAATATCTGTTGATTAGATAAACAGGATTTTACTTTTAAACAGCAAACTGACTATACTGTAAAAAATTTATTGTATCAAGCAAAATATAGCTGATGAGTGGTCTGAGACCAATTAGTTTTCATAGCCGTTTCCAGTAAAGAATACAAACAATAGGACTTTGTACATCTCACAACTCTGACAAAAAACAATTTTGTATCTAAAAGTAGATCTCAATGGGAAATTAATCTTACAGAGGTATCCCTCACTTTTTCATTCAGTTAAGAATGGTCTAGATAGAACACAGATATAAGGATGATCTTTGATGCTTTTCACTTACAGAGATGTACAAGCCACTCATTTGGAGTGATAAGGGGATAAAGGAAGGGGGGGAGAGAGTATATTCAAGGAAAACATTCAAGGTGGAGAGATCGAGTGTTATACTATGGACTGTTGATCTATTTATGATAGGACTTTCATAAGCTTAAGTCTCAGAGACTGAACCCTAGGCTAATATTTAAATTTTCTTCTTTGAAGATAAATTATTTCTTGTTGGTATCACTCCACCTAAGATCGGGAAGAAGCAGTGGATGCCAAGAGAAATAAGCAAGAGATTGACCCTTGACATCCTCTGAATGGATATGAGCCTCAAATCTTGCCAGCTCAGATCCAGAAAGAGCTTTATAGCAAGAACAAACATTCTTGAGGGCACACATGAGCAATACCAAATTAAAAGATGGAGGAAGGTGTCATGAAACGACATCTTTTCTAACGTTCCCAAAACTTGGAGAGGACCTGATTTAAACTAGGCCTCAAAAACAAATCCTTTCCTCTCTGTCTCACAAGACTACGTATCACGAGACGGCTTGTTTTCAGTTCAGTGTTCCTATCCCTTATTGTGGCTACCACAGAGACACTGTCTCTACATGTTCCCATGTTTTGAGAAACTTTGTTTCAACAGGAGTGTACCCTGATTGCTTAGAAGGTACCGCACCTGACTGCAGAATCCCCATCTTGGGGAAAGGAGAGGGAGTTCGCTTTTGGATGTCTATGGATTAACATCTTTGCCTATGGGACTATGCCTTTTTGCTTCTTCAAAATGATCACCTAGAGTGATTGGACTGTTTTTTGGACTGACTATTGCTTACTGAATTTATTCATGCTTTTCTGGATTATCCTTTAAGAAACCTACTGCAATAAAGCTGTTTTTGCTTGAAGATCATCTCTTCCCTTAACAGAAGCTGACACCACACAGTAAAATCCTGGTTTAGGACTGCCTTGGGTTATGTTTGCCGTGGTTTATGGTGGCAAAGTCTACAAAAATGATGTCCCCCTTAGGATTATTTTTCAGTTTATGTCTGGGAATTAGACCACAAGTGCCATTTTAGAGTCTAAAATGGAGGCCCCACGACATTTTAGACTCTAAAATGGTGTCTGCTCCCACCACCGGAAGTTGCGAACTGTCACTTAACACTGGGGGGGGGGGCGGGGGGGGCGCGGCGACGGCGGCGACAGCAGTGTTGTTTTTGGCACCATTTCCACAGTGTTCACCACTTCTACCAGCAGTGGCAGACTGTGGGGACCGTAACCGTTCCATTCCAGTCTTCGTCCGAGGTCCCCCCGTGGCACTACAGCCAAAACACGCACCTCTCTGGAACTTCCTGGTTATGCACCAGGCGTCCAGGTCCGCATTCCTGGCTGTAGCGCCGCAGGGGGGACCTTGGATGAAGACAGAAATGGAGCAGATATGGCCCCCAGTCTCCTGCTGCCAATAGAAGCGGTGGACACTGCGGAAACAACACCAAAAATGCCAGTGCCAACACTCCCTCAGCACCCGAACAAACCACTCAAGAAGAAGAAGCGTGCAAAAGGTAAGGAGATAACTTCTTCCTTTACTGTACAGTATGTGTCCTTTTTTCAATCGATCACCACTGTTTGGGGTCAGCTGGGGGGAGGAGGGGGTAGAACTTTTCTCCACCCCAGCCCCTCACTAGCTGGTGGAATTGATCGAGGGGTGGGGGACAATCGTTTCTGGAATTTTTTTAATTGGGGGGGTTGTTTTTTAAATTATTTTTGGTCTTGTCGGGAACATTTTTTAATTTTTCAATGTACAGTACAGTATTCCTATGGGGAAATGTACCTTGGTTTACAATTGATCCGGTTTCTGACAAAAGCAGTCGGAACGGAGCAACGTTGTAAACCGGGGTTTTACTGTACTTACAAAATGACTAACAAAATGGTTATGGTACATATCTAGAAACACATGCAGCCAGACTATGAAATAGTTCCTTTGTAAAACAAGCATTTTAAGGCCCTGTAACTTCTAAACAGTAGAATATATCAACCTCAAATTTTTAAAAGCACACAGCAGGAAGCATTTCCTGTTTATAAAGCAATGGTAAGCATCTGAAAAATAATTACAGAACAGGCCGTGTGCCATGAAAAATGATACAAACACAATTTAAAAGAAAAAAAAACAAAAACTTTGAAGCTTTTGAAAACATCTCCACTTTTGGCACCCAGCAAGCACATACTGTTTACTACTTACTGTCTACTACCATTCTGCCAAATACTGTACCATTTCATAAAATTATTCAAAAGTTGATTGCCTCCCCTATTAATGCTGAACTGACAGGTCATGGCACACTCTTGACCACCTTAAATTAACTGAGTTTTCACCCAACATGAATAGGTAATTAAATGAGCCTGACTTATTGGGCTTGTTAACTATAATTCCCTGAAAAGTTGAAAAGCAAGAAACAATCATATAGCAATCTGTGTATCAAATTTGATAATGTCCCAGAAACCCTTCACTAATATTTAGCCCCCTGTGATGGGTATCTGGGACATTATCAAATTTGATACACAGACTGCTATATGATTTTTTATTACAACTTTCCTGCCAATTCTCTTTAGTAAAACAGAAAGAAATCAGGTATAGGTGTTTGTAATATAGACTACAACAGACTACACAGAAGTGGAACAGATATGGGAACTAGTCCCTGCTGCAAATCCAGATGTCAACTATGCCCCCACATTCACTCTGGAAACAGTATTACTGGACCCAATGGCACCACACACAACATTAAAGGCAGTTTTACTTGTGCTTCTGCCAATGTGATTTATGCCATCTCTTGCCAGAAATGTCCATCCGTGCTTATGTAGGACAAACAGGACAATCTTTACGCAAAAGGATTAATGGACACAAATCAGATATCCGGAATGGCAACACGGAGAAACCTGTCTCAAACCACTTCAATCTAACTGGACACTCTATCCAAGAGCTGAAAGTTGCAATTCTGGAACAGAGAAATTACAAAACTAGGATTGAAAGGGAGACAGCAGAAATCAAATACATCCATCTGTTAAGATACCCATCACAGGGGGCTAAATATTAGTGACGGGTTTCTGGGACATTATCAAATTTGATACACAGATTGCTATATGATTGTTTCTCGTTTTTGAACTTTTCAGGGAACTTTTTCTAGGCTGGGGTTTTGTGGCAGCACCTACATGTTGGATGGACACATTGCCCTTCTCCTTTCCCTTGGACAGAAAGAAGGGGAGTAGTTGGTTGGTGGCCACCACCTTAATGGGTAGGATCCAGGGTGGGTAGGGTGGGGATGCCTTTTTGTAACATTTTTTTTCTTTGTAAGATTGTGTAATGTTCCTATGTTTTTTGTAACATTTTTGTAACTTTATGATGTATATTGGGGTTTTATCTTACGGTATTGTATTTTATGATATTCTACTGTTTGAATTATTGATGTATATTTCACTATATTGTGACATTGTGTTGTTCTATTGAATTGTTACATTGTATTTGATTGTATGTTGTGAGCCGCCCTGAGTTGGTTTTCACCGAGTAGGGCGGCATATAAATTGAATAATAACAATAACAAATAAAATCACTACCTATTAAGATTTGATTTAATCCGAATCCCAAACCCCACTTCCTCTCGGAAACTTTTTGCTTCCTATAACCTTAATGAACATGTTCATAGTCTCCTTGTCTAGATTGACTTCACCTTGAAATATCTATGTTCATTGAAACCTCTACTGTCTGAGAGCATGCAGTTTAGAGACACAAAGAAAAACAAGAGCATGACTCTGTCTGCACAAAGTTGTAGACAGGGACTACAAGAAGGATCACCTTTTCAAATCACTCTATCTAAATCCTGATAGCCATGATGGAGATTTTAATAGGAGTTCCAAGAATTTCTAATATTCCAAAATCTGCTGGGTTCTATTCATAGAACTCTAATAACCGAAATCCTTCTGGTATTCATGTAAATGTTTAAACAGCCTTTTGTGGAAAAAAAAACCTGGCAAGGTCCTGGGATACGTCTCAGTTGTGTGACTAGGCTTGCACAAATTAGTTACAACTGGGATGGAATGTTACACAAACCTTGTGAACACCAACAGGATTCTGGCCATTACGTTTTGAAACTACAGTAAAAAGTCTGTTCCGTAGGCTTTTATGTAAATCGTTTTTTTACTTAACGCAAAACAAACCCACAGGAAAAATAAATTTTTACATAACTCAAAGCAACCCCATAAGAAAAATGATATTTATGTATATTGAAGCAACCCCATAGGAAAAATGAATTTTTTTATGTAACTTGAAGCAAACCCATAGGAAATTGGGTTATGTAAACCAGGACATTTATGTATTGGGACATGGTTTTAGTATAAAAATCATTATGTAAGTTGAATTTTATGTAACTCAAGGTATATGTAAGTCAGGGTTTTACTGTATTATTGGGCACAGCTTTTAAAAGCATCAAAACCAAATTTGAAGATTAAACATTGAAAGGTGACATAATTTTCTGGTATTCTTAATTTGATTCTTATCCACTCTGCCTATCAATAATATTTTTTGATCTGTCTTCAGTTGATCTTCATTCAATTAATTAGTTTCCAAATATAAATGCAGCACTTTTATATTCCCATCAACCTTACATAAAAAGGAAAATGAAGGAAACATTTGTTTATAGTTTATTAAAGATGGGGCGAGGCTGAATAGAACTACAGTCAAACCTCGCTTAACGAGTGACTCGCTTAGCGAAAAACTCGCATAATGAGTGGGTTTTTCGCTAACCGGTCCGACTCGCATAATGTAAATTTTTTGCTATGAGAGTCAGACTTTCCCTATGAAAACACTCGCATAGTGAGCCTTTCTATGGAGAAAACTCGCATAACAAAAAAAATTTCGCTATGCGAGTCCAACTCGCATACCGAAAATATTCACTATGCGAGTCAGACTTTCCCTATGGAAACTTTGCATAATGAGTGTTTCTATGGGGAAAACTTGCATAACGAAAAAAAATTCGCTATTCAAGTTTTCCCTCTAAAAAAGCTCGTTATGCGAGTTTTCCCACAGAAATTTTCGCTATGGGAGTTTGTTTCGCATAGCAAAAAAAACCTCGCATAGCGAACAGCCTCGCGGAATGAATTAAATTCGTTGTGCAAGGTATGACTGTACAGTAAAACCCCGGGTTACGGACGCCACAGGTAACAGAAAACTATACTTACAGAAGGAAATTCTGAGGAAATGGCACCCTGATTAACAAAACTCATGATAGGGAAAGTTTATTTGGGTGTTCTGACACTTCCCAGGGCAATGGGAGGAGTTAGGAGCATTTCTGCTCCATTTTTGAAAATTTTCATCACTTTTTGGCTCTGGCAGAAGTTCTCCCCGCAACCAGGAAATGCTGGAAATTTCCCTGCCCCTGCTTAGCTGTTAGGTAGGGACTTTTCCTGCAATTAACAGGGCTAGCCACTAGATGGTACTGACAGAAATGTGACAAATATGCCTTGAAAATAAATAAAAATCAGCTCTGAAGTTCATTAAAAAGCAAAAAACAAAACAAATACACAACACTTGTTTTTTCTGTTCCAAACTCTTTCTAAAATGCACTTTTGAATTTTTTGCTGTGTTTTCACCACTTTAGAAAGTTTTGAACTGAAAAAATATGCTTTTGGTGGGGCTCTTTTCTAACCTTCAGAACATTTTAAATTTTCAATGCATTCCTATGGGAAATTGTGCTTTGCATTACAGAAAAATCACTTTACAGAAAAAGTCCCAGAATTGATTAATTCCATAACCTGGGGTTTCACTGTACTTTCACTATAGAGCCAATGGAATGCACAACTGCTGCATCTAATTTTTTTGTTAGGAAAAATACATACCCTTTCATAACGTTATACTAAACCTATGTAAACCCTTTCTCCAAATCTAAGTGCGATTTTCTTTTGCTCATGAGCTTACTGAAAGATCCTTTAGACCAGTAGGTTCATCTACAGGGTGTTCCAAAAGCCACCACACAGAGAGAAAATGGGAAATTCCAGCTAAATGCACAAAATAGTAATTACAAAATATTCTTTATTTGTTGGCCACCTCTGCTTGTACATACACAAAGTCTTCTCCCCCACTCATGGCAAACACATTCCAAGATTTCTTTTGTTATGCAATTGTTCCTACGTATGGCAACCTTTCGGACACCCTGTAGAATTGAGCAGACTCAGCTATTATGAGTAACCTATTCAGAGTGTCATGAAAGGACAGGAAATGCTAGTTGCATGATTTATTATTAATTGATTATTACATATTTTTACTGTCAGGAATAAATGCCTTGGGCCCATATCAAGTACAAGTAAGTAAAACTTTGGATTCAATCCAAAGGTGTATTCAGTAATGAAACATTGCCTTCACAGGGTACCTCGAGGGTTCTCCAGAAGTAATGACTCTGGTGAGAAAGCAGGACTCAAACAAAGCAACCAGGATAGAGTGGGTCACTACTTCTCCCTAAAAGGATGTAGTGAGGATATTTTTAAAATTGGTTGAACTATTTCTAGACAAAATCTGCATAGGAAGTCGTGAGTCCAGGGTCCTCCTGGACTCACGACTACTGTTCAAAGAGCAGGTGGCAGTCGTGGCCAGGAGGGCTTTTGCACAACTTTGTGTAATATACCAGTTACGCCCACTCCTAGACCTTGCTCAAGGTCACACATGCGCTGGTCACCTCCAGACTTGATTATTGTAATGCGTTCTACATGGGGCTGACCTTGATGACCATTTGGAGGCTACAACTGGTCCAGAATGCGGCTGCTCGGGTAGTGATGGGGTGCGCGCGTTATGCTCATGCCTCACCACTGCTTTGGCAGCTGCACTGGCTGCCAGTATGTCTCCGGGTGCAATTCAAGGTGCTGGTTATTACCTTTAAAGCCCTATATAGTAGTGGGCCAGGATACCTTAAGAGACCGCGTCGCTCCAAGAACTTCTGCCCGTCCCACCAGGGCGGATCGGAGAGGCTCCATCAGCTAGAGAGGCACACCTCTCTAGCACTAGAAGGAAGGCGTTCTCTGCGGCTGCCCCGGCCCTGTGGAACCTCCTGCCAATCGAGCTACGCGCACAGACAGAGCTCCTGCCCTTTCGGAAGGGCCTTAAAACCTGGCTGGCAGGGCAAGTATGGGGATCTAAGACTGTTGGATCTCATGCCGGGTGGCTGATCTAATGAGTCAGCCACCCTCCCTGCTCTTGCCTCCTGTTCTCTTAATATTCTTATAATTGTAATTTTTAAAGTTTAATTTTAACCTAACTTTTTAAATAATTGATTAATTGTAGTCTCGATTTTTAACTGATGAAGTGAATTTTAATATGTGTGAGGCACGTAGGAGTGTCATATTGGTGGTATTTACTATGTATTGCTTGTTTTAAGCTATGTCTTTTTCTGGTTTGTGTTGTAAGCCGCCCAGAGTTGGGTCTACCTAATTGGGGCGGGATAACAAATTGGAAAAAATAAAATAAATAAATAAATAAATAGGAATCCCACCCTCAGATATAGCAGAATGCAAATATAGCAACATGAATAGAGTATGTTACTAATAACTGCCTAAGACAGTGATGGCGAACCTTGGCACTCCAGATGTTCTTGAACTTCAATTCTCAGAAGCCCTGATTAGCAGCTGACTTGGGCTTCTGGGAACTGAAGTCCAAGAACACCTGGAGTGCTAAGGTTCGCCATAACTGGCCTAACATCTCTTAAACAGAAAGTAGCTGAGCTCAAAATATGCAAGTACAGTAATACCCTGGATAATGATTGCATCGGATAATGCTAGAATCAGATAATGATTCTGGATGATTCTTAACGTTATCCGAGGCAATGGTCTGCGGGTGTGGGGTGTTTTGCGTAGAACTACCCAATCCACCCCCACCCGCAGCTGCCTCTGCGACTGCAGTAGGGTCGAGGAAAAGCACGTGCCTTCCCCCCGACCTTACTGCAGTCGCAGAGACCGCTGCGGGTGGGGAGTGGCTTTAAAGGCAGGGAGGAAAAGAAAGAGACCCAATCGGGTCGCTTTCTGTCCCTGCCCACCTTTAAAGCAGTTTGTCTCTGAAGTCAGGACTTTTTTTTAGCGTTGTTCGATGCATGCATCAGACAACGCTAAAAATCGGATAACGTCATGACTTGTGGAACCAAGTCATAACGTTATCCGGGGTATTACTGCAATAATGTAAATGGTAAGTAATAATGTAGTGCTACTGAAAAATGTAATGAGATACAATGAGGACTGAAAAATATGCAAGATACCCCCTCCCCTCCCATCAAATACTCTATCCAAACAAGAAGCAATGGAGGAGAAGGACAGTAGTGTTTTGCCTTCTTTATCCTCTCTGTAAATGGACAACCATGGCTGAAGGTTTTTTTTATTTTATTTATTTAATTTATTATCCCGCCCCAATCAGGCAAACCTGACTCTAGGCGGTTTACAGAAAAGGGGAAAGACTATACACAATGCAAAACAATTAAACAGTCCCCTTACAAATTCAAAAATTAAAACCTTAAGGTTCAAAATCACTTAAAAATCAATTAAAAAGAAATTAAACTATGAATTAAATCTACATAGCACAAGTTAAAGGATTTATTTCTGTTTTATTGTCAGTCTGGTTTATTTGTTGTTGTTGTTGTTTTTGTTTCTGCCAGTCTGGCAAGGTTATCCAGCTATGGTAACAGAGTAGACCAGTGGTTTCCAACATGGGGCTCACTTCTGAGGACTCAATTCTCAGAAGCCTGTCAGTCCATTGGCTGATTAGTGCTTTGGGGAATTGAGGTTTTGGAACATTATCAAATTTGATACACAGATTGCTATATGATTTTATATATTATATTACAACTTTCCTGCCAATTCTCTTTAGCAAAACAGAAAGTAACCAGGTACAGTGTTTTTGTTTGTTTTCTGACATGCAGGTCAAAAGTTGATCAGAGACCAGAATGGGCTTTCTCAGCAACCTTGAGATTGAAAGGGAGTCATTTAGAGCTAATCTGAATAATCCATTGTTGCTAATGGCTGTGTGTAGCTGTATTGTTGTGCTTGCTTGTCTGTCATCTTGCTTGACCACACCCTTCTCCCTTTGTCCCCCTGAATTTGGTGCATAGAAACCATGCCTGTAAATTTCACTCTTTGTCTGAAGAAGTGGACTTGATTCACGAAAGCAAACAATAAAAATAAAGCAGTTAGTCTTTAAGGTGCTACAGTGTTTTTTATTTTATTTATTTTGTTTTGTTTTCTGATATCCTGAAACACAGACTAACACGGCTACTATTCCAAAAAATTCTGGGAATTAAAATCCAAAAACCAAAGGTTGGGAAACACTGCAGTAGACTACTGTCAAGGAGCAGTTAACTAATGGCCTTGGGTGGTGAAGTCCACAGGAAAGAGTGATGGTCCCCAAGTGGATTAAACCCCACTTGAATCTATCTTGATGGAGGGCAGCAACTTCATAAATCAGGGGTTCTCAACCTGCGGCCCATGGCACCATGTCATGTGCCCATCCACCCACGATCTCCACCACACCATGAAGTGTCATGTGGTGGAGAAAGAGCAAAATGGCTGTCTGGCCCCCTAAGCTGGCTGAGGGAGTGTGACCTGGCTCCCAGCTTTAAAAGGTTGGCAACTCCTACTGATCTGGCGCTGATAAGGACTGTGTATGCTAAAAGGGCACAGGACCAGAAAGTGACTTGTGGAAGTGGATCAGTGGTATAGCTGCCACCCTGCAATGCAGAAGGCAAATGGAAGGCCGCTGTATTGTATTGTCCACCTACATGTATATTGCTTCCTAGATGCATACTCTGCTTTACCTAAGAGTACTTGTAAGGAGACACATTCAGTAAACGTAAAGGCTTCCCTTGCTCAAAAGCCAGTCATATCCGACTCTAGAGTTCAGTGCTCATCTCTGTTTCAAAGCCAAAGAGCCAGCGCCGTCTGCTTCTGCAGATGTTTGTGTGGTCAAGTGGCAGGCAAGACTAGACAACGGAGTGCACGGAACGCTGTTTACCTTCCCACCGAAGTGGTCCCTATTTATCAACTTGCAATTTCTTGCTTTTGAAATGCTAAGTTGACAGGAGCTGGGACAAAGATGGGAGTTCATTCCGTCATGCAGTACTCGGGAATCGAACTGCTGACCTTCCACCTCCCAGTCAGCATCTTAGCCCCTTGAGCCACATCCACAAAATATAACAGTGCATGCTAGAACAAATCAAAAGAATGCAAAATCTTCTATTTTGGACTTGAGGTGAACTTCTCTAGAAAATGTCTCTAATAGAAAATAAAGTTCCATACATTCATTTAATACTGCATTGTTTCATTATAATATGCAAGCTGAAACTTCTCTTTCCTTTTCTGTCCTAAATTTAGGAAGTTTTGGTGGAGATTAAAACATTACTCATAGATAATAGTTGTCTATTGCCATGTTCTAGTTACATTCACACATCTTGATTTAAATCACTTCAGAACATATATCATAAACTAATGGGAAATCAATTCAATTCTAACAATCTCAGCGTCAGAAGCCAAGTAGAAAAGGTTGTTAAAAACTCAGTTCTTCTGTGAATCCTTGCCAGCTGTAAACCATGCCAACCATTGATGCCATCAGTTATTTTCCATTTAAAGAATCTCACACCTATCTTAGAATCGCCCTTCATTATCCAGACCACTTAATACCCACAATATGTCTATGGTAAACTTATTCTGCATCTCCAAACACCACAAGATGTAACAGAAGCAGACGTGTGGATTGCTGGGATTCCTAATATTATTTCCTCGCCTGTTGGCAAAATGTTAAAGCATCTGGCAGTGTGCCAGACCTACAACACTCATGGAATAGTCAGCTTGAATACAATGTATAACTTAGTGAGCTTCAGAGTGAAGCTTAACTTATTTCTTAGAAGCAGCTTCCTGTGTGAAGGGGGCCTTGTCCGGCCTGCAGCACAAAAATGTTGTGAACCCATGGATTAGACAAATATACTGTTGTGCATAATGTGAATATTTAGCATTAAAAATAAAACTTAAAAGTCCAGAAATGCAAATACAGTAATACCCTGGATAACAATTGTACCGTATAACGCTAAAACCGCATAACGTTACAAGATTTTTGGAAAAATCTTGTATCGAATAACGCGATTTTTAGCGTTATCCGGAACAATCGTGTGGGGGGGAGGGGTTGGAGTGGGTAGAACATCTACCCAATCCAACCCCCCCAGGGCCTGCCCGCAAGATTTTTGGAAAGGGTATGGGGCCCCATACCCTTTCCAAACATCATGCAGGCGCGCGCCTGTCAAACACAGCTTGGGGAGCATACAGAGAAAATCTCCGTATCCTCCCCAAACCGCGTTTGGCGTGTGTGCGCCAACGCGCCCCATGTTTGGAAAGGGTATGGTCCCCCATACCCTTTCCAAACATCGTGCAAGCGCACGCCTGTCAAACGCGGCTTGGGGAGGATACGGAGAAAATCTCCATATCCTCCCCAAACCGCGTTTGGTGTGCGCACGCCAAAGCACCCCATGTGTGGAAAGGGTATGGTCCCCCATACCCTTTCCAAACATCATGCAAGCGCGCGCCTGTCAAGCGCGGCTTGGGGAGGATACGGAGAAAATCTTCGTATCCTCCCCAAACCGTGTTTGGCGCGTGCGCACCAACGCGCCCGATGTTTTTTAACATTGTTCAGTGTATACCCTGGACAACGCTAAAAACCGGATAACAACATGACTTGTGGAACCAAGTCATAACGTTATCCGGGGTACTAGTGTAGAAGAAAACCTCGCATAAAGAGCACCTTGCTTAGAGAGTAACCTGCTTAAAGAGCAGAATTTTCTCTGAATGGTCGCTTTGCTTAATACAAAACTCGCTTAACACAAAACTCGCTTAACAAATAAATCAGGGTTTGCAATCTCCCCGCCAGAAGTCACAATTAGTCACTTACAATGGTGTTTCGCTTAAAAAGCAAACTCGCTTAAAGAGCAATCCCATGGAATGCATTATGCTCTTTAAGCGAGGTACAAACATTTATGCAGTCTGAGTTTTCAAATCTAAAATCTATTTAAACTTCTGATTATGTTAGAAGCCACAAAATGAACCTGGGGATTTTTTTACATGGAAAGTAAAGTTTGGTGAAGTTTGGAATGAGGGTGTCTGAGCTTTTTCACAGTACTCTACATAGCCCTGGTTAAGTTCCAAGTCATAGGAACATAGCTTAAAAATACAAACAAATACCAGGGATTCAGCTGCAAGAGAGTGACATCCAAAGAAGCCGACATCACATGCCATACTGAAACATGCCATTTGCTCAGATGTTTTTAATATGCCATTTTCAGAGCCAGAATATTTGTTGCATTTATACCCCACCCATCTAGGATATTCTCCTATTCTGGACGGCTAACAACACATTTTAAAAATCTATACAATAAAAAAATTAAACAACAAAATAAACAAACTGAATAACAAAACAAAAATAATACCCCCACGCCCAATTAAAAATAACCATCACCAATGTACACATCTTGATGACAGAAAGAGTTAATTCAAACCCTATTATTCGGCCTTTGGCAGTAGTATATGCTATTTAAAACACATGCATTTTAGTATTTGCCATCTGAGACACAGTAAATAATGAAACCAGAAATTACAGATTTTCTAACGAATATTGTTTTACCTCAAACCGTTTTCACCGGTCCTAGAGAGCGCTTCACAGAGAAGTGTAGATCTCAATTTCCCTACAGACCCAGGTCTACACTCCAACAACAACAAAATCAGACTGACTCCAATACACCAGCTGAAATCTTGTGGCTTAGGGTAGTAAATCACAACAAGGATAGGTCCAGTGAAGTCAGGGTCTGTGGTGGCTCAGTGGTTGAGAAGCTGACCTTCTTAGCTGGAAGGCTGGCAAGCTGGCAGTTCGAGACCCGGGTACTGCACATCAGAATGAGTGCCCACCTGTCCCAGCTCTTGGGGACATGAAAGGAGCCTCATCTGGGCATTCCCTGAGCAGAGTTTCTTCCACAAAATCCTTTCAACCCAGAATAATTTCTGATACAAAACTACTACTACTACTACTACTACTACTACTACTACTACTACTACTACTACTACTACTACTACAAAAAGTCAACAGAAGGTAGGAATCAGCAATCCAGATGTAACAAGGACCTACCTGTATGGTCCTCTTATGAGGATGGTAGTACTCAGGCTTCCCCAACCTTGGCCCTCCAGATGTTCTTGATTTCAATTCCCAGAAGTTCAAAAACAGCTGGAGGACCAAGGCTGAGGAAGCCTGGTAGTACCTATCAGTGCAGAAATGAATTTTGGATATGAATGTTTTTCACACATTTATAGCCTACAGGGAAATCATCCTTTGCTTATTTTAAACAGAAAGGTCAATATCCTTTTCCATACAGAGGCACACATGAAGATCCAACTGCAGATGCTATTGCAGAAATCTAAGAAGGCACACAACCAACACCTTGTCAGATCAATAGTAAGGACAGGTTGCACTTACCTGTAACTGTCGTTCTTCAAGTATGTTGTTTGTGAATTCACACTGATGGGTTCTGCGCTTGCACGGGAGCCATGTCGGAGCTGGAAAGCTGATTGGATAAATTTGAATGGTTAGTACCGCCCACCATCTCCACCCGCCCTTTGCGCCATTTCGCGCTTTCCACCTCAGTTAATATTAAAGCTGTACAGAGGATAAGCATCTCATCCCTGCAGCAGTAAGAGGGGAAGGACGGGTGGGTTGTGTGAATTCACAAACAACATACTCGAAGAACGACAGTTACAGGTAAGTGCACCCTGTCCTTCTCCTTCGTGTTGTTTGTGAATGCACACTGATGGGTGACTAGCAAGCTCTCTTACCTGGATGGTGGGTAGCTGGTGCTGTGGTGAGATGTGCCGCTTGGTGGAGATGTGGTCTGGTCTCAGGATGCACTCAAAGGTCAGGAGGTCATCATGGCATTGAAGCGCGAAGACCTGCTGTCAAGACCGAGCGTCCCAGCCTGGAGTCGGGGATGGCTCTGGTGTCTAGTCTGTAGTGGTTGACAAAGGTGAGTGGCCTGGACCACGTTGCGGCTTTGCAGATGTCTTCCATGGGGATTCCCTCCAAGAAGGCCGTGGAGGTGGCCATGGACCTGGTGGAGTGAGCCCTGATGTGGGGTGGTGGTTCCCTTGACGTCAGGCGGTAGGCCAAGTAGATAGCCTCGCAGATCCATTTGGAAAGGCGTTGGGCAGAGAGCGCGTGGCCTTTGGATCTCCCGCCGTAGGCGATAAATAGTCTATTAGATTGTCTAAAATCTCTGGTACGTCGTGTGTAAAAGAGCAGTGCTCTTCGTACGTCCAAGGAGTGCCAGCTTCTTTCCTGGGCACTGGAAGGGTTGGGAAAGAAGGCAGGTAAGGTGATGACCTGGGATAGGTGGAATTCTGTGATCACCTTAGGGAGGAAAGAGAGGTCCGGGTGCATGACCACTCTGTCATGGAAAAACTTGAGGAATGGGGGATCATTCCTGAGGGCTGTCAGTTCCCCTACTCTGCGGGCTGAGGTGATGGCCACCAGGAACGCAGTCTTCCACGAGAGCAGGTGGCTCTCGGTTGTTGCCATCGGCTCGAAGGGTGGCCTCATCAGAGCTTCCAAGACGGTAGACAGTGACCATTGTGGTGTGGGTATCCGTGTGGGGGGAAAAACATTTTTCAGGCCCTTGAGGAACCTCTTCATGGTGTGGTCTCGGAAGGCCGAAGAGAGGGTAGAGCGAGGTGAAGCATGGGCGACAACTGCAGCTAAGTGCACACGTATGGAGGAGTGTGCCAAGCCGGTTTCAGCCAGGTGGAGCAGGTAGTCCATCAGGTCCTCTAGGGAGGTTGTGGTCAGTTCCTTGTCCCGGTCCCTGAGGAATGCAGTAAACCTCTCCATCTTGTTCTTGTAGGACTTGGATGTGGAGGGTTTCCTGCTCTGTTCCAGGATCCTGCTTATCCTGGGATTATGAGCCAAGCCGTGAGGTGGAGACTCGGTAGGTCTGCGTGGAACATCTGGCCCCGTTCCATGTGGAGGAGCGACGGGTCGTCCGGGAGGGTGATCGAATCCGTCGCTAGTTCCCTGAGCAGTGGGTACCAGTGTTGCCTGGGGCACGCTGGTGCAATTAGAATGGCTCGGGCCTTCTCCTGGCGAAGGCGGACCAGGACCCTCTGGATGAGCGGGAAAGGTGGGAAGGCGTAGAGGAGACTTCCTCGCCAGGGGATCATGAAGGCGTCCCCCATGGATCCGTGTCCCGCTCCGGCCCTCGTGCAGAATAGGTCGCACTTCGCGTTGGTCTGGGACGCGAAGAGGTCCACTCGTGGTTGGCCCCATCTGTTGCACAGGAACTCGAAGACCGATGCGTTGAGCTCCCATTCGTGAACGTCCGAGGTCTTGCGGCTGAGGCCGTCCGCTGTTGTGTTGAGTGTCCCTTGGATGTGCACTCCGATCGGTAGGACGTGGTTCTGGAGGCACCACTCCCAGAGTTGGACTGCCAGGTAGAGTAGGGATGGTGAGTGAGTCCCTCCTTGCCGGTTGAGATAGGATAGGGCTGTGGTGTTGTCCGAGGCGACCTGAACCGCCGTTCTTCGGAGGCTGGATTGGAAGGTTTTCATGGCCTTCCAAATCGCGAGTAGTTCTAGGAAGTTTATGTGGTGTGCTCGTTCCTGTCGAGTCCACTTGCCGCTTATCTCCAGGGATCCGTAGCATGCTCCCCATCCGAGTGTGCTCGCATCCGTGGAGATCTGGGTTGACGGTGTGGGAAGTAGGAAGGGTTTCCCGATGGCCACGAATTCGTGGTTGGTCCACCACTGTAGTTGCTGTTTGAGTTCACGGGTTGGCATGAGCCGTTTGTTCGGATCGTCCAGCACAGGGTTGAAGAGGTGTAGGAACCAAGACTGGAGCGATCTCATCTTTAATTTGGCGAACGGTACGACCGCCGTGGTGGAGGCCATGAGGCCTAGGAGTCTCTGCGCCGACTTGGCACTCACCGTGCGGTTGTTCTGGAACTGGTGTACCAGCGATGCGATGTGTGCTAGGCGCTGGGGAGGGGCGAATGCTCTTGCCTTCATGGCGTTCAGGATCGCCCCGATGTAATCAATCTCCTGGGCCGGTTCCAGGCGCGATTTCTTTACGTTGATCCGAAGCCCGAGATCCTCCATGGTTCTGAGGGTGAATCCCACGTCCCTCCGTGCTTGTTCTGCAGACGGCGCCGATATCAGCCAGTCGTCTATGTAGGGAAATACCTGGATGCCCCAGGTTCGTAGGTATGCCGCTACCGGTGCCATGCACTTCGTGAAGACCCTCGGTGCGGTGGAGAGGCCGAACGGTAAGCACGTGTACTGGAAGGCTTTGTCCCCGATGCAAAATCTGAGGAATTTGCGGTGATCTGGGCGTATTGAGATGTGGAAATACGCATCCTTGAGGTCGATTACTGCAAACCAGTCTCCGGTCTTCAGGAGAGGGAGAATGGTCTGGAGCGTGACCATGCGGAACTTCGCCACTCGGATGTGTTTGTTGAGGCGACGGAGGTCCATGATGGGTCTGAGTCCTCCGTCTTTCTTGCTGACTATGAAATACCTGGAATAGAATCCGTCGCAGAGAGATGTTGGAGCGACCGGTTCTATTGCCCCCTTGAGTAGAAGTGCTGAGAGTTCTTCGTGTAGCTGGGGGGACGGATTGGTGGTGCGGATGTGCCCTAAGGTTGGCCATCTCTCGAATTCGATGGCGTAGCCAACGTCTAAGATTCGAAGCACCCACCGATCGGTAGTTATTGCGTTCCAAGTGGCTAGGAAGTTCCGGAGCGGTATGTACGGCATCGGATGGGGTGAGGGAGGATCTTCGGTTCGGAGGGAGTCAAGGTTGTTGCTTTTGCCTCCGGTCAGAGCGCTTGGTGTTCTGGCCCTGGTTCTGGAAGCGCGTGCGGTTGTATTGTTTGCGCGGTTTGTAGAATTGCTGCTTGGCTTGGCCTTGGGATCGAAAGGACTGGCGGTTGCGGTAGTCCTGACTGTAACCCAAGGAAGACCTGCGTTGGTATCCGCTGGTCGAGCCAAGCCGAAGTCTGTTGGACGTCGTGATGTCCTTGTGAAGTTCGTTAAGGGCATTGTCCGTGTCCTCGGCGAACAATCCCTTGCCGTCGAAAGGGAGCTCTTCGATGAGTCTCTTGGTGTCGTCATGTAGGTCGGCCGATCTGAGCCACGCGTGGCGACGCAGCTGTATCGCGGCCGCTACGGTTTTGGCCCCTGAGTCGCAGATGTGGCGTGCGGTTCGGAGCTGTTGTTGGCTGAGTTGGATCCCTTCCTCGGACAGGGTCTCAAACTCGGCGCGGAGATCGGGTGGCAGTCTGTCCAGGGAGGCTTCCACCTTGCCCCACAGCTTGATGTTATAGGCTGCCATGGCTGCCTCGTAGTTAGCCGCGCGGGTAGAGAGGGATGAGGCGGCGTAGACCCTCCTTCCGATGGCGTCTAGTTTCTTTCCCTCCTTCGAGGATGGGACAGGCACGCTATGCACGGCGGTGCGGTGTTGGGTGGCCTTGACTACCCTCGAATTCGGGGTGGGGTGCGAATGGAGGAACTCACCCTCCTCCCCAAGGAGCTTGTAGATCCCATCCAGCCGATTGGAGACGACGTGGGATGAGACCGGCCTGCTCCAAACCGTCTTGGCCGAATGGGCGACAGCCGGAAGGAAAGGCAGATGGACCGGAAGGATCTTCTTGGTGTCCGCCAATCCGCACACCTCGTCCACGAATGGAGCCGGAGGGTGTTCTGCCCTGATATTCAGTATCGGGCCCATGCGGGTCAGGAGGGCAGTGAAGGATTTCTGGTCCTCCGGTTGCAGGCGCTCCTTGACGCCGATCTGTTCCACCGGGGACTTTTCGGCATCGACCGGAGGAAGATCGTCCATGTCTTCCTCCTCGCCTTCTCCCTCGGACGAATCGTCCGAGCCTCCAGACACCCCAGCAAGGGATGGGGGTGGCAGTGAGGCCTCGGGGTCCGAATCAGACCAGTAAGGCCTGGCTGAATTCGGTTCCTCCCCGGATACAGATGACGGTGGTGGCGGCAGCGGTTGGGAGGCCACGGATTGGGCTCGGCGCCGTTTGGAGGCCACGGATGCGTGATCGGCCTTCCGTTTGGAGGTAGCCCGCGATGTAGGATTGGGCGGGGGACCAATGGTGGCGAGTACCTTGTCGGTGATTTTCTCCGTCATGGCCTCCAAGAGCGGGGACAGCATCTCCAGGGTGAGGAAGGACTGTGCGGCGGTCTCCGGTCCCCGTTCATCGCTTCTCCCGTCGGGAAGTAGAGGTGGTCCCCGTGGAGTTGGTGGCGGGGGGGTCTCCTGGTGCGGCGGGATGCCCTCTGACTCCGCCTGGGACGCACGTGGAGGAGATGGTGGCGGCGATGTAATGGCGGCCACGAAGACTGCGGAGGCCGGGGAAGCAGAAGGAGACGGCCGGCGCACTTGAGGTGTTGGAGGTAGAGAGGAGGAGTGTTTCTTATGTTTTTTCTTCTCCTCCTTCTTCCGTTCCTCCTTGTTCTTCTTCTTTCTGAAGAGCTCGACGGTGGTGAGCTTCTTGGTGGCTGGCGGGGCCAAAGAGGACGTCTCTTGGTGGGCCTCCGTCGGGCGGCTTGGGCCTTGTGGTGCTAGGGCGGCCTCCATGAGGTGGGCCTGCAGACGGTTCCTCCGGTTCTTCAGGGCAACCTTGGAGAATTTCTTGCAGGCTGAGCACGAGTGCACAGGATGGTCCTCGCCCAGGCAGATCAGGCACTTAGAGTGGTTGTCGGTGCTCGGGATTTTGGCCGAGCACGAAAGGCACTTCTTGAAGGCCGCCGACGATGCCATCCACAGTGGGTGGCGAAGGGCTAGAAGGGGGGATCCCCTTCGCGGCTCTTCTAACTTCTGTCTTCTTCTTCTTTTTTTTTTTTTTAATAAGGAAAAAGGGTACTGGATAAACCAGAAGTGAAGGTGCCGAAAGCTATCCCAGATAAACGACCGAACAATTCGGTAGCGAGGGAAAAACGGGAGAGCTCTCGATCAGGCTCCTGCTGTAGCAGCGGAAAAACAAGAACTGAGGTGGAAAGCGCGAAATGGCGCAAAGGGCGGGTGGAGATGGTGGGCGGTACTAACCATTCAAATTTATCCAATCAGCTTTCCAGCTCCGACATGGCTCCCGCGCAAGCGCAGAACCCATCAGTGTGCATTCACAAACAACACGAAGGAGAATTACGCTTATCTACAGCCCCATAATGCTTAGTGCACTCTCTGAGCAGTTAAAATAAGCATCCCCCCCCCCAACATGCTGGGTACACATTTTACTGACCTCATAAGGATGGAAGACTGAGTCAACCGCAGTGCCCATCAGGATTTTTAAACTCACAACATTTTGGCTGCAGTACAGTGGTTTAACCATGGTGCCACCAGGGCTCTTGTATTACTCATACACAAATCACTGCGTGAGTCCCTGCAGTTGGGAGTTTCCAATATAATTTTCTGCCTTAATTGTCTGAGATCTCTTAAAAGCATATGCTTCAGAGAGAAAAAGTATCTTTCTTTTCCTATACAATATACAGTACTGTATTTGAAAATACTTTGGCAGTCCAAACAATGTTTGTTGCCCACTGTTCTCCGTACATTTGCCAGTTTCCTTGCCAAACTACTTTGCCAGGCTTGAATAAAAGAATAGAGAGATGTTCTGATTTTTTTTAATTAGAAGGAAACTTTCTGTGAAGAAGATTGAACAAGTCTATAGGTAGTTCTGTATACTATAAAATGCCTTATTTTGGTTGCAATATTACTTTGATATGTAAATTACCTCTCCTCACTGGTCTATATATTTTGTATCTTGTTGCTTACATGATCAAGGTTTCAATGTTGGTGCCAATCTTTATAAACACTGTCTTCTCATACATATGCTACCCTACTAAATTGGGAACCTGACAAATTTACAATTAGATAGCACATGTTGCAAAAAACTACAAAACAGTTTGGGGGGAAATGGGCTTTCAAAGAATAAAGATTAGTCATCTAAGGCTAGAGGAGTTGACATATGAAATAAAAGACTTATACTGAATACTATTTCTGAAAGAGAAGTGTATTTACACCTGTGGATTAGATGTTTTTTACTTCCATCACAGAACCATGAATGTATCAACATGATGGCTATATGCATCTAAGGAATGGACAATATCATCTATGAAAGCTCAGTGAAATAAATTGGCTACACTTTAAGGTGCAAAAACACTTGTGCATTCATCATAATTTTGCTTTTGTTATAGATAGCTAAACTTTGGAATCTGAGGCAACATTTTCTGTCTTAATTGTGTGAGATCCTTGAATTCTATTAAAACACATATCTGCATGTGTGACAGGATATGAAATAAGAAGGATATTAGAATTTTTTTATGTATCCTATCTGTTTAATTAAAGAGATTAGAGAAGCAAAAAATTCTGGGGTATTGTCTGACTCTATATAAAACACAGTCGCATATATATACATACACACACATACACATTCCTTGTCCATTATGCCCAGAACGAACTGCTCTGAACGTTAGGAGCTCTCCAAAATTATCAATTAGATGTATTTTCAAGTCCTATTACCAGTGATATTTTTAATTGGCCATTTAACTTGAAAGTGAATCTTACTTTTTATCAATCCAAAGCATAAATACCACAATTGACTAATGTCTTCTTATGCCACATCATAAATGTCTTGATTTGGATTTCAGGAATTATTTGGTGGTACCTTGAATACTTTGGATTTTATTAAGCAAGAATGCCCCACATGTCAAATGGTTAAGCAAGTTTAAGAAAATGATGAGAGACATGCCTAGGTAAAACAAAATGAAAAAAAAAAGTGATACAGTATTACTAAAACATGTTCACATCTACTTACATGTGAATCAGAACATTCTACCCTTTTCTGTTTCAATACCACTGATACTCAGCACAATTAATTCTCCCACAGAATGTTCATCAGAAATGAATTGCTGCTGTTCATCAATCCAAATCTTGTTCAACTGTTATCCATAAGAAATTAATAAATAAACAGAGAATATGTGTACTGAGACAGACTCATCATTAAAAAGCCGTGTGGGGTACATTAAAAGCATGTGTGCATGATAACATTACTGCCTATGTGTCTCACCTAGGGTTGTCATATGTCCTGTTTCTCTGGGATTTTCCTAGATTCAAGCTCAGGAAAATTGTCCCTGTCAGTTCAAGAAAAAACATGTAAAAGTCCCAGATTTTTTAATTCAAAGAAAGGAAGTAAGATCACACACACCCCCAAGGGATTTTTGCAAAGAGTTAATTCACTACTTCCCTACCTTTCTTTCAATTATCATGCTTGCAAGCGGCGAAGGCAAAACTGCACTCTGAGAAGCCCACTGGGGATAGGGAGATGTTTGCAAGCGGGATAATTGAAAGAAAGGCAGGGAGGCAGTGAATTAACTCTTTGCAAAAAATCCCTTAGCTCACCTGGAGCAACGTCACAGGCAAGAGCCCCAACTCATGGAGCCACAGCAAAAGGAGGGTGGATGGAGGCTGCCTGCTCTGAATGGGGATTCCGCGGGATCTTAGAGCCGCGTCCTCCTCGACAACAGCATCTGATACATGCACAGTTTGAAGAATGCAATGACAACATGTGGCTGTCCTGATTTGGTGGGAAAGAATTATAGCAACCCTGGTCTCAAACAGTTTCAGTTAGAAAATAAACTTGGAGTATTCAATAAACACTGTTCAAATTTTATTCCAAAACTTGACATTAATCTTACAAGTTTAAATGCTGAATTAATTTAACCTTATTTACTTTATTTTCACAATTACTTGCAGCAAGAAGAGGATGGTGGATACTCCTTGCTATCCCTGGGGAAAAAAACCCCTCAGTAACTCATCTTTTAAGATAAGACCAAAGTCAGAGAAAGTTATTCAGTTCTACAGACTGCCTCTTTATACTGTTCAACTAGGAACAAGACAGTGGTTGAAATCTAAAACTAAGTCATAGTTAAATTAGGCCCAATGAAGCTGTGGAAATGTTATCAGTCATAACTGTATGTAAGTTCCATTGATCAAACTTACTACTGGATTCCAGCAAGCACTGTGGCCATTCCCCCCCCCCCCAACAGACAGCTAGGCCACATCACAATTTAGGATCACCCAGAATGGATAATTACAGAATTTTTAGTTGGGGGGGGGGGAGGACAAGAGATTCCTAACGCTTTTCTGTTACAATTCTAACTAATGTGAATAAAATTACAAGGCCACTGGTACAGACTTGAAAGAATGGTGATGCTGCTCAACAAACGTATGGTTTCAATTTTATGGTTAATTCAACCTAGCAAAAACCGATTCAATTATACCTATTATCACCCTGTTACATTGATTAACATAGATATCAGAATACTATCAGGAACATTAAACAACATTTGTTGCACATAATGCCAATTACATCACTTTGGTCTCATTAAGCATTCTATGATCAATGGCACTAACTCTCTTGGTACAATTTCTGGCACCTGAAAACCCTAATAGGGTTCCTGTAAACTAGAATAACGAAGGACAGCAATGGCTCAAGTGGTTAAGACGCTGAACTTGAAGACTGGAAGGTCAGAGTTCAACTATTGCACGATGGAGTGAGCTCCCGTCTCTGTCCCAGCTCCTGCCAACCTAGCAGTTCAAAAGCAAGAAACAGGTACCACTTTGGTGAGAAGGTAAACAACGTTCTGTGCGTTCTGTGTTCAGGCATGCCTGCCACATGTCCATGGAAATGTCTGCAGACACAGATAGCCCTGGCTCTTTGGCTATAAACAGAGATGAGCACTGAACCCTAGAGTCAAATACAACTGGCTTTTGAGCAAGGGTGACCTTTACCTAACTAGAATAAGACTTGACAGTACGTCTCCAGTTTCAGCAAGCATGCACACAGTTTTTATATATACAGTACATCAGTATCTTGCTTATTCTTGACAGAACAAAATATATTTTTTTGACAGAACAACATTTTATTGGTAAAATTTCCCTTACTTTCTGTGGCATAAACATAGATTACAAACAGCACCAATTCAGATCATCGGAACTTGAACTTCTGCTTGTATGCAGAAGTACTTGCTATCCCCTTATAGAAACTTCTGAAATATCAAATCATCATTAAATTGATTGTTCTGTTTGTTAAGTGACAGAAGAATCTGCTAATAACATTCAATGTTGCTGATGTTACATGCCGTCAAGTCATCTTAGACTTATAGCAACCCTATGGATGAGAGATCTCCAATATGTGATGTCCCAAGTAATCCTGCTCAGATCCTGCAAGATCAAGCCTGTGGTTTCCCTCAGTCAATCCATCTCATTTTTAGTCTTCCTCTTTTCTTGCTGCCTTCCACCTTTCCCAGGGTTATTCTTTTCCAAAGCAAAAACTAGGGTCTAGAGACAGTTCAGGTTTGATTTGCTCTAGCACCCAGTTGTCTTTCTGGCAGTCCACAGAGCTACTCACCAGTACCATATTTCAAATAAATCTCTCCCCGCCCCACACCGATACAAAACGACCAATAATACAATGTTTGAATCATCTTGGTCTTGGTGTTAAGTGACACAATGCATACACTCCATGATCTTTTCTAATTCCTCCATTCTGAGTCTAAGATTTCTTCAGATTTCTTGTCTGGATTGATGATTGAACCAAAGTAGGCAAAATCTTTCAAAATCTCAGATTCTCCACTGCCAGCATAAAAATTGTGTAGTTCTTCTGTAGTGATAATTTTTGCTTTTCTAATGTTCAGCTGTAATCTTGCTTTGGCACTTTCTTATTTCTCTTTTGTTAAAAGCCGTTTCAAGTCTTTGATATTTTCTGCCAGTAAAATCATGTTATCATCTTATTTTAAATTACTGATACTTCTTCCGTCACATTTTATTCCCACTTCATCTGAATCTAAATCTACATATCATGTGTTCTTTATACAGACTGAACAGATATGGGGATAAAATGCATCTTGTCTGACAGGAAAGCATTTTGCCTCTCCATAATCTGGTCCTAACAGTAGTTTCTTGTCTATAATTATAGGTCATACATCAGGACAATCAAGTGCTAAGACACTCCCCATGTCTTTCAGCAAAAAAAAAAAAACATAGTTTCTTACGATCTCCACAGGCTAAGGCTTTGTTGTAGTCTATGAAGCAAAGATTGATCTTTTTCAGATATTCTTTGATGCACTCAGTAGCCAAGGGATATTTGCAGTATGATATTGAGTACCTCTTCTTTTTTGGAATCCTGCTTGAACACTGGGTATTTCTTATTCCATACGAAGTAGAAATTTTGTTATAGCACCTTGAGCATCACATTGCTTCCACTGGATAGTCCTATCCTCCTTGGCATCTCCTTTCTTGGAGAATTGAAAGTATATTGAATATTGCCAGACAGTGGGCAATATTTCCTCCCAGATTTCTTGGCTTATTCTTTTAAGGATTTTGAAAGACTTAGTCTCTCTGGGTTGAAATAATTCTATCGGTATTCCATCTATTCCTGGTGATTTATTTTCCCTTAGTACTTTCAGAACAACTTATGCTTCACTTTCTAGAACTGTATGTTCTCATTATGGGATTCTTCTCCAAAGATTGACATCTTTTTATCTCTTTTGGACAGGTCTTCAGTATACTCTATCCACCTTCTCTGTATTTTCTCCTGGTCAGATATGGTGCTCAGTGGTGAGATTCAAATTTTTTTACTATCTACTCTGTGGGCCTCATAGAACAGACCTCATAGAACAGACACCAAGAAATGATGTACACATTATCATAGGAGACTGGAATGCCAAAGTAGAAAATCAAAAAGTAAATGGAATAACAGGCAAGTTTGGTCTTGGAACACAGAATGAAGCAGGCCAAAGACTGATAGAGTTCTGCCAAGATAACACACTGGTCATAGCAAACACTCTCTTCCAGCAACACAAGAGGAGACTTTACACATGGACATCACCAGATGGCCAACATAGAAACCAGATTGATTACATACTATGCAGTCAAAGATGGAGAACCTCCATACAGTCAGCAAAAACAAGACCAGGAGCAGATTGTGGCTCAGATCACAACCTATTGATTGCAAAATTCAGGCTCAGACTAAAGAAAATAGGAAAAACAATTAGGCCGGACAGATATGACCTAGACAACATTCCTTGGGAATACTCAGTGGAGGTGTGCAGTGATGGGATGACACCGGTTCTGACCGGATCCACAGAACCGTTTTAAGGATTTCCGGAGGGCTCTCCGTGGGGGTAAAACCGTTTTTGAGGCGTCCGGATCGGACGCCTCACCGGGAGGAAAATTTAAAAAAAATTTGGAGCAAAAATGGCTCCAATTTAGTGCGCATGCGCAGAAACTCAATCTGACACATGCGCACTAAATTGGAGCCATTTTTTTCTCCGATTTAAAAAAAATTGGATCCGGCCGCCCCTGACTGGAGCCTCCTGTGGAGCCGCTTGCCGCCGTTTGCTGCTGCCTGGTGCTCTCACCACTGCCACCTCCTGCCATCGCTGCTGCCGTTGCCGTCCCCATCGCCGCCGGAACCGAGGAGGAGGCGGGGCTGCTGCCACCTCCCGCCATCGCCATCGCCGCCGTTGCCGCCGTCGCCCCAGGCCAGCGGAGCGCGCCTCCTCCTCCTCCGGTTCCAGCAGCGGCGGCGGCAACGAAGAAGACGGGATGGGAGCCGATCAACGGGCAAGGCGGGGAAGACAGCTCCGGAACGAAAAGGAAGGAGGGAAAAAAGCAAATGCATCTACCCGGATCAATTACAGAAACGCTCCCGGGTCCGGCACTCCAGTCCCCTCCCTCTCCTCCTTCCACCCCCCCGGCGATGGCGATGGCGGGAGGCGGCAGCAGCGGCGACAGTAGCAGCAGCAGGCAGTGGCTCCGGGTCCGGTTTTTTAAAAATTGGAGCCAAGATGGACATGGAGCGCCCCGCCTCCTCCTCGGTTCCGGCGGCGATGGGGCGTGCCTTGCCGTGGCCCCGGGCCATGGGGGTCGTCGGCCCCAAGAAGGGTAAGTGAGGGTTTTGTGTTTGGGGTGGGTGGGTGGTTTATGGTGTTTTGGGTGGGTGGGTGTACTTTTATTTAATTTTTATTTTATTTATTTATTTATTTTATTTCTTTAAGTTACGGGTCTGTGTGCATGTTTATTTTTTTTTATTTTTTTTTATTTTTGGCCTTGCCCACAACGTCATGACGTCATGACGTTGGCTCCGCCCATGACGTCATGACGTCATGACATTGGCCACGCCCATGACGTCCATGACGTCATGGCGTGGTAGTAGAATTTTTGACATCCCATCACTGGAGGTGTGGAACAGATTTAATGGCTTGGACCAGATAGCCAGAAAGCCAGAAGAATTATGGACAGAGATGCGGGACATCATGCAGGAGGCAGCAAGGAAAACTATACCAAAAGAAAAGAAGCGTAAGAAAGCTAAGTGGTTGTCCGATGAGACTCTTAAAATAGCAGAGGACAGAAGGAATGCAAAAGGCATTGGAGAAAGGAAAATATACAATCACTTGAATACAGAATTTCAAAGAAAAGCAAGGAGAGATAAGGAAACCTACCTGAACGAACAGTGCAAAGAAATAGAGGAAAACAATATCAGGGGTAGGACTAGAGATCTTTTCAAAAAAATTGGGGAACTCAAGGGAACATTTAAAGCAAAAATGACCATGATAAAAGACAAAGATGGCAAGGAGTTAGCAGATGCAGAAGAGATTAAGAAAAGATGGAAAGAGTACACAGAGGAACTCTACAAAAAGGACCTCAACACCCCTGATAATCACAATGATGAGAACATTGAACATGAGCCAGACATTCTGGAGAGTGAAGTCAGAAAGGCCCTAAAAAACACTGCAAACAACAAAACCAGTGGAGTTGATGGCATCCAAGTTGAACTTTTCAAAGCCCTACAAGATGATGGAATCAAATTATTGCACTCTATATGCCAGCAGATTTGGAAAACACAACAATGGCCACAGGATTGGAAAAGACCTGTATACGTTCCACTCCCCAAAAAGGGTAATGCCAAAGAATGTTCAAATTATTGAACAATTGCGCTCATCCCTCACGCTAGCAAGGTGATGCTCAAGATAATACAGGATAGACTGCAACAGTATGTGGAGAGAGAATTACCAGAAGTGCAGGCGGGTTTCAGAAGAGGCAGGGGGACTAGAGACCACATCGCCAACATAAGATGGATCATGGAAAAAACAAAGGAATATCAGAAACAAGTCTACTTCTGTTTCATTGATTACACTAAGGCTTTTGACTGTGTCGACCACAACAAAATGTGGCAAGTAATTAAAGAGATAGGAATTCCAGAACACCTTATAGGCCTCATGAGAAATCTGTACATGAATCAAGAGGCAACAGTTAGGACAGAAAATGGAATGACGGAGTGGTTTGGAATAGGAAAAGGAGTAAGACAAGGCTGCATTTTGTCACCCTGCTTATTCAACTTATACACAGAACACATAATGCGCAATGCAGGAATGGAGGAATCACAATTTGGGATCAAAATTGCTGGGAGAAACATCAACAACTTGAGATATGCAGATGATAGCACCCTAATGGCGGAAAGTGAGGAGAACCTAAAGAAGCTCCTGATTAGGTTAAAAGAAGAGAGTGAAAAAGCTGGCTTGAGACTAAATATCAAGAAAACCAAGATCATGGCAACAGGCCCTATCAGTCCCTGGAAAATAGATGGGGAAGAAGTAGAGGCAGTTACAGATTTTACTTTCCTAGGATCAAAGCTCACTGCAGATGGTGATTGCAGCCATGAAATAAAAAGGCGACTGATTCTCGGGAGGCAAGCGATGAGAAACCTGGGGAACATAGTGAAAAGTAGAGACATTAAATTGCAAACAAAGATTCGCATAGTCAGGGCAATGGTATTCCCTGTGGCAATGTATGGTTGTGAGAGCTGGACCATTAGGAAAGCGGAGCGCAGAAAAATAGACGCCTTTGAGATGTGGTGTTGGAGGAGAGTTTTGAGAGTACCCTGGACAGCGAGGAGAACAAATGGGTCAATCTTAGAAGAAATCAAGCCTGACTGCTCCTTAGAAGGTCAAATAATAAAGATGAAGCTAAAGTACTTTGGACATCAAATGAGAAGAGAGGATTCACTTGAAAAAGCCTTGATGCTTGGAAGGGTCGAGGGCAAAAGAAGAAGGGGACGGCCCAAGATGAGATGGCTAGATGGTATTGTGGAGATAATGGGCACAGAGCTGAGCGAGTTGAGGGGGATGGTGGAGGACAGGAGTGCCTGGAGGACAGTGGTCCATGGGGTCGCAGAGGGTCGGAATCGACTGTGCGACTGAACAACAACAAACTCTGTGGGCGTGGTATGGTGGGTGAGGTCAGGGGGAAAGCCCTCCGTTGCACCTGAATTAGGACTACTTTATTTCAAAACTTGGATGAGCGGGGACAGCCGGAATTTCTGCTACTGGTTCTGGCGAACTGATGTGAACCTGCTGAATCCCACCACTGATGGTGCTTCCATTTTGTCAGAATCAGAGGTAGCTTAAGGACTTCAGCTCTGATTTAGACCCACAGCTTGCTGGAGGTGCTAGATCCCCGATTACTCCACCTGGGAAAAAGGCTACAGTAATATGAATAGGCTCCTCCCCCAGAAGCTACCTCAGTAATAAAAGCTCCTGGATTTGTTGTGGTGCTTTGTATGGATCTCCTGTTCTTGTTTCAAGTTACCCTGCATTGGTTGCTTCCTTGTTTGCTTCCAACTCCTGATCTGCTTGGACTTGCTCTTGCTCCAGCCCTAAAGATTACCTGCTTCCATTGTCTCCTTGGCTGTCTGATTCCCGGTCTGCTTGGATCACATCTCTTCTACTGGACTAGCCTTGTTTCTGTCTGCTCCTGACCTTGGATTAGGACTTGGATAAGGTTTGCATTTGACCTTTAGCTTGGTTGCCCTGGGTCCAGCTAGCCATCTACATTCTGGACTCTGAAACCTGTTGGTCACTCAGCATTTCTAACAAAGGCTTAATTTTCCCTTTGATTTCTTGAAAATATCTCATTTCCCCCTTTTTGTCTCTCCACTGGTTAATGTAATACAGTAGAACCCTGTACAGTAATACCCCGGGTCACGTGAATATCGTATAGCGTGAAAACTGCATAACGTGACAAGATTTTCGGAAAAATCTTGTACGCGATTTACACATTATTCGGAACAAGCGTATGCGTGGGGAGGAGTTGGATTGGGTAGAACATCTACCCAATCCAAAAAAAAACCCCAGCGCCCGCCCCCACGATGTTTGGAAAGGGTACGGGGATCCTTACCCTTTCGAAACTTCGAGTTGTGAAAGGGTAAAGATCCTTACACTTTCGCAACTTCGAGCGTGCGCACCCGCCTCGGCTGGGGTTAGGCGAGGATACGGGAAAGACCCCCGTATCCTCGCCTAACCCCCGCCGAGGCGCGCAAGCCTGCAAGCCGCCCGAGGTTCCGAAAAGATAAGGATCTTTACCCTTTCGAAACTTCGGGAGAGGAGAGGCGCCTTTCCGCGGGGTCTCACTGACTTGGGAAAGAGGCAGCTTGGCCGAAAACCCCTCCCCCTGCGGGCAGACCTGATCCAAGCTGTTTCTGGGCTTCCCCGACATCCTCAGCCAGTACAGCAAGCCAGAATGTCAGAGTTCAAATCACGACATTCTGGCTTGCTGCACTGGGTGAGGACGTCGGGGAAGCCCAGAAACAGCTTGGATCGGGTCTGCCCACCTCCCTGGACCCGGCGGGGGGGTCAGAGACCCCAAAATTGGTAAAAAAAATGGATGTGCCCTGCGCGCGCATGTGCGCGCTCGAAGTTGCGAAAGTGTAAGGATCTTTACCCTTTCGCAACTTCGGGCGGCTTGCGCACCTCGGCGGCAGTTAGGGCAGGATACGGGGGTCTTTCCCGTACCTTGCCCTAACCCCGAACGACACACGATCGCATGCCTACCCGGGGGGGGGGGGATTTCGGACAAGCCGAGCCTTGCCTCGGCGTGGTTTGTCCCTGACGTCAGGGCTTTTTTTTAGCATTGTTCGATCAATGTATCGAACAACATGAAAAACCGGACGACGTCATGACTCGTGGAACCATGTCATCACGTTGTCCGGGGTTCTATTGTATAACGATTATAATTTGTTCCACTGGGTTCATCGCTATGCAATTTTGTCATTGTACAATGCTCCCTATGGGAAAAATCGTACAATTTTCCCTATGGAAAAAATCATACGATTTTTATCACTAAGCTTTTTTTCCCCTTGAAAATTTATTATACGATTATTCCCATAGGGAACATCACTATGCGGGACGCCTCCCCCCAAGCCCAATCATGTGATTCCATCGCTATACGGGGTGGTGGTGGTGGTGGTGGTGGTGATAAATATTTCAATTTCTGTACCGCCCTACTCAGTAGGACCGACTCAGGGGCGGTTCACATCACATGTAAAATTACAAGTTCATACACAATAAATCAATACACAATGACTAAAAGTGCCTCATGACTATCAATACACAACATAACTATCTGGGGGACGTTGGGCAAAAGTCTAGTAAAGGCAAAGGCGCAGATTTTATCAGCCTGCCGCTCCTACAGCTGAAGTCCATTCCTCCTCCCGGCCAGAGGACGTTAGTCTTATCCTTCTCTGGGCAGGTTGAGCCCAGAGTTAGGAAGTGGAAGCTTCCACCTAAAAACCTTAAAACTGTTAAAATTAAAAATTAAAATCTAAACAAGATTTTAAAATGAAATTAATATAAACACTTACTAATTTAAATAAATATAAACACTTACTAATTTACACTACCTTTCTTCCCTTCTGCATTACTAAACTATCTTGACTTGCTTTTCACCTCCATTTTGATTATCTTTAACAAAGCATTTTATGTAAGATTTTAAACAAACATCTTACTTTGTTATGAATATTTAAATTTAAATATCATGCAATGGTCAACATTCCTAAAATGTAATTTGCAACATGTGAATAAACCTATTCAGACTTAAAAGTTTTATTTTACCCAATATGGCTGTACAGTTTACTTAGAGAAAACAGAGAAGCAAAGTTCTACAGCCAGATGACTGTAAACTCAAGACAAAGTACAGTAATACCTCATATAACATTAGTATCGAATAACACGAAAATCGCATAACATCAAGGAATCTGGGGGGAAGAATTGCATCAGATAACATTAAGATCCTATGGGGTGCTTCAGATAAAAACCGCGAAAGCCTGTGTGGTTACAATGTATCTCTATGGATCCCATAGAGGATCAGATAACACGAAAAATCATATAACACGAAGACTTGTGGAACCAGGTTTTAGCGTTATATGAGGTTTTACTGTATATTAATGAATACATACATTTTCTTTTGGTCTGTGGTAGACAGTTTTGAATGAGCAGGCAGTGCCCTGTATGGCATTCTACTGTAGTTCTCTTTGTCTCTATGTGCCAATAGCTAAAAAGCTTCATTTACAGGGTATTACCTTATTTCTGTCTCACCCTTTCTTTAAAATTTAAGTCTCTTCAGTCATCTAGTTTTTTGTTTTCTTTTTAGTACATTCCTTAATAATGTCTATGGCTATACTATTCCAGCCTTGCAGATACTATTGAAGAGTGTGATAATCAATCATTTACTGTAACTGCAGTTGCTCCTTTGGTGTCTAATAACTACTGAAATAACACGAAGAATGCACCTATTCACAAAAGCTGTCTTATGACATAACTTTTTTAAAAAGTCAAGGAAGAATAATAATAAAGTCAGCATTCATATCACATATCAATAGCAGGGGAATGCATGAGCTCACAGGACAACTGTAAGATTTATATTTGCATACTTACATTTTTGGCCATTCCTATTGTCAAAAAGGGAAACATTGTCTTCCCCCCCCCCCCCACACACACACACACACCTATATTTTAACATTTGCTAATACATACAAAGACAGAAATTCTATCTTTTTCACATATTTTACATCTTGCATTCAGTGGTGGGATGTCAAAATTTTTACTACCCCACCGTGATGTCATCACAGTGTGGGCGGAGCTAATGTCATGACATTGTGGGCGGAGCCAACATCATGACATGATGTTGTGGGCAGGGCCAAATAAAAAAATTAAAAATAAAAATAAGCACACACAAACACACACCCCTCAACCCACCCACCCACCCACAACACAAACCTGTAAATAAATAAAATAAATAAAATAAAGATACTGTACATTAAAATACAGCCACCCACCCCAAACACAAATCAACCAGAGCTTTTAAACCAGAGCTTAAAGCTTATTCTGGCTAATCTTTCTCACACTAGGTCAGATGGAAAGAACTACAGAATGAACTCACCACAAGATGGCTTTATTTTGGCACTTTTCAACAGTTAAAGATGTTAGGTACTAAGTCTTTGCCTAACCAGTTCTCTAGGATAATATACCTTAACGTAAATGTATAACAGCTGTACCTCCTTAAGGGTTCTCCAAATGGAACAGCAATTGCAACAGCACAGGTGTAGCTTATTGATGAGGTAACTCCAAGACTTTGCTTAAAAACCCCAAGCCAGGCCACCAGGCCTTTTTAGGAACTGTGGTAGTATGTCAATATAGGTAAATACACACAAACACACCACATCCAAAGGTGAGTCACTTACCCTGGGGAGCAGGCTATAGGAAGCTTCAGGCTAGCAGCTTCTCTTCCTCCTCCCCACTTGGGAGGACAGCAAGGAGGCCGTGCATACGCACCAAGCACTGTAGGCATGCGTGCACACCAAGTGCTTGGTGCGTATGCGCAGTGGGGGAACCAGTGAAAAGGTAAGCCCTGAAGATGGTTCCCCCCAAAAGCTGCTACCGGTTCTCCGGGACGCTGGGAAAGTTACTACCGGTTCTGGCGGGCTGATGCGAGCCTGTTACATCCCATCACTGCTTGCATACCTATAGTTCTTCTCATCTCCACAAGACTAGCCACTTAGCATAAATATTAGAAGAAATGCAACTCAGGAAACTAAGATGTAGCTATCTGACCTCAAACTGTACTCTGAAGGCAACGTGTCCAGATGTCTCCCACATATCCACTTCCCTCTTACACTTTTGTACTATAGCTTATCATCACTGTATGGCTCCTTCACACAAAGATTCTCCTTCTACAATAAACTATGTGGTTCCACCAAATTGGTATTATTTCACTAATGCAGTGGTGCCCAAACATTTCCTTTGCCAGGCTAGTCCTGCCCCCAACATCCAGCTGCGGGAGCTGGAGGCACGCTGCGCCCGCTGCTGACAATTTTGAAGGCAGCAGCAGCAGTGATCACGCTTTGCCTCCCCTGCTCCAAGCAGCCTCTGGCTTGATCCCATCCCCTCTGCAGCCTTTACCAAAGCCAATCGCCAAGTTGGGAAAATTTTTGGAGCCTCCTCCGTTTCAAAATCTGCGGTGCTGGGAGAGACACTTGGCACAGCAAGGCTGAGGGGATGGGACCGAGCCAGAGGCTGCTCAGAGCAGCAGGAACAAAGTGCAATCACACGGCCACTGACGTCAGGGTACTCACTGCGGGTCACATTAATGATATGCGTAGGCCTAATTGGGCCATGGGCTATAATTTGGGTGCCGCTGCACTAAAGGAATGCTTTCTCACCTCTTCATTATTCTTCCTACTGCACCTACTCTAACCGTGTATTTGGTAAAATAATATTCATTTCGTTAATAAAGTCAAAAAGCCAGGACAAGCCATGGTTTCTCTTACTTCCAAGTTAAACAATATTTCTTTAATTACAAAAGCAAAGTCAAATATTACAAAGAACTGATCTTGGGAGTATTAGGCATGTACAAAGCAGTTCGGGCTGCAACTCCAAGTCCAAAGGGCAATACAACATTCTGAAGTACAATACCAGTTATGACACAACACAGAGACATAGTTTCTTTATCAGTTTTGAATGGCTGTTGCCAGAACTAAGACAGTATTCTCTGAGATAAAACTATTTTTAGATGAAACCAACAGTCTTATGTTGTAGTTTTAAATCCTAGTAAAACTAGAACATTTAGGTCAGGGGTTCCCAACCTACAGCCTGCAGACCAGCCCCGGCCCATGATGCCATCCCATCCAGCCCGTCGCCACCTCTGCCACACCCGGAAGGGGACATGGGCACATTTACTATGGTGGCTTAGTGGTTAAGACACTGAACTTGAAGGCTGGAAGGTTGGCAGGTTTTTATTAATCTGGACAATTTCTAAAGGCAATATTTTCTCTAGATCAGGAGTTCTCAAGCTTTTAAGCCGTAGGCCAGACCACATCCCCTCAGACAGCTGAGTGGGCCAGACTGGTGGTTCTCTCACCATAAATAATGCCTTAAAACGCATACACAGCTGTCATAAACATGTTTACAACAGCTGTGGGCACATTTATGACTGTCATAAATGTTCCCGCTTCCGGTGGTGATGTGGGCCACATGATATGGTGCCACAGGGCAGTCCATGGACCGTAGGTTGAGAATGCCTGCTCTATATTGACTGCTGAATATCTCAAAGTTTATGTACAATCTTCAATTTTATTAACTGCTTCTCATTCATTTTATTCTGATTCTAAGCATGAAATTTAACAGCAGCTTCCCCCTTTCTCTTTCCCATCCTTTTTCCTTTTGAATAGAAATATAAATAAGAGGGAAAAAATGCAACAGTGAACTTGTAAGATTTGTTGAGATAAAATTGTACAATGCATTCAGATACAATTCTATGATTTATATACTTCCCTTCCCCAGGCATGACAATGGCTCAGTAATAATAGCACAAGGGCAAGAGGGCTAATAGAGCATATTAAAATTAGAGAAGAAAGGTTCCTCCCTTTTGCTAATGATGTGTTTTGACTATCTCCAGGAGACAAATGGCTGTGCTGGTTGATTAGCTATGTGATGGAGCCACTGTGGGAGATAAAATGCTTAGCACTGTGAGCAGTTTTAGAATTAAGAGTTTTACAGTGCAGCTGGCTCAAATAATCAGAACCATCTAAAACAAACATAAACAGAAAATATGCTTCTGGTATCTTTGTGAAGAAGTTATACAGGTTCTAATTAAGAACAAAGTCTTAGCTCTTTGGCTCCTTAGTTTTACGTAATCTAAAGCAGTCTCTGTGTAAGTAAAATAAACTACTCAACTGATACAATAGCATGTTCATCTGTAGCCACGTGGACTACTAACTAATGAGGAACCACAGTTTGGGAATATCTAAGAAAGGTACTTGGACCATGGCACTACTAAAAACCAATACATGTTACATGAAACAACTGTTAATATGTACAATTACCTCTGACCATACTCTTAACTAAGTGTGATTTCCTTCATATTCACATATCTTTCATTCTTTCTGTTAGCAAATAAAAGTTGAAAGTTTTTTTAAAAAAATTAAACAAGTATTTGATTCTATACTCAAAGCTGATAGAAATTTTTATAGTTTTCTTTTGTTGTTGTTGTTCAGTTGCACAGTTGATTCCAACCCTCTGCGACCCCATGGACCACTGCCTGCCAGGCACTCCTGTCCTCCACCATCCTCCTCAACTCGCTCAGCTCTGTGCCCATTGTCTCCACAATACCATCTAACCATCTCACCTTGGGCCGTCCCCTTCTTCTTTTGCCCTCGACCCTTCCAAGCATCAAGGCTTTCTCAAGTGAATCCTCTCTTCTCATTTGATGGTCAAAGTACTTTAGCTTCATCTTTATTATTTGACCTTCTAAGGAGCGGTCAGGTCAGGGTTAATTTCTTCTAAGATTGACCTATTTGTTCTCCTCGCTGTCCAGGGGACTCTCAAAACTCTCCTCCAACACCACATCTCAAAGGTGTCTATTCTTCTGCGCTCAGCTTTCCAAATGGTCCAGCTCTCACAACCATACATTGCCACAGGGAATTCCATTGCTTTGACTATGCGAATCTTTGTTTGCAATTTAATGTCTCTACTTTTCACTATGCTCCCCAGGTTTCTCATTGCTTGCCTCCCAAGAATCAGTCGCCTTTTTATTTCATGGCTGCAATCACCATCTGCAGTGAGCTTTGATCCTAGGAAAGTAAAATCTGTCACTACTTCTACATCTTCCCCATCTATTTTCCAGGGACTGATAGGGCCTGTTGCCATTATCTTGGTTTTCTTGATATTGATCTCAAGCCAGCTTTTTCACTCTCTTCTTTTAACCTAATCAGGAGCTTCTTTAGGTCCTCCTCACTTTCTGCCATTAGGGTGGTATCATCTGCATATCTCAAATTGTTGATGTTTCTTTCAGCAATTTTGATCCCAAATTGTGATTCCTCCATCCCTGCATTGCTCATTATGTGCTCTGTGTATAAGCTGAATAAGCAGGGTGACAAAATGCAGCCTTGTCTTACTCCTTTTCCTATTCCAAACCACTCCGTCATTCCGTTTTCTGTCCTAACTGTTGCCTCTTGATTCATGTACAGATTTCTCATGAGGCCTATAAGGTGTTCTGGAATTCCTATCTCTTTAATTACTTGCCACATTTTGTTGTGGTCGACACAGTCAAAAGCCTTAGTGTAATCAATGAAACAGAAGTAGACTTGTTTCTGATATTCCTTTGTTTTTTCCATGATCCATCTTATGTTGGCAATGTGGTCTCTAGTGCCCCTGCCTCTTCTGAAACCCACCTGCACTTCTGGTAATTCTCTCTCCACATACTATTGCAGTCTATCCTGTATTATCTTGAGCATCACCTTGCTAGCGTGAGGGATGAGCGCAAATATTATTTCAAACCTATGATTCCCCCCAAAAAAATTATCAGTCTTCTGTCTCAACCAATACAAAAAGGAATACAACAGTACAGAAATAACTAGTTTTAATTTGAATTTTGAGTTTAGATCAGTGTTTACCAACCTGTTGTTTTTGGACTTCAATTCCCAGAAGCCTAAGTCAATTTCTCAAAGCACTGATTGGCCAAAGTACCGACACAGGCTTCTAATAATTGAAGTCCCCATGTTGGGAACCACTGGTTTAGATCAACCCCACATAACACTTAGAAATAATTTGCCCACCATCATCCCAAAGATGAGATGGCTAGATGGTATTGTAGACACAATGGGCACAGAGCTGGACGGGTTGAGAATGATGGTGGAGGACAGAGGTGCCTGGAGGACAATGGTCCATAGGGTCGGAATTGACTGTGCGACTGAACAACAAAACTTTATACTTGTTAAGACCTAAGGAAGGTGTTTCCTCCATCATCATCATCATCATCATCATCATCATCATCATCATCATCATCACTATTGCATGCCACTTAATTCTAATTTATGATAACCCTTTTCAGGGCTTTCTAGGTTTAGAATACACAAAGTGGATTACCATTCCCTTCTTTTGGGTGCTGTTCTGGGACTGTGCATCTTGCCCAAGGCTAACAGGCTGGAGGCTCAGTGGAAAATTGAACTCCCAACTCTACTTTGCAGCCAGATATCTAAACCACTTAAATATAGAGAAAATTAATCTGTCTAATTTACTAATTCTGACTGCTACAAAAACCAGTGTATAATAATTATGGGCTGTCAAGTCAATTTCAACTTTTAGGGATCCCTTCAAGAGTTTTTTAGAGTACTGAGAAGAAAGTTTGTATGGTTAGATTTATTGACTGTATTGTGTTGCATTATACGCCACATTTATGTTATGCTGTTGAATCTATAGTTGAGATTGTAAGACTGTATTGTATGCTATCTATGTTGTTAGCTGCTCTGAATCGCTTCGGCAAATAGAGCGGCATACAAATCCAAATCCAAAGTTTACCCTCCCTATTTCTGGTGTTGCTCTGGGACTCTGCAAGACACACAAGACTACAGGCATTGGTTCTTCTTCCAGAAGGCACACACAAAAATAATATCAAATTATAAGCATTAGAAGGTGACAGAAAATGCAGATGCACTATTCAAAACTAACAGTAATCTGATGAAGCAAAAGAAAAAAATCAACTTTACATAAAGTTATGAGAGTTAAAATCAGATTTATTGCTGGATTGTGTTTACATTGGCATAATTTCACCCAATGGGATCTTGCCCATTTTCACTTCTTTGTGACAACAATGTTCCAGGATGAAATGAAGCCCCCCTGGGGGGGCCCAAGCTACACCTCCAAGCTTGGTAAATTACAAATGAAACATGGCATTAAGAAGGAATAATAAATCTTAGGTAATACAAGATTTGACAACACAAATATATTTGTCAATAAAAATCTGAGATTTGTATTATAGCACAACAGCTAAAGAGACGCAAGATGTATACAACTAGATTATCAGTACCCCAGAGGCTGGTTGCAAGAATTACTGTGCTGAATGAAAGCCATGGAATTCATTTGGGACTTGGGAGTCACTATCCTCCAATATAGTATGGATTAACAACCAACCAGTCTGTCAGCAAATCTCAGAACAAGAGACAGGCAAAGAAGAACAAGAATACTGTAATAAGACAAGAGATGAGCACAGACAAAATAATAGTCAGAGTAGGAAGGTGTTACAAGGCACACAACAGTCAAACCACAGGATATATTAGATACATTGCATGAAAGTGATTATCATTTCTCTCACTAGCTAATGTGAATGGGTCTCATCCAGATCAGTACCACTATATGCAATCAACAAGAGTAAACTTCAACTGCAGTAAACAAATTACAGCTAAAGATTGCTGCAAAAAATATTAAAGAAATGCTTAGACAAGGAATAGAAGATGCCAATACCACTGAATGGAGACATGGGTGAGTAACTTCCATGGTACTAGAAGCCTTTTACAGACATATCTGGAACTCTTGCAGAGGTGTACTATCTTACTGGTGATTTCACCACATACATTCCTGAAAGTTCATACCTACTTGGGGAAAAAAGATGTTTAGAGACTACACACCTTGATCAAAAGAGAGTATCAATTGCTGGATAGCTCAGTTGTGTAAATATCTGGCTTCAGAAACAGATACTGGGAGTTCAGTCCCCCACCCCCTTGATTCCTTGACAGGGTCTGGATCATAGGATCTTTTCTAGTTATGCAGTTGTAAGATTACAATATTATCATATTTGTCTTTTGACAAAGAAAGTATTATTATTATTATTGGTATTATTATTATTACCAAATATCACAGCAAAATTACAGCAGTGTCAAAAAGCCCCTCTAGATAGAGGCTGCAGAAATAGACTTAGAGCAAATCTCGGCATTCCAGGTGTTGTGGAACTTCATTCCCAGAAGCCTTCATCAGTAGAAGTGCTGACTTGGGCTTCTGGTGAGCGCCAAGGTTTGCCATCACTGCTGCATGTTACTAACATGTACATTGATACACACAAAAACACAACAGTAACAGTTGCAAAGTTCAGTGATTGCTTCTGGATATTTATCTGGCAATTCTTCAGCTGATTAAATTGTATATATCCAGATGCGTAACAAAAAGAGGTACTGAACATCCAGGTGAATAATAGAGGCAAGCCTGAGTGTCATCTGTTTCAAACTGCTAAAAAACGTGGTGGCGTTATAATGCCTCCAATGCAAACTAAGCTTATCAGCATGTGGAATTCATTAAATGAAAATAAAATGTGTAGCTGTTGTTGTTGAAGATGAAACGAAAAGGCTGCATATGGTTGCAAGTGCTGCAAAATAAGACTTCTATAAATATGTAAGACTGCAATCTTACACCATTTCCTTTAAAGTAAGCCCTGCTGAACTCGCTGGGATTTATTTTCAACAGACATGTATAGGACAACGCTATAAGGCACATTAGTACATCTATAAAGCAGGGTCCACATGTCCCAACTTCTGATGCCAGACAGATCCTTTGTGCATTGCTGTCCCACTTTTAAGAATGTCCTTTCACCAACAAGCAAAATCATTTCAATTTTCAGATCTTCTCAAATCCTGTGATTTCCCCCCCCCCCTTCACCATTTACTACTTTATTTATTATTTTGCATCTGTTTTAATTACATTAATATGTTATATTTCCCTGGAAACTGCTTTGAGGATTTATCAAATATTATCTACTTACTCATCCCCAAGAAATTATGACAAATACTGTAACACAATCATAATCAATATGTCTATAAACACTACAAGCACAAAACCTTAGAACATTTTTCCCCTTAGGTATACTTGAAATGTGTGGAAAACATGGATAAAAACACCCAAGTGATGTGTCTATTTACCATTCATCACAATGTAGATATACATAGTAATCCTTGCTTTCTTGAATATGTTTACTTTTAAGACTTCATTAGGTGCTATCCAAACTACTTTCTGAGTAGCAGAGTGAAAAACCAAGACCAGCAAATAAAATTATAGCACATCAAATAAAAACAGGAAATTCCTAAAGCCACAACCAGGATAAATTCTACCGCAGGTCAAAAGCTACTTGTTATAGAAGAAACGTACACCTTTCTAAGTGACCTACATTCTACAACAGAGACCCACTGACCTACAGAACCGCTTGAAAGCTCACAAACTAGGTCACTGGGTTTCACTGTTTTAAGCATTACAGCACATAGAAAGACACACAGCAACTAACTCTAAAAATAAATGCACATCACAGAAAATCTCCACATGCAGTGATTTAACTGTTCTCTAACCAGCTGCATAGCACAGAACTATCAGCTTTCAAGTCATGAAACTGGCTTCTATATTTTTAAAGGAACCAAGTGAAGTCAGTATTCATATTAGACAAACACCAGTTTTCTGATTAATGTGTCAGACTCTGGCAGGTTGGTGAAAGGGAAGCACACAGAAGGTTTTAACTTTTTAGCTTGCAAACAACTGTCCACAAGAGAGCAAGTTATATACACAACAGGAGTGTCTAAATCAGTGTTTCCCAACGTTTGGTTTTTGGGCTTCAATTCCCAGAAATCTAAGTCAATTCCTGAAAGTACTGATCAGCCAATGCACTGACTTAGGCTTCTGGGAATTGAAGTACCCCACATTGGTAACCACTGGTTTAAATAAAACCATAGGGTTTTGCCTCATCGTTTGTTTACTGATTCATACAAACCCAGGCACAGCTGTCATTACATACAGTAGTTTGTTTGCATCTCAACAATCCAGAGACAAAATCTACAGTTAATTTTAAGTTAATTTGTGGGTTTTCCTGAGGTTTGCACAACATGACAAACAAGTCAGAAGTAGATGATCATTTGTTTAGCTGGTTCCACTGAAGGTGGGAGTGATTAAACAACATGCACCAGTCACATTATATGTTCATGGTAAGATAGGGTTCCTGCAGATCCCTGGCTTACTGTGTCATACAAACATGCTCACTGTCTTATCAAGAAGCAGCATGCGTACTGAAAAATACATACCGTATGTACTCGAGTACAAATTGACCCAAATATAAGCTGAGATACCTAATTTTGACCTGAAAACCCAGGAAAATAGATTGACCACAGTATAAGGCAAGAGTGGGAAACGCAGCAGCTGCTAGTGAGTTTCTATACTCAAAATACATGAAATTATGGTAAAATTAATTAAATTGTTGGCACATCTCAATCCAGCACGGTTCTAAGACACCTGTGGTCATTGACTCAAGTATAAGCTGTGTCCCCTTTTTTGACCTCATTTTAGGGGCTAAAAATCTTGGCTTATACTCGAGTATATATGGTAGCTAGCTAATGTAATAACTATTTAAAAGATATTTGTAAATGCTTATTTCAATTTAGGTCTGAAGTAACAAAACTGTTGGTCCTCCAGTTGTTCCAGAATGTAATAGCCAACAAGGATTTCAAGAGCTGAAACCCAAACTATCTGGAGGGCCAAACAGTTCTGAACCAAACTAAATCTGGCATTAGGACACAGGCACAGGGCTGAACTGTATTATTATTTTCATTCTAATATCGAAAGAACTGCACCTACATGACTAAAGCATCTCCTGTTTGGAAATTTATTCATTTGCTAAATGTTCCAGACCAGGATGGACAATGGAATGGAATAAAATAAAACTAAACTTTAAAAAAACAATCACAATACCGATTTCACTCATTGTATGGCACCTTTTAGAAACATTTTGGATTTCCCTCTCAATCATGTACAAGAAGTCTATGGAGATCAATACCACAGAGGAAGCTGCGTTTTATTAGGTCAATCACTGATCCATCTAATATGGTGAACAATGAATACTTGCAGCTCTCCTACCCAACCTGAAGAGACAAAACACTGAAGCTAAGACATCAAGTTATGAACCTAATCACACAGTAATAGTGTGAATATCAAACACATATATACTGTAACTCCTTGCACGTAGCAATGCAGCTGTTCTGCATATTACCAAGATAAATATTAATATTTTGTCTTCCACTCCACTCCCAATATAGTCACATTTAGGACAAGTACATTTACTTACGCACACACACACAGAAACAATATTCAGAAACATTTACAGAGAGCCAGTGTTTTCGATTCATAGAAATTTTATTAGGAGAAAACATGAAGATAATTTTTTTTGCCTACCAATGTATTGATTCTGACCAGTTTTTCTTGTAGAAAAAGCTGCTTAATTTTTAATTTAGATTATTAAAAAAAAAACCTCTTGGTATCTGCAGGCAAATGATATTAATTGAAGTACAGATTCTTGAAAACTTAATGATCACTCCTGTATCCACCTATACAGTTCTGGATTGCAATTAGCTCCTTTTCCATGTAAGTAATCACCACTGAAATTTTGTTGCATGATTTTGACTATAGTACATCCAAAGCACTTACTTGAACAAGACATACAGTCAAACCTTGCATAAAGAAGATTAGCAGAATCAGCATTTTGTAGGTGGCATTAAATAAGGATGGCCACATGGCAGTTTGCCAGCCCTATTTTAATTTAAAGTACACTCAAACCTCGCATAAAGAGTGTCTCGCTTAGACAGTAACTGGCTTAAAGAGCAGAATTTTCTCTGAATGTTCGCTTTGCTTAACAACTAAAACCAACCAAAAACTCGCTTAACAAATAATTCAGGGTTCGCAATCCCTCCCCCACCAGGAGTCACAATTGGTAATTTACAATGGTGTTTCGTTTAAAGAGCAAACTCGCTTAAAGAGCAATCCTGTGGAACACATTATGCTCTTTAAGCGAGGTACAACTGTATTTGCAACTTGTAGATACCTGGACCTTTTACTTCAAAAGTGATGGCCAACTGCTATAAAATTATTTTAAAGGGTAAATTCTCCCCATTCATCTTCTCTCCTTGTCAGTCCTATTGCACCTACTAGAATTTAAACTGTAAGACTATGGAGGAGGGATGTCTCCTATTCCAATTTTTGTAAAAGGCTGTACATATTGACAGCAGCATATGAACAGATGGGAATATAACAGACTATCATTATCACTTAGTTTGGAATTGACTTACAGAATGCTCATCAAAGAAGCTGTTCACAAACTTTTTTTAAAAAAAGGTGTTGGTGGAGATTAACTCTGATCATATCCTTATCATGCTGCATTGATTTTAGTAACAATCCTAATTTATTCATGTCTGATAACTGCTGTTAAATTCAGATTGTGAAAGATGCTAAGCAAAGAAGGAAAATAAGAGAACTCCCAACTTTTCTATATCTTGCCAACAAAATAGACTAAGAGTTCAACACATCTCAATTGAAACACACTGCACTGTCACAATGTATACTACATATGCTGAAGAGCAGGGGTTCCCAAACTTTTTTCTGCTGCGGGCCAGTCATGTGGTTCCTCCCACCAGAAGTGGAAGTAAAAGATGCCTACGCAAAACGATGTCGTAAATGCACTCGCGGGTGCATTTATGGCAGTGTTTTATGCATACGCAAGCACATTTTACTCCTGCTTCTGGGAGCAGTGAGGGCCAGATCTGGCCCATGGGCCATAGTTTGGGAACCCTTGTTCAAGAGTACCAATAAAAATACAAGAAGTATATAAACATTAACAAATCTTAATTCGCCTCATTAATAATTATGTGCCATCAAGTGGATACCAAATCATGGCAACCTTTCCCAGGGTTTTCTAGGTACAGTAGTACCCCGGATAACGATTGCATCGGATAATGCTAGAATCGGATAATGATTCTGCATAATGATTCTTAGCGTTATCCAAGGCAATGGTCGGCGGGTGTGGGGTGGTTTGGGTAGAACTACCCAATCCACCCCACCCTCACCCGCAGCGATCTCTGCGACTGCAGTAGGGTCGGGAAAAGCATGCGCCTTTCCCCCGACCCTACTGCAGTCGCAGAGACTACTTGTGTTTCTTTCCCTCCTGTATTTAAACTACAGGGAAGGGGAAAGGGAGATATGTGATTGGGTCTCTAGAGAACCAATCACGTCTCTCTCTTTCCCCCTCCCTGTAGTTTAAATACAGGGAGGGAAAGAAATAGACAGAAGCAGTCTCTCTCTCCCTGTAGTTTAAATATGTTATGGAGGCAGAGATGAACTCTGTGAAGATAAGCTTTAAACAAGAGGCAAATTTAGCACTTTCTCACTCACACCGGTCCTTCCTATTTTTTCTTAATCCTTTGCTTTTTATGTGATGGGGCAAACTTTATTTTAATAGTTTTATTACTGCTATATTAAGTTTGCCCTCAAAGAAGAGGGAAAATTCAAAAAACTAGAAACAATTATGATATAGTAAAACCCCATTTTACAGAAGCCTTATTTTACTGAAATTCTGTTTTACAGAAGGGGGTGTGTGTTTTATTATTATTATTATTATTTGCTGAAAATGTGTCTCATTTTACAGAAAAACCCTGTTGCGGTTTCCCAGAGCACATTGTACCTGGTGGGCTACAAAAGACCACCCGCAGCCATTCTGGGCCCTGTGGGTAGCAGTAGACTGGTCTGGAGAGGAGTGGTTTTTTTAAAATATATTATTATTATTATTATTATTATTATTATTATTATTATTATTATTATTATTATTATTATTATTATTATTATTATTATTATTATTATTATTATGGGTTTTTTCCCAATGCGTTCTTATGGGTATGCCTTTTTTTACAGAAAAAACTTAAAGGAAAAAGCTACGGAACGATTTTCCCCCATAAAATGAGGTTTTACTGTATACTTTTCCATCAATGTGAAATTAATAATGAACACAAAAAATTCATTCAGTATCACCTTGGCAGTATCAAAAGAGCACCAAATTGGTTTCACAAACAAGACCTAATAACAAAGATAAAACAGTAAAGAAAATGAGACAACAGCAAAGAGATATACATCTAGGTGACTGGTATATCCAGAACTGCTGAGAATTCTGGCTTATCATTCATACGTCTCCGGCAGATAAACTGAGGGAGAAACAAGTACTGTTACATTTTAACCCAGTGCTGGACATCTCTGTTTTTAAAAGACCAAAACCAGGCAAACCGATTTCAAAAACTGACTTCTATCTAATTGTTAGGGAACCTAAACTATCTAACTGCAGGGAAGCTCAAAATGAAAACTCTTTTCTTGCTGGTTTAACTGTACCTACAAGCAAGAGAAGCCAGCTAGAGCAACTAGCAACATTCGCCTAAATGATAACAATAAACCAGAACTGATAAGAAATCTGTGTTGCTTTTAAACATAAAAACTCAAACAATAAGCAGACAATTCTAAAATTCTAAGTGGAAACATCTCCCTTTAACAATAGATGTACAGTATAGCCAAAATAAACTACAAGTAATTGGATATGAAAATAAAACAACAATGCTTTTATCACTAACAGAATTCTATAGAATTTCAAAACAAAAGTCCCACTTAAGGGAACTAACTCACGGATAAGTGTTACACCAAACTGTTTTTTTAAAAACTGTATTAAAATATTACCTTTTTTCTAACATTTCTAAACTTTATAGGAACTTATCACATGAAACAGTACCACAGAAACCTTATATTTCTTTGGACAATTCATATTACTTTAAAAGCATAAATATAATACAGTAATACCCCGGATAACGTTAGTACCGTATAGCGTGAAAACCGCATAATGTTACAAGATTTTCGGAAAAATCTTGTATCAAATAACGCGATTTTTAACGTTATCCGATACAGTCGTTCTTAGTAGCAGGGTGGGTGGAAAGCTGAACGGGGTTCTCCGTTCAGCTTCCCAGCCACCCTGCAGCTACGGAGGCAGGGGTGGGGAGGCTGGAAAGCTGATGGGGGGTTCCCCCGTCGGCTTCCCCAGCCACCCCACAGCTGCAGAGACAAGGGCAGGTGGCTAGGGAAGCCGACAGGGAGTCCCCGTCAGCTTCCCTAGCCACCCTGCAGCTGTAGATCGGGTCCTCTGATCTCTCTGGAGCAGGCAGGGGACACAATCCAAGCTGTTTCTGGGCTTCCCCGGCATCCTTAGCCAGTGCAGCAAGCCAGAATGTCAGAGTTCGAATCCTGACATTCTGGCTTGCTACAGCCTCCAGGGAGGTGGGGGAACTTTGGAAACAACTTGGATCGGGTCTCCACACCTCCCTGGACCCGACGGGGGGGGGGGGTCAGAGCCCCCAAAACTGGTAAAAAAAGGGGATGGTTTTTTTTTTACCAATTTTGGGGTCTCTGACCCCCCCCCCACCGGGTCCAGGGAGGTGGGGAGACCCGATCCAAGCTGTTTCCAAAGTTCCCCCACCTCCCTGGAGGCTGCAGCAAGCCAAAATGTCAGGATTCAAATCCTGACGTTCTGGCTTGCTGCAGCCTCCAGAGAAACAGGGCTTTTTTTTAACATTGTGTGATCAATGTATCGCACAATGTTAAAAACCGGATAATGACGGGACTTGTGGAACCAAGTCATAACGTTATCCGGGGTACTAATGAACAGTGAAACCTTGCATAAGGAGCACCTTGCTTAAAGAGCAACTCGCTTAAAGAGCAGAATTTTCTCTGTTCACTTCACTTAACAAATAAAACCAACCAAAAACTTGCTTAACAAATAAATCAGGGTTCACAATACCCCCCACCAGAAGTCACAATGGGTTACTTAAAATGGTATTTCACTTAAAGAGCAAACTCACTTAAAGAGCAATCCTGAAGAATGCAAGGTACCACTGTATGTAAAGTCCCACTTCCTTGCTCTTATACCTAAATTATCCAGTATTGTATTAAAAACTAACCTGAAAAAAGTAAGACAGCCTTGAAAAAGATGGTGAAAATATCAGAATGCAGAAATATTTTTTTAGTCCTCTGCAAGGCTGTCTCTTGATGCCTCTATGAATCACCGAGAAATTCAAAGTATTTTTACAACCCTAAAACTGAAGAAAACAAGGTGAAATTCTACTGTGATAAGATCACAATGTCTTCAATGTTTTCCAATCCTTTATCTTGCCACAATCTCCTTGCATCTTTGGCTTATTCCCATTTCTTCATCTGTCACCATCCCTCAACATTACTTTCTTAACCAAGAAAGTAATAATCACTGTAGCATAATGGCAAACACAATTTGCATAATTTAAGTTAGGAAGAGGTTTCACAGACACAAAACTTTCCCTTTTCCTTTTACTGTTGTACTATTTGTTCCAAAAATATAATTAAAAAACACTTCTTTATTACTGTTTGCTTGAAAGATTAACTATATTTCAAGTCTACTTCTCAGAAGTGTATCACCTACACCAGGGATTCTCAATCTGCGGCCCAGGGGCTGGATGGGCACCATATCATATCCCCCCCCCTGCACCACACCAAGAAGTGCCATGTAGTGGAGGAAGAGCAAAATGGCTGTCCGGCCCCTGAAGCTGTCTGAGGGAGAGTGACCTGGCCCTGGCTCTAAAAGGTTGAGAACTTCTGAGCTACACCTATAAGCAGATATAGCTTCACATGGAATACATTCCCTTGTAAAAGCATACCAATAAATCATTCATTTATACTAAAGTTATTTGGACTCACCAGATAACATCTTGAGCAAGAGAGCTAAGTAAAAATTTCATTCAGTTATGAACATCCTTTCCTCCAAACACACCAAGACCCCAAAAGTTAATTAGTTTCAGCTCAAATTTATTCACAACTCGTAACCCTAATAACTCAACCCAAAGCCAACTAGCAGGTAGACAAAGCTATATCTGACACCCCAATTAGAGACTGACAAAACAATGCAGAGACTCACTGGGATTACAGATATTGTACAGCACTGTATTTTCTACTGACCTCCTATAAGCTATTTTCCATGAATTATGAACCAGAGACAAGAGTATCACACAAGAAAGTGGACTTTATCCACAAAAGTTCACATTTAAATACACGAGTTAGTCTTTAAGGTGCCACAACCTTTCTGGGTTTTTTTGTCATCTTGTTTTCTCTCCTGATACAAAAGAAAGGGTAAGTGATGTTTTCATCCTTCATAATGCACTTTGAGAACAGTATCACACATAGAGTTTAGTTCCCCTGGTTTATTCAAGTACAGTACTGGTAACAGGGTACCCAATGCCTGGGATAAACAATTTCCTTGTCCTTTTTTGTCCCATCTCTCTCTAGTGCTGCTTCCCATTTTCAGCAAATCCCATCAAAACAGGTTCCAACTACATTATATAACCTGCAAAGTGAGTTGGACTGACAGACTGTGACTTGTCCAAGGTCAGCAGGGTGCCCTTATTCTATATGCAGCTCTTAGGATAAGAAGGTAAATAATCTTCTCTATGGAAATGGTGGTTGCAAAAGTCTTCTTTACCAAACTGCAAACATTGAAATCTAGATCCTACCCATTACAAACCCAACTATAAGTCAGAAGCTTTTGTTGTTGTGCTCTCTAAGTGCTGCTTGCAGACTAAGAAGTGCCACTTTAAAACATTTAGTTTTTACTTGCATTCTGAAGGGCAAATTTATATGATTTATAATATGCTGTACAGTATTACTAGACATTAGCAAAATATGGTTTCTGTAACAGAAACATGCAAACAGATTGTGGCATCAAAACAAATATTCTAGATATGACCAGAAAATGTACCATCATTGTCATACAGTAACTGTCAATAAAAAGTTTTCCCAGCTGTCAATATACATCATGTACAGTAACTCTAACTCTCAAGCCACAATTACATAGTCAACGTAAAAGATCACACCATAGTTACTGCCCATTGTTTACAACATTCAGTTTCAATTTATAAGTGTGACTTAAATATATATCCACAATATAAAATACTGTAAGTACCAGTGATAATTGCTTATTTAAAAAAGGAATAAAATTACATCTCTCATTTATGTTCAGGTAATATTGACTTTGGTGGAACAGCACTCATACAGACAAGTACCCAACAGGATTTAAAAACCAGTTTCTTATGTTTACATTAGCTCTATGTTGCAGACAATTTATAATTTAAAATTAACCAAAACCATCCTAGTTATAACAATCACAAGCAGAAATTATGACCACACAATCACTCAAACTTTTCCATGATAAACATACCACATTGTTTTAAATACACAAATAAAGAGACTGAAATTCTAAGCAGGATTAAGTTTCTTTGTTTTACCTCACCTGTGTCCCATTACTATATTGTAGGGCAGGTTGTCTCCCCTACTGATACAAGATGTTATTTTAAAAGGATTCAAACTGGTTATACATAGGAAACACCTAAATTCTGTAGCCCTTGAAGAGACTGTTCTTCAAGTTGTAATATGAAGACCATCAAGTATTTTAACTCAATTATTCATAAACATAAATGAACTTAGGTTTAAAACTTAATGCTCAAAACCTAAAAAATTTCTTTTTTTTTCTTGATGAAAACTGATGACACACTTTTTGCTATACAGTTGTACCTTGCTTAAAGTGCATAATGCGTTCCACAGAATTGCTCTTTAAGCGAGTTTGCTCTTTAAGCGAAACACCATTGTAAGTGACCAATTGTGTGTGGGGGGATTGTGAACCCCGATTTATTTGTTAAGCGAGTTTTTGGTTGGTTTTATTTGTTAAGCGAAGCAGACACTCAGAGAAAATTCTGCTCTTTAAGCGAGTTACTCTTTAAGCGAGGCACTCTTTACGCGAGGTTTGACTGTACTTTAAATTAAAATAGGGCTGGCAAACTGCAATGTGGCCATCCTTATTTAATGCCACCTACAAAATTCTGATTCTGCCAATACTATCTCCATATACTAAACAGAAAATAATAAATAGAATCATTTGTCACATTTAAATTTAGTGCAAATGTTAAAAAGAATGATGCACCTTGGTTGAAATCTAGCCACATAAGGCATGACATATAAGCCTGATGGCATGATCAACTGAGGCTATATTTAGTTTATTTAATGTTTTCCTATTCATTCCCCAAGGTTCCCAGGTCCTTGAGAAGCTTTAGGAGCAGGGGTCCTCAGCCTTTTTAAGCTGGGGGCCAGGTCACACTCCCTCAGACTGTTGAGGGGCCAGACTGGTGGTCCCCACCACCATCTTCGGCGGTGGCAATGACCACCCCAAACAGACTACACCCCCCAAAGCCCACACACACGCTACTCCCCTGCTTGGAGAAGCTGCATCACGTGGTTGAAAGAAATGCACTCACGGTCGCCGGAAACACACACTTCTGCCGCCTCAATCCTTGTCAATCCTCTGCTTGGCTTGGCGTGTCCTTAACAGCACTCCGTAACAGAGTAGATGCTGTAAGCCTTGTAACATCCGCCCTGCTATGGAACGCCACTATGGACACGCCAAGCCAAGTGGATTTGACAACAGTTGAGGTGGCAGCAACGATGGTGGCAGCTGGAGTGAAGGCTCAGGCCGGATGATTTGGTGTGTGGTTGAGGATCACTGCTTTGGAGGATGTGGGGAGGGACCAAAGTGAACCTAGGGTGTTCTATTGGGGTGTGTGGGGGGGGTGAATTTTAAAATGACTGCACTGATGACATCATAAGACTTATGTGGTGTAACATGCTTGAATTTTAACCATTCAGTAAAATCAGTGTCATCCCAAAAGCATAATTTACAGACTTGCTAAGAATTAATTGTGTACATGAATCCTAATCTATACCAAATACCCTCACATTCCAGAAAGTTCAAGTGCTAACAATTTTTTCAAACATATACATGTTCTGCTGCTACTCTGCTTGCTTAAACATTAAAGTAATATATTTTTCAACTGCTCCCAACTAGTTAGCTCCTAGAAACAACCCATCATGTGCTGTCACATATGCAAGTCTATCCACAGACAAAAGACAAAGCAAAAAAGCAATTCAACAAACATGGAACAGCTTTTCTAACATTCCAAATATCTTATAGAGAAATACAGAATTGGGATATCCAATTCATTGCTAACACCACTTGTCATAAATTCATGACAGATACTGAAAGGTTTTTTTATTGACAATTTACAGAATCATAAAGAAAATGTTATCACAAGAAACCTTCATTGCTTCTACATTTCTGACACACCACTGAATTTGTTGTGTCCTATAGATACCCCCTCCACAAAATTCGCCTTTTGTAAATGTCTACATTTCCTATTGTTCCCAAGGATAATTGTTTTCTTCCAAAGCTCTTATTTCATACAAAACATTATTAGAAGTTGGGTATACTACATTTTTGAAGTTATTTCTGTCTTGTATATGTATTTACACACTATCAAACATTAAGAGCTCAAACTTTTAATGGATTAGAGCAGGAGTGCCCAAACTACGGCTAGCGGGCTGCATCCAGCAAGTGGTGCCTGATAATCCAGCTGGCACCACCCCAGAAGCAGAAGTAAAACACACTCGCGCATGCACAAAATGCTACCGTAAAGCACCTGTGGCTGTTGTAAAGGCATTTATGACAGCCGTGGGTACACTTACTGCAGCATTTTACACAAGCATGTTTTACTTACGTTTCCGGTGGGAGGAACCACGTTACTGGCCCATGGCCAGAAAAGTTTGGACACCCCTGGACTAGAGTCAAGTCACCACTAGACCAAAATGGCACAGAAGAACAGTTCAACTTCCAATTAAACCCTCTTTTTCAGCACAAAAGATGAACTGCAGCTACAAAAAGTCCTCAAGTATGGCAATTCATCCTTTAAAGGTATTGCACACACATATGCCATTTACCAAACCTAAACACCCATATATATTTTTCAAAACTGAAGGAAGTCTTCTGACTATCAGTTATCTTTCTCTTTTTAGCTCATTTTGCATTTTTGGTGATTTGTGCAGTCTCCAGAGTGAAAACATTTGGGCAGGACCTGCCAATTGTAGGTACAAAACATGGCAGACTACAAAAAGCATGAAGGTAACTATTATTTATCTACCATTTATTTTGATGTATACATGAACGGTCGTAATACAAAACACTGTTTTAAAAGGACTTACTCTTGGCCCCTCCCCCTCCACTGCGTTGCAACAAGTCAGCATTATTACTACTACTAAGAAAATAAATATTTCTAATGTGCCAGCTTACCTTGTAGAGGTGCCTTTTCTGACATCACATATGCTGCATTTAAAAGCTTCAGCACTGTTCCTAAAGGTGCAGACGCTACAATCCCAAAATCCTTCATCTGCTGCAGGTTTTGCTTGCCTTTTTGGCCTTGAGAAGAGGATACAGGAGGAAGGGGGGGGGGAGAGAAATAAAAATAGGTATCTAAAATTAAAGATAATAAAATAAGGCTTTTTCATGCTATACTCCAGTCTGCTCTGCCTGCTTCTTTTTCTGTCCCTTGCTCAAAAAGTAATACCAGTTTAGACTGGCGTAGCTGGAAGGCAAAGCAAAACATCTGTAATCCTCAAAAAGCACACTTCAATTCTACCTTCTCATTGTGTAAGCCGCCTGCCTCGTTCCCAACCTTCCCCATCACCGTATTTCTTGATAAGAGTGAAGACTAAGTTCTCTCTCAATGTTCAATCCTGAGACAATCGATTTTCACACAACCCACTGAATCTGGAAGGGCAGGGAAAGAAGAAGGATGGCAGAAGGTATCTTGAGAGTATTTGTTGCCCTCCCTCTTTGTGCGTGTGCGTCGTGGAAGGGGGGGGGAGGTTTGAGATCCCTGGTTGTACTTTAAAGGATTGTAGGCGTGTCTCTCTTTGCTCTCCCCTCCGTCTGTCTATCTGTCTCTTTTTACCTTGTTTAAATCTCCCTTTGTCTGGAAGAAATCAGTGTAAGGAGTATGTACGTGTGTAAGAGAAAAAGAGAGAGCCGCCATAGCTGCTCTAACACCAGATTAGCCCTGGCACCAACGGGGAGAGACGCGCGGGCACACACACATACACATACACACTTCGACCTCCTCTTCGCTTTTTTTTTTTTTTGCACACTCCATCTTAAGAGTCACCCTGGGCACAAAACGGAGGGCTCTCCCTCCACCTCGGGTCTTTTCACTACATCCTACTACCCCACAAGTAGCTCCTCAAGCATTTTCTGCCCCTCTTCCTCTACCACCACCATTATTACCCTCCAGTTCCTCCTCCTCCCACCCCAAATTGCACAGAAGGAGTTTTCTGTACCTGGCTGTAAAGCAAGCAAAACTAGCAGCTCTCTCTTTTTCCTTTTACCCACTTCCTCCATCTTAAATATATATAATATACATATATACCCCTTCTCTATCTACCCCCTTACCACCACGGCCTAGTCCCCAAACACAGCGCCTCCCCAGAGCATAAAAGAGATGTGTGTGTGTGTGTGTGTGTGCTGGATGGCACCCGCGCGCCCTCTTTTCTGCTCCCCCTTCACACAGACACACACACACACACACACACACCCTCCATCTTAGGAAGGAGCTCCCTTTTTCTCCCTCCCCTCTTCCTCTCCCACCCAGCGCCACTCTCTTCGCCTCCTCTCCGGCTTACCTGGTCGGGCTCTTCTTGTCGCCCATGGTCATGGATCGGTGGAGGCGAGGCCGCCCCTCGCCTTCCCCTCTTTTGCGCCCAAGAAGAGGAGCAGAGGGGGCTCCTTCCTCCTCCTCCTCCTCGGACCAGCAGGCTCTGGCTGCGGCTGTTGCTCCTGCCAGGCTCCCGCTCCAGACTAGGGAGCGCAAGGCTTCTCCCCTTCTCCTCCAAAAGCGGGGCTCAAACGGGCGGAGCTCCCGCGGCTCTCCCCGGCCAATCCAGGTAGTCCGGCCCTTGGGCTCGAAGGCAGGGAAGGAAGGGGGGGAGAGAAGAAGAGGGCGCCACCAGCAGCAACAAACAGCCCTTCCCCAAGCAAGCAGGCAGGCAGGCAGGCGAGACACACACACTCTCTCTCTTCCTCCCTTCGCTTCTCAGCCCCGTCGAGGAGGAGGAGGAAGAGGGAGGCGGTGGTGGTGGCAGAGCGGAGGAGGAGAAATGGCTCCCGCGACGAGGAGGGCCGAGGGGGAGCGCTACTGCTGCTGCTCCTTCTTCAGCGTCCAAGCAGCGACCGAGCGAAGCGTATCGTCGTCGTCGTTGTTGGGCGGCGCCTGGCCACCCACCAGGCCAGCATGTGACCCCGCCTGCCTGCCTGCCTGCCTGCTTGGCGGTCGGGTTGCCCGCGGTGGCTCCTTCCCTTCCTCCCTTCCTCCCCTTGCCGAGGCTGCCAGGAATGCGGCCGCCCGCGGAAGGCGAAGTCTCGCTCGTTCTCTCTGTTACGCGTAAAAAAGTGGAAGCGGTTGGGTGGGTGGGAGGCGCAGCAAGGCAAGAGGAGGCGCGGCGTCGCCCCCCCTCCCTCCTCCTGCGTGTGTACAGAAACGGGACGAAGTGTGTCAGTCGCACGGGCGCCGCGCCCGCCCAAGTTGCCCGCCCTGCTCACCCGGGAAGGGTCACAAACCCTTTGCCAAACCCTCCCGTGTGAAGAAATGGCTTCACATTTCTCCCTCTCTCTCCCCCCCGCGGCTTGAGTTCGTTAGTCCCGCCCAGGGAGGTGGGTCGTGTGAGGAGTAACGCGACCCGTCTCCTTCGCCCACTTGTAACGAAATAGTAGATAAGGCCCAGCCCGAAAGATAACGTCATCCCTGTTTGGAACTGGGTCGCTTCTCACGTCCTCTTCCGCAGGGAGGGAGGAGAGAGTCAGGAGACATCCCCCCAGGTGTTCATTAATAAAGCAGACCAGGGGGCAACAGCTCTTGCCTTAATGAGGGTATACTAGTGCTGGAGTTCTCAACCTTTTAAAGCCAGGGGCTGGGTCACACACTCCCTCAGGCAGATTATTATTATTATTATTATTATTATTATTATTATTATTATTATTATTATTATTATTATTATTATTATTATTACAGTAAAACCTCATATAACACTAAAACCTGGTTCCACAAGTCTTCGTGTTATATGATTTTTAGTGTTATCTGATCCTCTATGGGATCCATAGAGATACATTGTAACCACACAGGCTTTCGCGGTTGTTATCTGAAGATTCCCATAGGATCTTAATGTTATCTGATGCAATTCTTCCCCCCAGATTCCTTGATGTTATGCGATTTTAGTGTTATTCGATACTAATGTTATATGAGGTATTACTGTATTATTATTATTAAACTTATATGCCGCCCTACTCAGCGAAAACCGACTCAGGGCGGCTCACAACACAATCAAACACAATGCGACAATTCAATAGAACAATAAAATGTCACAACACAATGAAATATCATACATCAATAATTCAAGCAATAGAATATCATAAAATACAGTACAGTAAGATAAAACCCCAATATATGTCATAAAGTTACAAAAATATTACAAAACCCGTAGGAACATTGCACAATCTTACAAAGAAAAAAAGTTACAAAGAGGCATCCCCACCCCACTCACCCTGGGCCTGGATCCTACCCATTAAGCTGGTGGCCACCAACAGACTACTCCCCTTCCTTCTGTCCAAGGGAAAGGAGAAGGACAATGTGTCCATCTGACATGTAGTAGCTTTTGTGGGGCCAAACGGCCATTTTTGCCCATCCTCCACCACATGACACTTCCTGCCCACATGACACTTCCTGGTGTGGTTGAGGGAGGGGGGGCACATGAAATTGTGTTGAAGGCTGCATCAGGGGCCCCCAGGCTGTAGGTTGAGGACACCTGGTATAGTGAGTCCCTCAGACTATCACAAATGCATACAGAGAAGTAGGGAGTGTGTTCAGGGAGTGTGTTCCCAAGTGTGGATCTAGTGGACAGATGTATCCCATAAAGTGAAGGTTGTCCTTGCTCAAAGGTATCTGACTCTAGGGTAGGGTTTGCTCATCTCAGTTTACAGTCAAAGAACCAGCGTTGCCTGTGTCTGCAGACATTTCCATGGTCATGTGGCAGGCACAGAATGCTATTACCTTTCTCACTAATAATAATAATTTAGTGTCAGAAATTATTCTGGGTTGAAAGGATTTTTGCAGAAGCAACTCCACTTAGGGAATGCCCAAATGAGGCTCCTTTCATGTCCCCAAGAGCTAGGACAGAGACAGGTGCTCAATCCGTCATGCAGTACCTGGGTCTCAAACTGCCGACTTGCCAGCCTTCCAGCTAACAAGGTAAGCTTCTTAACCACTGAGCCACCACAGCCCCTTACCTTTCCCACTGAAGCAGTACCTATTTGCAATTTCTTGCTTTTGAACTGCTAGGTTAACCGCCCACAAAGTAGCAGTGGACACTGGGAAAACTAAGCAAAAGTTGACCCTTCGGCTCCTTTACTGGTTTGCTGATTACTACCTGAAACATACCGATGAAGATTTAACTTTGGTCAACGACAAAGCCAAGAAAGTAACTTCATTTTGGCAGTCCAGAGTTTAATCTGGTCATGAAAGAAGACTCTCGAAATCCTCTGAATGGATATGTGCCTCAAGTCCACCTGCCCGAATCCATGAAGAGCTTTACGGCAAGAACAAACTTTTTTTAGGGTAAGGTAAAGGTTTCCCTTGCCCAAAAGCCAGTCATATCCAACTCTAGGGTTCAGTGCTCATCCCTGTTTCAAAGCTGAATAGCCAGCACTGTCTGCTTCTGCAGACATTTATGTGGTCATGTGCCAGGCATGACTAGACACTGGAGCGCATGGAATACTGTTTACCTTCCCACCGAAATAGTCCCTATTTATCTGCTTGCAATTTCTTGCTTTCAAACTGCTAGGTTGGCAGGAGCTGGGACAAAGATGGGAGCTCATTCCATTCTGCAGTATTCGGGTATCGAACTGCTGACCTCTCACCTTCCAGTCATCTTAGCAGAGCAAAACCAAATTAGAAGATGGAGGAAGGAGCAACTTGGACAAAGAATAATATTAAAGGAGGATATGATTGAGGAACTTGGCCTCCCCATGTCACTTGGAGGACCCTGAACAGGTTGAAGGTCAGAGTGCCTAAATCAAAGACCAACATGTTCAAGTGGGGGCTGCTGACACACAACAACACACATGTGAAAGTGGAGATATACCATCTGACTCGTTTGCTTGTCTACCGATTACTTCTAGAAACATGCAGCAATAAAGATTTACTTTTGGCCAACAACAAAGCCAAGAAAGTGGCTTCATTTTGACAGTCCAAAGTTTGAACTGGACACATAAGAAGCCGCCCACAAAAGTAGCCTATAATTAAGTGAACAGGGAAATTTGTTAATGTTTGCTCTTTTGTTTTATCTCTTCATAGTCAAGGTTACATGGGCCACCTAGTTAGGAAGCAATACCCATTGAATCCAGTGGCCTTCATTTTTACACAAGATTACCTCACACACACAATATGATTATCACATAAACCACTCATCATACTCCTGAAGTGATAAATGAACAGGAAAACATTTGGATTTTCACACTCAGCACAACTGTGCATGAATAGCCTACACGAGTACATGTTTGCAATTAAATATGATGAAAATTCACAACTAACTGAAATAACAACCAAAAATCTAATAACAGGAAATATAGCAGACTTCCATAAATAAAATTGTATCAAGCAAGAATTCACACTTGTAAATAATAATTTTGTGTCAGAAATAATTCTGGGTTGAAAGGATTTTTGTGGGAGAAACTGCAAATGAGGCTCCTTTCATATCCCAAGAGCTGAGACAGAGACAGACACTCAATCTGTCTTGCAGTACCCAGATCACAAACTGCCAACTTGCCAGTCTTCCAGCTAACAAGGTGAGCTTCTTAACCTCTGAGCCATTGCAGCCCCCCCCCCCTTTTAGATACAAAGTGGATTTTAATGTACTGGTTATATAACATTAGATACTTGTTTATATGCAGTGATATTTTGTACATGAGATAAAGACTCTCATATCAAATAAAATATGGGTGTTTTCTTTCACTTACTATGGAGAATACATTAGCTGACACCAACACACTTGTGAAAGTCAAGATACAAATTTAAACCAAGTAAATAAAGTGCATGTATTCCTAAATAGTATAGTAAAACCCTGGGTTGTAATTTTGGTCCATTCCGACTGGTTTCGTTGGAAACCAGATCAATTGTATACCAGAGCACATTTTCCCATAGGAATGCATTGAAAAATTAAAAACCGGTCATGACCGGACCAAAAATAATAATAAAAATACCAACCAACCAACCAACCCCCCCCCCAAAAAAAATGGCAGACTTGATTGTCTCCCTCCCCTTGATAAATCCATCCAGCTGGTGATGGCTGGGGTGGAGAAAAGGGGTTGTTCTTAAAGGATTCACCCAGCGATGGGATGTAACAGGTTCTCACCAGTTAGCCAGAACTGGTAGTTAACTTTTCCCAGTGTCCTGGAGAACCGGTAGCAGCTTTTGGGGGGAACCATCTTCGGGGCTTACCTTTTCACTGGTTCCCCCACTGCGCATACGCGCCAAGCACTTGGTGTGCATGCATGCCTACAGTGCTTGGCGCGTATGCATGGCCTCCTAGCTGTCCTCCCAAGCAGAGAGGAGGAAGAGAAGCTGCTAGCCTGAAGCTCCCTATAGCCTGCTCCCCAGGGTAAGTGACTCACCTTTGGATGTGGTGTGTCTGTGTGTATTTTAATGTGTATTTAATACCTTTACCTATATTGACATACTACCACAGTTCCTAAAAAGGCCTGGTGGCCTGGCTTGGGGTTTTTAAGCAAAGTCTTGGAGTTACCTCATCAATAAGCTACACCTGTGCTGTTCCAAGTGCTGTTCCAATTGGAGACCCCTTAAGGAAGTATAGCTGTTTTACATTTACATTAAGGCATATTATCCTAGAGAACTGGTTTGGCTCTGGAGTAGCTCCAGATTCGTCTGCCGGCCTTGGCGAGACCTCAAAACGCCCTCCTTCTCAGTCACCGCCCAGGGGAACGGCGGGCAGGCGGGGCTCTACGAGAGTTCCAGCCCCGGGGGCCTTGGAAAAGGTAGCAAAGGGTTAACTGGGTGGGAGCGGCGGCAGCGAGCCTTGATGGAGGGGGCGGCGAGTTTGGTCTTCACCCTGAGCGGCGGAAGCCCGCGCGACACCACTGCTCAGCTATGCATCATGTATTTCTTGGTCTCTGAATCAATTTTGAACCTGACATAACCAATGCAAATGTAGTACCTTTTGCTAATCAAAATGTGCCCTCAGTCTCAAAACAGGTTTACTGAGATGCAAAGTCACTGATCAAAATGGTGGTGGTAATTTACAAATGCATAAGTTAAATTACAAAACTCACTGCAGCAAACTATCACTTACTAGCCTGGCGTCAGTCACATTATTAGGCACAGACCTGATTGCACACCTCTTAATGTGACATCATATTAGTGGTGGTTCACCATGAGGTATTATGTAAATAGTTTAGGAATCTGACTGCAGAGCCAGAAGTTGATTCTCCATTGTACCTCCTAGGAGGAGAGCTAGCCTGTGCAGTAATGGGCAAGCTGCACAGACCAAAGGTGCCTTCAGAAAAAAGAAATTGTAAATCACTTCTGCTTATTCTTTACCTACAAAACTCTGTATAGAGTTGCCATAAGTCAGAACTGACTTTATTGACAGGCTATTATTATTAAATCACTACCGGAATTCTGGAAACTGCATTTAATAGGACCTGTTCCTTGAAGAGTTGATGGCTAGATGACATCATTGATTCAGTCAGTGTAGATCCGGGCAGACTATGGAGGATGGCAGATGACAGAGGAGCCTGGCGCATGGTGGTCCATTGGGTCGCAAAGGGTTGGACTCGACTGTGCAACTGAAAAACAACAAATTCCTTGAAATAAATTCATGTTATTAAAACTAATCACCTTGCAAAATGAAGGCTAAATTTTGCTTAGCTAGGATAAAAAGAAGATACTGTAGTCACATTTCAAGGAGTTCTTTAAAAAGTTTGAATCTTTTCCTTGCCTCTTTCTAAACTACATTGCAAATACTGTATTGTATTAATTCCACTAATTGAGAAGAAAGAGCACATAAAAAAATCTAAAAATTTAAGTATAGAATCCTATGGGCTAACCTGTTCTACCACTGACTTCAGAACAAGCTTGTAGATTTCTTTGTAAATCTGAAATTACCAAGGTTTAGGCCATTATAGTTCTCAAAAGCAGCATGTAGCTTCTTAACACACAGGAAAAACTTGTGTTCTATGTTAATAGTTTGTTCTTGATCCAAGTTGAGTAATGCTGCAATACAAACGACTGAGACAAGTGAGCCAAATCACTCACTAAACCGTACAATATGTGTCTGTTTAACAAATTTGACAAGATACACATGTTAAAATTCCCAGCTCCACACAGCCTTCCATTGGAGAACTTGTGGCACAGTGGTTAAACTGCTGTACTACAGCCAGAACTTTGTGAGTTCGATCCTGACCAGTGATCAAGGTTGACCCAGCCTTCTGAGGTTGGTAAAATGAGTACCCAGCATATTTGAGGCAACATGTCCTGCAGACACCCTGAGTGAGAGAGATTGGAATTGCAGGCAAATGACAACACCTGTGAAATTCTAAAGTGGTAAAATCTTAGATGACGACTACTTGTTTTGGCAACCACTTTTTTCAATGGCTCCTAAAGATATGAATAAAACTTATTTTCACAAAAATACCAGTCTGCCTTCTCTGGAGAATATTGGCCATGAGAACATCACCTGGCTTACTCTGTACTCAATGAACAGAAATAAAATTCCCATCCCCAAATAGGAAACCCTAATGAAAACCTTCATCCAATTGATCTGACCAGAATCACTCTAGCAATAAAATGACAAGTTCTTTGTCATTTGATGATGGTAGTTAGCTAAAAATGCATTTCCTAGGTTCCTTTATACTAAATGGTTGTCTACAAATACAGAAAAACCTCTAAGAAGCACTCAGATTGCTGCACAGATGTGGGTAGAACAATTTAGTCCTTTCAAAAACAGAAAATAGTCTTCTCTTTCATTCCTCATATGAGAAGGACAAATAGAGGACACATTTTCTCTTTTTCTTGAACTTCTTTATTTCTTGTGTCTCGAGTATAATGTCAAACACAGCAAGTTTTAGTAGATTGTAATTTTATGTGGTATAGGGTATAATAATGCATGATACAATATAATGCTATCTTAAAATGCTTTTCTAATATATAATTAGAAAGTTCACTTTGGTGTTGTTATTAATGGTTGTTGTTGTTTTAAATCTTCAGTCACACCAGTGGTGGGATGTCAAAAATTTTACTACCCCACTGTGACATCATTACAGTGTGGGTGGAGCTAATGTCATGACATCATGGGCGGAGCCAACATCGTGATGTCTTGACATTGTGGGTGGGGCCAAAGAAAAAATAATAAATAAAATAAAATAAAAATAAGCACGCACGCACACGCACACACACACACACACACCTCTCTTCCTCCTCCCCGCTTGGGAGGATAGCAAGGAGGCAGTGCATACACGCCAAGTACTGTAGGCATGCATGCAAACCAAGTGCTTGGCGCACATGCGCAGTGGGGGAACCAGTGAAAAGCTAAACCCCGAAGATGGTTCCCCCCAAAAGCCGCTACCAGTTCTCCGGGACACTGGGAAAAGTTACTACCGGTTCTGGCGAACTGGTGAGAACCTGTTACATCCCATCACTGAGTCACACATTCTTCAGTCTATGTGAACTTTGACTTCTGACTCCAATGTTTAGAGAAACTCTTCAGCCTGGTATAAGGTAACAATAGTTGTGTGATCTCTTTTGACTATTATTGAAGGTCACACTTTTTACCAGAAGATAGAATAAAGTGCTGCCATTCCTGTTGGTTTAAACTGATCTTTTAACCCTCCTTCCTATTTTTGCCAAGATTCATGCAAGTGTATTCATTAAGCACTGAAGGTGATCTGCATGACCACAAGCGGAAAGAACAGAAGTGGGAATGGATAAGAACTTGCAAGACTTTGGTTTGGCACTAGAATCCTCTTTATAATGCATACGTAACAATATTATGCAATATTACATCTGGATATTAGTGACCCTTGCTTATGCCCACACTGGCCATGCAGCTGTTCTTCCGAGGCAACTCATATTGACATTCCAGTGTAATTGGCATATTTATTATTTGGTTGGATCCTAGATTTTTCTTCAGCAGAATGAAAGGGAGAGCTAGGCAACCCTGGAGTTGATTTTTTTTTAATGGCAACTTTCAAAATCCTGCTGCCACCATGGCAGCTGGGTAATCCCAAAAAGTTGTATTTTCCAAGTTCTGAAAATGACGTTGCTTATCAGAGGATGCTTCTGCCTACTTGTTGTGGATCTTTATGCAAAAATAAAATTGCCTATTCCAGGGTTCCTCAAATGTGGTTCTCCAGACATTCTTGGACTTCAATTCCCAGAAGTAGTTATGCTGACTAGGGCTTCTGATTGAAGTCCAAGAACACCTGGAAAGCCACGTTTGAGGAACCAGGGCCTATTCGACTACATCCTCAACCTTCTGTATAGCATTTTAAGTAGCCAAGAAAGGGAAACAATAAAGTTATCATCCTTCCAGTTGCATATACTGTACCTAAAACTGGATCCAACTCATCTCATCCAGGCTTCATTAGCACTTATTTAAGCTGACTAGCAAGTAAAATCATCCTTTCCCTTCTTTCATGTTCATAAATACCTATTGGTTTCTGTATACTGTGCATTTTTTTCATAGACAAAGGATCCCCTGTTCCAATATACTGTACTGTCAATATATTATCCAGTTTAGTGCACTGGTTATGACTTGCAAAGTTTCTGTTTGCTGGGATGAGCATATCCAATAGATCACTATGATCAAGGGGTCAACATGAAGCATAAAGCATGCTGTTACATATATCATTTTACAGCAAGCCAGGAGAACAAGCTGAGATGTAACCAATGTAACTGGAGGTGCTGTTAATGACAAAAGTTAACTTCTTGGGGTGAATCAGACTATCAATAACATTGAATAAATGATTTAGGAAACACAGCTACTAGTTAGAAGATTTCTGCTATGCCTGGTGCAAAGAGAATATGAGCAAGCTAGAGTGATGCACAGCATAATTGACATGTTTTAAAATATATCATGTTATTAATTGGTTATATTTCTACTGACAAGAACATATTTTCTAGACATTTAATCAACTGGATTTAAGCATTTAACAGTTTCCAATGAAACTAAGTTTTAAATCATTGAATTCTTATACATATGTGTGTTTATGCACATAGATGCACACATAGATATATATCAGAAAACAAAACAAAATAAAAAACACTGTAGCACTTTAAAGACTAACTGCTATATTTTGATTGTTAGCTTTCATGGATCAAGTCCACTTTTTCAGACAAGGAGTGAAACTTACAGGCATGGTTTTTATACATCAAATTCAGGGGTCAAAGGGAGCAGGGTGTGTTCTAGCAAAATGACAGACAAGAGGCAAGCACAACAATACAGCTTCCCACAGCCATCAGGAACAATAGATTTAATTTTATGCGAATTTTTAACTTGATTGTATGTATGTGTTTTAATTGTTTTTAGCTGTAAAGGCGCCCTGAGTCTTCGGAGGAGGGCGGGGTACAAATGAAATAAACTAAATAAAATTATTCAGATTAGCTCTAAATGTCTCCCTTTCAATCTCAAAGGGTCTGAGAAAACACTGTACCTGGTTACTTCTTGTTTTGCTAATGAGAATTGGCAGGAAGGTTGTAATATAATATATAAAATATCTAGCAGTATATAGTAATCTGTTTATCAAATTTGATAATGCCCCAGAAACCCTTCGCTGATATTCAATCCCCTGCAATGAATGTCTAACAGATGGATGTACACTAGTACCTCGGATAATGTTATGACTTGGTTCCACAAGTAATGATATCCGATTTTTAGCGTTGTCCGATGCATGCATCGTACAACGCTAAAAAAAAGCCTTGACTTCAGGAACAAACTGCGCATTTTGTCTCTGAAGTCATCGCTGTGGGTGGGGGGTGGATTGGGCTATCCAATCCACCCCCCACCCACAGTGATGGATCACTGCAGGAGGGGGGTAATTGGGTAGCCCAATCTACCCCCACCCGCAGTTATCTCTGCGACTGCAGTAGGGTCGGGGGAAAGGCGCGTGCCTTCCCCCCAACCCTACTGCAGTCGCTGTGAATGAAGAAGGGGTGAGGGAATCCCCAGCGCACACACTCGGGATTCCCTCACCTTGTCTTCATTCACAGAGCTTGTAGCTTGGAATGCAGGAAGGTGGGGGGAAGAGGCGCAATCTCGTGCCTCTTCCCCCCCCCCCACCTTCCTGGATTCCAAGCTAGTGCTGCGCTGAGTGGGGGTGGGGAATACCCACCCCACAAGGGCAGCTATGGATCGCTGCCCTTGCGGGGTGGGGTGGGTATTCCCCCTCTACCCAGCATTAGCTTTAAATGCACAAAGATCCATAGGAAGAGATGATTCACATCTCTTTTCCTTTGGACCTTCTTGCTTTTAAAGCTAGCCCCGGGTGGGGGGGTGTCGGGGGAATACCCTCCCCACCCCGCAAGGGGAGCTATGGATCGCTGCCCATGTGGGGTGATGTGGGTATTTCCCCCACCCCACCCAGGGCTAGCTTCAAAAGCAAGAAGGTCCAAAGGAAAAGAGACGCGAATCGCCTCTCTTTTCCTCTGGACCTTCTTGCTTTTAAAGCTAGCCCTGGGTGGGGCGGGGAGGGGGGGGAATACCCACCCCACCCCGCAAGGACAGAGATCCATAGCTGCCCTTGCGGGGTGTGGTGGGTATTCGCCCACCCACTCAACGCAGCACTAGCTTGGAATGCAGAAAGGTTGGGGGGAGGAGGCACGAGATCACGCCTCTTCCCCCCCTTCCTGCATTCCAAGCTACAAATGCTGTGAATGAAGAAGGGGTGAGGAAATCCCCAGCGCATGCGCTGGGGATTCCCTCACCCCTTCTTCATTCACAGCGACTGCAGTAGGGTTGGGGGAAAGGCGCACACCTTTCCCCCAACCCTACTGCAGTTGCAGAGATCACTGCAGGTGGGGGGTGATTTGAGTAGAAGTTCTACCCAAACCATCACCACCCTGCAGACCATTGCCTCAGATAACGCTAAAGAATCATTATCCGATACAAGTTTTTTCCAAAAAACTTGCATCATTATCCAATTCTAGCATTATCCGGTGCAATCATTATCCGAGTTATTACTGTATTTATTTTCTGCTGTCTCCCTTTCAATCTTAGTGTTGTAATTTCTCTGTTCCAGAATTGTAACTTTCAGGTCTTGCTGATTGCTGTGGGAATCTGTATTATTGTGCTTGCTTCTTGTCTGTCATCTTGCTTGAACACACCCTGCTCCCTTTGACCTCTGAATTTGGTGTATAAAAAACATGCCTGTAAGTTTTACTCCTTAGCTGAAGAAGTGGACTTGATCCACAAAAGCTAACAATAAAAATATAGCAGTTAGTCTTTAAAGTGCTAGTGTTTTTTATTTTGTTTTGTTTTCTGATATGCCTGAACCACAGACTAACACTGCTACTATTCAAAAAAAAAATTCACATATATACATGTATAATCTCTTTTATCTATTACAAATCTTCTAGACCAGTGTTTCCCAACCTTTGGTGTTTGGACTTGAATTCCCAGAAGCCTAAGTCAATTTCCCAAAGCACTGATCAACCAATGTACTGACTTAGGATTCTGGGAATTGAGTTCCCCTGGGGGGCATGGCCCCATATTGAGAACCACTCAATAGGAGGGAAATTAGGAGAGAAAATTGGATACCATTACAATGTATTTACAGGTAGTACTTTTGTCATGTGAATAGCTTTGACAGAATTAAAGTGATCTTAATTTATGGAAATAGGATCACTAATATTCTCCTCATCAAATTCCAGACATTTACATGGTGTTCATGGTCTTTCACTGCATCTTAACTACTGTGACTTCTTTCTTTCAACTAAGTAGATAGGATGCAACCAAGGGCCTGTCTACACAGAGGTATTTTGAGTGGTGTTTCACATTGATACTTATCTGTACTGCAATACATTTTATCTCTCACTTAACCTACCTTTCCATGTGCACTGGAGATGCTTTTTCTCCCATAACAAGGGTCCAGTTGTGGAAATTTGGAACAGTTTTGTTCAGACTTTAAAATGGTTAAGAAGCTGAATTTGACAATTGGAAGGTTGGCAGGTCAGCAGTTCAAGACCTAAGTGCTGCATGACAAAGTGAGCTCCTGTCTCTGTCCCAACTCCTGCCAACCTAGCAGTTCGAAAGCAAGAAATTGCAAGTAGATATCTGTTTAGTATGGTACACCTGGAATTGCACTTTTTCAGTTAGGGAACTAATTAAAAAGATAGATTTGACTAAAGAATAAGGAGGATTGTCATCCATTTTAATGTCACAACCCACTGCATAAATCACAGCATTGTCACCTCTGATAGCACTGCCCACAGTAGTGTTTGGTCTGAACTAACAGTCTACAAGGGATAAAGACCAGGATAATTGGCAATGCACCAAAATAAATGCAGCTGTAGGACTGTGCCAGAAAGTAGTAAGAGGGTTGGGTTGAAGTGCTTAAATTGAAAATATGGGTAGATGCTGTAACTTGAGTCAACCTAAACTACTGTATACCAAAAACAGGATACAGTATATTGAAAAAACATAAAAAATGGGATATATTGCCAGTGCAGACACACTCCAAGTCTCACATCTTTCACTTGGAAAATGCAGGTGAGGTCTTCTCTTTGCCTTCAGAACAGGCTTTTCTTAAGGGAAACACCATGCTAATTGTTTTTGTTGTGTATGTGGATTCTCACGAGAACAGGGCTGCAGAGATCCCAGAATAATTTACTGAGACCTAGACTGCAGCACAGACTATTTTAAGCTGCTGTGAAGTACAAGGTATCACTGTCAGTATTTGTGTACAGAGTTTGATGGCAGCTGTAAATCTTATCCTGAGCCTCTTTACCTGACTACCCAGTATAGTTAATCAACCCTCCCAACTCCAAAATCTGTCTTAGACCAGTATTCATTCTTTGAATGAATACTGGGTACACAGAAAGAGCCTCCTCGAAGATTGTGGTAATTTTTAACCACAATCTGGTGTATCCTGGTAACGGCAATCATGTATTGCCAGCTAATCTTTCTCGCACTAGGTCAGGTGAAAGGAACTGCAAAATGAACTCACCAAAAGGTACCTTCATTTTGGCAGTTTCATGTCCGGCCTAGAGATTGAAGAAAAATAATTCTTTGAAATGTTGCTTTTCTAACTACAGTACAATACTACTAAGAGATTGGATGGACAAATACTCTGTTTATTTAAATGAAATTTCAAGATATATCCAGGAACTAGGTTTCCTTTATTCTAGGACACCCAATGTACTGAGTAATGGGCTGGGCATGAATCTGGTAAGCCTGGATTCAAACCTTCATTCAGCGATGAGATCTCCTGGTGGCCTTGTGGTAGTCACTGTACCGTTTCATAACTTACCTCATATGTTTCTTTATTTCTTACATCCTTGTCCATCAAGGACAAAATTAGGAGGAGAACTATGCAATACAGATGAAAATAACAACAATAGATGGGGTGTATTTCTAAAAATCTTAGGAATTTCTCCCTCTCCTCATCTCAACTTGCTATATTTCCTGCACTGGGTCCTTACGGAACATCGTCAGTAAATATATCTGGCTAATTCCCAAAGGCCATGTGTTGTTTATCAAATTTCTTGCTATATTTCATCTCCTAAGAAAGGGGAGTCTTTCTAAAACACACTGCTGCATTTTATCAATGCCATGTTTTATTGCAGAGTTTAAGTGTTTTATTGTACATGCAATTTTACTTTACAAACCACTCTTGTATTTTATCAGTGCCCTGTTTCTATTGTTTTCTGCACATTTTAACTGTTTTACTGTACACAATTGTTTGCTTGTTTAATTAACTGACATATCCTGGGAGGGGACTACAGTGGCTCAAGTCACTAAGACGCTGACTGGGAGACAGAAGGTCAGCAGTTCGATTCCCGAGTACTACAGGACGGAATGAGCTCCCGTCTCTGTCCCAGCTCCTGCCAACCTAGCAGTTAGAAAGCAAGAATTGCAAGTACATAAATAGGGACCACTTCAGTGGGAAGGTAACAGCGTTCCATGCGCTCTGGTGTCTAGTCATGCCTGCCACATGACCATGGAAACGTCTGCAGAAGCAGGCAGCGCTGGCTCTTCGGCTTAGAAACAGAGATGAGCACTGACCCCTAGAGTCAGATACGATTGGCTTTCGAGCAAGGGAAACCCTTACCTTACTATCCTGGGAACTTTTGTATAGCTCTTCTTGTCCCTTTTCTATTGGAGACCAGGCATCATAATGTTGATTCAGACACTAGACAGAGATGTTGTGTCACATCTGAACTAATCTTCAAAGCATGTCATCCAAGAAGTTATTCTACACATTCTCCCACACACACCTCTATTGTACCTACAATAGTCAGCTATAAAGACTGTAGAATGGTCTGTACATGACCTATGTTTCACAGCTTTCTGCATTTTAAGTAGAATGGGGCCACTTAGATACATGACAAATTTTCTGTGAATGTGGATAAAAATAATCATTGTAGCATTCATTCATTCATTCATATACTGCCCATCTGTGTGGTCTACCCACTCTAGGTAGTGTACAACATTGAATAAAATATAAGAATACAATGTTAAAAATATACAGATATATATACAGACTTGAAGGGACTGCAGTGGCCCAAGCAACTAAGACACTAACTGGAAGGTGGCAGGTCAGCAGTTCAATACTCGAATACAGCAGGACGGAATGAGCTCCCTTCTTTGTCCCAACTCCTGCCAACTTAGCAGTTGGAAAGCAAGAAATTGCAAGTAGATAAATAGGGACCACCTCAGTGGGAAGGTAAACAGCATTCTGTGCACTCTGGAGTCTAGTCATGCCTGCCACATGACCATGGAAATGTCTGCAGAAGCAGACAGTGCTGGCTCTTCATCTATGAAACAGAGATGAGCACTGAACTCTAGAGTTGGATATGACTAGCTTTCAAGCAAAGGTGACTTTTACCTTTATACAGACTTGATGTAATTTGTACATTTAAGTTTAAAGCCGGATCTAAAATTACCCCTTGGGGTAAAAATCACCTCATCTAATATTGGGACCAGGTCATCTAGATGGTTGCTTCAACACCAGGACCTTTGTCTTGTCCAGATTCAGTTTCAGTTTGTTTGGTTTAGTCCAGTGGTCTGCAAATAGTGGCTCTCCAGGTGTTTTGGACTTCAATTCCCAGAAGCCCAAGTCAGCACTACTGTTGATCGAGGCTTCTGGGAATTGAAGTCCAAAACACCTGGAGAGCCACTATTTGCAGACCAAGGGTTTAGTCCAATTGAGACTAGATAGTCATCAAAGCACCAGAGTACATCCACTGCAGAGGTTGAGAAGAAGAGGTAGAGTTGGGTGTCTGTGTATTGATGACACCAAACTGTGAATCTCTGGATAACACCTCCCAACAGTTTGATATAGATGTTAAATAACTTCAGGGAGAGGATCAACCCTGTGGTACCCCATATTGGAGGGTTCATGGGGCCAAAACAACTCCCCAAGTTGAATTTTCTGGGTCCAGCTGCTGAGGAAAGAATGTAGCCACCACAGTTCAGTGCTTCCAGTACCCAACCATAACAGCCTCTCCAGAAGGTTACCATGCTCACCAGTATTGAAATCCACCAAAAGATCCAAGAGCAACAGGCAGGAGGAAGCCCCCATGTCTGCTTCCCAGAAAATATCATCTTGCAGGATGACCAATGACGTTTCAGTGCCATGACAAGGCTTAAAACCCGACTGGGATGGATGCAAACAATGGGTTTCATCCAAGAACACCTGCAGCTGGTTGGCCACCATCCTCCAAATGACCTTGCCAAATAAAATAGGAATGTGGGCTACAGGCCTGTCGTTTTATCAAGGTTATCCATAGCAGCAGGTACCATTTCAATTCTGCCTATTTTGCATACATCCGATCTCATGGTTTGTACAATCAAATGCAAAGGTATCTACAGTATACTGAATTTTTTGGAATAGTAGCCGTGTTAGTCTGTGGTTCAGGCATATCAGAAAACAAAACAAAATAAACAAAATAAAATAAAGTAAAAACCACTGTAGCCCTTTAAAGACTAACTGCTATATTTTTATTGTAAGATTTTGTGGATCAAGTCTACTTCATCAGACAAAAAGTAAAACTTACAGGCATGTTCTTTATATACCAAATTCAGGGGCTCAAAGGGAGAAGGGGTGTGGGCAAGACAACAGACAAGCAAGCAAGCACAAGTTTGCAGCTTCACATAGCCATTAGCAACAATAGATTATTCAGATAAACTCTAAATGACTCCTTGAGATTGAAAGGGAACATGCCTGTAAGTTTCACTCTTTGTCTGATGAAGTGGACTTGATCCACAAAAGCTAACAATAAAAATATAACAGTTAGTCTTTAAAGTGCTACAGTGTTTTTTATTTTATTTTATTTTGTTTATTTTGTTTTGTTTTGTTTTCTGATATACAGTATACTGAATGGTGCTTGCACTAAAATTAATTGGTCAATACATTGCTACCCTTTCCTTTTGGGTTTTTTAGCTGCATTTCTCAGGCTGCTTGCTTTTTAACTGATTACTATGGATTGAGTTCTATTACTTACTTCACATGAGTTAGTCTTTAACGTGCCACAACTTTTTTTGTCTTTTTTATCTGTTCTGTTCTGTTTACTCTCAGATATGCTTGCACAGACTAACATGGCTACCACTTCAAACATTACTTCATTGAGTAACCTTTACAGGCATTTAGAACGTCAGTTAGTGATACTGTATTGTCTGCATGTTATCAACAACCTCTCCACTGACAATGGTACTACCATTTCAGTCAATGAGTGTATCTTCCCTAAAGATGTTCGTGGAGTACAAATTGAAAAAGAGTGGAGGCAGTATGCATCTTTATCAAGTTTTTCTTTGTCTCCAGTCATGCAGGCTATAAATTCACTACAGCTTTTTGATTTTTGTTTGCCAACAACTCCATCAGTGTTTAGTTTTAGTCTGTCAAAAGGTTTCTCACATGTGATAAAGAAAGCACACACAACCACATTCATGTCACTGCATATCCTGAAGCAAGACCTGTGCGTGTGCGTGTGCGTTGGGTTCTCAGCCTTTTCTAGTCCGGAGCCAGGACTGCTCTCCCCACCTGCCCACACACACCCCACTGCTTATGGCTGCCGTAAACGAGTCCACGGTCAATTCTGGTGGCGGCGGCGGTGGCGGCTGGAGCGAGGGCAGGGATTGGATTATTTGACACCATTGGTTGGATCCAGCCCATGGGCCATAGGTTGAGAATGCCAAACCTAGACTGACAAATTTCTTTCAAGATGAGAAGTGTAAAAATGTGTTCAATTAACCAACCAACCAATCAATCTGAGTGGCAAAGGAGTTATTGGGAGATTGATAAAATTAAATTTGAATTTTGTGAAAGTACTATTTTAAACGTGAAAAAGGAAGAGCTGGCTTCAAATTTGCTGTCAGCTGCAGAGTTTACTGGAAAATTTGGATCAGTAATCCAGGAGGTAGTCATGTTAGTCTGTTTCAGCTGAAACAATCAAACAAAGTGTTATGATACCTTTAACTTCCATAGATTAAAATCCATTTGTTCTATTATAGCAGGGGTTGGTGGCAACCTACAGTTAATGGGCCAGATCTGGCCCATGGTACCAAACCATCTGGCCCATGCCCTCACTCCAACCACCACAGCTACCGCTGCCACTGGAATCGGCCACAGACTTGTTTACAACAGCCGTAAATTCATTTACGACAGCCACATACATGTTTACAGCAATGTTTATGGCGGGGAAACGACCAGTCCAGTCCCCTCAACTATCTGAGGGAGTGTGATCCAGCCTCTGACCTAAAAAGGTTGCTGACCCCTATATTACAGTATCAACAGCCATGTCAGTCTAATTTTTCTCATCAGGTTGCTATGAAGATCAAAAGGAGTGTAAGTGGTCTAACCAGGCATGCTGTCCTCCTCTATATAGCAAAGATGGGATGCACTGGTGTTGGTACTTATTTAGTAACACTGCACAATAGTTTTGCTACTGGGAATAACACATGATTTACATGATATCGAGTGTGCTGATTCCAAATCTGAACTCAGAATTTGCCTATCATGTACAGATTTTAAGGTGTGCTATAGCTGTTCAAGTGGTCGGTAATTGGGTAATGTATTTTTACATAGAAACATTATAACAGTTGCAGGTACCACTATGCCTGCTGCACCTCAGCTGAATCATATCCCCTGGTGGCATGCATGCTCCAGCAGCAGCTGTGCATGTCTGGGCAAGTCAGTGAACTGACATCAGAAATAGGTGTATAAGACGAGATGAACCAAGGGCTTGTAAAACCATTTTATGGGATAGAACAGCTAGGCCACAGTGAGTCTGTTTTTAGCTAAAGATGAGTAGGTGCAGCTGTGTTAATAAAGCAGACAATTTTTGCTACATTTGTGGCAAATATACCCCACGTGATCAATGCAAGAACCTAACCCAGAGGGTGAGATTTGCTAACTTAAGATCCTGATGTCCTAGGCAGAATCAGACTTCAGATTTGGATTCAGTCCACTTGATTTATTATAGGACACATGGATTAGACCACGTAGCAGTCAATATTTATGTTGTTGTGATGCAGTGTAATCAAATCTTTCCATGTGGGCAAATACTAAAGTTAAAGTTCAAGTACTTTGGCCACCAAATTGGAAGAGAGGACTAATTGGAGAAGAGCCTGATGCTAGGAAAGGTCAAGGGCCAAAGGAGAAGGTGGAGGCAGAGGATGAGATGGTTAGCATCGTTGATGCAGTTGGCATAGATCTGGGTGGACTTCAGAGGAGGGTGGATGACAGAGGAGCCTGGCATGTTGTGGCCCATGGGTTTGCAAAGGGTTGGGTTCAACTATACGACTGAACATCATACTATTCTGATAACAGAAAAATATGCTTTACTTTTAAATACTTTGATTTCAGTCTAACTGTTGTTAATAAGTATGAAATCAAGTCCAGACCCATTGATCATTCTCAAATATTGATAAAAACCCTATTTTTGAAGAATACATCTATATTTAGCTTTAATATATCATTCATTTGCTTAACAACCACTTCTCAAAATTTTAATATCGTCTCACATTCCCACCACATACAAAAGTACTGTAGATACCAGCATCCTGATAACATCTCATGTGCTGGATAGCTCTAACAGAGCATGGGGAGAGGAACTGAAATTCACAATAAAGTAAAATGAAATAAAATATCAGTGTGTATTATTGGAGAAGTGAGAACTGTTACGTTGGATACCAATAAAGAATACCAATAGCCAATAACTTCACCCTGTTTAAGTATCCGATCTTCTGATCTGACAATATCAATTTTATACAACGTGACAGCCAATGGGAAATCACAGTTCTACACATATACAGTAATACCCCAGATAACGATTGCACCAGATAACGCTAAAACCGCATAACGACGACAAATTTGGAGGGAAGATTTGCACCGGAGAATGTTCTTTTTAGCATTATCTGATACAGTCGTTCTTAGCAGCAGGGTGGCTGGAAAGCTGAATGGGGTTCTCCATTCAGCTTCCCAGCCACCCTGCAGCTACGGAGGCAGGGGTGGGGAGGCTGGAAAGCTGACGGGGGGCTCCCCCGTCGGCTTCCCCAGCCACCCCACAGCTGCGGAGGCAAGGGCGGGTGGCTAGGGAAGCCGACAGGGAGTCCCAGTCAGCTTCCCCAGCCACCCTGCAGCTGTAGATCAGGTCCTCTGATCTCTCTGGAGCAGGCAGGTGACCCGCTCTACAGCTGTTACTGGGCTTCCCCGATGTCCCCAGCCAGTGGAGCAAGCCAAAACGTCAGGGTTCAAACCCTGATGTTTTGGCTTGCTGCACTTGCTGAGGACGTCGGGGAAGCCCAGAAACAGCTTGGATCGGGTCTTCCCACCTTCCTGGACCCGGCAGGGGGGTCACAGAGCCCAAAATTGCTTTTAAAAAATGGATTTTTTTTTTACCAATTTTGGGCTCCCTGACACCCCTGCCGGGTCCAGGGAGGTGGGAAGACCCGATCCAAGCTGTTTCTGGGCTTCCCCGATGTCCTCAGCAAGTGTAGCAAGCCAAAACGTCCGGGTTCAAATCCCGATGTTCTGGCTTGCTGCAGCCTCCAGGGAAACAGGGCTTTTTTTAATGTTGTGCGATCAACGTATCGCAGAACGTTAAAAACCGGATAACGACGAGACTTGTGGAACCAAGTCTCATCGTTATCTGAGGTACTAAAGTACCTGATTTGTAGTCTAATCATACATCTATCTAACAGGTATGAATACCACGGGTCTTTTTTTTTATGTTGGAAAGTGATTTTGAAGTATCTTCACTTGATTATTTGCCTGGTGGCTATTTTTCTAAATATGGAGTTTGTTTGCCATCTTTAATATTGGCAACCATCTTGAATAATGAAAGATGAATTATGAAACATGAAAAAAATGTCAGTTATCTAGAAGGTGAATTTAACATTTCTAACAAAAATAACCTTCAGTTCATATTGTCTTTATTTTTGTATTAATGTTTTAAAATATCTTTAAATAGATTTTGCTACAGTCTGTAAACAACCACTCTTGGAATAAGGCACAGGGCATCCATAATATGCTAGATGAGAGCTTCTGTATGCTGTGTATATTATCCAAGGATAGGTTTCCTTTGCTTTAAAACCAGTTGTAACTGAATCTAGGGTTCAGTGCTCATCTCTGTTTACAGCCAAAGAACCAACACTGTCTGCATCTGCAGTGGTTTCCATGGTCATATGGCAGGAATTACTAGACAATGGAGTGCACAGAGTGCAGTTACCTTACTGCCAAACCAATACCTCTTCATCTACTTGCAATTGCTTGCTTTTGATCTGCTAGGATGGCAGGAGCTAGGACAAAGATGGGAGCTCATTCCATCATGCAGCACCAGGTCTCAAACTGCTGACCTGCCATCCTTCAGGTAATCACATTCAATGTCTTAACCACTAAGCCACTGCAGTCCCTTTACCCAGAGATAGACTGGGCTATTTGAAGAAGTCCCACAGCCTAGTGCAGGGTTTCCCAACCTTGGGCCTCCATGTGTTCTTGGACTTCAATTAACATGAAGCCCAAGTCAGCAATCCTGCTGATGAGGGCATCTGGGAATTGAAGTCCAAGAACATCTGGGGGTTCATGGTTGAGTAACCCTGGTCTAGTGTAATACATTTAGAATTGTACTGTGTCATTTACGGCAATATATGAGCAGAGAACTAAACTGTACTACAATCCTGTTGGTGATTTGTGTATGTGTAAATTAAATGGACAAATGCACTGGGGTAGTCACTAATGATGGGGCTGTTGCATGATTAGATGTACACCTGTTTTGCAATGGGCCATGCTTTTTAATGCAACTGATGTCTTTTTTTCTGGCAGCTCATAGAAATGTAATTCACCAACTGAATTCTGGCAAGTGTCATGGTTGAAATGGGGCCTTGTGTTCTTTTCAAATCTATAATGGAGATTTCTGTGTCCTGCTCTCTGAAGGGGAGGAGTGTACTTCACTGAAGTGATGCAGTATGGGCTATCACTGGGCGGAAGATGCTCAGTAGTCAAAACACTCAAACCCTCCTGTTCTTGGAGAATTGAAACCTAATTTGTGATAGGCATATGATCAGTGGTGGGATGTCAAAAATTTTACTACCCCACCGTGATGTCATCATAGTGTGGGTGGAGCTAACATCATGGTCGGGGCTAAAGAAAAATATAAAAAATAAAATAAAAATAAACTCTCTCTCACACACACACACACACACACACACACACACACACACCTCTCAACCCACCCATCCACCCACAACACAAACCCGTAAATAAATAAATAAATAAAAATTACATTACAAACCCCAAGCCAGGCCACCAGGCCTGCCGGCTGCCAGGCCTCTTTAGGAACTGTGGTAGTACGTCAATATAGGTAAAGGTATTAAATACACATTAAAATACACACAGACTCACCACATCCAAAGGTGAGTCACTTACCCTGGGGAGCAGGCTATAGGGACCTTCAGGCTAGCAGCTTCTCTTCCTCCTCCCCACTTGGGAGGACAGCAAGGAGGCTGCGCATACGCGCCAAGCACTGTAGGTGTGCATGCACACCAAGTGCTTGGCACGCATGCGCAGTGAGGGAACCAGTGAAAAGGTAAGCCCCGAAGGTGGTTCCCACCAAAAGCTGCTACCAGTTCTCCCGGGCCCTGGGAAACGTTACTACCGGTTCTGGAGAGCTGTTGAGAACCTGTTACATCCCATCACTGCATATGATACTGTGTAGTGATTGGCTGGAGTCATTCTGAGGGTGGAACTTGTTGAAGGAGATGAAAAGATGGGGAGGAGAAAGAACTTTTTCTGTGTTCTTCCCCATGATTCATAAGTAGTTCTCTAAGGTACTTTCAACTCTGCAAACATGTAGTCTATTAAACCAGAGGGAGAACCCCTTTGGGCTTTCACATTTAGTCAGGCTTTTATTGTTTTAGTGTACTTTCTGAACTAGAATTGCTTCATTGCCTAGATTTGTTTTGCTTCTGGAACTTATGCTTTGCTACAATACATTTTTAAAATACAAGAAGATGACTGGAGTTGTTTAATTTCATATGCTCTATTGTACTTACAGCCTAGATATAGGTCAGGACATGTGAGAAGACAATCCAGGTACGGTCCCACCTACGTGTAGACCAAGTTCTACTCATGCGTAACGGGTCTGTTACAGCAAGTACAGTAATACCTCGGATAACGTTTACCTCGGATAACGCTAAAATCGCATAACGTTAAGTAATCTGGGGAGAAGAATTGGATCGAATAACATTAAGGTCCTATGGGATGAATCGGATAACAACCGCTAAAGCCTATGTGGTTACAATGTATCTCTATGGAGCTTTAACATTATCCGATCCATCCCATAGGATTTTAACATGCATTGGATAACACTGAAATCAGATAACACCAAGACTTGTGGAACCAAATCTTAGCATTATCCGAGGTATTACTGTATAACTATGGGCCAGAGGCAGATAAGTACAATGATGAAGGAGAAGCCATCACTATACCTTCTTGTCAGCTTCCATTGGCACTGTCTGACAATAGCTAGAAACAGAATCTGAGTTTAGGTGGCCATTGGTCAGACTGAAGAAAGCAATTTCCAAATTTTCATAAATTTTGGCTAAATTTATTCTTCTTTCATACCTTCCTGTATCTTATGCTTAACAATCTTCCAGACTCCCAAGCATATAAGAAAAAGCTATGTACTGTACACTTTTTAAAAAATTCTATAGTCTGCAATTGCTAAAGGCAGTGCAAATTGGTGATCCCTTTCCTATTGGTTTGCAATAGTGAAGGCTAGATGTCGCCAGGATATGAATAGGCACCATGGGACTGCTCCTGGGATCAAAGGTCAAAGTTTAGTGATGTATGTAGTTGTCTCACTAATGGGTCCTATTGATTATTACCCAGAGAAATGACAAAGAGCTCAGACTCCTCCCTTTCCCTACCAGATACTGGCGACCATGCTTACCCTTTGAGCTCTGAACAATCGGCAGGATACAGTCAAGCTTTCAAAGTAGATCGACACCAAGGCAGCAGATGAAATGCTGCAGCATGGTAAGTGGTAAATGATAAATGGGCCTGAGAAACTTCTCCACAGCAAAAATACCTGGGAGTGAAAGCAGAATAGATAAATAGCATATAAAGTACAGTAGAACTCCGTATAGTGATCGCCGCATACAGCAATGAAAATGCATAGCGATGAGGCTTGAAGGGGGGAAAGGCATTCCGCATAGCGATCATTCCTATGGGAAAATCTGTTCAACGATTTTCCAATGGGAAAAACTGCTTAGTGCCAAACATCGTTGTACGGTTTTTCCCATAGGGAAAATCATTGTACGGATTTTCCCATAGGGAAGATCGTACAACGATGAAAACCACATAGCAATGAGCTCCGTGGAACGGATTAAAACTGCTATGTGGAGTTCTACTGTACTTAGAACAAAACAGAGTCTTGTGGGACTCCACAATACAGTTCAGCTAGATGAGAAAAACGCAGCACAACAAAAAGTGGTCGGCTGTGCTGGTACCAAGAATGCTGCAAACGAAGAGGTTCTTTTCTCTCAGCTATTTCAGGAAAACCTTGATCCTATTCACTGTCAAAATTGTTCCTCACTACAGTGTTCTTGTAAAATGAGTTTGAAATGTTAGTATCAAGGCCCAAACTAACAGGTATCAATTTTTCAAGAGCAAGTAATTTCACAAGTTTTTATCAGATATCTATGACGTTATGTGTGACTGTAGAGAATATTTAGCACTAGAAGATCACACTCTGTGACCTCCATCTATTAGGAGCTTTGCTACAATCCTTGATAATCAGCTTAAAGTACTCAGTTTCTCTTTATTGGTACTGATCTTAACTCAGGCAACCATTGTTATACCGGGAATGCTCAGAACACACAATTCCCCAGATCCTCTTGAACTCCAGAAAAATTAGCGCTAGCTAACATAGCTAACGAGGAAGGATGATGGGAATTGTAATTACAAAACATCTCAGAGCCCTTAATTTGCTGTACATCCTGTAACACCATTTCCAAGCAAAGCCACAAAGAGTCCTAGAGTGAGCCCTGTATTTCTTTTCTTCTTCTGCTGCTGCTGTATCTGTGGTCATCATGGCAGTAAGCCATGAAGACTGTCCTGAGAATATAATGCAGTAGCCTTTCATCTGCCCTTCGCATCACAGCATGACACCCATATCAATGATCCAGTCCCACAAGTCACTTTCTGGTCTTGAGCCCTTTTGGAACACAGAGTCCTCATCTGCCCCAGGACAGTATTGATGAAGCTGCTGCCCTCCATCAAGTTGGATTCAAGTAGGATTTAATCCACTTGGGGGCCATCACCCTTTCCTGTGGACTTCGGCACCCAAGTCCTCAGGGTCATCAGGTTAGTTAACCACTTGACATTCAGTGTTGAGTTGCTGGCAGTATGGTCTACTCTATTACCATAGCAGGATAACCTGGTATTCCTTTAAGTAACCCCCCCCCCCCAAAAAAAAAAACACCTTTCATTGTCCTAGCATGAGCTTCACATTTTGTACATTAAATTGCTTTGTTTTGTCATTGTTCATGATGATAAAAGTCTTAAGCTGCTACCACCTGTTTTGGGACAAATTATGTGAGTGATGGGAGGGGTGCATAACTCAGCCCCAGAGCCACCTAGACACACTGAAATTGGAGAGAGGCTTTTGCTGACTTTCCTCTCAAACCTCTCCAAGTTTAGTGAAGTTTGGATTTATGACATCCAAGGTATGACACCCCACCTCCCAATCACTCACCAAATTTTCCCCAAAACAGATGGTGGCAGCCTTAAGACTTTTGCATAGTACTGTAAATGCAGGCTTGATTTTTGTACACAATTACTTAGGCACAGGGCTCTGAGGAATCTCATTGCTCAATGATGAATTATGCTATTGGCTTCTAATTGTGAGCTCAATGTCTTGTGTTGTCCAATCGAAATTCTTCTTGCCTTACAAAATTTTATACAAAAAGTTCAATTTTTACATGACAACCCATGTGTAGCCCATGCATATATCTGGTCCACATCTAAAGAAAGCTATGTTTCACTCTGAAATGAGTATCTAAAACATGCACAGTAAAGAGGGAAAGACTGTCTGCATTCTAAACTCCCCATTCTTCTTTGGAGTCAACTAGATGGTAGAAGTGATCAAAGCCATTGGAAAAGGTTCCTGAAAAGATGGGGTACATTAAGGACGTTATTGGAAAGCAACTCCAATGGTTCCTGACCCTTGCCAATGCCAGCTGGGGCTGTTGAGAGTTTCAGATCAACACCATTTGTTGGGCAGCATGGTTTCCAGTCATTTCTGGGTTATGGATCAATAAAAGTGATGGGCAGTTGAGTTCTCTTCACATGACTTACCTTTTGATCATAAAATTAGACTCCTGTAGTCTGGCGGACATATGAATCAACATGCCACTGAAGTCATACACCATATATTCATTGCTCATTTTTAAAAATCAACAAAATTTCCTAGATAGGAAAAACTAGCTTTGAGTCAGCCTCCTGACTTCTGGCTAGCACAGATTCAAATGTAACAAGACAATGTTCTGTTTGTACATTATGAAGGATACAAAGAGCTTTGGTATGGGAAGGCAAGATATCTATGTTCTTATTTATCTTTTTCAATGGCAATTTATAAACCACATCCAAGAAAAGTTCAACAAAGTCAAGAAAAATGTCTACAAGACACACACAGCTCCCCCTGGAGTGGGTCAATGTGTCTTCCAAAACTCATATTCTCCCTCTGAAACCCAGACAGAGATTTTTAAAATTGCCCACAAAATACAAGCCACTGCCCCTCAAAGCCTTTCAGGGGCATGGAAGGCATTATATACTTGCTCTTACTTCCCCAGGATTGTTTTAACACTCAAAAGGCCCATTTTGAAAACTGAAGCCACTATCAGAGTCGTTGTTGACCACAACTCATATCTGAGAATGCCTCCCCCCCCCCCCGAAGCAAGAAAAATGTCATTGGCGTGAATTTGTTTAAGGTGGATCTCAGCTTGCCATGAAGTGACCAGTGATGGGATGACCCTGGTTCCATCCGGTTCCCTGGAACCAATAGGAACAATCTCAGAGGGTTCTCCGAGAGGGTAGCCCATTTTAAGGCGTCCGGTTCCGGACTCCTCACCGAAAGAAAAAAAAATTAAAATTGGAGCCAAAATGGCTCCAATTTAGTGCACATGTGCAGAAACTCAATCTGACGCATTGCGCATGGCTCCAATTTTTTTAAAAAAATTTCTTTCAGAGCCAGAGCTGCACCTTTTCAGAGCGGCTCCGGGAGTGGCGACGCCACCGCCCTGGGGCCGCCAAGCTTCCACGGACATGCTGAGGCCTGCCCGGGCCGTCCACCACCACCGAGCCCTCCCAGGGACTTGGGGCCAACAAGCCCCCATGGCCTGGGGATGCCTGGTGGGGTGCACCACCTCCTCCTCCGCCGGGCGCCTGCAGCTTCCTCGGGCCGGTGCCTTTTCGGCCCAGCTCCAGCTGTGGCCATGGCCAGGGGCTGCGGCCAGGGGCTGCAGGCAGTGGTAGCTCTGGTGGCAGCTCCGGCCATGGCCAAGGGCTGCAGGCGGTGGCGGTTCTGGCGGCTCTGGCGGCGGTGGCCGGCTGCTGCAGGCGGTGGCTCCTGCGGCCGCGGCCTTCGGAGGAGGAGGGCAGCGTGCCTTGCCAGGTGGCCCCGGGCCATGGGGGTTCGTCGGCCCCAAGGAAGGTAAGTAAGTGACGGTTTTGTATTTGGGGTGGGTGGGTGATTTATTTGTGTTTTGGGTGGGTGGTTGTATTTTTATTTAATTTTTATTTTATTTATTTATTTTATTTATTTATTTAAGTTATTTACGGGTTTGTGTTGTAGCTGTCTGGTTGGGTGGGTGGGTTGAGGGGTGTGTGTGTGTTTATTTTTATTTTATTTTATTTTTTTATTTTTGGCCCCGCCCACAACATCATGACATCATGATGTTGGCTCCGCCCATGACGTCATGATGTCATGACATTGGCCACGCCCATGATGTCCATGACGTCATGGCGTGGTAGTAGAATTTTTGTCATCCCATTACTGGAAGTGACCCACGCACTATGATCTCGGAACCATCCCCTGTGGCACACATCAAATAAGACATGCAGGATTCAACACCGGGACTGCAATGGACTGCTGCAGCCTTAAGGATATGGCCAAAGTGCACCTTCAAAGCCAGTCCATCTGGCATGGCCTCTTCTGCCTCCATGACCGTTGGGAATCAGAGTTCCTCCTCTGCTCGTTTTGCTGTTGGGCCCAATATGATGGTTTCTAGTGGGATTTCCTCCACTGAGGGGGCCATCACTCCACCTAAAGGGGCTCATCTGCCCATAGCCATTGGCCCCTTTAGGGAGTCAGGTTAGTTAAATGCCGCCTAACATTCAGTGTTGAGTCACTGGCTGTATGGTCTACTTCAATTTCTTTAAAACCTCTAAAATATCTAGAACACGTGAAATTGTGTGTGTGTGTGTGTGTGTGTGTGTGTGTGTTTTAAGGGCAGGTGGAAATCTTCAAAAGACACTGTGAGCCCTTGCTCTGGCTTCACAGTGTGTGGGATTCTTACCCACTAAAACCACCTCCCATTACGCCCTGCCACCCCACGGGACCGCCGTCAGGCATTACTTCATGGGGGGCAAAATGGCTATTAAAAAACCCTCCTCCAATTTGGCTCCTAGCCCTCCTTCTCCTCTATATCTCTGGCTGCCCTCTTCGCAGTCTCTCCACACGTCTAAGTTCCAAGATGACCCCGGCTGCATAATTGGACACCGCGACCCAGGTAGTCTCCCTACTCAACATCTCACTGATGATATCTTCTGGAGACAGCTGTTGTCGAAAATGCCCCTGTAGAATTTCCCGTTCTGCATCAAAGCGTGGACAATGAAAAAACACGTGCTCTGCATCTTCCTGCACGGGCTGGCAGATGGGGCCAGTGTGTGTGTGTGTGTGTGTGTGTGTGTGTGTGTGTGTGTGTGTGTGTGTGTGTGTGTGTGTGTGTGTGTGTGTGTGTGTGTGTGTGTGTGTGTGTGTGTGTAATAGTGCTAATTGGACTCATCCGGGACAAAAAAAACTGGGATCCTTTTGAAGAGATGGGGTGAACTCTAATGGTATGTAGCCCTCTAAGATCCAGAGAGGAAGAAAAATGGCTCCAACCCCTTGGGTATACAAAGCTCTGTTCTAAGCTATTAAAAAAAAAACCAGCCATTACTTTTGTGAAAAAATAAGTTCTTAGTCATTTTATATCTAATTGGCTTAAGGCTATGGTGACTAAAAGACCACTCCCTCCCACATGAACCTGCTGTAATGAATCTGGAAGCTTTAATTATGAAAATAAGCTCACCAGAATGTGTCACCATGCTTCAGTTAATCACAGCGGCTTCTTGTTTGGAGAAACGAAACTTTTCCCCTTGAACTTTGTATTGAGATTTCCCAGTGAAGCATTACATCACTGGGATGAGCGCCCCTAGTGGCTCCTTTAATCATCAGGGGAAGGATTACCCAGACCACCTCAGTGAAAGTTCACACCCTTTGAACTTCAGAAGTGAACCACCCAGAGAGGGGGGAGGGCAAAAGCTTTGGCACCTTGCCAGGATTAATGTCTGATCCTGGTAAAGTGACCTTGAGAGATCTTGCAGAGATAACAGCAATGATGGGCTGTCAAAAATTTTACTACCACACTGTGGGCGGAGCCGACATTGTGGGCGGAGCCGATTGCATGACATCATGACATCATGGGCAGAGCCAACATCATGACATCATGGGCAGAGCCAACATCATGATGTCATGATGTTGTGGGCAGAGCCAAAGCAAATAAAATAAAAAATAAAATAAAAACACAGTACACATAAAAATAGAAATAAAAAACACATAAAAATACAAATTAAAATAGACATTAAATAGAAATAAAAAACATAAACATACAAATTAAAATAGACATTAAATACACATAAAAGCACACTACATAAAATACACACACACTTCAACCCACCCACCAACCCAAAACACAAACCCTAGTCACTTACCCTGGGGTCGGGGAGCAGCAGGCAGGCAGCAACAGCACAGCAGTAAAGCGGTGCGGTGGACCAGCAGCAAGGTGGACTGGTGGCACGTCGTGGCCTAGCCCGGCCTGGCCCAGCCCGGCAGCACAGCCTGGCCCTGCACCGTGGCCTGGCCGTGCGCCGAAGAAAGGCTGCAGCTGCCACTGCTCCAAAGAGGCCACAGAAGGCCTCAACAGCCAGCCGCTGCGTCATTTCCGGGCAGCCAAAAATGGCTGCTCGGAAGTGCGCATGGATCAAAATACCATTTGATGCATGCACACTTCTATTTTTCAGTCCACATGTGTCAAATGGAGTTTTGACGCATGCACACTTCCGAGCAGCCATTCTGGGCTGCCAGGAAAAGAAATCTGGAGGGCGGCCAGAGAGGTGACCGAACCGGTCAGCCGGGGGTTTACTACCACCACCACCCGGCAATCCTCTCCAGATTTTTGCTACTGGTTCAGCTGAACCGGTCTGAACTGGCAGCAGCCCACCACTGGATAACAGATATCTTATCTCTTGATCTAACTTCAAGGCCACGTGACATTCCTAAGGGGAGTGAGTCACCTTTTGGGAATAAAAAGAGCAGTTAGAGCCCAGTTAAGAAGATCTTTGGGGGACTTCTTTGGATTCAGCAAGAGCCTTTGATCCACAGGACAATGATAGATTTCTGAAGAAGATGAAGGCGGGACAGCCTGACTCTTTGACTCTTATCCGAAGGGAGGGAGGCTAGTCGTCTGACTTAGTATGGATTTGAAGGCTGAATACTTAGAAATATTCTGGCTTTCATACTTTGCCAATTTTCTGGATATCTTTAGACTTTGAAAATATTCTGATAGCTTGGAGAAGCTACTCTTAGAAACTATTGCATTTCTTATTTTATTAGACAAAGTGTTAAGTAGTCTTTGTGTCTAGATTAGTTTGCTAGAAACTAGAATGCTTTTAGATTAGATTTTACCCAAAAATGAGAAGCTTTATTTTGGTTTAGTTTTGCTAGCTTTTGCTTGATGAAACAACGCTTTACTTTATGAACTTTATTTTATTCTTTATTCCAATAAAAGGGGAAGGCCGCACAAGGTCTCTTCCATAAAGACATTTGGAAGTGTTGTGTCCAAGTTTGATGTGGTCCTGGAATAAGGGATTTTTGGCACCACATACACCTGCTTACAGTTTATGAATTGCAATTTATTGGAATTTTACCACAAATCTCCCATGGCTCGACCTTGAAGAACACTGCCCGAGGGGAGATAATGGGACTTTCTCAGGTAGCAAGCAAAACGTTCTGGGGCTGGATTGTAAGGAGTCTTGGGAGTTTACCTTTGCCCTGAGTCCTGAGAAGGAAAAAATTCACTCTAACCCTGTGTAAACGCCAACGCCGCCGCCAACGCGCCCCCCCCCCCGCCAGTTACATATCTCACCAGCAAAAACAAAAGGTGACATGGTGGGGGGGACCTTTTCTGTGGCTCCCCCAGTTTTCACATGGGAAATATCCCTGATTGGTGGCATAAAAATAAACAAACAAATAAATAAAATGATTTGGGAGTCCTTGTTAAGTCTTTTAAAAGTATAACAATAAATAGGAAAAGAGAGAGAGAGAGACATGCATAAGGCAAACACAATTTTTAACTTTGCTAGTCTCAGCTGCCTTCCCATCAATTTCATTTGTTTTTATTCCTTAACAGGAACGTCTCCAAAGTTCCTGTTTTCTATTGTCAATTGAGAAAGCCCCAGAAGTTGTGATTCTGATGTAGTGTTTCTAGATCCCGTTCTAACTGTCTTCACTGAAATTTAGTCCAAGCAAATGCAGTGCCAAGCCTGTAGTCACCCAAGCCTGTAGTCACCTGCCAGCTTTTAGTCAGAGAGAATATTCATGGGAGGGTAATAAACACCTTAATATGAGGTTGAAGATGAAAATATCAACAACGCTCCCGCCCTCCCTCTGGGCTCACCATCTCACCGGAGGAGATGACCACCAGCTGCAGGCGGTGAGGCAATGCTCCCGCCCTGCCCGGGCCCCGTCACCTCGGCCCAGTGGTCGATAAAAGTTCGGTGGTGGAGTGAGGACACTCCCGCCCTCCCTCCGAGCCCACCGCAACCAGCCCCGGGACTATCTCCATCTGTCCCAGGGGGCTCTACCCTGGTCAGGGCTTAAAAGCCCCTACGGCAAGATGACTTTTTCGAGCAGCCACCGCCGCCAGAAACACCTGTGGCCGGGTGGACCGGCTTGTCACTTATTGCGGGATTTAGCAACTGTTTTTTGTTTAGTTTTCTGCTTTTGTAATTTTTGTGTAAACTGGACTGATATTTGGAATTTTTGATTGTTGCTTGATATTGTTGCTTATTGAATTTTGATGCTGTAATGATTTATATTACAGTATCTTTGATATATTTCTTAGGATCTCCTGATGTTTTGTAATTGCAATTGTTATTGGAGATATATATACTGCATATGCGATATTTGTAATTTACTATGCGATATCTGTAATTGCTTTTATGCTATGGAATGTGCTATGTAATTGTAACTGTTTCTTCTGTAAGCCGCCCAGAGTCGCTGTGCGAGTGGGGTGGCATATAAGTCGAAATACAAATACAAATACAAAATGCCCAAATATGCAAACATTTATCATAGACATTTGACAGAAAAAGTGTCATCCAGCAAGCACAGCCAGAGAATACTTTTAAAAAAGAAAATTATACAACCATGGCATGGCATAGTGTTTCTACTGGGCCTATGTGAAGTTTAACAGCCCATTTCCTAAAGCTAGAGCGAACTAGACAACTTCTCTAATATTACCTTAACTTTAAAGCCCTATTTGGTCACCTCTGTAGCATGCCTTATTTCCCTAGGTCAGGGGTGCCCAAACATTTCGGGCCATGGGCCAGTCATGTGGTCATGTGGTTCCTCTCATCGGAAGCGGAAGTAAAATGTGCATGCGCATGTGCATAATGTGCCCTCACATGTGCATAACATTGCCATAAATTACCCACAGCTGTCGTAAACGTGTTTACGACAGCTGTGGGTCATTTACAGCCGTGTTAGGTGCCCATGCATGTGCATTTTACAGTCAAACCTCGCTTAACGAGTGTTTTGCTTAGCGAAAAACTCACATAACGAGCAGGTTATTCACTAAGCGGTCTGACTCGCATAACGAAAATTTTCGCTATGCGAGTCGGACTTTCCCTATGGAAAAACTAGCATAACGAGCGTTTCTATGGGGAAAACTCGCATAGCAAAAAAAAAATTTCGCTATGCGAGTTTTCCCCCTTGAAACGCTTGTTCTGCAAGTTTCCCCATAGGAATTTTCGCTATGTGAGTTTGTTTCGCATAGCAAAAAACTCGCATAGCGAGCAGCCTCGCAGAATGAATTAAATTTGTTATGCGAGGTTTGACTGTACTTCCGCAGCAAGGGTGGCATGGGCCAAATGATTTGGTGCCACTGGCTGGATCTGGCCCACGGGCCGTACTTTGAGCACTCCTGCTATAGGTCAATGCATAGTATTCTTGCAGCTATGAATTCTTGCAATAGACGAGCCCAGCCAGTTTCTTTTCAAAAAGGAACAGCAGAGTAATGAGGACAGAGGTGAGAGAGGTTTGTATGTACTGTAAACAAACCTGCAGACCTAAAACTCACTATGTGTGCTAGGTGTAGGACAAGGAACAGCATGTAAGCATAAACACAAACAAAAACTTTTGGCATTGTTACAACTCAAATAGTGCTTTGTATGTTTCAAAGAGAAACAGAGGATTTTGTCATTTAAAATACAAACTATGCAGATCCTTCATCCAGAACCAACATTCATAGCAGCAGCCCATACCTTTTCCAAACTCTTTATCAGATACATGTTTCAAAATTCAAAGTGGCATGTTGTCTTAGATATCAGCAGTCACTTAATTTTAGATTACTTTAAAATACCCTATAAAAATTGGGTTGAAATTGAGAAATGGGAGAGTATGGAATATATAAATCTTCTACTACACATTTTGAAAGCTTCTGTATATGTCACTTGGAAGGCTGGCTGGAAAGGTGGAAACCAAAAAACAGTGTGTATCCTGACCAAAAGGGACAATTAACAGTTTTATTTGATCTCCTGCCAAAGAGGACTTCAAAGAAGGATTGAGAGGAGACTGACACCTCAGACTTAACTTTTGGTTTCAAAAGGCAGACTTTAGAACAAGGGAATGCAAATAGTGAAAAGATTATAGCTATGTGCTTTGTCTGCAGAAAAAAAAATTAGTATGTTTTCAATATGTTAATTAGATGGGTCATTGATATTTAAAAGGAAATGCTCACCTGTTGTCAGTGATGCCTAAAGAGACAATTGCTACACATGCCTAAGAACAGCTCATCTCCATTAAGCTGTGAGTATCAGAAAGGTATGCTAATTTATGGTATTTTTGGTATGTCCCTCTTGAATCCATTTAAATTTGGTCTCTGTAGTTGATGATGTATTTTGAGAAAACCACTTTTTTTGTGAAATTGTGTAGGATTGTTGCCCTCTTGTGTGTGTGCCCCCCCCCCCAGCTTCTCTTCAATAAATTACAGAAATCCTTTCAAGCAGTTATTTGGATTTTTGGCTCAGACTGTTGATTGGCCAGACTAGTGCTCCCACCACCACCGGCATTGCTGGGACCGTCCCGGGTCCCCACCCCACCCCCATGCCAGCGGAGGTGGCAGGGGAGAACACCAGTCTGGCCCACCAACACTCCCCATCATGCCACCAGTCCAGTCCACCAACACTCCCCCACACATCTCTGCCATCACCGCTTCCCTTCTTACCAGCCTGCCATGAATGAAGGAGGGGTCCTGCCTGTCCTTGCCCGTGCTTGGCCAGAGCAGCACCCAGGAAAGACACAGGTGGCTGCATGCACCTGCCGCTTTCACTTCCACCACTGTTGCCACCATCTTTGTCCCCTCTGCCTGGCTTGGCGTGTCCCTAATGCCACTCCATAGCAGGGAGGAAGTTGTAAGCCTTCTTACAACATCTGGCCTGCTATGGAGTGATGTTAAAGACACGACAAGCCAGGTGGAGGCGAAAATGATGGCGGCGGCATTGGTGCAGGCTGGATCGGATGATGCTGTGGGCCGGATCGGTATGAAAAATCTATCTGCTTAATATAGAATAGAGTAATGTTCCTTAATAGCTTAAAGTAAGGTGCATCTTTTACTAAATGTACATCTTACCTTCCCAGTAAAATATTGTCTAAAGGCTAATATTAAAATGCAAGGGGGGGGGGGATCAGCGATGGGATGTAACAGGTTCTCACCAGTTCTCCAGAACCGGTAGTAACTTTTCCCAGTGTCCTGGAGAACCGGTTGCAGCTTTTGGAGGGAACCACCTTTGGGGCTTACCTTTCCACTGGTTCCTCCACTGCACATGTGCGCCAAGCACTTGGTGTGCATGCATGCCTACAGTGCTTGGCGCATATGCACGGCCTCCTTGCTGTCCTCCCAAGTGGGGAGGAGGAAGAGAAGCTGCTAACCTGAAGCTCCCTATAGCCTGCTCCCCTAGATATCCTAGAGAACTGGTTAGGCAAAGACTTAGTACCTAACTTCTTTAACTGTTGAAAAGTTGAAAAGTGCCAAAATGAAGCCATCTTGTGGTGAGTTCATTCTGTAGTTCCTTCCATCTGACCTAGTGTGAGAAGGATTAGCCAGAATAAGCTTTAAGCTCTGGTTTAAAAGCTCTGGTTGATTTGTGTTGTGGGTGGGTGTATTTTAATGTATTTTTATTTATTTATTTATTTAATTTATTTACAGGTTTGTGTTGTGGGTAGGTGGGTTGAGGTGTGTGTGTGCTTATTTTTATTTTATTTTATATTATTTTTTAATTTGTTTTCTTTGGCCCCGCCCACACCATCATGATGTCATGACATTGGTTCCGCCCATGATGTTAGCTCCGCCCACACTGTGATGATGTCATGGTGGGGTAGTAAAAATTTTGACATCCCACCACTGGGGGGGATCCACAAAAATTATACAGTAATTAAAACAGAAAAAAACACAAATCAATCAAAAGAATATCAGCTATAACGTAACCAGCATCCACAGCTAAAACTGTTTGCAGCTAAGAAAATCCAAAGTCTTCTCTGAATCCACATTTCTTTGCCTTTAGATTGCTTTTAGAACTTTTTTTGAAAGAATTGTGCAACCTTCTCTTTTGGAACTTGGCCTCATAGTTTCTGAGCTGGGAGGCAGGGAGTGGGTGGCAGATTGATGGCGGAAACACGTGGAGCAAGGACATTCCTGATTCTCAGCCTCAAATTAAAAGCTGTGCAGAAGAAGAACTTTCGAAGCTGTTCATGTTACATGTGAGGCAAGCATTATAAGCCTTAGAAATTTGTGTATCTCTTTGAAAATGTGATCACATCACCAAGTAAGACACAGTGCTTTGTGGAGGCTTGTGTGAGTATTGTATAAAGGCTTTAATGCATTAAGGGTACACTTTGTCTAATTGTAGCGGAAATCCCCAGGGAGGACTCGCTTGCATTCAGCACTGGCATTTGTAAAACGCTAACAGACCTCTGGGTTTACAGCTAATCATCTAAAAGAAAACTTTTTCTTGTTTTCTTTTGGCCACTTGCTTTCCATTCAATCATGCTGTGATGCTTAGGCATTTCCAGGTGTTTTCAGTTACAGATTCAAAACATAATGAAGAGGAATAGGGTTATGTTTCTGTCTTGTTTCTCTTCTGAAAGCCCAAAAGGGAAGCAGTCAGCTATGCTCAGATGTAGTGCTGAGCCTAATTAATAATAGCAATTCTGCCTAATTAGCTAATTAGACTAACTCCCTAATTAACAGAGATTGGTATTAGACAAAGGCAGGTGGAAGTTTGAAGGGGTGTTCCTCATGGTTTTTTTAAAAAATATCACCCCAAAATCAAACTAATAATCTGGTGAGGTTTTTGGTTAAGGATTTTTCTTTATTCGTGTCAGATGCACCGCCAGCATATGATAACATACAAAGCTAAAATTAACACATCTAAAACAAAATAGAATTAAAAAGGGCTAGATGACACCAGCCCAATATCAGGCCACATAAGCAGCATTTCCTCTTGCCAACATAAGGTCCTCCTCAGTGCATGTTGAGGGACATCGTATGCATTGTATCACACAGGTGATAATTTGTTCTTCTCTGCATTCACACAGGCTACCATCTACAGGGAAATCCCACTTTCTCAGATTAGCCCTTGATCTTCCTACCCCGGCATGCAGTCTGTTTAAAGCTTTCCACCCAGGCCATGGTTGTTCTTGGCCAAACAGTAGAGACTCTTGTAGTTCTGCCCAGTTATCTGGTAGCTCCTTGATTGTCTTCCATAGTTCTAGGGCGGTTTGTTAAGGATCAGATAGAGAGCCAGATAAGATCACCGATGTGCAGAAAGTAAGAGGACTTCTCAGTTGGTATTTGTTGGGAGGAGAGCAAGAAGAAGAAATACAAATACCGCTCCCTTTTTCTCCAGCCAGAGACTCTTAGCGGCTGGCAAAGCTTTTCCTGACAAGGAGACAAAGGGATGGGGAATCTGCACCAGCTGGATTTCTTGTATGCAATCCAGCTGTTGTCATGAGCATTTGTATTATGTACAATCTGCCTAATTTTTTCAAGCCACCTTCTGTAGATAGCATCCACTGCTGCAGCAATTTTGTGCCTTCTCTTCAGTCTCAGAGAATGAGATTCCTCCATCTTTAGTAGGAATATTGAAGTTTGACAAGCACTGGAAGTAATGCATGTCTCCTTCAAGTTAATATGAGCAGAACATTTCTACCCACCTGAAGACCATTTATCAAGGAAGTCATAAATCTTTGGAGCTCAGTATCAACCTGGAAGCTATCAAACAACACAACATATATTAAACACTGCCAGATGTGGAGACTTTTGGGCAGGAGACTCTCACTCCTTGAATGGGCCCCAATCCTACATCTCCTCTCCACTGCCAGTGTTGTTCTCTTTGAGAACTCTTTACTATTACTCCCAGATAAAAGTTTGAAATAACACTTGTTTTGTAATATAGGTCCCAAAATCTGAATAGAAGTAATTTCAGGAAGCAGCTGAAAACAACAACGACCATGATGATGATGACAACAACAACAAGAAATAGCTATTCTATATTGCCCAGCCTAATAAAATAGAGGCTATATGTGATAACTCTACTGTATTTCTCCTTTAAATTGGTCAACAGAGGGAAAAAAAGAGATAAAAAATAATGAAAAAGGGAGGTCAATGAGAAGCAGTATTTAAGTAATCTGAAGAATCTGAGACAAGATAGGAAAATAACAAGGTATGACTTGAACAACAAGGGAATTGCAGTTATAACTGAAGAGTTGAAACAAAGAGTTGTGGCCATTGCAGAAAAGATCATGTGATATGATAATCAAGGAATGAAGGTTCAGCAAAATTCAGTTTTGAGTTAACCAACACTATTTTTACAAGACTTTTGAAAATGTCTCCTATTCTATATTAAGCAGATAGATTTTTCCATACCTTTAAAACAGAGGTGCCCAAACTATGGCCCATCTGCTGGATCCAGCCCATGGCACCAATTAATTCAGTCTGTCGCCTGCGGTACTCCTGGAAGCGGAAGTAAAATGTGTATGCAAGTTTTATTTATGTTTCCGGGTGGGAGGAACCATGTGACCAGCCCACAGCCCAAAACGTTTGTGCACCCCTTCTTTAAAACATAGTATTAATAAACTGGATGTTGGGAATAGAAAGTGTTAGAGAGAACACTGTTCTAGTTGGTTGAGGACTCAGTGGCTACATTTTTACATAGTCTGTTCTTAGACCAAGGCTCTGGTTTCACCTTCTGCCTTCTACAAGAGTAGAAGCTGGAAGAAGAAGAATCCACTGTCTATAAAACTGATCCAAGAACACATTGCACCCATTTAGAAAGGGTGGGGCATGTAGGAGTCAGGCTGTTTGCCTCTCCTTGCCTTGAGAATGAGCAAAATGCATTCTCATGATTTGGGAAGAGCCATCCTGTTTTCTGCACACTTCCTTGCAAGAAACAGACTGGAGGATCAATGTGTCTCATGGAACATTCTTCATAGTTCATTTTAAGAGAATCTTTAAGGAAATGCTTTTTTATCATGTTCATTTCAATAGCAATCTTACAAGAGCTAGGCAAAGATTGATTGGGACATGTGTGCCAGTTACAAGGCAATCAATTCTGTACCTACAGATTGAGCAGTCACATTAGCATTTATTTTTACAGGAGTGTAGAGTGGAGGGTTTGGGAGAACATTGTTCAGCTGGGTTGTGCATCACACAGGCTTTGGATGCAAAGCAGCACATGCTGATGATGCCACCATCTCCCTTTCTTCTCTTGGTTCCCCACCCCCACCCTTTTTGTAGGCAGGCGTTTCACTTGAAGTCTCTTTGGAATTGAATGAAGAACTGGAGGCCTGAATGAGATTGAGACTTAATTCAAAGAAGTACAGTACAGGTACTTTGAAAGGCAAAGAACTGCTTTGTTAACTGTATTTAATAACATGAGCCTGAGTGGATTTAAGCTATATGATCAACAAAAGATGGGCTTCCATACAGGATAACTGAGTGGAAAAATTCTTGCTTTTATAGCTGTTCTTGATGGAAAGTATAGATTAAACATGGAAAAGGCTCTGAATTGTGTTAGATAGGAATGCATAGAACAAAAGAACTCTCCGGAGACAGTTTCAGCCCAAAATGGCTCAAGTTACCTTTGAATGAGAAGGCCAATAATAAAGCCACACCCCAGAGCCAACCACATTTCTGCTGGAAATGGGGTAGGAAAGGTCATTGAGCCAAAGAATGTCTAATCGTGCAGAGACTTTTCAGGCAACAATATTAAAACCAAATATGAGACAAAAGATTGTAAGAAGCATATGAAAACTGGTTCTGTGATAATTGATTCAGAATGTACCAGCCACTTCACACATTCTTGTTGTTGTTGTTGTGCTGTATCCAATTCCAAATATTGACAATCATCATGGTGATCAGCCATGAAGACTGTCCTGAGAATATAATGCCATGACCTTTCATCTACCTTTCACATCGCAGCGTGATACCTGTACCACTAATCCAGCTCCGTGAGCCACTTTCTGGTCCTGAGCCCTTTTGGCATGTAAAGTCCACCTCAGCCTCAGGCTATTATTGATTAAGCTGCTGCCCACCATCAAGATGGACTCAAGTGGGATTTAATCCACTTGGGGACCATCACCCTTCCCTGTGAACTTTGCCAAGGTTAGTCCTCAGGGTTGTCAGGTTAGTTAACCACCTCCTGACGCTTGGCGTTGAGTCATTGCAGTATGATCTATTCTATTACCATAGCAGGATAACCTGACCAGACTTGCACTTCACACATTAATGAGATACTGTAATTCTTCATTACTCTAGAGGGGAATGCTAGTGGATATATTCATGTAGGAAATAGTGACTTTATGAAAACAGAAGTGTCTGGAACTGGTGTTTTGCGATGTGAATTGTCCAATCAAGATGGAGAGAAATTGGGAGAGAAGAGATAGAAGCAATTCAAAGGAATGAGACATGGACCCTGATCATTAACCAGAAACATCTTGATTTTGTCTGCAAACAAAACCTGTTATTGGCTGAAGCAAGCAGGTTGGGCCTGGAACAACAAACAGAAGATTATGCTGCTGCAACAACTTTTCAAGCAAGGTCACTGATGCAGATCAGTGCTTGTATGTCAGAAGCAGGAAAAGGCATTTAATTTCTATTCTTGCTTATGTTGATGATCTAAGTGCGGCTATTCAAAGAGAACAGGAGTACAAAGAATGTGTACATCATTGTAGCAAAGAGATAGAAATAAAAGAGTTAGGTGATGCATCATACTATTTGGTCATTCAAATTGAAAGGGAAGCAGACGGCTCATACTTGTTAAGCGAGAAATAAAAGATTATTAAACTTGTGGAGACACTAAGGTTCCAAGATGCCCACACTGCTACAACATTAACAGTAATAGGTTTTCTGAAAGGCAGAGAAGAGAGTGAACCTCTGACAAACGATAGCAAGTACTGTATGTATAGAACAGCTAGTGGAAAGCTTTTGTACAGTGGTGCCCAAACCAAGGCCTGTTGGCCGGGATGCGGCCCCCAATGCCAATTCATCCGGCCCACGAAGTCCTCGGAGTTCCTGGAAGAGGCAGTAAAACACACCCATATGGGCCCATTTTACTTCTGCTTCCAGGAGCGACGAGGGCTTCGTGGGCCGGATGAATTGGCATTGGGGGCCGCACCCGGCCCCCGGGCCTTAGTGACAAGCTCCCTGAACCACATGATTGGCCTATGGCCCAAAAAGTTTGGGCACCCCTGCTTTTGTACCTAACAACTACAGTCAAACCTCGCATTAAGAACGCCTCGCTTAAAGAGTAACTTGCTTAAAGAGCAGCATTTTCTCAGAATGTTTGCTTCGCTTAACAAAACAAACCAAAAACTCGCTTAACAAATAAATTGGGGTTCGCAATCCCCCCCCCCCCCATTGGTCACTTACAATGGTGTTTCGCTTAAAGAGCAAACTCGCTTAAAGAGCAATCCTCTGGAACACATTATGCTCTTTAAGCAAGGTACCACTGTACTACTAAACCTGACATAGCTACTATTGTTGGGATACTGAACAGAAGAGTCCGTTTACCAACACAGGCGACTTGACAACTATGAAAAAAATGGCAAGATTCTTGAAAGGAACTGTGGACTTTGAGCTAAGACTGCCAGCCAGCCGGCAGAAAGGTAAAGCTTGTAGGTTACAAAGATAGAGACTGGGCAGAAGATAGCACAGTCCACAAGTTGATTGCTGTTTATGTTTGGTGATAGCCCCACCTCATGAGCTAGTTATAAAACCAAATATATATATAACACACAACAGATAGCAGTTTGATTGCTTCTCAACTGCCATCACTCCATCCTGTGGAATTCTGGGATTCTTCTTATTAAATGAAATCACAGCTACTATCTGTAAACTATATTTGATGCCTCCCTACAGGAGAGATGATGAGCCAAATTCTGTCACCTCTGCTCTCGATGGGAGTTTTGCAAGCTCAGTTTCTTTCTAGTATCATACTGTACAGTTTTTACATTCAAGACAGATATTGTACCCATTTAAACCAATCATGACTCTACTTACTTGGCTGTGTGTTAGTTATAGAGCAGGGATCCTCAACCTTTTAAAGCTGGGGGGCAGTTCATGGCCCCTTACACTATCGGCAGGCTGGACTGGTGGTCCCGCCACCACGGGTGAGACCACCCCAAGCCCCCAACACTTCCACTACCACCACTGGTGGTGGGACCACCCTAAGTCCCAAACATCCCCCACACACACTGCTGCTGCCACTGGCGGGACTGCCCTGAGCCCCCAACACTCCCCCACATACCGCTTCCCTGCTTACCAGCCTGGAGGAGCTGCATGACATGGGTCCTGGATGCACTTCTTGCCTGTGCTCAGCCAGATCGGCCCCTGGGAAGGATGCAGGTGGCTGCATGCAGCTTCCAGAAAAGCTGCTCTTGGCCAGAGCGGCCTCTGGGAAAGACACAGGCAGCTGGGGGTAGCTGCCGCTTCCACTGTTGCCACCTCAATCCTTGTTCACTTGGCTTGGCGTGTCCTTTATGGTGCTCTGTTGCAGGGTGGATTTTTTAAGCCTGCTACAAAGTGCCGTTAGGGACATGCTATGCCAAGTGAACAAGAATTGAGGCAGTGGCAGTGGGAGCTGGAGCGAGGGTGCAGGATGGAATGGTGCCATGGGCTGCATCCAGCCTGTAGGCTGTAGGTTGAGTATCCCTGTTATAGAGAGACTCTATCAAACTTGCACAGCTGCAGTGCTGGTGTGGGGATAAAACAGACACAGTGGACTTTATTGTGAAATGACCAAAGGAATACATGAAGTATTAGTTGCTGCTTTGAAAAATAATTCCTTGTGTATCCATATCAGCAGCACATTTTAATGGATCAGATTCATCCTGCTGTTTTCTAAGCAACTGTGCCTGGAATGAATTTGCCCCATTAGACAACCCATACAAATCCTATTACTTGCCACAACCCCACAATGTAGAGGGTGGGAAATGTCTCTTGTTTCCTGCTGGCCTTGAAACCTAATTTTCTAGCAGGCCAGAAGTTCTTTTTCATCGTTAATCATATTTGCCTAATAACTGTGTTGCATCTCTCCAGAGTAAGAAGCTGACAGGGTCGCATAAGGTAATTGTGAGGTGGCTCAGCTGTTGAGAAGGTACACTGGATGTCCTGTCAGTTGCAGTGACTGCATATGGAATAGATCCTTACTAATTTGCTTTTCCAAGCTTACCCAAGAAGCTACAGCAGGAGGCAGGAAGGTGCCTATTCAAACAGCGCTTCACTTTGTACCCGGATAATAGAGCTGGGAACTGTGAATGGGGGTAACACTCTGAGATTGATTAGATTGACAGTCCAAGGCTGAGCCATGGTATCCTATCACCAGGATAATCATGGCTGATGCCTAAAAAAAGATTACACAACAGGCCATCCATTTATTAGTCCATTGTACGATGAGCTACTCTCATTAAATGAAATCACAGCTGCTGTCTATAAACTATATTTGATACCTCCCTACAGGACAGATGATGAACCAAATCCTGGCACCTCTGCTCTTGATGGGAGTTTTACAAGCTCAGCCTCCCTCCAGTCTCCTCTATTTATATGGGTGACAGAAATGAGGATGGATTCTACATTCTCTTTGTTTCCCCTATTTCATACTGTTTCTTTGCTCAGACTTCCCCTTCCATTCATTATTCCATCTCTCACGCTTCTTAGATTATCATTATTACAGCACTGGCAGCATCATGCTTATAAATCTTTTGTAACTCATCCCGTTGCAGCAGGATGCTCTGCAAAAAAAAAAAAAAAAGGCTACAAAGTACTTTGCACAGTAAAAGTGTCACCAAAAGAGCTGATAAATAATACCACCTTGCGGTTTCTTTTCATTAACAAAAAAGGGAATAATTAAGTGTAGCCACCTATCTGAAGGCGAGGCAATAAATAAATTAAGATGGCTGCCTGTTGTAACACTTAAAATAAGGCAAGTCTGCAGATGAATGTTGGAAAGGTTCAACAATGTATTTGAAGCACTTCCAAAGTCTTCTGGGCACCTGTTCAGATGTGTGGTTCTTTCACGAGTACAATGCAACTCCTTATCATCCCTGAACATTCACCTTTCTGAACAGACTTGATAGAAGTTAAAACCCAAACCTCTGGAGGACACCTGGGTGCCTACCCTTACCTCGTAATGTATTCCTGGAATTCCACATGTTCATCTACTGTCAGCATGGACAATGCAGTCTTATCTTATCTAGGGAAGTAATGAATGTCTTCTTGCAAAATTGACGGTCCCAGTTGAGAGACGCACTGCTGCTAAGATCATTCCTAAAGACATCCTCTCTGGATGTGTAAAGTCTAAACCATTGTAGGTAGAAGGGCCAAATACTTCCTTTCTGGACAGTGCTGGGGTGAGTGATTGCCATCCAGTCCCAGCTAATCTGAGGTGGCATCAATTTTGTGGACTCATTTCAATAAAGGCTTATGGTCCTTTGTTGCTTTATATACCGGTAATTATATGAATTGGGAGCGAGACAGAGCAAAGGGGTGATCCTGTAGATTCCTTTTGCTTACATAGTGGGATTGGATAGAACTAGCCATTGTGTCCTTCTGAGAGGATTGAATTGGAGGATAGGATATTGCATTGTATTGGCTCCATTCATATTTGGATGCTTGGATCCAAATAATTGGTAGATATTGCTCAGGGTGTGCCTAGGCAACCAAATCACCCTGGCCTGGATAGGGTTGCTTTGTCATGTGGTATGTTGTTTGGAGCAATGATTTTGGGGAGGGGAACCACATTGCACCTCAAATGATCTTATTTAGCCATTCCTCCCTTTAAAGAAGGGGTTCCCAATCTTTTTACGCCATGGGCCTGACCACACCCTCTGGAAGTGGAAGTAAATATACCCACTTCTGCATTTATGACAGCAACAGGTGCATTTATAGCTGATGTAACTGCATTTACGCATGCATGGGTGCATTTTATGGCTGTCATAAATGCACCCACTTCCACTTCCATGTGCGGTGGTGGCAGGCCACATGAAATTGTGCTACATGCGAGGTCTGGCCCACGTGCCGTAGGTTGTGAATCCTTGCTTTAAAGGGAAATTTAAACAGATCCTGCACCAAGTACTCTTCTGCCTCCCCCTCTCTAGGGGAATGGGATTTAATTTAATTTGAAGCTTCCTACACCCTACTTTTCAGATCCCAAGGCTCCCTTGGGAAGCCTTTGAGAGGCTAAGGGTGGGATACTGTAGCCTTTAATATCAGGAAATCACCACTGTTGCTCCCACCATCAGATTGAGATCATGGCTGACAATCCAACAATGATTTTCCAATGAAAGGCTCAAGGCCTCCATCTCTAAACTCCCAAGGGCTTCCCCAAAGCAAAAAAATAAAAAATGGTCCCTCAGGAATCTCAAAACCTAAAAGAGAGATAGGAAATTTTAAATTCCATTAAAGATTTCAATTGCTGGGTGATGAAATCATCCAGGTTAGGAAATTTTAAATTCCATTAAAGATTTCAATTGCTGGGTGATGAAATCATCCAGATTGTATAGTGTAAATTTACAGCAGCAGGATTTCAGTCACTGATTATTTTTTAAAAATAAAGTAAATAAATACAACTAGTTTATCAGAGGCAACTTCTGTATCTGCCATGAGCTACTCTTTTGCCTCTCACTCCATTTGAAGGATCTTGAATTGCTGGTCGGAAAAAAACCTAGAAACTCAGAACTCTGAACTTTAAATTGGGGGGGGGGGACCTAATTTTATTCCTTGGCAGTAGTGGTAATATAACTTTTTGCAGAAAGAGCACAAGATGATTTTGATCAGCAAGGCTCCATATCTTCTTTTAGCATCACCCCTCCACTCTGAGGTCCAGTTCTTCCTGTTTTTAATGTAGTACTTCCTGGGTATGTCTTTCATGACTGAACTAGAAAAAGGGAAACTGTTTGTTAGTTACTGTAGCTTGTTTGCTTGTTTGTTATCATTTGCAGGCTGCCTATTTCACAAAGAGGAGATCCAAGTGGCTCACAATGTTAAAACAAGTAAAATTAAAAACACAATAAAATATACATTAAAAAGCAATTAGCTGACTAAATAGCTTGGTGGTTTAGCTATCCATTTGTGGAGTCACTGGGAGTTTGATTCCCCACAGTGCCTTCTGCAAGTAGACCCAGCCTGTGTAGCTTTGGGCAAGCTGCATTGTCCAAGGGTGTCCCCAGAGGAAGGGAATGGTAAACCTTTTCTCTGTGTTCTCTACCATGAAAGCCCAGGAAATAGTTGCACAAATCAGATTTGACTTAAAGGCACACAGTTTATTATTATTATTATTATTATTATTATTATTATTATTATTATTATTATTATTATTATTATTATTATTATTATTATTATTATTATTATTATTGTTGTTGTTGTTGTTGTTGTTGTTGTTGTTGTTGTTGTTGTTGTTGTTGTTGTTGTTGTTGTTGTTGTTGTTGTTGTTAAGAACAATTAAACCATTTTTCTTTCTCTACCGTATCCGAATCTGAATATAGGCAATCATCATGGTGATCAGCCATGAAGTCTGTCCTGCAAAGCCATAGGCAAGATTCTAGATGTAGGTGGGCGAATATTTTTTCAGGAAGGGCAACAAAGACTCTTTTCAGTGCATTCCTATGCAAAACTATGCTTTGCCAGGGTGGGCAAAGTGCTAACTCGGGGTGGGCCAAGCCCCCCCTGGGCCCCCCCTGGCTATGGCCCTGTTTTCCTGAGGATATAATGCAGCGACCTTTCATCTGCCTTCCGCATCACAGCATAACTCCCACACCACTGATCCAGTTCCACAAATTACTCTCTGGTCCTGAGTCCTTTTCACAAATAAAGTCCTCATCAGCCCCAGGCCAGTATTGATTAAGTTACTCCCATCCATCAAGATGGATTCAAGTGAGATTTTTTAAATAATTTTTATTTATAGGTATTTAAAAAGAATAAACATACAGAAATAAGAAAATTATATATGAAAAAAGAAAAAAAGTAAAATCATAAAGGAAAAAACACATTTTCCTCCTCTATAATGATATCATAACTAGTACATTGCACGGGAGTATGTATAAGCAATATATTAAAAAAACCAAACTCTATTAAACACATGATAAAAGTACATATTCCGTCCTTAATAGCACTTTTCTACTCATTCTCTAATACATTTAGTTTCCTAAACTACCATAAGTCACTCTTTGATTAACACCCTGTGATATTTACATTGTCCGGGGGATTGTAATTACTCATAATTTCCAAAAAACATTCTGATCCGGTACAGGAGTAACCCCTTTCTTCTTAACAGTCACATATTCCACGAAAGGTTTCCAAATTCTCCAAAAATAATTATCTTTAACTCTACCTTTTTTTAATTTTAACTCACAGGTAAGTTTGTCATTGAGTGCCAGCTCCCACATTTCTTTATACTTTATACCTGTATTTTTATCGAAACCTCATTTTTCCAATTTTTCGCAATACACTGTCTAGCCGCTGACAACATCACAGACATCAATTCTTTGTTATCATTACTCATTTTGAACTTGTCGACCTCTGTTAACAAAACTGTGTCTGGACCCCACTCGAGCTGCAGGTCTAATATGTTATTTACTTCATTTTTCACTTTTTCCCAAAAAAATTTCAAACATTTACAGCTCCACCACATGTGTACATATGATCCCACCTCATGTTTACATCTCCAACATTTATCACTGACCCTACTGTCCATATGATGCAGCCCGATTGGGGTCCTATACCACCACCAAATTAGCTTATAGTTATGTTTCTTCACTCTAATGGACATAGTTCTCATAATCCTTCTCCTCCATTTTCTCTTCCATTTTTCTTCTGAAATTGTCTCTTTTAATTCATATTCCCACTTGTTTCTTAAAACTTCCTATATATTTCCACTTGTATTCAGGAGTTTATAGATCTTACTTACTATCCCTTTGATACCTATGTCCCCTTTCCTTAATTTGGTCAATAATAATTCAAATAAAGTTGGCTCTCTCTTTATACTATCATCTAACATATATTTCTTGTTCCAATTATTTATTTGGAGAATCTTAAACCACTCTAACTGTATTTGCAAAAATAACTCTCTTTTTTCTTCACAATTTTTACATACACTGATCCAATCTTTCAACAAGAGAACCTCTTTCTCAACTAATATATTCCTAATCCTATCTATTTGTATTGGAAAGGTACTCAGATCTTCTAACTCTAAAAAAGGTGAGGTACCTGGGGCCAGCTCCTTTTTTATTCTATTCCATTCTTCTATTGATGTTTTTGTCAGCTTGCACCGAAAATTCTTTTTGTAATTTTCCTTCATTTCACTTAAAAATGTTGACTTATCAAATTTCTGGGACTCCTTCCTTTCAATTTTTTTCCCAAATTGATTCTTCCCTATTCAATATTTTAATAACATTTCTTGCTTGAAAAGCCCTATAATAGTTACAGATATTGGGTATGCCTAAACCACCCTCTTTTTGAGGTATATACCATAATTTCTTAGCTATCCTAGCTCCCCATTTGCCATTACAAAATTTGTTTATTATATTCTGGTACTCTTTTAATTCTTTATCAGTAAACTTGATTGGTAATGCATCAAACAAAAAATTTAATTTGGGTAACAACATCATTTTGCTTAATGCAACCCGTCCAAACCATGATAAATTTAGCTTATTATACCAAATTATTTTTTGTTCAATCTCCTTCTTCCTTTTTTTCAAGTGGGATTTAATCCACTTGGGGACATCCCCCTTTGCCTGACACTTGGCATTGAGTTGCTGGCAGTATGGTCTACTGCAGGAGTGGCCAATCAACGGCCCACAGTCTAGACCTGGCCTGGGGCACCATTTCATGTGGCCCACCACCACCCTTGATGCTATCAGAAGTGGATGCATTTGCAACAGTCTGTGCATACATAAATGCACCTGCCATAAATGCTGCCGTAAGTGGGTTTATGACATATGCAGGCGTGTTTTATGGCAGTGTAATGGTGGGAGGAACTATGTGACCGGCCCGCTCAGCTGTCCGGGGGCATGGTCTGGCCTGTGGCATGAAAAGGTTGGGAACCCCTGGTCTACTCTGTTACCACAGCAAGATAACCTGGCCAGATTGGTAATTAAACAAGAACAAGAACAAGAACAAGAACAAGAACAAGAACAAGAACAAGAACAAGAACAAGAACAAGAACAAGAACAACAACAACAACAACAACAACAACAACAACAACAACAACAACAACAACAACAACAACAACAATAATACATTAAGCTATTAAAACATTAAAAGCAAACAGGCAATTAGTCTGTTGTTTGGTGCGCTGTGGGAATGGGCTGGATCACTTCTTTTTCCAGTAATCACACTATGTAATTGCTGGAGCAAACTAATTTGTTCCCAGAGTGTTCTTACCTGCACTTTTCTAGGTCCTTGTCAGCGGCTTATACTTTTTTTTGATATGTACAGGATTTCTCCGTTTTGGTTCATTTCTAGAATGTGTACTCACTGGAAAGAACCAAAGTGAACTTGTAGATAGCAAGACTCTATTTTTCCTGACTTATTTTTATTGTATTAGGGTAGTGCAAACACACTCTATTACTAATCTTTATCTTAGATTTGCAGAACTGGAAGGGACATTATGCATCATTGAACAGCAATAACAATTACACACATTAAACCCCCCCCCCCCATAGTGAGTAGAGCAGGAGTTCTCAACCTTTTTAAGCCAGGGGCCAGGTCACACTACCTGACAGTTTCAGGGGCTGGACAGCCATTTTGCCCTTCCTCTACCACATGGCATTCCCTGGTGTGAAATGGGCCACAGGTTGAGAATCTCTGACTTAGAGTCTAGTCAGTTCACAAAGTAAGCAACATTTTGCCCCCAATGAAATGGATAACTCATTTTATTCACCTCAGAAGGATAGAAGGCTAAGTCAACCTTGAAATCATTGTTAGCAGAGTTTTGGCTACAGTACTGCAGTTTAATCATTTCATAATGGAGTCTCTCAGCCTGTTGGCAAAAATCAAGTATAGTTTAATATCACCGAATCCAGCCCTTATCAATAAGGCACAGTGAGCAATCAAACTCACACATCCTGGTTACACAGTCAGATACCTAAGCCACTGAGCTATTCAGCAGTTCATGATAAAAACTGAAAAAACTGAAAGATTTCCCACAAAAGCTGGAGGAGACAGGAGGGGATAATGGGACAGAAATCTTTACTTCATATCACTTGTCTTAAAGGGACCGTGGTGGCTGACTGGTTAAGATGTTGAACTTAATGACTGGAAGGTCAGCAGGTCAGCAGTTTGAGACTTGAGTGCTGCACAATGGAGTGAGCTCCCATTTCTGTCCCAGCTGCTGCCAACCTAGCAGTATGAAAGCAAGAAATTGCAAGTAGATAAAGAGGGACCATTTCAGTGGGAGGGACACAGTGTTCCATGTACTTTGCTGTCTAGACATGCCTACCACATGACCACAGATGCAGACAACACTGGCTCTTTGACTGTAAACGAAGATGTGCATCGAATCCTAGAGTTGGATCTGATTGGCTTTTGAGCAAAGGCAACCTTTACCTTTACCTAAAGGTTGGGTCAAGAACCTGCCCTCTGCTGAATCCACCACTGTGTCTTCAACTGTTGATGGAGGGGCCTAACCTACACCTTTGGAGGAAAGCATTTTACAGCCTGGGAGTAGTCATACAGAAGCCACAGTTACACAGTAGGTCATCTTCTCTCAACTTGTAGTTTACTCAGTACTGTAAAGGGAAACCAGATTCAACCTGGTTTGCCTGCCCCATTTCCTAGCCTAAGAACTTGAAACAATGGTTTACTATAAAGACTCCCTCTAGCTTATATATAAATTACAGTTCCCAAGGGCTCACTGGAGTCTAGTATCCCCTGCAGTACCATTTGCTATGTGTCCTGTTTAAGCTTTTATTTTTTAACCAGCTCAGTAGCTAGAAATTTTTGCCAGGACTTCCAGAGGAGTAGAAGTCACTCATCCATTTCTCTGAAGCAGGATATTATGATGGATGTGACTGCCAGGTTACAGCTAATGGATAATGTGATATAAAAAATAATTATTTGAGTGTAACAAATTTTTCTAAAAAGCCCTGTGTCCATAGAAACCTCACCGGAGCCAGTCAATTTATTGCAAACATTCTCACAGAGAAAGAGCACTACTGTGTCTTGTTGAAGAATAGACGTATAAAGATACATGCCATGTATTTTATGCTAAAAATCATGAATAGCTTTATTCCAACTCTCCTGGTAGGATGAACCCTCAGAACTACTTAAAGAAAGGGTGTGAAGACCTGGCTGGCAGGGCTGGTATGGGGTATGGGGCAGTCAGTCGTTCAAGCCTGCTGGCTCATTTGACTCCCCCCTCTCCCTTCTCCCTTGTGTTTTTAGCTGTATCTTTTAATCTTTTTATTTTAAAATTTTAACTTTTTGCTTCTTTTTGTGATGGGTGGGTATTTTATTGTGGGTTTTTACTATTGATTATGTTTTAATTGTTGTCAGCCGCCCTGAGTTATTCATGAGGAAGGCGGCATAGTTATATGATAAAATAAAAATAAATAATAAAGACAGTGTAAATCTAAGTCCATTCCTCAGGACCAAATGCCATATTAAGTACACATATGATTGTTCACATAGAATAAAATCACTGAATGATGGAGTTGCAAGGGGCTCATGAGGTCATTGAGTCCATCCTCCTGCTCAATGCATAAATCCAAATCAAAGCATTCATTCATTCATTCATTCAAATTTATATACCCCCCTACTCAGTGCAACCGACTCAGGGCGGTTTACAGAAGACAATCAAAAGTAATATAACATAATCAAAGGTCATACAGTATAAATATAACAATACAGTACAGCAGTGCAGCAAAACAAAACCACACTGCAAAATAAAGTTACAAAGTTCAATTCCAATTACACATATATTACATAGTTTCAATGATACGATATAAAAAATACAGAGATACTGTACATGATGCAAAGCAGGCTTGACAGATGGCTGTCCAGTTTTCTCTAGAATGCCTCCAGCAATGGAGTGCTCATTACCTCCCAAGGTAATGGGTTCTATTGTCGTACTGCTCTAACAGTCAAGTTTCCCCTGATATTCAGCCTATATATGGCTTCCTTTAACTTGAGCCCATTATTAGTCACAAAAGACTTTACTTTGTTACAGACTCCATCTGGGTAATATAATTTGATGTAAATTGGTTGCTTTTGTTTGATGTGCTATTTAAATTTCTGACTTTTCTGTGCTGAGATTGACTCGTTCCTGAATATTTCTCTTTGTAGCCAATGTAAGATCCTGTGTGTTTCTAAGAGAAGTTAGAGAAAAACACTCTGAGAAACTGGTGGTCCTTTGTCTCTACACAGATGGAGAAAGGCAATTAATTTTACATTCCTGAGGAGAAACCTGACACTACCACTTCACCTCATACTTTAGATGAGGAGTTCTCAACCTTTTTAAGCTGGGTGCCGGGTCACACTACCTCAGACAGTTTGGGGGGGAGGACAACCATTTTGCCCTTCCTCCACCACATGTCACTTCCTGGTGTGGTGGTGGTGGTGGTGGGCAACATGAAATGGTGCCATGGGCCACATCTAGCCCATGGTCCACAGGTTGAGAATCCCTTCTTTAGGTTTTCAGTTTCCACTTGGCAACTTTACTTTAACCACAGGTCCTGCAGCTTTCACATCTAGCCAAGATGATATTTAGACTTTTTTTTACTGCTTTGCTTCTTCCTAACCTCTGCAGTTGCCAGTGTGGTGAAGAAACCCAAGGAGTTGAATACTCATCTTATTGTTGCTGTAAATGCATATTTCAGTGGTTTAATAATGGTGTTGACAAACCCTAATGCTGCATAAATGTGAAGTCTCAATGCCCTTCTAAAGGAGATGACCAGGAGCAGAAAAACTGATCAAAAAGGGAGAGCATATATATTATTCCAGAGAGAGGTGTCTTGTTTTTTGCATTTGGCATTGTGAAACAATGGATGAATGAATGAATGAATGAATGTACGCGCGCGCACACACACACACACACACACACACACACACACACACACACACACACACACACACACACACACACACACACACACACACACACACATACATACAGTACATATGTTACCTGAATTTCTGGGGGTGCCCCTGGTTAGGAGTCCTCCCCTTCCTCTGTGTTACTAGCAGCCCAAACTTGGTAGCACTTATGGTGATTCATACATACATACATACCAAAGCTTGGAAATATTGCTTTCTAAGACTGCAACTTCCAGAACCCTCCAGACAAAATGACCAGCATGGTTGGTGGATTCTGGACCTCATAGTTTACAAAATGTCCATCAGATGCAGACCAAGAGGTCTTGGACAGGTACCACTGAACTGCAGTAAACAGAGTTACTGTACTACGTTTCTCTATTATAAGGTCCTAGCTTGCAACTAGGGAGATTAGCATTAGAGTAAGTAACCTCCATACTGATATATGGCAGAGCAATCAGATAACTATTTAACAACAGATTTGTTCATTCATTTGTCACCACCCAACCATTAATCCACACAGTGGTGTGCCAAAAGCAACACCCCTTTGTTTAATAGCCAGGCAGTGAAACTGTTGGTGTGAACGCATCAAGTATACCAACTAAAGGTACAAATTATAGTTCCAAAAACACACCTCTAATACATACCTTATGCAAACAAATTCATAATTATGGTAATAATTTTTGTTGCTGGTATGGCAACTAGTTGTAGTGACCCCTTTTTGCCAAGGATAAGCATCTCTGGGTCAACTACAAAGACATCCTGACTGGGGTAATGTTTAGAGGAGTTTTGTGGTTATTGTTTTGGACCTACAACTTCTGGATTTCCTTTAGCCTGGAGGCTTTGGGAGTTGTGGCTTCAAAAAATTACCACTCCAAGTGATGGGCTAGAGAGGGTGTATGCTACACATTATTTCAGGAGGGACACAGAGTCAGAGGCTAGTGTAGAGAATGAGATCCTTGTCCTCCTGAAAGCATAAAAGGCAGGGAATTCTACATCTCCTGAGGTTACCATCATAAATCTACAATTACTTGTTCTCCATTCTTGTCTGAGGTTTACTAGTGTTTGTCTATCCAAAAGATTTAGAAGAATAAACAGAACAGTTATGTGACTTTCAGAGGAAACAAAGCCTTTTATAGAGAAATGGACATACTGTAATAGGAAAGGTTGAGGGTGAGAGAAGAAGGGGCGGCAGAAAATTTGATGGCTAGATGGTATTGTTGATGCAATTGGCACAGAGCTGGGCAGTTTGAGGAGGATGGTGGAGGATAGAGATGCCTGGTGGGCGCTGGCATCCACCAGGGGGCGGCAAATTTGGCTTAAGCCCCGGCGACATTACTATCCTTTCTCTCACTCCCTCACAATATTGGATGGTCTGGACAAGCAGAATGACTAGGTGTCTTGGCCATCCTTCAGACCTTTAGCCTGAATTTGTACAGAAGGTTTGATTTTTATAAGTGAGAGGTGTTGTGGCCTCTGGTATAGTTTTGGCCTCTTATCCCAGATATACAGAAGATATTTCAAATGACTCAACTACTTTTTCAATTGTTAACAGCAGGAAGAGACACATGCGGCTGCATATTTAAAGCAGAACTCTACCAGATGGAGAAGACGTTCCATTTCAATTAATCATGATTGGTCACTGCTCATTGAAGATGAAGGCAGTGTTTACTGGGAGAAGGGTCCAAAATTAACATAAAAAGCCATATTGTGTGATATTTAAAAACCTCTTCCCCTCAGGAAATCACTGAAATCTTTGCCAAAACAAAATTGGGGGGAAGGGGGGATGCAACACCAAAACCCTGGTATTCCATTTCTGTGCTGCAACATATGTTCAGGAATTGTTTGAGGGTGTGTGTGAGCAAATTGTGGGCTTATGATTATTGTTAGTGGATAATGTGTTTCCCTCTGCCTCTCTCTCTCTCTTATGCTACTAGAATGCATTTCGTTATTATGTTGATGTGACTGTTTTCTCCAGTGAGGCCAAGGCAGTCTACATGACGCTCCTTTCTTACTTTAACTTCTGTGAGGTAATTAAAACTGAAAGACAGTGACTGACAGATGAACATGATTTGGCAGATTTCATAGCCTACCTGGGGAATCTGGATCTTCTGAAACCCAATTTGGCACTTCTAATCACTACACTGACTGAAATTGATTGGCAGCAAGTGGAGTCCGAAGAGGAGAGGTTCCTGCTAGCATGTCTACAAAAGTGGGAGCCCAGATTTTCCAGGGTTTTTGCTTGTGTGGAGAGTGAGCAAAAACTGACCAAGAACCTCTTTTCTTTTGACTCAATGCTGAAGAAAGTGTTGATGGAGGCAACAGGACTGGATGTTCCCTTCTAAGCATGTTCACAAAACCAGACTATACAAATTGAATAGAGTTAAGGATTGCTAGCCCACAGCACCTAACCAGGTACCAATACCAAGGATGGCAAGGAAGGCTGAAACTAGGCAGAGAGCCTTCTTGATGGCAGCACTTGCACTATGGAATGGCCTATCTCCTAAGCTGCACCAGAACCCATCTCTGAATGTATTCAAGAAGCTCATAAAGAGTGGGCTGAATAGAGAGGCTTTTAAAGATCTCTGCCCCATGGTTTCCTAATTCCTGGGGCCTGCAGTGGCTCAGTGGTTAAGAAGCTCGTGTCGGCAGTTCAAGACCCAGGTACTCCATGACGGATTGAAGGCCTGTCTTTGTCCCTGCTCTTGGGGACATGAAAGGAGCATCATTTGGGTGTCCCCTGCGCAGAGTTTCTCCACCAAAATTCCTTTAATCCTGGAATAATTACTGACACAAAATTATTATTATTACCTAATTCCTGATATTATTAGTTTCTGGGCCCTTCCTCCCATAGAAATTTATTTTTTTCCCTCCTTAATTGTAATCTTTTGCATGCTGCTGCTGCTGCTGCTGATGATGATGATGATGATGATGATGATGATGATGATGATGATGATGATGATGATGATTCTATACTTCCTCTTTTACCCCATCAGGTGTCGAGGGGTGATGATAATGATGATATGCATTTTAAGATTTGTTTTTTTTCCTATGCTATAAACTGCTCAGAGGGGGGGATTTCCTCCCAGATGGGCAGTATGAAAATGTATTTAATAAATAAATAAATTTAAGTACAGTGGTACCTCGCTTAAAAAGCATAATGTGTTCCACAGGATTGCTCTTTAAGCGAGTTTGCTCTTTAAGCAAAACACCATTGTAAATGACCAATTGTGACTTCTGGTGGGGGGGATTGCGAACCCCGATTTATTTGTTAAGCAAGTTTTTGGTTGGTTTTATTTGTAAGCGAAGCGACCATTTTGAGAAAATTCTGCTCTTTAAGCAAGTTACTCTCTAAGCGAGGCGCTCTTGATGTGAGGTTTGACTGTACAGTATATCACATTGCAGCACCTAGAATGACAGGTATAAATCCATGCAACAGCTGAATCAAAAAGAATAGAGCCATTGAATTTTTGGGGTTTACTCAAGTGTTGAGTTACCATTCAATGACAGGTTTATTGCAGTTGGCACTACCATTTGGATTTAGGACTAACTAAAGTCTAACTGGACATTGCAGCAATTTCCCAGCACCACAACAAACTCAGATGTGTACATACTATACTAATTGTATAGAAGCTATTTACTTGTCAGTTTCAATAAGACCCTTTTTCTACTGCAGTTAACCAAAGCAACTTTTATATCTATTTCTAAAGTAGTTCTCCTGTACAATTCCTTCGCATTCAGCGTGAAAAGGCATTCATGAATCACAAATGTACTGCAGGTCAGCTAATGTAGATGAACTCCAATGTACACTTTGAACGGTATTCTAATTTTAATGAGTAAATTCTTTAATGAGGTTAATACTTAATGGAGAACCAAGGAGGTTTAATTGAAGACTTTGAGGAAAGTGGAATGTGATTGCTGCTAATAGCTCCGTACTCCCATACCTGTTACAAGCAGAACCTTTTGCTCATGGAGCATTTCAATACCAATGCCAGCATAAAACACAAATGAAGAAAAAGCCTCAGTAAAGCTAGATCCCCCCATATGCTACTCTGTTTTTGTTTAGAATTATTCTGATAATGATCCACGGGTATAGTAGTGTGTACATCGCTTCTTTAAATTGTCCCTTGTCTGTTATGTAGTTTGTCCCATCTGTTCCTGTATGGTAATAAGTATGAATGTCCTACATGGTATAGATCTAATCATGACGATGTTAGTGATGGTATCCCATCAAGTTGATTCCAACTTATGGCAACCCTTTCCAGAGTTTTCTAGGTAGATGACACACAGAAGGGATTTCATTTCTTTCTTTTTGGAGTTCTCTGGGGCATTGCAGCTTGCCCAGGCTACATCAGCTAGCTCTTCTCTCAGGAGATGCTGTAGAGAATCAAACTCCTAATCATTGGCCCTGCAGTCAGGTATCCAACTTACTGAGGTATGCAGCCAGCTAAAATTAGTCATAGTTCTAAATATAATTACTAGGCTACCCAGTAGGGTTAAAGAAGAAAATACTGATGATTTTATTGGGAGTTTTATTGTGTGTATTTTTTAACTTTTTATTGTTATATGACTGGTTTTATGATGTTAGCCGCCCTGAGTAGGGATGATTTTTTTCCCTAGAGGGACGGGATATATGTGTAAATAGTAAAATAAATAAATAAATAAAATACTGGGGAGGAATGACGAAGCTAGGTCAAAGATGTACACACTGATTGTTGGAAGTTTTAAAAAAATCCATGTTTCATCACTGTGTACACACTCCAACACATGCTCTGATAGATAGTAAGAATGAAAAGATAAAATATTAATAAAAGAATAAGGCCCCGAAGCTGTCTGGGGGAGTGTGACCCGGCCCCTGGCTTCAAAAGGTTGAAAACTCCTGATCTAGGGAAACCTATAAGGAGGCAGATAAAAATAATCTTCACAAAGAATGGAAAGCATTGTAAGTATACTTGGGCATCTCCTGGGGAATGTTGTGAAAGCAACTAATCCTATCCAGAAACATTGTGTTGTAAACATGCTGATGAGCAAAGAACTTATATTAACACAGAGGACATATCTTAATTCAAAGAAGAACTCTTGATTTCACTTTGCCATGAATGGAATTGTGATGTGCTTTGTGACTTAAGAAATTCATAGAAGAACTGACCAGCCTCAACCAACGTATCCTGGGATGTGTCTAGCTACTAAGAAGCACCATAAACAATATAGAAGTGCCATTTTTGTAAGACCAGATATTACAATTATCAGCATGGACTATACTTAAGAGGCCACTACAGAAATCTGGATGGTCAAACTGACTTTATGTATAGTAGCATCAATTTATAAACTTCCCAAAATGTGGTTCTGCCTAAAGAGGTCATCTAAAATGGAAAAACAAAACACTCAATTTCTAGTTGAAAATTTGTCTATAGCCATAGCAACATTTGGGGCTATGAACATGATGCCAAAATTATGAAGCCGTTATAAAATGTGTAGAATCACATTCAATGTGCTTTATACATGATCCTAAACTACCCAGTTTATTTAACACTGGCAGGTGGAAAAGAGGCTACAATCCAGATCTATTTTTGTTAGTGATCCAGTAGTTCAACAGTGAATTAAGATTACAGGTCCCAAACACTCAATACAGACTTGTTCTATATCAATGCATAATAAAAATTAAAAGTGATATTCAGAGAAATACTGGTGGAACTAGAGGAAGCCATAAAAAGGCATCTGAATGGCAAAGCATTGGGATTTGATGATATCTGGATTGAGAAAACTAGACATTTTGGCAAAACACAAACGAATAGTTCCTTCAGCTCTTTAATAATTGTTGGACAAGCAAAACAATTACCAAAATATGGTGGAAGACAAAAGTAATCACTTTACAAACCAGACAAAGAACAATCAGATCCCAAAAGCCATGGCCAATCTCACTAATATGCCACTTATACAAAGTGCTTGGATAAATAGTATTAAATTATCTAGCCTCTAAAATTGAACCCTTTTTAATTCAAGGAAGGCTTTAGACCTAGGAAGAACTATATGGCTCAAATCTTGAACCTAACCCAGCACACAGAATATGACTTTGAAACATAAAATAACTGGAGCAGCATTTTTGACCTCACAGTAGTATATGAAACTGTGCACCATCAACTGCTACTCAGAAAGCTCTACCTTCTTCCTAAAGATCACAGAATAACAGAAATGATCACTGTTCTACTTCAGAACCAAAGCTTCTTTGTTGAATTCCAAGGGAGGCACAGTCACTGGAGGAATCAAAAGAATGATCTCTCACAGGCTAGAGTCCTGGCACTATTACTTTTTAATAAATTATAATCCAATGCCAGGAGGTTTATCTATGCTGATGACCTCGCCTTGACAATGGCTAAAACTGAGGAAAAGTTTCTGCACAGCTCTCAAGCTCTAAATATTAAACCATAAGAGGGTAGGCTAAACCTTGCTGAATGGATGACTGCCAAAACATGTCTCCCACCATATAAAATTCTAGCTGAACCATTTGGAAGTCACTTAATAGACTCTAAAATGAAGTAAGATCAAAGAATAATCAAGTAAAATGGGCTGCTTAGATGCAGGGCAAATTTTCTGTGAATGTGGAGAAATCCAATCAATGCAGCATATATATGCATAAGATTTATGCCCTCCTACGTATACAAGGAATATCCAGTGTGGTGTAGTGCATAGAGTGATGTCCTAAGACTCAGATGGCCTGGGTTAAAATCCTTGCTCAGCTAAGGAAACTCACTGGGTGTGTGGAACTGGATTGCTAATTCTTAAATTTACCATAAAAGCCCTATTAAGGTCGCTATAAGCCTGTTTTGACTTGACATACAACAAGAACAACATGCATACAAAAGACACTAGTAACCAGCTGAGATAACTCTGTTGAAGTAGCCTGCTTTTAATCAAATCCTGTCTAATCATTTGAACAATTTGATTTGTTTGACTGCTATCTATATGTCACATACATCCATAATTTTAAATTGTGCAATGCTATGATATGAATAAAGAAAAGGAAGATTATCAATATTATTTCTAGCCATTGCAACACCTCACCAGTTGCGCTGTTAACACGTTGTTCAGTTGCATAGTTGAGTCATACCTTTTGGGACCACATGGACCATCGCATGCCAGGCACCCCTATCTTCCATCATTCATTCATTCATTCATTCATTCATTCATTCATTCATTTAATTGGATGCCTATTGCCACCCCCTCTCCGAAGCAACTCTGGGCGTCTCACAATCACCATAAAAGCATTCCATATAAAACATCCCCATACAGTAAAATCACAATAGCATTTAATGTTTAAAAACCATTAAAATACCTTCCCAGCCACAATAAATTAAAAACTGAGACTAAACATCCTCTGCAGTCCCTCAGCTCTACACCCACTGCATCACATTAGGTATATTTTTATCCACCCCTTTGTTCCTGAAACTCAGAGGCCATTCAAGCAATAAACTATACATTACAGATAGCTAGTCATCAGAAAAGGGAATTCCTTAAGTGCCCTAAATCTGTTCTTCACTGTGGGAGCTTTCAACACCTCCATTAGTTTGCAAATTAGCTTGCTTTGTTTTGTGATTGATCATTGGAAATAAACTGAGGTTTCATTATCCAGCATGAGTAATGGCAGATTTCTGGAATCATGTCTCTGAAACATTAATGGATTTCAGTTTAAAATCACAAGTTATCTGCAATATATTGTTTGCCACACTGAACACATGGTATCCCTAAGGCTGTCACAGTAGACTCTGGACTTGCATATTATTTTACTGGGACATGTGCATGCAAAAGATAGCTACCAGCAGGTTAGCTAGGAGAGTTAGGGAGTCTACTTTGAATGCTAGAGCTTTGTCCCAGTTCACAGAAAAAGGAGCACTAATATAACTGGGATGGATTCTCCTGCTAAGAGATAACTTCTCTGCCTCCAGAGTTTGCTTATAGGTTTTCCAGAGCGTGCTTATAGGTTTTCCATGCCTTTCCTCCCCTATTCCTTCATATTCACCATTACACCAGGTAAGCAGCCATTGCTTGCATCAGCTTGAACAACATGATACTAAATGATGTTCTATAACTGTCCATAGCAGACATAGTTGGAGGAGCAGGATGGGAAAAGCCCTCCACCACTGCTGGATTCACTTCACAAATGCCATATATAGCTGAATCAATCCAAGGAGTGTTCATTTGAAAGTTAACTTGACCCAAAAGCAAGGGGATCTACTACAGAGATAGCCTATTTTGGGAGGAAGAATGCTAAAAAGATCTGCATTACAATTTTCCTTTCTAGTCAAATGATGGGAGTCTGGCCAGGTTATCCTGCTATGGTAATAGAGGAGACCATGCTGCCAGAGACGCAACACCAATGGTAGGGCAGTGGTTAACTACCCTGACAACCCTGAGGACTAATGGCCTTCGGTGGTGAAGTCAACAGAGAAGATTGATGGTCCCCAAGTGGATTAAATCCCACTTGAATCCAATCTTGATGGAGGGCAGCAGCTTCATCAATACTGGCCTGGGGCTAAGGAGGAATTTGTGTGCCAAAAGGGATCAAGACCAGAAAGTCACGAAACTGGATCACTGATATGGGTGTCATGCTACAATGTGGAAGGCAAGTGGAAGGCTACTGCATCATATTGCTCCCAGGACAGTCTTCATGGCTGATCGCCACTTAAAAAGAAGTCAAGTAATGCTCCCCTAGAAAGCACATTTTCCCACTTTTGTGCCACCTGTACAGACAGACAGACAGACAGAGAGAGAGACAGACAGACAGACAGACAGACATACTGAGATACTGAGAGAGAGATTCTGGTTTTGTCTCTGGTTACTAAGTTACAAAGCCTCTTCACGTGTTATTGTTAGTTTAAAAAAGCATCATCAATAACATACTGTTTTGCCTAGATTAGTTTGTTTATAAATGTGTCACCTATTGTAATTGCCTCCTCTTTTTCTCTTCTCTGTCCCTCTACACTTTTAAATACAAAAAGGCAGTGGTGTGTGCTCATGAATGTGCCTCTTGCTTGAGCGGACCCTTATATTTCGCCTTTTTTGCCATTCCCTTTATTTCACTGTTTGTGTCTGCTTGTTTGTTTTGAGATGGGGTGGGGGTAGGGATGGGGAATGTATGCAGGAGTTGCTAAGCAGCTGCCTTAAAAAAAACGCACACACCACATTTTTATGGCTAGAAGTCTATTGTCTTTGTTTCCACCAGTGGCAGCGTGACCCAGGTGGCAACACACCTGCCACTTGCCCCTGTGCCAAAGCCACCTGAAAGAATTGCTAATGAAAAGAATCCCAGTGACAACGGGGGGGGGGGGGAGGCAACAGCACAGCAGTGGTGATGGGGTGGGAAGGAGAAAGAGAGAATGGGGCAAACCTGAGTAAAAACACAAAAAACCAGAATGATGTAAGGACTCTGGCTGTGGGAAGGGCATGAATCACAGAATATTGGACCAAGATTAAATGACAATGTACTGCTATACCTGCCTCAAGGCATGCCATAATTTGTGGACAATACCCTTCTCAGCAAGAGTAGGTTCTTGCTAGTGGTTTCTGTAACCCAGCATTTCCCAACCTTTGGTTTTTGGACTTCAATTCCCAGAAGCCTAAGTCAATTCTCCGAAGCACTGATCAGCCAGTGTACTGACTTAGGCTTCTGGGAATGGAAGGCACCTTTGGGGTGGGCCCCCCATGTTGGGAACCACTGCTGTAGCCCCATTAAGTCCTCAAGCAGAAGGCCTCTTTCTGTTTTCCCCAGCCACTCCATCCATCTATCTACTTGTTCCTCCATTACATTTCTATCCCACTTTCCCTCCCATGAACCCACATACATGCAGGTTTCTCCTCCTCTTCCTCCCCTATCCTCCACAACCTTACAAACACAAGGTGTGTGCTTCTCCTGCACTTCATTTGCCAAGGTGGCAAATGTAACAGTGCAGCAGGGGCAGAATATGAGCCTGCAAGGATCCAGCTGTTATGTGTGATTGTTTGTGAATATGGGAGAGAGCGTGCCATCATCTGTGAAATTGTTTATATAAAAGTGCCAGCTGGAAAATAAAGAAACATGGCCAGCCCTATACTTTTAATAGCGATCTGACAACGTGGAATCAACATCTGAAACACAGCAAATGACAAATCATATTATTGTCAAAGAGCATGATGAGAGCTACAATTAGGTGAAGCAGGGTAGCCACCTCTGCCACCAGAATTTGCATCCCATTAAATGACAACACAGAGAAGCAACTGCATGACGGAGTGAGTTCAATGGTTAAGATGCTGAACTCGCTGACTGGAAGGTCAGAGTTCAATTCCTGGGTACTGTATGATGAAGTGAGCTCCTGTCTCTGTCCCAGCTCCTGCCAACCTAGCAATTCAAAAGTAAGAAGTTGTAAGTAGATAAATAGGTACCACTTCAGTGAGAAGGTAAACAGCATTCCATGCACTCCAGTGTCCAGTCATGCCTGCCACATGTCCACAGAAACATCAGCAGATAGCGCTGGCTCTTTGGCTGTAAACAGAGATGACCACTGAGCCCTGCAGTCGGATATGACTGGCTTTTGAGCAAGGGTGACCTTTACCTTTACCTACCACTCCATAGCACTTAGTGAACTCTCTGGGCAGTTCACAGAGTAATTAGCACTTTTGCCTCCAACATGCTGGGTACTCATTTTACCAACTTCGGTAGGAGGGAAGGCTGAGTCAACATGGATGCAGTTAGGATTGAACTCACAATGTCAGCAGTTTTGACTGCAGTACTACAGTTTAACCACTGCACCATGAGGGCTCCTTAGTATTCTCCTTCTATACTTAGTATTCTCCTTAGTATATTCCTTAGCGTATTCTAATACAGTCAAACCTCACATAAAAAGTAACTCACTAAAAGAGCAGAATTTTCTCTGAATGATCACCTCGCTTATACAAATAAAACCAACCAAAAAGTCGCTTAACAAATAAATTGGGGTTCACAATCCCACCCACCCCATCAGAAGTCACAATTGGTCACTTACAATGGTGTTTTGCTTAAAGAGCAAACTCACTTAAAAAGCAATCCTATGGAACACATTATGCTCTTTAAGCGAAGTACAACTGTACAATTCTGACTGCCATTAGATTTTTCTTTAAACTGGCTTTGCAGTTTAAATGGCAGCCTGGAAGGTACAAGGTTCTAAGCACACATCCTAGTCCCTGAGCTTGGAAATATTAGTTTCTCTTGTATACCTAACTCTCAGCATCCTGAAATGAGCATCACCAGCTCTATTGAGTTAGGGACTTTGGGAGCTGGACACAAAATGGAGACAATGGCAGGGGTGTCGATCCTTTGGCACTCTAAATGTTTTGGACTACAAGTCCCACACTCCTTTATCATTGGCAATACAGGTTGGGTACTCTTAAGCTGAAGTCCAAAACATCAGAAAGGTCTGCCACCCCTGAACTATGGGGTGGAAGTTATTGCATCTTTCTTGGAATTAAAACAAAATGAAAGTGTATTGCTGGTCTCATTTTGATTACATGACTTTTGTCAATGTCTTTGAGTAAAGAATCTAGAATTATATGTGCCTTTTCAAAATATCAAAAGGAGGAACAACATTCAGGAGATCTGGTAGGCACACAGAAGGCTTTGGTGCAAACGAAAATAAACCTTTTCATTCATATATATATATATTAAAAGTGATTAAAAGCATTCATTAGTATTGCACATATGAGGAGGGACATTCAGTGGCAAAACGGCAAGTTATACAGCTGGTAGCAAATCTTCAGCTTAATAAAAAGTGGAGATTAATTTAATTGGGATGCTGTTGAAAATAAATAAATAAATTGCAAAATAAATTACTACCCAAATATTTTCTGGAAACATCAAGAAATAATATGCAGTAATGAGTGTGTATTACAAGAACACCAAATAATGCCTGTGGAGGCCCTGAGAAGTGCCAGAGCAAGAACCTTGTATCTCCCTCGACACCTGAAGAGAAAGAAGGAGAAAGAAGAGAATAAAATAAGAATCAAAGTTTAGTCAAAGGCTAGAAGGGACTGAGGCTCCATCCTTTAAACCTGTCTCTTTAAAGCTTATGTCCACTTCATTTTCTGCCACTATTACATTTTTTTTCAATCACAGTTTTTCTCAGATCTACTTCAATTAACAAAGTTTTTAAAAAACACACAAAAAGTAGGTAAACTTTTTTGCATACATATGTCCCAATATATGCATAGTTGCATGCAATATTCAGTCATATGCAACAATCTGTACCATCCATATCTCGTTTTGTAACTAACTGGAATGCTCTAGCAGTATCCGTCTTCTGTGTGGTTTGACTTCTTTCTTACTCTTCATTTATTTGCTTTGGTACTTCTTTGTTACTCACCCACTTAATTCAATGAATTCTTAGCAACTGGCAAGAAATCAGCAGTTGCAATGCTTTCCTCTTTTCCTCTTTTTCGTATTTCCTCTATGTTTGCATTTGTACGCAATTTTTAAATGGTGAACTACTCGGTAAAGGGACTGCAGTGGCTCAAGTAGTTAAGACACTGAACTCACTGACTGGAGTTCGATTCCCAGGTACTGCATAATGGAGTGAGCTCCTGTCTCTGTCTCAACTACTGCCAACTGAGCAGTTCAAAAGGAAGAAACTGCAAGTAGATAAATAGGGACCACTTCAGTGGGAAGGTAAACACTGTTCCGTTCACTCAGGTGCTGAGGCATGCCTGCGGAAACATCTATGGAAACATCTGCACACACAGACAGCACTGGCTCTTTGGCTATAAACAGAGATAAGAACTGAACCCTTGAGTAGGCTATGACTGGCTTTCGAGCAAGGGCAACCTTACTCTGTAAAACCTGAAACGTGCAAAACCTAAGTAATTACTGCAGTCACTAGTCTTGTAGTGATTTAGGAACTTATTACAGACAAAATAAAATTCTCCATCCAACCTCCTGCCTATCTTTGCAGAGACAGCTTTTAAGTGAAATCAATTATTAATGACTTATTTACAATTTAAAGTAGACAGGAAAGGGATGCAACACAGCCAGAATTATGTAGGCAAAAAGTCAAAGAGAAAGCACACAATGTTGGGCACAAAATTCAATGCATTCCATTTAATGTAAATTCTGTGACTTGTAGGTACTGTCAAGATAGTGATGGCAGGAAACACAACAAAGGGCAACTTAGGGTGTGATTTTAAAAAAATACTACCACACTGTGGGCGTGGAATGGTGGGTGTGGCCAGGGGAAAGCCTACTTTATTTCAAAACTTGGATGGGTGGGGCCAGCCAGAATTTCTGCTACCAGTTCTGGCAAACTGTTGGGAACCTGCTGATGCCCACCTCTGGTGTGATCACATGAGAGACAGATCACTATTTGGGTTGCCAGTGGAGTTGTACACTGTAATTTATTTTCTGGCAATCACATTCCATATAAGGTAATGGGCTCCAGACTGATCTTCTATGCCCTCACTGGACTTTTTTTATAGGCTTCTCCTTTTGGGAATTGAGCTGGAGAGATTATCTAGCAGACAGAAGGGTCACTCTCATCAAAGCAACCCTTTCCAGCACAATCAGTTATGTGGCTTTGTAGCTATCAGATTACATTCTAAGTGGAATAAAATAACAGAGCTCACACATAGGTGTCAATAATTTCTGCACACGCACGCACGCACACGCACACACACACACACACACACACACCAGGTCTTACATTCAATGACTCTTACTTCAGTCACATGTCCTTTTTTCCAAAAGACAGCCATTTTGTAAGGTGTCCTTCATTATAATGGCTTTCCAGTCCAAATCTTATCAGAAGACAATGAACATAAAAAGAGAGATCAGGAAGCATGAAGTTGCTCAGCTAAAAACATTTATTTATTTATTTTCTGCATTTTCCTCTAGTAAAGTCTTCTCTTCTTCTTTACTTCTTCTTTTGCCCCTTCATGTCGAGGGAGATAAAAGGTACTTGCTCTGGCAATTCTACCGGAAGTTAATGTTTCATCTGACCTCCAGGTCCCACTCTATAGCTCTTGATGGTTGGGTTACTACAGATTTTAAACCACTTTTAAAATTTTAATGAGGGAACTTCATGGTTGCTTATGTGACACACACACACTGACTTGTCATGTTTGCAAAATGTTGTGCTAATTTCCATGCTATATTGTGCCTTAATATCCCTTCCTTTAGTTCACTGCTCTTTCCTTTCTGCATCTTTTCTCAGCTTTGTGCCTCTCCTTCTGAGGCCATTAAAGAGGTCCATATGGAAGAACCCATACTCTGCTTTTCCTCCAAAGAGCTCAAGGTGACATACATCACTCTCTTCTCCCCTCCATTGGATCCCCATATTAGTCTGGTGAGATAGCACACCAAAACTATGTGAAATAACTGTTGCAGAGTTTTAAATTTTTGCTAAAATCCCATTTAGCTGTACAGTAGAAGTACAGAGACTCACAGAGGAGAATACAGTAGTTACAAATCTCTCAGTCACCACCCCTTTCTCATTAACTGGCACTCAAAGTCTCACTAACTCACTCTAAGACATTAGTAGAAGAATAAAAAAATGATTCCTTATTTACAGTTACCTAAAATTACAGACATGTAATTTTTAGGAAAATGAACCAAACCACAACAAAATGTTGACACATAATGAGTCAAATTCTATAATTTCCAGTCAGACTCGGTCAATTAAGGCACTTAGTAGATCCTGGAAGAGCGTGGATGTGCTAGTAACGCTGCACTTCCTGCAGCTAAACTTATTTGTCTATCGGAAGACAGAAACTGAAACAAAATAGAAGGGTTCAGAAGGGGTCCCCCCCTTCTGCTATAGATTACTTAATATTAATCTGGGAATTTATCACAATTATAGGTTATCAAGGAATTATTTTTCCATGGGGAAACATGAAAGCTTACATGTTTAGCATCCAGATAGGAACTTATGGTAGTCATTCATATTACATAGTATGTGGTGTGATATATATTAATACATACTGGACATTTATCTTCTGGACTCCTGTGTCCAGAAAAGAGGACATTGATCCATGGAAGCTTGCACTGACAGAAATCTAGTTGGTCTTTAAAGTACTATACAGTAATACCTCGGATAACCCTAAGACTTGGTTCCACAGGTCTTGGTGTTATCCGATTTTTAGTGTTATCCGATGCATGTTAAAATCCGATGGGATGGATCGGATAATGTTAAAGCTCCATAGAGATACATTGTAACCGCACAGGCTTTAGCGGTTATTATCCGATCCATCCCATAGGACCTTAACGTTATTCGATCCAATTCTCCTCCCCAGATTACTTAACGTTATGCGATTTTAGCGTTATCTGAGGTAAGCGTTATCTGAGGTAAACTTTATCTGAGGTATTACTATAATGTGTTCTCATTTTCCTCATTTCCCCTCTCTTTAGTTCAGGAGTTCCCAACCTTTTCAAGCCAAGGGCCAGGTCATGCTCTCTGTCAGCTTTGAGGGCCAGATGCCCATTTCCCCTCCCTGCATGATGGGGTGGCTACTTTGTCCCAAGAGCTTCAAAGGGATGACCATTTTGTTTCTCAAATGCCCTTGGAGGAGTGGGGGGCCACATGAAATGTTGCCATGGGCTGGATCCGGCCCACAGTCCTTAGGTTGGGAATCTCTGCTTTAGCTTAACAACCATATTGATACTTTATATCAGGAGTGCCCAAACTTTTTTGGGCCACAGGCCGGTCACATGGTTCAGGGGCTGGTCACTATGGCCAAGGGCATGTTTTACTTCTGCTCCCGGGAGTGATGAGGGCTTCGCGAGCCGGATGAATTGGTGTCAGAGGCCGGATCCAGCCCCCAGGCCATAGTTTGGGCACCCCTGCTTTATAACATGACAGTAAATGAAAAAAGGGCAGTCTAAATCCCTGAGAAGATATAGAAGCAATAATAAAACTTTTTAAAATTTTCATTTATTTAAGAAACCTATACCCCAGCTTTCCATGCCTTGCCATGCCACTACAACTAATACCATGATAGCTAGTGTGGGTCTTTTCCAGCTCTGCAGTTCTAAGCTATCTGGCTGTGGAGCCAGAGGCTGGTAATTCAACTTCTAGGAAGAAAAGCCAGCTTATGGGCAGGCAGAACAGTGCCAGGGTGCCCGGGAGGAAGAGAATGGTAAGCCACTTCTGCATATTCTCTATGTAGAAAACCCTGGGGGAAAATCACTATAAGTCAGAATTGACTTGCCATCACACAATGATTAGTAGATAATGATAGATTTACTTTCCTCAGCTTCATTTGTTGGAAAAGTTGGAGTAAGCCTGAGGACAGAGGAGAAAGAAGAGCACCATGCCTTTTAAATGCTGTTGCAGAAGCAATTGTTCTGTGATTGCTTCACACAAACAAGCTTCATACAATTTTTGTTCACCATTTGGTGTTCAGTCAACAAGCACATTTTACCATGGTAACAAGTCTAGCATAAGAGACATTCACTGCGGTGCTCTATTTTACTCGTGTGCATTTTCTCTAACTTCACTGATCTGTCTTTTTGGTTGAAGGAGAAACATAAGCCTTTCTTTATGAGCTTCCGTTTTTCTTTGCTTCTGTCTTACCTTCTTTAAGACAGCAAGCCTCTAACACTCATCTTAGATGAGAGAAGGTGCCCCTTCAAACTCAGAGGGAATTCCTTAAATACAGCCTTGCACAGTAAGCTTCAAAGAATGAAAACATACATGAGGTGCCAGTAACCAAGTGCAAAAGACCAGAGACCCCTGAGCTTCAGATCTCCCTGGCTACATTAATGGTTTCAAAACCTAAATCAAGTGCTGGGATAGTACATTATCCCTGAAGTGCTCCACAGCCACCGAAAGGCAGACAAACACCAAGCCAGAGTCTCCTGGAAAACCAGAGGTGTGCTTTTTAAGGTTTCCCAGTCTGAGTGGAAGAGTGGAGTTTTGGGAGGGGTAATCTTAGCCCATGTGCACTAGACTTTGTTGGGGCAAGGTGATCATTTGGGGCTTTCTTACATGTTGTACCGTCTGCCTTGTTACTGTGTACCTCTGGCCTGAACATAACACATAGGTTTCAATGGAAGATGGAAAAGATTACTCCAGGTTAAACGAGACTTAGATGAGAGAGTTGCATCTGGAATACTAAATAAGTTTAGATCTAGTAAATTAAAGGCTGCCATCAGCATGCCCCCAACACACCCTGTCTTGGTGTCTTTAGCAGGGCCATAGCCAGGGGATGGCCAGGTTGGGCATCGTCCACCCTGAGTTAGCAGTTTGCCCATCCTCAAACATCTGGATGCTTTATATATGACATTGTTGCCCATCCTGAAAAAATATCTGCCCACTCACATCTAGAATCCTGGCTACGTCCCTGGTCTTCAGCCAACACATTCACCATCAGAAGCAGATCTATACCTTATGGAATGAATCCTGTGTTTTGGAGCAGGAAGGAGCACAAAGCTCCTCATTATAAATACCCACATTCCACTTGCATAGGGAGCTACTGGATACATTTTTGTGAAAGCTGTGTAAAAGCTAAGCAATCTGTCACTGACTTGAGCAGGATTCTGGCCATGGAGCTTTCTAAATGACTGCAGTGCAGATGGGCTTTCCCTTGAAAGCAGAACTCCTGTTTCATGATAGAAGAACAAGTCTAATCTGAAAAAGAACTAGGAGTTTTTCAAAACCTATTGAATGATTATTGTAATGGAGCGAAAAGAGCAAGGATACCTAAAAGTCTATGGTATAAACCGCAGAAAGAGGGTGGTTTAGGGTTACCTAACATTAAATCGTACTACAGGGCGTTCCAAATTAAAGGCTTGGTAAAACTTTTAACGATAGAGGACCTTATATGGAGGGAGATAGAAATGAAAGATAGTAATGTGTGTGCAAAGGGAGAATTTCTGGAAAATACAGTTTTTGATTTAAAACCAAGAAATAATGTCCTAAAGTCTATGATAAATGTATGGATAAAGTTGAAAGATAAATTGGCACCAAACACCTCTCCAATATTAGAGTTGCAAGATCTTAAAACATTCCCAGTTAAAAATTTAGAATTATTAAAAAATATTATGTATAAATATGATATAATTTTACTAAAAGATTGGCTGGATCGAATTGAGAATGAAGAAACAAAAAAAAGAAATTTATAAGGAATTAAAGTTGAACTGGCTTCAGATACTAACGTTGGATAAGTGGAATAAACAATATAAAATGAAATTAAAGCCAATAAGGCAGCTGACAGACTTCGAGGAGATGGTATATAAAATAAGAAAAGGTTCAATGGGGATAAAAGGAATAGTAAGTAAATTATATAAAATGATAAACAACATGGATGAATCCCAGGATACCCTTAAAAGAATGTGGGAATCGGATTTGAGTATTATTATTACAGATAAGAACTGGAAGAAAAAATGGAAAAGTAGGATGATGCGAAATCTGTCTACAAAAGTTAAAGAACACAACTACAAGATGTTGTGGCGCTGGTATATGACGCTAGTTCAGTTAAATCAAATAAATAGTAGCAACTCAAAAAAATGTTGGAGGTGTCATCAGGAAATTGGGACATACAAACATATGTGGTGGGATTGTAAAATTATTTCCAATTTCTGGCATAAAATGGAACAAGAATTAGAAAATTTTTTAAATATCCATTTAAAGTTGAATGAAAAAATAGTTTTATTAACGGACTTAGAGGATTTGAATTTAGAGGAAAATATAAAAGAGTTATTGTCTATCTTTTTGACATTGGCGAGACAACAAGTAGCCAGAAATTGGAAAGGTGATATGAATTTAGAAATTGGTAAATGGTATGTTGATGTTTGGGATATGGCATTAAATTAAAAACTTACATGGGAATTAAATATAAAAAGGGGGTTAATAAAACAAAATAGATTTTGGGACATTTGGAAACCTTTTTTGCAACACACATTGATGGATAATAAAGGAGAAAAACCTGCTCCGAATACAATGTATTTTTGGCAGAATGAATGAGTTGTAAAAGGAGTGGCTGGTAGACTCAAGGACTGTAGTGCACTGGGTGGTAGGAACCATGTACAAAATAATAAAGTTGTAATATGGTGGTTAAAGAGGAGAGTGGATATAAAGGTGAAAATATACAGTATAGTAAATGTATAGAAAATAATGTCTGACTACATTATATTATATTGATATGTATTTTTTTCTCTCTTCCTCTTCTCATCTTTTAATGCTGTAGGATGTACGTGGGAACTACTTTTTTTTCTTTTTTTGTATGTAATTGTTTCTTTTATGTTTTGTAGATTGTTTTGTTAGTTTGTTTTTAATATTGTAAAAACCTTAAAATAATTTTTTTTTAAAAAAAGAAGAACAAGTCTAACTCATCTTAAGCCCTCATAGTCACTGGATCAAAAAGTCAGATGGTATTGTGGACGCAATGGCACAGAGCTGAGCGAGTTGAGGAGGATGGTGGAGGACAGAAGTGCCTGGCGGACAGTGGTCTATGGGGTCGCAGAGGGTCGGAATCGACTATGCAACTGAACAACAATGCTACATGGAACAACAGATGAGATTTTAAGGAAAATAAACATCCCCTAGACAAGTTTAGTTCATTTCTCTCTCTGCAACGTGATTACCTTGGACATAAGTGCCCATACAATCAGAAATACAAATAGAGCCCATGTTTACCTACATACAACTAACAAGAAAACAAGGCTTTCTTGGAATGCAAGATATGGAGTCCAGGGAAACCAAGTGTCAGGGTAATAGATTCATTATAACATCACGCAAACTGTATTGTTTAGTCTGACCCTAAAGTAGATGACCAACTGTATCCAAAGCCTTACCCTGGCAGATGCAGAGTAGATAGAAATAAGGTTTTCTTTAGGCTTTCCCCCTGTATCATTAAAAGTTGTGCTCTATGTCTTACTTTGTTGAGTCAATTTATCTCATCTTGGGTATTCCTCTTTTTCCTAGTGCTTCAGCAAATACATTATTGTTGTTTCCAGTGAGTCTTGTGCTTTAATATATGCACAACATACAATAGCCTCTCCTTAGCCATTTCAGCTTCTAAAGAGAGCTTGGTTGCCTTTCTGGTGGTACAGGTCTATCCCCATATCCATGGAGGATATGTTCTGAGACCTTCTGCAGAAGCATGAAATGGCAGGTGACAGTGAACTCTATATTTAACACATACACCTGAGTCATGGAAGTGGGGGAGGGGTTTCAAATGCCTCCATTGTTCTACATGAGAGCTACCAAAATGTCAGCCTCTATTCTTTGTACAGATTACATTGCAGACAGTGGCCTTTAGTGGCCAGTTGGTGTACACAGAAAGAGCCTCCTCAAATATTGTGGTATTTTTAACCGTAATCGGGCATATTCCAGACAATGGCAACTTTGTTGTGCCAGCTAATCTTTCTCACACTAGGAACTACAAAATAAACTCACCAAAAATTGGCTTCATTTTGGCAGTTTAGTCTGACCTAGACACGGAAGAAGAAGTGACCAACTCTATAATGCACCATGGAAATACATACTGTATATACTATGCATTTCAAGGAATTTTTCTGGAATATTTTTAGACCAGTGATAACTGAAACTGCAGATACTGAACTCACAGATATTGGGGGGGGGGGGGGGAGATTTGTATATGCTACCTGTAAAGTTCTTCCCCAATACTACATTTTGAATGAATTCCATCTGTACATAGTAACTGGGAATCCCATAGTATAGATAATCATCATGGTCTTGGCTTCTAATGAGACGTCCTTAACCTTATAGGACCTTTTCTAATTTCTTCACATTTCTTTAAGTCTCATTCTTCTTTTAATTTATCAGCTGTTGCTTCCATTTTGATCAATTAGTGAATCATGATAAATAACATTTTTGATTAATTTCGATCTGTTTCTTCTAGCTTTAATCCTCCTTCATCTGAAGCCAAGCACCCTTTCCAGATGGCAATTGCTGTGTAGAGACTGAACAGATAGGAAGATAAAATACACCTTTGCTGATACATTTCATGCCTCTGCAGAGTCCAGATGGAGACTGCAGGCTCAGTGACAACAGGAGTAATTAATGATCAGTAACCTTTCAGTGGGCTTAATAAAAGTATTAGTCAACTCTTGTCTTTATTTCTTTTTATGGACCACACAAAGAAGATGAGGTTTATTCTTCAGCTGTAACCTTTCAGCAGCCTGGTTAAAAAAAAAGTATACAGCTCCATTGAGTTTTACTGTTTAATGATATTTTTGAGGTTCCCATTAGATTGTAATATAAATTGGGAAGGGGGTTACTTAAAAAATTGTTTGGAAAAATGATTAATTTTTATTGTAAATCTTTTAAAAAAATCTTTACAAATAAAATAAAATTTTATGACTTTTATAATAAATCACCATGGACACTCATCATACCATGGAAAGAAATCAAGACAAATGAATCTATGGATATAACCTAGGTAGATATTTTATTTTTGCCATGTGATCTTTGTTAGTTGGTAATTTATTGATTCGTGTAATTTGTTCTATGTTCTCTGTTAATTTAATGTTGCTTGCCATCCGGAGTGGTGCTTGCACCAAATAGGTAGGATACAAATCAAATCAAGCCAAACCAATCAACAAATAACAAGTAGAGATATACAATAAAGGCTTTGGATCTTTTAAATGCTGTTGTGCAGTGATAAAGAGAATCTGCAGACATGATCTCATTTTTAGCTGGTAGTTTGATTTAAAAAAAAGAGCCCTCTCTCATGTTCAGCAGAATCTGTGTAAGTGAAAATGGGATTCTTCTCACCTACAATCTCTGATCCTGTGAACGAACTTATGAGAGATAGAAAGGGTTGTGGTACCATTGGCATGCAGCTCCCAGAATCCCACAAGCATAACCACTATGGTTAGAGCAAAGGAGCCACCTGAGCCCCCAAATACTGGCTTTCATGAACAGATAATATCTTGCTAATTCTATAATTTGTTACGCAGATGGTTCATTATCTAATTTGATAGTTTTGCATTATTCATACAAGAGGAGAGGGGATATTTGAGGGATTTTCTGCTTGCTGTGTCTAACTAACTTGGGTAGTCCTCATATTGATGTACTCTAAGAAAGGGAAAAGGTGCCATTTGTCATCTCAGGTAACAAAATGCCTTGGGTAAGCATGTCATTGGACTGAACCCTAAAATTCCAGCATTCACCTTGACTAGGCCAACTCAAAATCGAACCCTAGTGATAGCATTATTTCATTTCCTTCTTCTTTTGTGTCTAGCTCAGACTTTAAACTGCCTTCTTCTACTCTTGTGTCCCAATCAAACTCTTGACTGTCAAACTAAAGCCACATTTTTCAAATTGTCATTGGCCAAATGCAAGTCCTCATCTGTGCATCTTGCTGTAAAAATCAAGTCACCATTTGGTGAATTCATTCCATAGTTCTTTTGCCTAACCTAGTTTGAGAAAGATTAGCTGGCACAGCAAGATTGCTGTTGGCCAAGGTATGTCCGATTGTGGTTCAAAAATATCACAGTCTTCAAGGAGGCTCTTTAAAAACAGTCTTTACTTCAGAATTATTGTGCATATAACTGAGGACAGGCTATGTTGATATTAAGTTTCATGCTGTTGTAATGAATTTTGCACAATGGGTTTTTGGCTATTATTTCCTCATGTAGTCCACATTTTATTGACACTTATTGACACTTACTTAGGCATGATGGCTATAATGTCACAGAGTAGGTGTGTGGTTTTTGGCTTTGTTCTTATCATACACAATCCATTTCAGCCCATGTTTACCTATGCCAGTCCCACTGCTCTGACTTTCAAATTCATCATAAAAGACCACTGCACAAGATTTACTCCAATGTTTCTGTCAAAAACAGAAACATTAGAATAAGAAGAAACCAAATTCAAACAGGGAAGCTAGTGCTCACGTTGGCATTGCTCGACCAAACCTGGCAAAACAGCCAACAAATGATTATGAGCAAACTATCCAGATTTATTTTACCACAAACGCTTTTTTAAAAGGTTGATTACTACACAAACTGGAACTTTGAAAAGTTACCCTTGGCTGAGAGTTATGTTCAAAAAGTACTGAATCAGCTGAGTATTCCTCACGTAACAAAGTCAGAAAAGATGGGGGTGGGCATTTTCAAAGGAGGAGTGGGAGAACATAAGGACAAAAGTGGGAATGAGCAGTAAGATAATTTGATCAGCAGTAGGTGAGGCAGGTAGGAGCAAGAGTGGACAGATTAAGTGATTTAAGAAGAAAGAATAAATTGGCTTTTCTGGGATTCCCCAGCCACATCCCCTTCTCCATGATCAGTGACTAAGGCAAAGCTTTTCCCCAGCCTACAGAGCCAGTTGATGTGAAAAGTTTCACTTGTTGCATTTTTATTGTCATGCTGATGCTAAGAGACCAGATGGGAAAATGGAAAAGTCCAAGTTAGTAGATGTATAAAGCTGCCTCTGGTAAATTGTCTGCTCTTGTGTGAATACCATATTGCATTTACAATACTAAATTAATTATTTTACTAAACTCATTGCAATGAATAGGGATTACAAGAGCAAAACCCACAACTCTCAACCCTTTAAACCAGGGGGTCCAAACCTAAGGCCCGTGGGCCAGATCCAGCCCAAGGTGCCATTTCATGTGCCCCCCCCCCCTTCAAGAGGTTGCATTCCTTAGGCTCCAATTTATTTGTAGTTGATCTTAATTGTGAACTGACCTTCTCCAAGAGAAGAGAACCAATAACCCATACCTGACTTTGTTACCAATGAATCTTCATCTCTTACTTTCTAGAAGATAAAGGTCAGGCACAAGCACAGTCATCGTATACTCTGTGCACATAGGAATTGTTCACAGGCCTGTATCAACAAAAGAGCACACTCTGACATGCTGATACTGCAAGAAGCAATGAATTTCCTTTGGATGCACAATGGCTTCTTGAAGTGATCCCAGTCCTCTGTGTTTGGAGCAAACTAGTTCCTTTTGTGGAAAACAATGAAAGGAAACCATTAAGAGAATGCCGTAAAAGAAAGAGGAAACATACTTATTCTTGAATTGGTTTTGCTACACACAGCAGAGACAGGCTATACAAAATGTGTGTACCTCACTAAGGCTCTCTATGGTTATCAGAGTTTGTCTATTCTCCTTCACAGAATGGGAGATGCGGTGCTTGTTTGGATTCTTACTATTATGGGCACAATAGTTCTGCATCCCATACAAAACCCACTGAAATCTTTTGATGCATTGGCGCCATGATGTCTCACCGTTTCTGTGAGTTTGTGAACAGACAACATGAAAAGAGTGAGAAATGAGGGGGTGGGGGCAGTGGTGGGCATCAGCAGGTTTGCAGCAGTTCACCAGAAATTCTGGCTGGCTCCACCCATCCAAGTTTTGAAATAAAGTAGTCCTAATTCAGGTGCAAGGCAAGGCTTTCCCCCTGGCCACACCCACCATACCATGCCCACAGTGTGGTAGTAAATTTTTTGGAGCCCACCACTAGGCGGGGTTGCCTCTTCATGGGCTTTCAGCAATAGAGTTTGGCACTGGTAGTGACCAGGAAGGCTTTGTCATCACCAAAAGAGGAGTAAGAGACATAGGAAGAGATGGAACAGCTGTAACATCTGTGCCATGTTCACCTCCATGTCTAAGGACATAACCTCCACTGACAGCAACTGACAGCTGTCCCACCCTACTAGAAGAGAAGGGACTCTGGTTTGAGTCATGCCTCTCCAGTTTGTCCTAGTGAGTTTTAATAATCAAAATACATGAAAATATGGTAAAATTAATTAAATTGTTAGCACATCTCAGTCTGATGCGGTCTTGGGACCCTCATGGTCACTGACCCAAGTATAAGCCGAGTCCCCTTTTGGGGGCTAAAAAACTCAGCTTATACTCAAGTATATACGGTAGCTAATACAAACAGTATTTGCAAGAAGCAGTCACAAGCAATTCTGGCTCCCCCCATTTCATTTCTGCAAAGTTTTAGATACAGTAATACCTCGGATAACGCTAAAATCGGATAACGTCGGGGAATTTGAGGCAAACATTTGCATTGCACAATGTCAAGATAACATTGTGCAATGCAATTGTTTGCCTCAAATTCCCTGACGTTGATCTCTGCCCCAAACCCCACAAGGCTAGAGACCAGCCCTGCAGGCTTTGGGGCAGAGATCTACCGAGGCTTAGACCCCCGGTTTGGATGGGAGGAGATCAGGCACGCATACCTGTTCCCTTCACCAGCCAAACCTGCACTATGGGCTCTCTGCTTTGGGGTGGGGTGGCTGGGGGTGGAAGGCACCTCCAGCCACACCGATCCCAAAGTAGGCAACCCTGGAGGGCTACCTGCTTTAAGCTCGGGCTGGCTGGAGGTGCCTGACAAAAAAATTGGACAGGAGACTTCTAACTTTGGTGCCTAAAGGAACAAAGCACAACAGCCAGAGGCAGTTAGTTGACTCTCACCGAGACGTCTCTTTCTGTTTGTTAAATGAATGCCCAATGTAGCTATTAGTCTTCATCTCGACCTTTGTACCCCAGTGCTCTTATAAATCCAAGTGGTGACAAAGTGCCTGATTCTGGCTCAGCGGAATCATGGAAGGAGCTCTTCCTGGAGTTCCTTGTACAGAGACCGGCTGACAGAAAACATATCTGGCAAAAACTGTTGCCAGCCATGCTTTGTCAACCACCTAGGAAGAGAAGTTGTGGGTAGCAAAATTGGGTGACCTCTGGGCAAGGGGTTGGCGAAATTGGGTGGCCTTCGGGTAGGGGGGTAGTGAAATTGGGTGGCCACGCCCACCTCCCTGTGCTGCCCCATCAGGTTTTGTCCCTGCAAGTGGTTCAAGGTCTCCCCCTTGCTCAAAAGCCAGTCATATTTGACTCTTGGGTGCAGTGCCCATCTCCATTTACAGCCAAAGAGCCAGTGCTACCTGTGTTTGCAGATATATACATGGCCATATGGTAGGCATGACGAGATTGCCCATGGCATAGGCTCTGCCCATGGCATAGGCTCTTCCCACAGTGTGGTAGCACTTTTTTTTTTTTTTGCTGCCCACCACTGAGGATGAGGTACAAAGGCACAAACACATAGCAAAGCCTATGCAAATATCTTTGGCAACATAAAGAGTGTGCATGTGTGTGTGTGTGAAATGCTTCAGCTGCCCGTACAACAAGCAGCACACTTCAGCTTAACAAGGAGCCTGGGTTGACTTGATCTTGCTTTTCCTTCTCAATACATGAGAAGGCAGCCAGCATGCCAACTGCATCTAGCATAATGATGCAGAAGATATATTAATGTTTCCAGCTTGCTGTCTTCTGTTGAACAAATGTGCTCCTTATCTGCCATTCTACAAATGTTGTCTAGATGTGTCTTCCTGGAGAACAGAGGAATATGCAGTTCTTTTATGACTTAATTTAAAGTTTTCATACCAAATTTACTGACTGTTGGCGAAGGTATCAACCCTTCATATCTTTTCTTCTAGCATATTCTCCAGTCTGATGATGCAAAAAAAAAACAGGGAGGGAAATATTGTTTGCTCTTCTGTGATTTGCACTTATTGAAACTGGGTTTCATGGGCTGAAATTGCTCTAGCTGCCCAGAGTGGTTGGGAGGAGCCAGCAGGGATAAAGGGAGAAGGCTCAGATTTCTGGCAGAATTCAGGGGGGTTCTGACCACAAATGTAGGCATGTAGATACCCATATTTTAGTCATCTGGAGCAGGGCCTACATCCAAGGCTGCATGGCCTTCTCTGGCTTTGCTTCCTGGAAAGTGTAGTCTCACTGCCCATTAGACTCTACCGAGGACAACTCCCAAAGAACAAGTGTAACACCATCTATCTGTCTGTCTGCCAGCCTGCTTGCCTATGAGTATTTCAAACACAAATTTCACAAAATGTTTTTTCTACTTAAGTAACTTTTCTTTTCAGATGATAATGTATCCATTCTAGATATTGGCTATCATCTTGGCGATAGTCTTCCTGTTCGTAACTCCTCAGAACAGTTCTTCTGAGGACATGCCACACCAGTCTCTCAGGTTCTTTAGCCATGAAGTCCGTCTATGTCCAGGGTCTCTCTTCCCCGGGATCTTCCCTTGCATAGCTACCGGTAGTTGGAGTACAGTAATACCTCAGATAATGTTTACCCCAGATAACGCTAAAATCGCATAACATTAAGCAATCTGGGGTGGAGAATTGGATCGAATAACATTAAGGTCCTATGGGATGGATCGGATAACAACCGCTAAAGCCTGTGAGGTTACAATGTATCTCTATGGAGCTTTAATGTTATCCAATCCATCCCATAGGATTTTAACATGGATCAGATAACACTAAAAATTGGATAACACCAAGACTTGTGGAACCAAGTCTTAGCGTTACCCGAGGTATTACTGTATTTTATATTTCATGCGCTTCCTCATGATATGCCCAAGTTATTGGAGTTCATTTCCCCAAAATCTTTTCCCTCCAAGTGGTCCCTATTTATCTTCTTGCAATTTCTTGCTTTCAAACTGCAAGGTTAGGAGGAGTTGGGACAAAGATGGGCACTCAAACCATTTTGCAGTACACGGGCCTCGAACTGCTGACTTGCCAGCCTTTCAGCTAACAAGGTAAGCATCTTAACCACTGAGCAACTGCAGCCCCTATTTCAACAATAATGATATAACAAAACTGGATGCTACAATGTGTACACACCAAGTCCTTTTCCCCACCCCAGACCAGGAATTGTTTTGGGAGGGGAAAGGAGGATTCAAATGCCTTTAAAACCAAAAGAGAAGAAAGTCCATGATGTATTTATCAACCAAAGTAGAACATCCACAACATAGAGGACTCTGGTCCACATACACAATCTATAAAACTACAAGGTGGCAAGAACCTCCTCTTCCTCCAAGGAACAGCAGCTTCTGCCTCAAATTATGAATCACAAAGCCCATTCCTAGGATTTCTGAACCAAAACCAAGCATACCAATATTCGTACTTCCAGCTAAAACTCTAGAGTTCTTGAGACATTTTTGTTGTTCAGTCACACAGTCGATTCCGACCAGTGGTGGGATGTCAACATTTTTACTACCCCACCGTGACATCATCACAGTGTGGGTGGAGCTAACGTCATGATGTCATGATAGCAGGGCAGAGCCAATGTCATGATGTGGGCGGGGCCAAAGAAAAAAAAATAAGTGTGCACGCACGCATGCGCGCGCGCGCACACACACACACACACACACACACACACCTCAACCCAGGCTACCAGCTTCTCTTCCTCCTCCCCGCTTGGGAGGACAGCAAGGAGGCCGTGCATAACGCGACAAGCACTGTAGGTATGCATGCACACCAAGTGCTTGGCGCGCATGTGCAGTGGGGGAACCAGTGAAAAGTTAAGCCCCAAAGGTAGTTCCCCCCAAAAGCTGCTACTGGTTCTCCTGGACACTGGGAAAAGTTACTACCGGTTCTGGAGAACTGGTGAGAACCTGTTATATCCCATCACTGATTCCGACCCTTTGAGACCTCATGGACCACTGTCCGCCAAGTCCTATAAAAATCAAACTGCTTTGTTTTGAAATTTTTCATTTCCCACCTTTTCTAAAGAGCAAACTTTCCTTTCCAACACACCAGTGAACTGCTCCTAGAGAGCTGGAACAAAGAAAAGTCCATCCATAGTAGAGAATGAAAGAAGAAAGGAGCACAGGGTTGTTGTTTTTTATTATTACTTGTAAACCGCCCTGAGTCACTTCAGTGAGAAGGGCGGTGGAGAAATATGAATAAATAAATAAACATTATTTTCTCATCACTTCCATTCTCTGGCTAGTGATAACCAAAACTTACATTTCATGAATGCTGCAGAGAATCATATTTTGCAGAATAGTTAGCAAACTTTTGCTAGATTTCAAGTGGCTTTGAACTAAATTGCAGACCTCAGCTGGGGTGGTCTTGAAGAAGTTCCTTTTTCTCCCTTCACACTGCTCTGGAGGCCGCCTTGAATACGGAACAGATTTCTCTCTTCCTCTTTCTAACGGAGAGCTTGGAAAGCTGTGGTGGCCATACATTCCATTATTGACCTCAGATGGAGGGGGGTGGAATGGATTGGCAAATGGAGCACTAGTTCCAATCAGTTCAGACAAGTGGTGCAGAAAACCCCCTCCCCAGTCTCTTATCTGCCTTTTGTCAGCTGGTGCCCAGGTTCACCCACTTCCTGCTTCCTTTTCTGTGTTTGCAACCAGCCTTCCTGTTTTCTTTTTCTTCCTAAAGAATAGGCCAGACTTCTCAAAAAAGCAGACAGATACCTTTGACACCTATGAATTATGGTTGAGTCTCACCCATTCACTGGATATACGCTGAGGTTGGCAGTGTTAATTTTTTGGTCTAGGTCACCCTTCCTCAAAAGCCAGTTGTATCTGACTCTAGGCCACGGTACTCATCTCCATTTATAGCCAAAGAGCCAGTGCTGTCTGCATCTGTAGGCATTTCATGACCATGTGGCAGGCATGAATAGACACCGAAGCACATGGAACACTGTTACCTTCCCACTGAAGTACTTGCAATTTCTTGTTTTCAGACTGCTAGGTTGGCAGGAGCTGGGACAGACAACAGGAGCTCACTCCATTGTACAGCCCTGAGGCTTGAACTGCTGGCCTGGTGACTTTCCAGTCATCAAGCTCAGTGCCTTAACCACTAAGCCACCATCAACCCTAATTTTTTGGTCTACAACACCCAAATTCATCCTACTAGAACGGCTGCTTGAATTCCGGCAGTCATGGTTGAGGAAAGTTCATTTTCTAGACTCTGGGCTTATATACCAACAATGGAGAGACCTGACCACCACCTTTCCTGGTAGGTTGGAACCTGCTCTCCAACACAGAGGAGAAAGAACCACCTCATTTATGATTTTTCAAGAGTGACTGCACTTATGTATTCAAAGAATGTTTTTCTCAACAAAGAATAAAAGTTTAATGAATCACAAAGCCACAAATGTTATGGAATTACTGCTGCTATACATTTGTCTGCAGAAAATGCAACTTTTATGTCTTATGTACTTTTCTTCATCACTTTTTTTAAAAAAGAAAGTGGGACCCAAACGTATCCTATTACAAATGCAATCATGTGAAGGCTTTTTATTAGTAATTCTATTTTCCCTCGAGCTAAGAGTAGAATATGAATGAATTGTCAAAGATTACTTTAAGTGCCTGTGATTGAGGAGATGATCTCCAAAGTGCAAGCAGACAGAAAGGAATAAAACTAACAGCTGCTACATTTATCATTAACTTTCCTCCAGTTCGTATGGGCTTGTTGGAATGGTTGTCTGGCATTCATCCATAGATTTTGGAGGGACATTTCATGTGTCACATTTTAAAATGTATGTCCAGTATGGGTGCACACAGCAGATAATATCCAAACTTTTGCAATTTTCTGAAGCGTAGGTATGCCAATTAAGTGGAAAAACAAAGGAAAGTGCAGCCATCCTTTTAACAAATAGCAAGATGCTGAAATCAGCAGGCAAATCTTATTATGCATGCCACTAAACAGTTGCTTTATCTCAGCATTCTCTAGGTGAAAATCTTCTTCATGAGATAGGAGAGTGGCCACTCTACTGCTCTCATCTCTGACATTCTGGGTGATCCTGGCCACAGATCCTGCCTGTCCATTCCCTGGCATTGATCTTGGCACAGGAAAGCTGATCTTGCACTCAGAAATATCCGTGTGGTTGGATTCTCAAGATTCTGATCATGTGAAGCCAGTGGTGGGCATCAGCAGGTTTGCACCAGTTTTCCAGAATTGGCAGCAGAAATTCTGGCCACCCATCCAAGTTTTGAAATAAAGTAGTCCTAATGCGGGTGCAATGCAGGGCGTCCCTCCTGACCACACCCACCATACCACACCCACAGTGTGAAGCCTTATGTGTGAGTAGCTGCTCACATTTAATTGGTCCCCACACCATTGGTGCACAACCCAAAGAGCTATATCTGGAATCAGCTGGAGGATCCAACAGAACACACAATGGATGGGGGTTCTAGACTTGGACAGATTTCAACCATGCCTCCCTCTCAGAGACAGTGATCAAGACTGCTGGAGCAGAGCAAATTCTTAACCCTCATCTCACATATCCCTCTCATTTTCTCCAGAATGCATCATGTCTGACTCAGATTAGAACCTGGAAAACTGTTCTTCAGATAATAATAATTTCATGTCAGAAATTATTCTGGGTTGAAAGGCTTTTTGCAGAAGAAACTCCATTCAGGGAACACCCAAATGAGGCTCCTTTCATGTTCCCAAAAGCTGAGACAGGCGCTCAATCTATCATGCAGTACCCAGGTCTCAAACTGCTAACTTGCCAGCCTTCCAGCTAACAAGGTGAGCTTCTTTACTGAGCCACTGCAGCCCCTGTTCTTCAGATGAAGACTTCAGAATACACTGTAGGACCTCCTGATTCAAGAATAAACGACTACTTTTGGCAGCAAGACTCCCAGAATCCACCTACTCATCAGGATAAAGGTAAAGGTTTCCCTTGCTCGAAAGCCAGTCGTATCCGACTCTAGGGGCCAGTGCTCATCTCTGTTTCTAAGCCAAAGAGCCAGCACTGTCTGCTTCTGCAGATGTTTCCATGGTCATGTGGCAGGCATGACTAGACACCGGAGCGCATGGAATGCTGTTACCTTCCCACCGAAGTGGTCCCTGTTTATCTACTTGCAATTTCTTGCTTTTGAACTGCTAGGTTGGCAGGAGCTGGGACAGAGCCGGGAGCTCATTTCCGTCCTGCAGTACTCAGGAATCGAACTGCTGACCTTCCGCCTCCCACTCATCAGGATAGCAATTCAAAAAGTAGCTTTCCCATATTCTGCCTTAGATAACTGCAGCCTCTCAAGAGAAGCTGAGTGAATTTCATTTGCCAGGGGGGGGGGGGTCATGTGCAGAATTTCAGTCACAATCAGATGTATGGCCTATCTCCAAAATCCAAGCCCTATTGACATCTGAAAGCAATGTCCCAATCAGCATCTGTCGACTGAATGTAAACTCTACACTGAAAAGGACTTCAGAAGCAATTGACAGAAATCTTCAGACTTGACAATCCTTATCTTTGAACTGCTTTATCCTGCATAACCTGCCTCATGAGGTTATTATTGGGACATCTCTATTTTTTGATTGCTGTACTGTACTCTGTGCTTGACTTTAGGCTCTCTTCTTGATCTTGATCTTGCACTTCTGGCTTTCCCTGACACATGACTGAGACTGTGACTCTGTTGGGGCTTGATCAGTTTCTGATAACACTGAAAGTATGTCCAGATAGGGCATATAGCCCACTTGTTGGAGCTTTCAGAGGTTACTCCTCCCTTCAGCATCCAAGTGTCCTGGATACTGTAGCACTCTAGCCTCCCACTGAGAATTCCCTTTGAACCTTCATCAGGAGGATATACTTTTTAAGATAGTTTCCATATGCACCAAAACTGTGAGAAGTTTCTTAATCAACACGAATGATTTTTTTTACTCTTCTAATAAATACAGTGCTACAACAATCAGGTAGAAGGAAAAGTAATTGCACTTTTCCTCTCTCTTCAGAGAGGAACAGGGGAAGTGTTTAATTTGACTGTATTATGCATATCAGAGAGCAAACAAAACAAAATAAAGACAAAAAATCCTGTGGCATCTTAAAGACTAACTCCTGTATTTTAATGTTCGCTTTTGTGGATCAAGCCCACTTCATCAGACATAAGAGTGACTATCATGGTATACATTTATAAATATAGAGACTCAGAGTGGCTGGGCGAAGTTGGTTGGTCCAGGAGATGAACATGCGCATCAATGAGTTATTTACAGCCAGTATTAAAATGCATTCAGTTTGTCAGGTGAACCTCTGATGGCAATCAGTTTGAGGAATAGGTTTTGCAAAATAAACATTCTGTCATTATTTATCTCCTAATGGGTTGATTGAGGAAAACATCTTGACCTTCCCTTCTCCTAGACTTCTCCAAATAGGCCAGCCATGAAGCCTGAAAAACATCCTGAGAGTTTAGCTCAAGCCCAAATCCAAAACTCAAACCATATGGAGAAAAACAGCCTAAACTTTTAAAGCATAAATGTCCACAATTTTGTGCTTATAAAGAGCATAATGGCATTCTAAGCAACACCAGTACAATCAATTATGTTGGTTAACACTGAGGACCTTAGTCAAAGCATATTAATTAAACATTAGGGACATTAATTTAATTAAGTGCCAGGCAGAATGTGTCAAACCCAACAGAAGCTCATCCCAGCTGGGGTTTCCTCTCCCATCCGAGGGCAGCTTCTCTCTGCCTTCCACAGGGTCACCAATTATTAACATGCCTGAGCATCTGTACAAAGGCCAGGCACCCGCAGCTTTCAGTGAAGAGAGATGTTGGCACTGCCTGCCTTTGACAGAAGTGGCCTGATTCAAGTATCTTCACCACTGAAGGCAGGAAGGAGAGAAGGAAATCAGGAAAAAGCAGAGAGGGGTATCCAAATGATGCCTCAAGATTGGGCAAAGTGTTAGCCATTTGGGCTTCATTTCAGAGACCAGAATGTCTCGAGCCAGAACTATAACTAAACAAAGTTTGGTGACAACCCTGTCTTGAACTATAATACCCAGAATCCTCTGTCCAGACCAGCCAGTGGCCAAGCTCTAAGTAAATTATTTTAATGGACGCTTGGGTAATGAGAAGAAGAAGCTTGCAGATTTCAGAGACCCCCTAAGGCAGGGATCTGCAAACTTGGCTCTCCAGGTGTTCTTGGACTTCAATTACCAGAAGCCCAAGTCAGTATGCCTGCTGATCAGGACTTCTTGGAATTGAAGTCCAAGAACATCTGGAGAGCCAAGTTTGCTGATCCCTGCCCTAAGGCAATGGGTTGCAACAAATTGGGACAATCTAGTCATCACCTTCCCACAGATACAATCCAGAAACTCACGTGTCTTAATGCCTGAGACTTGCCAAGAGAAAGTTTCCTTGTGTTTAATGTCACTCCAGACATCCTGTTCCCAATGGTGAGATTCCAGCAAAAAAGGGAGGGAAAGGAGCTCCATTACAGCAGGAGATTTCAGGTTCCACAAATGCAAAGAAAGCAAGGTTGCCTGGTAAAGAAAAGGTCAGCAAACAATTTGGACTTCATTATGGGTTGTTGAGGGTGTTGGGTTTTTGTTTGTTTGGTGTTTTTCTTTCTTTTTTCTTTTTTTGCAAATATCTGGCTTGATCAACTAACACAATACTGTACTAAGTTTACAGAGCACTGATGAGGGAATGAAATTCAGGTGCCTTCCTAGAGCTCTACTTATCTCTGGTCAACTGGGAAACCTGTGATTTGGAGCTCAAGCAGGTGCAATATTTTTAAAAATTCGTTTATGGGTACCGTATACGTAAAGAGCCTCCTAGAAGATTCTGATATTTTTGAACCACAATCAGGTGTATGCTGGTAACAGCAACCTTGCATTGCTGGCTAATCTTTCTCACACTACGTCAGGTGAAAGGAACTACAGAATTAACTCACAAAAAGGTGCCTTCATTTTGGCAGTTTCACATCTGGCCTAGACACTATAATAATAATTTTGTGTCAGAAATTATTCTGGGTTCAAAGGATTTTTGCATAAGAAACTCTGCTCAAGGAATGCCCAAAAGAGGCTCCTTTCATGTCCCCAAGAGCTGGGGCACTGACGGGTGCTCAATCTATCATGAAGTACCCAGGTCTCGAACTGCTGACTTGTCAGCCTTTCAAGCTAACTAGGTGAGCTTCTTAACCACTGAGCCACTGCAGACCCTAGGAGCCTATACACCACATAAAGAGTGCCTCACTTAGAGACTAACTCACTTAAAGAGCAGAACTTTCTCTGGGTGGTTCCCTTGCTTAACAACTAAAACCAACAAAAAACTCACTTAACAACTAAATCGGGGTTCACAATCTCCCCCCCCCCCCGCAGAAGTCACAATTGGTCGCTTAAAGAGCAAACTCGCTTAAAGAGCAATTCCATGGAACACATTATGCTCTTTAAGTGAGGTACCACTGTATAAGTATAAGAAGTTGCCTCCAAGGTTTCAGACAGGATTGCTTGCCAGCCATACCTGGTGATCACTGAAAATTTTTAGTGTCTCCCATGAAAGGTCATGAAAGATAGCATGGTAGAACAACATATCACAGAGGAAGAGGCATGGTCATTTGTCTGCCAGCCTACCTGCCAAGAGCTTTGAAGTGTAATACCTGAAGTTGAACCTTCTGCTCAGATCCCATCTATAGTAACAACAATGGCAGATAAACAGTCACCACCACTGCTCTGATTCTAAATGGATTAATCATTTCCACTATAGTGTTAGGGTGTCGTTCAATATGTGGGTCCTGTTCAACTCTTCCCCTGGGAAACTTGGCTCCATGGCACAAGACTCACTACCAGAAACCTTTGCTCTCTAGTTCGCAAGGAAGATGGAGCCTTAAGACTTTCACATTTGCTGATGTGCTATTTATTGACTGGAGTCATGGACAGTTTACTATAATAATAAACTAGGGCTGCAGTGGCTCAGTGGTTAAGAAGCTTGCCTTATTAGCAGGAAGGCTGGCAAGCCAGCAGTTTGAGACCTGGGTACTGCATGATGGATTGAGCACCCATTTCTGTCCCAGCTCTTGGGGACATGAAAGGAGCCTCATTTGGGTGCTCCCTGAGCAGAGTTTCTTTTGCAAAAATCCTTTCAACCCAGAATAATTTCTGTCGTGAAATAATAATAATAATAATAATAATAATAATAATGATGATGATGATGATGATGATGATGATGATGATTATTATTATTATTATTATTATTATTATTATTATTATTATTATTAATGAAAGTTTACAGAATTAAGCTTTTAAAATGAACAAGACTGCATTAGAAGATTGAATAGAAACAAGGCATCGGCATGTACATATGTGGGTGTGAATGTGCCTATTGAAACCTGGTTAACAGCCTTTACTCACTATTCCTCCAGTTTGCATCATCAACAGCAAAAAAAATAATCAATGAAAGGCAGGTCCATTGAAGTAAATGGATTTTGACACAACAAAGCTGTATAAGAATCAAGCTTTGTGTCCTGTTTTACATAGAAAACTGGATTCCTTTTTGAAGTGTAAATTGATACCAGTGATTTCAGCAATATTACTGCACTTTATCCTTGTGGTGAAGATGTGCAGCAGTAAGCAGGCTATTATTACTCTTGAACATTTTTTGTTGCAGGTATCACCTCACATCCAAGGTGCCCTTCATAAAAGGACACATTTTACAGTGGTCCATTGAAGGTAAAGGTAAAGGTCACCTTTGCTTGAAAGCCAGCCGTATCTAACTCTAGGGTTCAGTGCTCATCTCTGTTTTATATCCAAAGAGCCAGTGCTGTCTGTGTTTGCAGACATTTCTTTGAATATGTGGCAGGCATGCCTAGACACCAAAGTGTATGGAATGCTGTTTAGCTTCCCATTGAAGTGGTACCTATTTATCTACTTGCAATTTCTTGCATTCAAACTGCTTGGTTGGCAGGAGCTGGGAAAGAGACAGGAACTCATTCTGTCATGCAGTACCTGGGTTTTGAACTGCTGGCCTTCCGCCTTCCAGACATCTTAACCACTGCAGCCCTCGTCCATTGAAAGGATAAATACAACAAAAATAAAAGGATATAAATAAACTGCAACATTTACAAATCTCTATTTGGCTAAAGCTGAGGAAAGTCACTTTTTTGGACGATGATCTCCAAAATCTTTGTTGGTGGCCAACCTTAAGTCCTCATGGGCGCATGTTTCTGGCAGTAATCAGCAGACCAGTAAATGAGCCGGATTCTGTATCTCTCCACATTCACACAGCATGTTGTTGTCCACCAGCAGCCTCCATTTGAGCAGGTTGGTCTTGCATCTAGGGACTCCAACCCTCAGCCTATTCTGGATCCTCCAAGTGATGCAGGGAAGGTTGAGTTCCTCAGCTACATCTTCCACAAAATAGCTGTATACCTGGTCAGAAAAGTTCTCTCTCTCTCTCTCTCTCTCTCTCTCTCTCTCTCTCTCTCTCTCTCTCTCTCTCTCTCTCTCTCTCTCTCTCTCTCTCTCTCTCTCTCTCTCTCTCTCTCTTGTTAGCAGAAATTCTTAATGGCACCAGTTTGTTAGCTGATCCCACTGCAAAACACTAGGGTATCTTTTCATCAGGCACTGAATCAGGATCTGACTTGTCTACCATTGCTAGCTTCTCTCCCATTCACTTATTTCCCACTGTTCTTACACACTGTCTCCATCTTTTCTCTGAGTAACAGGGAGGCACATGGACCCTTTTGGCAAAGTGTAGGTGCTGTGGGTGGCTGCCTGTCTCCTTCAGCTTTCTCACACACTCACTGAGCTAGCTAGATAGCTGCTGGCTGACAAAGGAGCAGTTTGTGTCTCCTCTTCCTCTGCCTTCTCCCGCAGGGTTTCTTGCTATCCTAAACCAAAAACCATAGTCTTCTTAAGCTTTTATGCAGAGCCATGTGGCAGTTCTCCATTCTAAAATATGGAGACCTTGGTCTTTTCCCCCCTTCATTTACCTCACTTTTCCCTCTGGATAACTACAGACGTTCAGCAGCATATCTTCCCGTAACATGCTAGATGCCATTGAGAAATCAAACAGCACAAATCTCTTGCATACTTCTGACTTGCATAATGAATCTCTGTTCCATCAGACAAAACAAAATGAATATATCTTATTGCACCACTTTGATCCCCCCCCCTCTCCACTTCTTTTTACAAGGCACTCTACTGCTTGTACTGAAGTCTTGAACCTGCTTTCTTCAGTAGAATTATTTACTCAATCTTCCCAAAAAAGGAAGCAGTAGCAGAGTATCAGACTCAAATTTGGACACCAAGTGAGCTCTGGCCATGAAACTCCCTGGGAGATCCAGAGCTAACCAGTTTCTTATCATCCTGAATTACCACATAAGGTATTTGAGAAGATAATGGGGAAGGATTACAGACATGTGTGCTGCTTTCATCTCATTGGAGAAAAGATAGAATAGGTTTGCTGTACCAGTTTTTAATATATAAATAGTCCCAAGCTTTTAGCCTAAAGAAGGATACTGTACAGTATCTCCATCACAAATGATCACACATGTCTGCCAGGTATAAATCTCAGGAAAATATTTCTCCAGAAAATCTGACTTCATGCTGCCTAACGTGGATCTGTTCAGCCTGGTTTCTAGTCATACCTGCCATATGACCATGGAAACGTCTGTAGAAGCAGACAGCAATGGCTAGTTGGCTATGAAACAGAGATGAGCACTGAACCCTAGAGTCAGATATGACTGGCTTTTGAGGAAGGGTGACCTTTACCTTTATATTGGTGGAAGTTTGTTGAGGTCAGAACATAACACAACTGCTAAAGAAATCCAAAGTGGAAAGCAGAAGAAAGCTGCTAGAATAACCCTGAAGAATTATCTAAGCCCTTTTTTTACCAAATACTGCAGTCCAATTTTTGAAAGGTGTTCCTGCAGGTTGCAATTAATCTGTGAGAGGCACTTTGTATGTATTGTGGGTGAAAGAGAGTGAAAAAGAAACAGAAGGAAAGAGACAGTAAAAGAAAATGACTATGACATTTCACCAAATACATGCAGGCTAGGCTGTAGTGAAGGCTGGTAGCTCAGTGCAAGAGGGGCAATGAATCCAAACTAGTGTTAGTCCTAATTTTAAAGGCACTGAACCCTATTTGGGGGAAAGGGAGGTTAAGCATCCCACCACACCTCACACATGAAGCAGATTTGTCCCTCCCATTGATTTTGGAGCCTCAGACCTTTACTTGCAAGGCTGACAACCCTAATACTTGTGTTTGTAATGAAGGAAAATTGCCCACTGTTGGCAGGATTGAACAAGATTTCTGGAGTGAGCTAATGTGCTTAATAGACCTGGAGATGGGTTATTTTTTACATCTTAGAACTGACTGAAACATCTTACATTTCTCCCATAAGAGGGGACACAGCCTGAAAGGAACCATTAGCTGTAGGCCAAAGCATTTGCTTTGTGCCTGCAGAATGTTAGATTTCTGGCATTCCTAGTGGTAGGATTCAAAAAAAAATTATTACCTACTCTGTGGGCATGGTATGGTGGGCGTGACCAGGGGGAAGCCCTGAGTTTCACCCGAATTAGGACTACTTTATTTCAAAACTTGGATGGGCAGGGCCAGCCAGAATTTCAACTACTGGTTCTGGTGAACTGGGGCGAACCTGCTGAATCCCACCACTGGGCATCCCTATTTTAAAAAGGGAGAAGTCAGGAATCAAGGAACATGGCACTAGGGAACTGGTGTCACAGAGCAGACACAATATGTGAGAACAGATGGGCAAATAGTTTGATGTCAGCTTCCTATGTTCCTGCTTTCTAATGAAAATGATTTCTTCTAGAACTTCAGAGGGAGCCAATACAATATGCTTAGTGGAGCAGGAGGATACTCATGGTTAGAGAAAGTTGTGAACCCACTCAAATTTCACATCAACAATGGCTGAACCAGCTCAGGCAACACAGCCTGTATGGTTGATCACTTCCAGATACTGTATATACTTGAATATAAGTCTAGTTTTTTAGCCTCCAAAATGAGATCCAAAAAAGGGACTCGGCTTATACTTGGGTCAATGATCCCAAGGGTCCCAAAACTATGGTGGTGCAAATTCAAACATAATTTTTTTAAAAAAGCACTAACACTACACATTTTCGTGTATTTTAATTACTGAAACTCACTACCAGCTACTGCATTTTCCACTCCTGACTTATACTCAGGTCAATCTATTTTCCTAGTTTTAGATGTTCAAATTAGGTGCCTCGACTTATATTCAGGACAACTTATACTCGAGCATATACAGTATGCCAGTATGTACGACTGGCTTTTGAACAAGGCCAATTTTTGCCTTTACCTATTTATTTCTCAATTTGTGTATCCGGGAAAGCATATGTGGAACAAATTCATTTTATCCATTACAACAGCCCTGTGAAGTAGGGTTATTTTGAAAACTAGTAACTTGTCCAAGATCAACAAATGACTTCAGTGACTAACATGGTATTTGAATCTGGGTTTCTCATACCTACATGGGGAATGTAGAAGATGACTCCTCTAAAAATGGGAAACATTGCACATATAGCAGGTGTCCCATGGGCAATGGTCTAGAGCTGGCCAAACCTTCTGATCCAGAATTCTTGTACACTTACATCCCTTTAACCACTGCAATATTTGTCTCTTATCCATATTTCTGCAACCATAATGATGATAATATTAATAATTGGATGCAAATAATAATTTTTGACTGAGTAACTTCCTTGCTAGATGATGGGAATAAGTGCCCTATGATATGTCCCATGATATTTTGATTAGCAAGGTGTGATCTGAATAGTGTAAGTGTCGGATGGATATACAATTGGTTGCAAAATCCTACTTAAGGAGTGCTTATCAATAGCTCTTCTCCAACTGGAAGGGGGTAACAAGTGGGCTACCACAAGGCTTAGTTCTGTGCCTAGTACTCTTCAGCATTTTCCTTAACGGCTTGGACGAGGCAGTGTAGGTAATATTTATCAAATTTGTGAATAACACAAAATTGGGTATAATAGCTAATACATTTTAAGATCAGAACAAAATTTAAAAAGATCTTGATATCCTTAAACACTGGGCAGAAAACAACAAAATGAAATTTAACAAGAACAAGTACTAAAATTTACATCGGGGGGGGGACAAATTCACAGTTACAAGATGGGGGATACTCAGTAATAATATGAGAGAAAAGGATCACAGAATTGTTGTTGATCACAAGCTAAATATGAGTCAACAACATGGTATTGCTGCTACAAAAGGCCAATGCTATTTTAGGTTGCATTAATAGAAGCATAGTCTCCAAAGCATGTGAAGTACTAGTCTTCTTCTAATTGGCACTAGTTAGACTATATCTAGAGTACTGTGTCCAATTCTGGATGCTACACTTTAACAAGGATGCTAACAAACTGGAACAAGTTCAGAGAGAAGCAACAAGAAGATCAGTAAACTGGATACCAAAGAGGAAAGACTGAAAGAACTAGACATGTTTAGCTTTGAGAAAAGGAGTCTGTGAAGGGATATACAGTAATAGCACTTTTCAAATACAGTACAGTAATACCCCGGGTAACGCGAGTACCGTATAGCGCGAAAACCGCATAACGTGACAAGATTTTCAGAAAAATCTTGTATCGAATAACACGATTTTAACGTTATTTGGAACAAGCGTATGCGTGGGGGGGAGTTGGATTGGGTAGAACATCTACCCAATCCAAACCCCCCAGCGCCCGCCCCCACAATGTTTGGAAAGGGTACAGGGATCCTTACCCTTTCAAAACTTCGGGTGAGCAGCGTGCATCAGTGGGGGTTAGTGCAGGATACGGGGGGGACCTCCGTACCCTGCACTAACCCCCACCGATGCGCGCGCACCTGCAAGCCACCCGATGTTCCCAAAGGATAAGGATCTTTACCCTGTCGGAACATCGGGAGAGAAGAGGCGCCTCTCCGCGGGGTCTCCCCAGCTTGGGAAAGAGGCGGCTTGGCCAAAATTCCCTCCCCCTGCACGGGGGTGAGGATTTCGACCAAGCCGCCTCTATCCTGGGCGCGCTATAGCAACGAGGATCACACGTCAATGCAATTGCCTTGACGTGCGATCCCCATTTCACTCGCCTAAACAAGGGTCGGCTTTTCCGAATTCCCCCCTCCCCCAGGGGAGGGGGGAATTCGGAAATGCTGACCCTTGTTTAGGCGCTTTGCGATGGGAGTTTGGGCACCCAAACTCCCATCGCAAAGCGCCTAAACGGGGATCGCACTTCAAGGCAATGGATCAAAGCGGGGGGAGCCACCCCCCGCTTTGATCCATTGCCTTGATGTGCGATCCCCGTTGCTATACCCGTTTGGTAGAAGAGGCTCCCGCTGGCGCGCCTTTTCGCACGCGTGCAAGCACCTCTTCTCAGGTTTTTTTTAGCATTGATCGGACAACGCGAAAAAACGGACAACATCATGACTTGTGGAACCATGTCATAACGTTGTCCGGGGTACTAGTGTACTTGAAAGATAGTCATATGCAGAACATTATGCAGAACACATTACAACAGGCTCAACTTGCAGTAAGCCAGATGTAGGTTGAATATCAGAAAAAATATCTTAACTGTGAGAGCAGTACAACAAGGGAAACAATTACAGTACCTTGAAAGTTGAAGAGCACTCCAGTGCTGGAGGCACTCAGGAGAAAATTGGGCAACTGTCTCTCAGACCTGCTTTGACTTGGATTCCTGTATTGAGCAGGGGGTTGGACTCGGTAGCCTCACAAGACCCTTCCAACTCAATTATTCTATGATTCTATGCTTTCAAGTCACTTCTGACTTATGGTGATCCTTTCTTGATTTTTCTAAATTTTAACATTTATCCAGGAGGATCTGGGGGTTTTCTGTTTTTCTCCCTGCCTCAAACTATTAAGTGACCAAACTGATGGAGAGTTTCAAGAACTTGCAATATCACCTGTTGGGTACGTTTTTGTGGTGCAGTAAAAGTATTACCCAAATCCTGTTTTGGGGAATTTGGGTTATAGCACTCTACCACCACCACCACCACCACCACCACCACCACCTTGTACTTCCAGGGTTAAGAAAGTTAATAAACTGGGGGGGGAGGGGGACATAACTACAATGGGGGCAAATGAGTATCAGCATCTTCCTCCTGTGCTTTCTTGAAGTGCAGAGGTAAATTAAAATGTTATTACCAGGGTGCCGCCATCTCTTCCTTATTAATGCTGAGTAAAATAAAGCTGTCTGCATCTTCCCTACGAGAACTGCCGAAAAGAGCTGCAGAAGGCAGAGGGCTACATTTACAAGCCTTGTAGTTATAGCAACAGGCACCTTGGTTTATGCAAGACAGCACCATAAGGCAGTTATACAACCGCCAGCTTCATGGGAAGGAAGGAGAAAAAGTGCTGGAGAAAGGCTGTGATCAGAGAAGACCTCAAGAAATGCTGACAACAGGCAAGGGGGAGACTGCTATTGGCAGTGAAAGCATCCTGTGGAGGCTCAGACCAGACTCCTCAAAACCATTTCCCTGATTATTTTTTCTTTTACTTATTTCTGTCACCAAATGCTTGCTCCTTTCTCTCTGGAGGAAGAATGTCCAAGCTTATTCATGCTCCAGTTATAAATCACCATTACAGGAAAATGATATGGCCCTCTTGCCTCTGTGTTTATTTGTGAAAGCATCCTAGAAGCATGTCACACATAACTTTGGGTTCAGCTTGGCAGATTGGTGTCCTTAAATTACGCAGTGCTGCCTTTCTCTTGCTCACTGCAAACTGTTAGGCTAGAGAGAGCAATTCCACCCGCCTCCAACTCAGAGCCCCTGTTTGAAGATCAATAGCCATTTTGCACTATCCTGGCAGAGAACCAGCCATCTTGTGAAGTCTCCAGAGAAGCAGCTTTTAATTCCACTTCCTGAGACGAGACAGGCATGTTTGCTGTTGTTTAAATAACCAGCACCTTTGCTTTCATTTTAAACATGAGGAATCCTCAACAATTAACCCGATCCTGGTCCAATTGTCTCTGCTGTTTTTCTTATGGATTCCTATAAATCAGTCACCAGTGGCAGTTGTCACATGTTGGGGGTACTGAGAAATTAAGTTGGATGGGTTTCCTGTAATACCTTGAGCTAATTTAGACTTTTAAAATGTGTGACCCAGTGAAGACAAAAGCATTCCACAAGCTACAAGCAGCTTTGCTAGAAGTGAGAAATCTGTGAGGATTCTTAGTTAACTAGAGGGACCTAATGATGGCAAGTTGGTTGTATATGTGATAAGTTGTGTGGTCTTAGCAGCTAGTGCTATTCCACAAAGAGCTTCCAAGTGAAGGGCTGTAATTAATGGGAAACACCATCATTTAATCCAGGAGCAAAGAGCTTGGTTGGAGTGCTGACCGCAATAGTCCTAAGTGGTAAGGACAATCCAAACAATCATGGTCACAACCTAAGATTGTCTGCATCAATGCATCTCCTGACATCCTTGGGTCATAAAGTCAGCTAAAGCTTCCAGCCAGCAATGCAACCATGTTGCTGGCTTATGTTTCCAGCAGACCTCAAAGACAACTGTTGGAATTCCCAGAATTGCTTTGCCAGCTTGGTTGGTGATAAAGAGAAGGATTCCCCCTCTCTGTGTTTCTCGGTAAAGATGCTTAGGAAAGCGAATCAAGAATAAACACCTAAATTGGCCACAGAAGGCCACCTAGTTTGTATGGGCTAGTGAAGATTTGCAGCTCCCCGTGGCTCACTGTGCTTCAAGACCAAAAGGACAGGGTTCGATTCCCCAAGAGCTGCATGATAGGGGACATGAAAGGAGCCTCATTCTGGTGTCACCTGCAAAAACCCTTTCAAGCCAGAGTAATCTCTGACACAAGAAGACACACAGCTAAGAAATGCCTGATAATGCCTTGGAAAGCCTAGCCTCTTAGCAGGGGTCACTTAGATCTTACCTCTCAATAGAGAGAGGCCCTTAGCATCATTGATGCCTAATCTTCTAAAACCTCTTATGGCTAAGCCTGTATATTTAATACTGATATTACAAACACTCCAACAGTGCATCATGGATGCAAGGGTAATAGAATTTTGCATTGCTTTCCTTCTAGCAGCTCTGCACGCGTAGAAGCAACTCTCTAAGGGCAAGGGTGGAAAGAAAAAGACGTGGCTCCCCACCCCACCCTCCCCTGGGGTTTCTTGTGATAAGGGGGAAATTAAAATCTTTAATCTGTTTCCAATGTGGAGGTTACAGGGGGACATTTGGGAAGGAAACTCTGCCAGGAAATGTATGGACTCTCATTATCTTTTATCTTAGCAGTGCAGAAAGTTTGCAGAAATCAGCTGCTGAGCCACAAAGGAACCTTCCCAGAGAATTATGCAGGCAGCCTGCATGCTTATCAGGAGAACAAGAGCGACTCCCCATCAGCCAGCTGTGGGGTCTAGCTGAGATAAAGCTCTCCCTCTGCCCGGCGCTGACTTTGTGGATAAATTGTCTTGTCCCCTCTGCACCATTACTCCTAACCTCTGCTTGGCCCTTTCCAATTGTGAGACAATTTCGCCCCAAGAGCCAAAACAAATGAGCCAGGCGTGTGTGGCTTTCTCTCATCTCTCCCTCCTTTGCATTGCAAGCAAAAGGGGAAGAAAGAGCAGCTGCTTAGCTTCTGCAGGGTGAATGAGCCTAGGCAGCATTATAAATGGGCCTGTTGTGAAGAGCACCTGGGTGCCACACGGACATGCATGCATGCATCCACACATCCTCACCCACACTACAGAACACAGAACCCTGACATTCAGACATACAGCGGAGGGCCTGGGTGAGGCACTGGGTCTGTGTGCGGCAGAGGATAGGGTCACCAGGAAAAAAGTTGGCTCAGCCACATTTGTCTAGTTTGCTATCCAGCCTCTCCCTTTGTATGGTCTAAATCAGGGGTGCCCAGAGGCCGGATCTGGCCCATGATGCCAATTCATCCATACGGGCGCATTTTACTTCTGCTCCCGGGAGTGACGAGGGCCGGATGAATTGGCATTGTGGGCCAAATTGTGACCAGCCCCCTGAACCACGTGACCAGCTCACGACCTAAAAAGTTTGGGCACCCCCTGGTCTAAATTAAATCTATCCCCTCCAGAGATAGGTAATGATAAAGCTAAAGGTCTTCCTTGCTCGAAAGCCAGTCATGTCTGACTCGAAGGTGTGGGGTTCTTCTCCATTTATAGCCAAAGAACCAGCACTGTCTACATCTGCAGACATTTCCATGGTGATGTGGCAGGCATGACTAGATGTTGGAGCACACAGGACACTGATACCTTCCCACCGAAGTGGTACATATTTATCTACTTGCAATTTCTTGCTTTCGAACTGTTAGGTTAGCAGGAGCTGGGACAGACAATGGGTGCTCACTCCGTCGCACAGCACTCAGGTCTCGAACTGTTGACCTTCCAGTCATCAAGTTCAGTGTCTTAACCACTAAGCCACTGCAGTTCCCCTCCAGAGATAGTTGCACAATAATTCCCAACATTCCTCAACATAAGTTGTGCTAACTGGGGTTGGAAGTTACTGCTCACCATCTTCTACAGCACCTTGCATTTCCTGCTTCTTCTTCACTAAGGGCACCCAGATTGCAGTATCCAAATCATATTACAATTGATATATGTGCCAAAAGAAAGAGACTTTCCTTTCTCTTGTGACATTGCATTTGCCGCCAATCGCTTGAAGCTGACACTGGAAATGGCAGTGTCACGTGGAAAGCCAATGCAATATTATCACTCATTTGAATGATGAGAGGAGCTGACGGCACAAGATTCTCATCTCATTTTCCTCCTAAAATCTATCAAAGGCCCATTACTGAAGCCAATCGGAAATATTGAGATGGGTGGGGTAGAGGTGGATGTGCTCAGCATATCAGTGAGAGCTATATAGTGAGCTGTGAAAATGTATTTCTAAGCCCATACATAGAATTCATTCTGCAGAGATCCTCTTTTACTTTTACCTGTCTGGGGGGAAGGGCAGCGGTGCTGTGCTTAACAACAACATGGTTGTCGTAAGGATCTAGGACAGTTTTCCACAACCTGACACCATGCAAATGTGTTAGACCACAATTCACCACCTGGCTGAGAACTGTGTAATTTATTGGCCAGCAAGCTAGATAAGGCTAAAAGGTAAAGGTTTCCCTTGCTCGAAAGCCAGTCGTATCTGACTCTAGGGGTCAGTGCTCATCTCTGTTTCTAAGCCGAAGAGCCAGCGCTGTCTGCTTCTGCAGACGTTTCCATGGTCATGTGGCAGGCATGACTAGACACCAGAACGCATGGAACGCTTTTACCTTCCCACTGAGGTGGTCCCTATTTATCTACTTGCAATTTCTTGCTTTCAAACTGCTAGGTTGGCAGGAGCTGGGACAGAGACGGGAGCTCATTCTGTCCTGCAGTACTCGGGAATCGAACTGCTGACCTTCCACCTCCCAGTCAGTGTCTTAGTGACTTGAGCCACTGCAGTCCCTAGATAAGGCTAGTCAGACATTGTATAGCCAAAATGTTATATCAGGAGTGGTCTCAGTGCAGCTTTGGGGAAGCGTACATTCCCCGACCTCCTTATCTGTCAAGAAAAGGGTGGAACTGCTCTTGTTGGAAATCTTCTAGAAGACCAATTCTCCTTCTAAATAGGTCACAGTCCTCTTGTACTGTTTAACGCCAGAAAATATCACTTTTTTAAAAAATCAAATTTACAAATTAGAAGTGGACTTTTAGCCACTTAGGTACTCACTAAGGGGAAACTTAAGAATATTGGCTATAGTGTACTAAAGCTCCAAGGAGCACAAAATTAGCCCCTTATCTCACAACATTGCCCATCTCTGTACCATATAAGGGATGTCTTACATAGGGGTTGGCCTCCAGATGTTTTGGTCATACAGTTGTCATCACATCCAATCACCATAGCCGATAATGGGAATAAAGGAGAAGTAGTCCACAAATAATATGGATAAGGACAGTTCCTCTATGGAAGGCGACAGAAACAGCACTGCTTATGCCAGCAATGGCATTTAAGTAGAGCTTGAAAGGGGCCATGGTAGCGTAGCAGTTAAGACACAGAGCTTGACAAGTGAAAGGTTGGCAGATCAGCAGTTCAAGACCTGACTGCTGCATGATAGAGTGAGTTCCCATTGTCTGTCCCAGCTCCTCCCAACCTAGCAGCTCAAAAACAAAAAATTGCAAGTAGATAAATAGGTACTGCTTCCGTGGGGAAGGTAACAGCATTTCATGCATCATTTGTTTTTCTCTCCATAAAAGAGCTTCTATCTGAATGCATACTTTCCTATTCTCTTTCAACACAAGTATCAGCAAATATTTTGTTTGGAAAACATCAAAATAGACCTGCAAATTAAGAATGCCCCAACCTCTAAGTGCAGTTTTGCATACATCGTACTTTTGGGCTATTGCTCAGTGTTGGGAGGCTTCCCAGCTACCAAAAGCAACAGGGTTGGGGCAAAACATGCAGCAAAAGTATTCCGCCTGGAGTTGTCCCTCAGGCAAGAACAGCATTGCTGCTGTACAAGCAGTGGTGGGATGTCAAAAATTTTACTACCCCACCGTGATGTCATCACAGTGTGGGTGGAGCTAACATCATGATGTCATGATGTCGTGGGTGGGGCCAAAGAAAAAAATAAATAATAATAAAATAAAATAAAAATAAACACACACACCCTTCAACTCACCCACCCACGACACAAACCCGTGAATAAAATAAATAAATAAATAAAAATTACATTAAAATACACCCAAACACCCACCCACCCCAAACATAAATCAACCCACTCACCAACCCTAAACACAAACCCGTCACTTACCTGTTAGTATAAGTGTCTGGGCAGCACCATGTTGCAAGATGGATATGGTCATCGTACCAGTTCTCTAGCATAATATGCCATAATGTAAATGTAAAACAGCTGAACCTCCTTAAGGGTTCTCCAATTAGAACAGCACTTGGAACAGCACAGGTGTAGCTTATTGATGAGGTAACTCCAAGACTTTGCTTAAAAACCACAAGCCAGCCCGCCAGGCCTTTTTAGGAACTATGGTAGTACGTCAATATAGGTAAAGGTATTAAATACACATTAAAATACACACAGACACATCACATCCAAAAGTGAGTCACTTACCCTGGGAAGGAGGCTATAGGGAGCTTCAGGCTAGCAGCTTCTCTTCCTCCTCCTCGCTTGGGAGGACAGCAAGGAGGCCGTGCATATGCGCCAAGCACTGTAGGCATGCATGCACACCAAGTGCTTGGCCCGTATGCGCAGTGGGGGAACCAGTGAAAAGGTAAGACCTGAAGGTGGTTCCCCCCAAAAACTGGTGCTGGTTCTCCAGGACACTGGGGAAAGTTACTACCAGTTCTGGCAGACTGGTGTGAACCTGTTACATCCCATCACTCCGTACAAGTGATAGAAGGCTTTCTGGCCAACTTGACAGATGGCAGCTTTTTTTAATTTATTTATTTTTGGGGGGGGAGGTCCATCGAATCTGTCTTCACAGTGTGTCAAATGGCTGAGCTGTTGCCCCGACCCTAGCAATACAACAGCAGTGGGAAGCCTCCCAGCACTGTCTGGTCAGCAGGCCAGCAGCTGCTCTAAATCCTGCTTTAATGCAGAGAATCGTATTATAACAGGACATGTAAAATGAGTGGTTTCGTGCCTGTTCTGAGATAATCCACCGTAAAAAGCTTACAGCAAATTATCTGAAATGTGTCGTTCCTGCCTATATTTTTTCAAGCACGGTAAGCCTGTCCATGGGACCTTGATCTGCTGATTGAATTGTGTTCTTCCATCTGTATCTCTGTTTCAGTCCTTAATCCCATCTTCTCCATGCCTCTGCTGGAAGGTTTGATGTCTTCATTTACTTTCTCTACTGAAGGTCTATGGAGTCTGCACTTTCAATGCTTCCAACATTCTCATTGATTCTGCTTTTCTTTATATTCTCTATCAGTTTAAAAATAATGCCCACCTGTATAAAATATTTGCTTATAACCCTTTTGTGACTCAGTGGAATCATTTGCTTACAGTTTGGTTGTTGTTTTTTCTTTCATAGAAGTGCTTTCCTCATAGAAGTACTTTGGCATCCCACTAAACTTTGTATTAGAATGGGTCTGTACTACTTTTAAAATATTTTTCTTAAATTCCTAATGTCCAGAGCTAATAGCTGTATCCCTTGATCTAGATTCCTCACTGGATGTGAGCAATTTTTTTAACAATATGCATGTGCAATATCCATTGTTGAATCTTCATGTCTGGAAAAATATCTGCCCAACACTGTACTAAAACACTCAGCAGATCTGAACCTTCAGCTTGCTTTTCAATTCCATTCAGATGTTTATTTCACTCTTTATTTCTGTTTTCTGGAGTCTCTACCTCAATGGCAAAGCTTTGCTCAGTCTTATTCCAAATATTAATTTCATCCTTATGAAACAGTGTTCTGTGTTGAGGCATGACTGCCTCATGTCCACGGAAATGTCAGCAGACACAGACAGCACTGGCTCTTTGGCTATAAACAGAGATGAGCACTGAATCCTAGAGTAAGATACGACTGGCTTTCAAGCAAGGGTGAGCCTTATGAGACACACATGTTTCAGAGATACAACTTACTCACTATTAGTCTCATTTTTGAAATGGTGTTTTTCAGTCTTTCATTCTTCAGTGAGCCTCAAGGCCATTTTCTACTCTGATGTCAACTTTGCTTTTAGCTCAGTTTTTTAACACTAAAATCATTTCTTAAGTTCTTGCAAAAAAAAAAAAAGAGTCTTCTGTCTCATTAGCTATTTTCCCTTCTATTTCAGTAGAGCACCTGCTATTTGATTAATATCCTCTCCTCCTTTCAGCTCTCCTTTGCTTACAGTTGACATTGGATAGAAATAAGCTGTAATTACTTGGTTTGGGATTCTTCTCCAACCAGCCAACATTTATCTATTACATTTTGTTGCTCAGAGAAACCAACCTGAACTCATTACTGCTACTGAGGGCTGCTTTTCTTGGTAGTCAAACACCAAACATAAATGTAAAAACAACCATTTTCAGCATTAGATTTCAAGTTACAGTACCTGACTTTTCTGCCTTCTCCAATAAGCCTCTTAATGTGCATTTTTAATGTTTAGGGGGCTTTGGACGGGGAAACAATTCTTATAGATTTTGCTGCCTATATTGGAAAGTTGCCTAAATCCTAACTTTGGAAGAATTCCAATCTCTAAGAAGTTCTCAGTGGGACAGAATGTCACTTTTCATAATTGGTGGACTTTGGCTTGGATTCCTTGTTTCACTGGCAAGACCAGTAAACTGCCTAGGGGGTGAAGGAGCAATTTAGCATTGGAACAAGATGCTGCACCAGACAGAAACTGCACACTTATAGAGCTGGTCCTTCTGCCTCTTCTGCTCCTAAGCCATCTGCAAGGCCCAGTATGTATTAGCTTCTGTTTTTTCTTCCTGAGTAGCTAAGCAATGGAGGACATGTTCCCACCAGACAGACTTCTTGGTTTAGGTCTATAGTCAGATTTGTCAAGATCTCAACTCTAGGGATATTAGGAATAATGTTAATGTCACGTTGAAAAGATTCCTGTCGCAGTCAGATGACCCTGATATGATAAACATTCTCTATGTTGAAGTAATTTAGACACAGCAAATGCTTAATGTCTATCTTAGGGAATCTCCGATTCTAGATTCTTGCCAAACATCCCAAACCCTCAATTAAATTTTTATGACCCATAAGGATATCTTAGGCAAGAAGACTGGCCAGTCAAAGCACACTGTAGCCCTGAATCTGCAGGGTTCCCAAAGGTAGATTCTTCCAAGACAGTGTCCTGAGATGTTTATCAAGGTAACTTCACTTGGTATTTGATCTACACCAACAATGACGGCAAACTCCTCTGTGGATATCTTGGGTGGTGCCTCCTAGGCAAAAGTGTAAAGAAGGACAAATGGACAGTGTTCGGATATGCATCTCCCAGTAATACTTTAGTAGTCATATCAGGGCTGGCTATAAGATTAGGCAGAATGAAAAAAATATGTCAACTGACATTTCTTTTACAGAACATGGCCTGCCCCCACTAGCCTCCCATGTCACTCCATTAGACTGCTGCACTCAGTTACAATAGAAGACCATATTCCACTGCCAGAACTGAAGTAAATTTGAGCTGTCAACCCAGCAGCTTATATGGAATGATGGGGCCACCATCTTATCCTTCATCTCAGAATGAATATTATCTTGAATTTCCTCTGAGTCACAACCAGAAATGGCACCTACTTATATCCTGATACAGTACTTAGGAACATACATGTCATTCAGGATATGGGCAGCCATTTATCAAATCTTCTTCTGTGTCTAGGTCAGACTCTAAACTGTCAAAATTAAGCCACCTTTTGCGGAATTCATTCCATAGTTCCTTTCACCTGACCTAGTGTGACAAAGATTAGTCGGCACAAGCTTGTCATTGCCCGGGATGCGCCCAATTGTACCTGTATCACAATCTTTGAGGAAATTTTCTCTGTACCCCATTTATCAAATGAAAACTTGCCATGTTGTATATATAGTTCTTGCTTTTTCTAACTCAAATCCTGTATCATAGCTCCTTCCTAGGATTTCCCCAACCACTGGGCTGAAACAAAAAGTTAATAGGGATTACCTATGCTGTGGTAAGTTACTACCGGGCAAATATGGTTTCTGTTTTCCACTGGTGATTGAATTAAATGTTCATAACAGTACAGGTGTATTTTGCTAGCTTCTCAGCACAAATTCGGAGAAATGTATTCCAGTCAATAATTTAGTGTACTAAGGTGGCAAACATAATTACACTATCAAAGTGCTTTAGGCTTCTGTCTGGTAGCATATGATTCTATGAATTCCTTCGCACAGGCTGTATTTAAACATGCTGGATCAATTTGAATCAATTGGACATGTACCCACATTGGGGTCTGACTAGTTCCAAATCAATTAACATCCTTATGACTTTATGATTACAACCCCAAGGTTATAAAACATTAATGGAAAACTCACCACTTTATACAGGGGAAATGTAAAATCCCAGAGTTGTGTTTTACAAAAACCACATAAATTGTTATAGAAGCTCTGCTCAACAAACAAAGTAAGGCCCATTAGACTGTAAATTGAGTATAGTTGGAGTTAGAGTCCTTTCCTCCCCTTCCCCATTTTTTTAAATAAACAGAGGCTATAATTAGGGTGTGCTGGTCGCTGGACAGTTAAATAAAAATGAGGAACTGCCGCTAACAAGTAGCCTTCAGCAGAAAGGCAACAAGGGAAACAGAAGTGCAAATTAAATTGTAAACATTAAAAGACTTGGTTGTATAAACTCACAGATATATTTTCCTTCAGTTTTTACTAGGCTGGGCAGAACAGATCTTGAGTCACAGGCAGTGCAAAACCTCTCCTACATCATGATATCCATCTTGTTTGGCTGAACTCCATTTTGTTTTTCTGGATAGATTTCAGAGTTGAACTAGGAAGATAGTTCAAATCCAAGCTCAGATTCAAATCCAAGATTCAAATCCAAGCTTGATTCAAATCCATGCTCAGATTTTGTATTTGTATTGTATTTTTTCGACTTATATGCCGCCCCACTTGCATAGCGACTCTGGGCGGCTTACAGAAGAAACAGCTACAGTACATAGCACATTCATAGCATAAAAAACAGTTACAAATATTACATAGCAAATTACAAATATCACATATACAGTACATATATCTCTGATAACAATTGCAATTACAAAACATCAGGACATTCTAATAAATAAATCAAGATGCAGTACTACAATAAATCAATAATAAAATAAATACAGTGCAATACAGTGGAATAAGACAAAATAAAATAAAAATAAATATAACACAATATACACAGGCTACAGTCCATAATCAAACTTCAGTACCTAATGGCCAATGGCAGCATCCCGATGCAGGGGCTTTTGTAGCCTGGCATGGGGGCGAGGCTCGGGAGCGCCGGCAGGTGGGACGAATCCTCCTCGCTCCAGAGTCCTCCTCGCTCTGTTGTTCCAGCGTCCGGGTGGTGGGTAAGTGTCCCGGCGTGGGGGCTTTTTGTAGCCCGACGTGGGGGCGAGGCTCAGGAGCGCCGGCAGGTGGGACGAATCCGGGCACTCCCAGCCAGAGTCCTCCTCGCTCCGTTGTTCCGGAAGTGGCTTCTATGCCACTTCTTAGCCTCACATACCTTACAAAGCTGTACCACAGCCCAAACTCGTGGTATTGTGAATTCGATCCTGATGGGGATCAACCTTCCATCCTTCTGAGGTCATAAAATGAGTACCTAGCAAGTTTTGGGCAAAAAATGCTAATTACCTTGTGAAACGCCCAGTGAGTGCACTAAGCATTATGGGGCAGTATATAAGTGGAATTGCTATTGCTAAAGTTGTTGTAATGACACCTCAGCCCAGTCGCAGTTTGCAGACAGGAAGGTGGGACACCTGATCCCAACCTTTCCTTTTGCTCCAGTTATAAGCCACTTTCACCTCAGACTAACCCACTCTCAGCCCAGACAGGAGATTACGTACACGCAGCATAAACCCTGCTGTAAAATCTTAGTCTCCTTCCTCCAGGTGACAGGACCACTGGCAAAAAGTGTGAGTGCATACATGTCTCTCACATGTGTGAAGAAGAGAGGATATCAGAATCAATTTGCTCAAGAGACTATTTTCTATGGTGGCTTGTGATCAACTCTTTTCTAGCATTCCAGACTTCTTTATATACATTGATCTGTAGGGCCCAGGTTGGAAAAGTTACTGATCATCCCAGCTAGTGACTTGGTACAGCCAAAAAAGTAACATTTCCAAGCTTTGTTATAGGGTTTGTGGCAAGAATTGATGACAGGTGGACCTATTTTGTAGTAGAAGGTCCTAGTCTAGAAAGATATTCTGTTTCCTCCAGATCTGTTCCTCTTAACCAAGAGTTCATGAAATTTGGCAAACTAGAAGTAAGGTACTCTCTGTGCTATGGAGAGCTTGCTCTGCTCAGTTAAACATTTAACATTGGCTGGCTGGCTGACTTACTCTCATGACAATTGACCTCTGGCTGGGTCTCTCTCACAAGCTTCCTCAAGTAATCCATTAACCGGTGTGAAATGTCAGAATGTTTATTTTGCAGCAACAACAAAACCAAACTCCATGATTAACAAACTAACTCCCATCAGGGATCTTCTGTTATTAATGTTGTAAATAGCCACATTTCTTCTTCCATGTTCTGTGTCTAGGTCAGACTGATTATATGTTGGTTGTAAATAGCTAACTGATTTGCAGACCCATCTGTTAAACCAACCAAACAATGAGACCCAAACACTCTGGGCCTCTGTACCTGATATGTATAAATGGATACCATGAAAATTCACTTTTATGTCTGACAAAGTGGACTTAATCCACAAAAATGAACATTAAAATACAAGTGTTAGTCTTTAAGGCGCCACAAATTATTTTGTCTTGTTTTGTTTACTCTCTGATATGCTTGCATGGACTATTATTATTATTATATATTACTAACAGGGCTAACACTTCAAAATTTACTTAAGTTTAATCATCAATCCTAAACAGCCTAAATTCCCATCATCCAATATATTTGTTTTTCTTTCTTTCTTTCTCTTTCTTTCTTTCTTTCTTTCTTTCTTTCTTTCTTTCTTTCTTTCTTTATTTATTTATTTATTTATTTATTTATTTATTTATTTATTTATTTATTCATGGTTTGTTTGTTTGACCTTAGTGCAAGACTGTGGGCTATTGAAACTGAAAACAATACTGGAATGAATGTTTATAAGTTATCTTTTTCTCTCCCCTCTTCCCATCCACCCTCCCTAGTATAAATAAATGTCAACCCTCAGAACTGTCCTCCACTGTGTTTCCACTTTCCTGCTTCAAACTGCCAAGACAGTAAATCTTTAGAAGTGCTCATGGAAAGACAGGACCAGGAGTTATGTTCATACACCTCTGAATGATTACTGCTCAAAGTCTTCCCCTGATCCAGTGAGTGGCAGAAGGGGAGTTATTTGGTCAGCACAGGTACAAGGGGGTCATTAGCAGGTGGGAGTGTGGCAGATAAATGGGTCATTTTGGATTTGCTGCTCAGCCTGACAGGATGGAATTGCTAGCTTTATACTGCTATAGATAATTAGCTTTCTCCACTGCCTTTTGGCAAGCTGTCACTCCTTTGTTAGACAATGAAGAGAGTTTCTGCTTTTGACAGAAATTCAGCTTCTAGGGGATGGCCACCTTTTACATCATTAGTTCAGCTAGACTTATTTAGGGTATTTTCCCCAGAAGAAAATCTACCGTATTTTCCCTATTACCCCATCTGAATTCCAAAACTGTAATATCGATCTAGCTATCTAGCTATCTATCCTTTTAACCAGCACCATAGGGGCAGGTAGGTAGGTAGAAAATAAATGGGCCACAGATTAGCAGTTGCAAGGACATTTAAGTGATGGCCACATTGTCTTTTGATACAGTACAGTACAGTATATGGTTATTAGCTTACTTCTTACCCTTTTGGCATTTTAACATTCTCACAGTAGCTAACAAGAATTTAATAACAATAAATCATGTGCTGTCAAGTCAATTCCGACTTATGGTGACACTTAGCCTCTAGTTCTAAAATTGTATTGTGTTTTGTGAACAGCAATTAAATCTACTTGCAAAATACAATAAAATTACACAATGATATTCTATGGCTGCTGTTAGTACAACTAATAACTAGCACACAAAAGAGCAATTAGACATGTGTCTAAACAGGAAGAGATTTGCCTGAATGGTGAAATGCTACCAGACAAAGGTCCAAACCAACTTGTTAAGGAAAAGAATTCCATAATTTACTTGCAGCCACTGAAAAAGCCTTTTCCCATCCTTCACCCTAGTCAGGCATTTAGGATAAAGTTAGCCTAAGTTTAAATGGATTTGGCTGTTCTAAGGATCAGTTCTGTTGTAAGATAAACCTTTCCTTTTTGGAGCAAACTATAATGCCTGGTATTTTAGGGAGACTTTGTGGAAACTAGTTCATCTTGTCTTTGCTATATGAGTTTAGTTTATACAAAAATGACATCCATTCCCTTCTTCCCTTCTTTGTTTCCAAGGCACAATTTACAACAATGAAGAAGAACAGGCTTTTAACAAAGCTGTCATATGTGAGGTAAACTGGAGTGTAGCCCAAATGTTTTAGGGAACATTCAGAGTGTATGCTTTCAAAACAAAGCATGCATAGACATGGGATTGAGTCTATATATTCCCACTTTTAGAATTCAACACATGGGATAGACACGGGTTAGGGAGCGAAAGGTTGGGAGTTTGATTCCCTACAGTGCCTCTTATTTATTTATTATTTATTTATTTAGATTTATATCACCGCCCACTCGCCATGGCGACTCAGGGCGATTTACAGTCAGGAAAAAAAACAACAACAACAACACACACAGCACAAACAGCTAAAATCCATTCCTCCTCCCGGGCTGAGGACGTTGGTCTTTTCCTTCCCTGGGCAGGTAGGGCCCAGGATTAGGAAGTAGAAGCTTCCATCTAAAAACCTTAAAACTGTTAAAATTTAAAATTAAAATCTAAAAAAGATTAAAAACAGATTAAAGATCTTGTGAGAAAAGCCAGTCTGTGATGCCTTGGCCAGGCTGTGTAGTCCCAAGCTGTCCCGAAAGGAAGTGAATGATAAACCACTTCTATCTGTACTCATCTAGAAAACCCCGGAAAGCATCACTATAAGTCAGAATTAACTTGACATCACTCAGTTATATGAATTATTATGTTTGGAATAGGCCTCATTTATTTACACATATGATGACGTCTGTAAATCATACCCAAAACATTGGTGTCAATGGCCAAAACTCAGGAAAGTACTTTACTGGCCTGGGGGGTTGGGAAGTTGTAGTTTTCTCCTCCAGAAACAAAAACATTTTTCCTAGCTTTCTATGGCCCTGATTTGTCCTACTTTTGTGCTGCTGGTCCACTGCTAGGCACTACAGCAAGGATTCTCAACCTGCAGCCCATGGCACCATTTCATGTGCCCTCCCCCCACTGCCTCCACCACACCAGGAAGTGTCATGTGGTGAAGGAAGGGCAAAATGGCTGTCCAGCCCCTGAAGCTGTCTGAGGGAATGTGACCTGGACCCCAGGTTAAAAAGGTTGAGAACCCTTGCACTACAGACTCTTCCTTTCTTCATACAGGACAGGGGTGGCCGACATTTTTACACCATGGGCCTGACCATGCCAACGGACAGCTGAGAGGGCTGGACCCTGCACCCTATCATAAATGCACCCACTTCTGCATTTACGACAGCCACGGACGTGCACATGCACGGGTGCATTTTACTAAATGCTCCTATTTCCACATCTGGGTGTGGGGAAGGTAGCAATGGCCCCAAAATGTTTTATGGCTCTAAGGCAGTGATGGGATGTAACAGGTTCGCATCAGTTCACCAGAACCGGTACTAACTTTTCCCAGTGTCCTGGAGAACCGGTAGCAGGTTTTGGGGGGAACCACCTTCATGGCTTACCTTTTCACTGGTTCCCCCTACAGTGCTTGGTGCGTATGCACGGCCTCCTTGCTGTCCTCCCAGGCAGGGAGGAGGAAGAGAAGCTGCAAGCCTGAAGCTCCCTATAGCCTGCTCCCCAGGGTAAGTGACTCACCTTTGGATGTGGTGTGTCTGTGTGTATTTTAATGTGTATTTAATACCTTTACCTATATTGACGTACTACCACAGTTCCTAAAAAGGCCTGGTGGAAGGCCTGGCGGCCTGGCTTGGGGTTTTTAAGCAAAGTCTTGGAGTTACCTCATCAATAAGCTACACCTGTGCTGTTCCAATTGTTGTGCCAATTGGAGAACCCTTAAGGAGGTACAGCTGTTTTACATTTACAGTAATACCCCAGATAACAATTGCACCGGATAACGCTAAAACCGCATAACGACGACAAATTTGGGGGGAAGATTTGCACCGGATAACGTTCATTTTAGCGTTATCCGATCCATCGTCATAAAGAAGTAAAGGAGGCCAAAGCTCCTCTCCCTGCCACTTCCCTCCTTCCCCTCCCCAGCAGTTTGGGGACTCCCCACACCCACCCCATGTGCAGCTCAGTCACGAGAGAATCCAGCCTCGCCCTGCTTACCTTGCTGCACGCTCCGACAGCCACGCTCCGACGGCTTCTGTTTTTCTCTTTCACTTCCTGTATTGAAACGACTGGGAAGGGGGAAATAGAGAGATGTGATTGGTTCTCTAGAGAACCAATCACATCTCTCTATTTCCCCCCTTCCCTGTCTACAGGAAGTGAAAGAGAAAAACAGAAGCCTCCAGCTGACTGTCGGAGCATGCAGCAAGGTAAGCAGGGCGAGGCTGGATTCTCTCGTGGCCGAGCTGAGCATGGGGGGTGGCTTTAAAGGCAGGGAGGTTTCTTTCTTTCCCTTCCTGCCTTTAAAGTGGTTTGTCCCTGAAGTCAGGGCTTTTTTTCTTAGCGTTGTTCGATGCATGCATCGGACAACGCTAAAAATCGGATAACATCATGACTTGCGGAACCAAGTCATAACGTTATCCGGGGTATTACTGTACATTAAGGCATATTATCCTAGAGAACCGGACCATATCCATCTTGCAACATGATGCTACCCAGGCACTTATACTAACAGGTAAGTGATGGGTTTGTGTTTGGGGTGGGGGGTTGGGTGAGTTGATTTATATTTGGGGTGGGTAAGTGGGTGTTTTGGTGGGTGGGTGTATTTTAATGTAATTTTTATTTTATTTTATTTTATTTATTTGATTTATTTAATTTATTTACGGGTTTGTGTTGTGGGTGGGTGGGTTGAGGTGTGTGTGTGTGTGTGTGTGTGTGCGTGCGTGCGTGCGTGCGTGCGTGCGCACATGCGCGCGCTTATTTTTATTTTATTATTTTATTATTTTTGGCCCCACCCACAACATCATGACATTAGCTTCGCCCACACTGTGATGATGTCACGGTGGGGTAGTAAAATTTTTGACATCCCACCACTGCTCTAAGGTAGGGCTTCACATGGTGGAGCACATTTCTCTTTGCCTTTCTAGGTAAAAATGTAAGTTAATTAATGCTCCAGAAGGATGATTCAGTAAGATATCCATGACTGCACAATCATACTTGCCAAAGGATTCTATGACCTTCTGGTGACCAATCACAAAACAAACCAGCTAATGCACAAACTAGTAAAGGAATCAAAAGCTCCTATTGTGACAATCATATATCTCTAGTAGTTAGAGAATTGCTCTCTCCTATGACAGGCCAATGGCAATGAATGGCTTAGCCCTTAGAGTACAAATTCTAGGACTTCTTTTACAAGCACACAATTTTGCTGTGTTCATATACATTTGTTCTCCAAAGACTCTGATTCTTTGTTCAGAATTTATCATGTGCTCTTCTGTTTTAGCATACTATTAGACTCATTCAATTAAATACTACAGAATCTAGAGACCTCATCTCAAACACATACAGGGAACAAAGTTTACACAACAATATTTCAACATCTTAAATCTGCAGCTTAACTCATTGTCTGGGTTTTCAGGGCTGAAACCATGATCATAGGACAGCTTCTTCTGACATAACAGGGAAGGTTTGGGCGAGAAGTTAGCTGAGGTTACTTAGCCTTTCAAGTCACTTCAAAAACAAATATTGAACTTCTTGAATTTACTAATCTCTGGAACAAGTTCAGGTTTTACCGTAATTAATGTCACCGCTGCTTTCTTTTTGTAATTGTATACAAGAGAGATCCATCCTTATGAGTAGACTAATGTCAGAGGATTCAATACATGTAGAACAGGCTCTTCTACAAGTTAGAATAACCATGTGTTTGCATTTCTGACATTGCACTGGTATTAAGAGTAGACTGCTTGTATGAGCAGAGGTTTTATTTAATGGCACACTTTTGTGTGACACGGAGGAATGAGGGGACATACAGTATAGCTTGATTTTTCTGATGGTTTATTCTTCCTTCCAGCCTCAAGGCTAAACTAGACAAAACTACAGTACTTCCGTACCAGGAAAAGATTGTTTTAACAATAGCCATGCCTTAGTTTACATTTGGTAAATTAGCTTGCTATTGTATCATAATTGGCCACTAGGCAATAAATACAGCTATGTTTTCATGTTTGATTCCTCAGATGCATCATCCAGAAAGTTTTCCATATCTGGAAGGAAAACTCCGTAATAGGTGGAAAGGGATTTGCCTTTTTGCTGAGGATATATGTATGACCACCACCGCCCCTGCCCAGAGTGAGGGCAGTGAAAAGTGCCTCCTCAACCATGGGTTTCATGAAGTCAAGACGTTTGGTACTGCACAAACTACTCACTGGGACAATGCAATACACCATCTGTGGCTGGGTCTTCCACTCTATCCCTAGAGAATTAACAACCTTTAACAAGGACCTGATGGAACTGCAGTGGCTTACTGATTAAAGCACTGAACTTGACAAGTAGAAGGTTGGCAGGTCAGCAGTTCGAGACCTGAGTGCTGCAAGACATAGTGAGCTCCTGTCTCTGTCCCAGCTTCTGCCAACCTAGCAGTTCAATAGAAAGAAATTGCAAGTAGATAAATATGTGAAATAGTAAAGATGAAGCTAAAGTATTTGGACATCAAATTAGAAGAGAGGATTCTATTGAGAAAGTCTTCATGCTGGGAAAGGTGGAGGGCAAAAGAAGAAGGGGTGGCAAAAAAAATGAGATGGCTAGATGGTATTGTAGACACAATAGGCACAGAGCTGGGTGGGTTGAGGAGGATGGTGGAAGACAGGGGTGCCTGGTGGGCAATGGTCCATATGGTCGCAAAGGGTCGGAATTGACTGTGTGTCTGAACAACAACAAATATGTACCACTTCAGTGAGAAGGTAACAGCATTCTGTGAATGCCGGCGTCTAGTCATGCCTGCCACATTAGCACAGAAACATCTGCAGATGCAGACAGTGCTGGCTCTTTGGCTATAAACGGAGATGAGCAACACCCCTTAGAGTCAGATACAACTGGCTTTTGAACAAGCACAACCTTTATCTTTAGCTAAGGTGGGCCTATATTGTTGGGCTGAGGGGCTTAATGGTTAAAACACTCAGCTTGATGACCGGAATCTCAACAGGTCATCAGTTCAAGACCAAAGTGCTGTGCGACAGAGTGAGCTCCCATCATCTGTCATACCCCCTGCCAACGTAGCAGTTTGAAAGCAAGACAGTAGGTATCATTTTAGTGGGAAAGGTAACAGTGTTCCATTCTAGTCATGCCAGCCACATGAGCACAGAAATGTCTTCAGATGCAGACAGCGCTGGCTCTTTGGCTGTAAATGAAGAGTCGGATATGACTGGCATTCGAGCAAGGGAGACCTTTACCTTCACCTCTTGTCACAACAAAGTTCTGACAAAGGCAAGGAGCTGGAGGGCCCAGCTCCTCTAAATGGTATGGGAACTGTGGAATTGGGGAGCTGCAAGAAATGCAGGAAAATCTGAAATGAGACTTGTGAAATTCTGCAACCAAATGCACATGCAAATCAAATATTTTAGCTGAGGATTTAAGAGAGACACACCAATACTCTCTTGTTCAGATTATAAATGAACTGGGCGCCTGGCCATCTCCTTCTCTCCTTTGTTTAAAGCAGGGATTTTCAATCTGTGGCCCATGGGCCGGATACAGCCCACAACAACACCATTTCATGTGGCCCCCACTGCTTCCACCACACCAGAAAGTGCTATGTGGTAGAGGAAGGGCAAAATGGCTGCCCGGTCCCCAAAGGTGTCTGAGGGAGCGTGAACCAGCCCCTGGCTTTAAAAGGTTGAGAGCTCCTGGTTTAAAGTATCATTGACAATGAGGATACTGTACTTCTTTAAAAACACTGCTGCTCAGATAGGAGGGCAATTGTAAGAGAGCCCGTGGTCAACGTGTATCTGAGAAAGGCAAAGGAAGGAAAGCTGGAAACCAGAGAAGCTTGAGCAAATGTTTTTACAAGCTCCCTTTGAGTGGGGTTCATGAGAGAAAGAAAAAGATTCCTGAAGCCTGGCCTGCTGCCACCATAACACTAGTATATTTATTAGGGAACCTGCTGGCTTACCAGGAAATTACAGACCAGTTAAATACTTTATACAGCTAAGTAGTTTATTAGAGAACTATAGGAGATTATGAAAAGGGGAGTGCTTTGGAAAACATAATATAGTGCAGAGGCAGGTATGGCTCCCCTATGGAGGATGACTGGCTGTCCAGAAAGTAAGGTTTTACTTAGAGCAGCCATGCCAAATGGGGAGGAACCGTCAATAATAAAGAATAATAGGGCCAGGTGAAGAGTAGCTGAGATTAGTCTCCTACCTTCAGGCTGAGAGATGCTGAAAAAGTCAATGCAGATAAATGACAACCTGTGAGCCTAGAAATGAAATGATTCAGGGCAGCCTGAAAGAATGTAAACGCTGAGAACTGAACAAAAGAACAATCAGGGCTATTGCAGACAGTAAAGCAACAGGGAGGGGAAAGTCTGGTGGGTTGTAATTTTTTTTAATGGCGGGTGGGGAGGGATTGGGGCCACTACATATGCAAGGGGGAATAAATCTTATTTCCTTGTGTTGCTCTTTAACTTCTCCACCTTCCCTTTCACTGCTCTCTCTCAGCAGAACTTTGTTTATTCCCTTCCTTTTTACTGCTTTTCACTGAAAACCGGGCCAGAAAACCAGGCAACATCATACATGAGGTGGTACCGCAACCAACTTACTTAAAACCTAGCCCCTCCCCCACCCCGACATCTGAACAAATTAGCAGAATTGTCTGGAAATAAAACATGTCTTGACCTTTTAAACAAAACTGCTAATTACTGCCCTGAGACACCAAGCACATGAACTGGAAAAAATCTACACAATGACAGCTCAAGCAGCTGCATGAGACCACGGCTGCCATATCCCCCAGAGTTTGGGCCACAGGGCACATGATATCTTTGGGTCCCAAGATTGGGATGCTCCTTCTTGGCCTCACAAGTCTATTATTATTATTATTATTATTATTATTATTATTATTATTATTATTATTATTATTATTATTATTATTATTATTATTATTATTATTATTATTATTATATTCACACAGTGCCCTCCAGAGCAGGAAAGACTACAACACTGGGGTTAAGCCCAGGTTCACCAGAACCGGTAGCAGAACATCCAGCTGACCCTGCCTATCCAAGTTTTGCAATAAAGTAGTCCTAATTTGGGTGCAACACAGGGCTTTCCCCCTGGACATGCCCACCATACCACGACCACAGAGTAGGTAGTAAAAAAAATGAATCCCAACACTGGGTTCACCCCTGTTTGCTCATAATCTGCAGTAGGAAACTTTTGCTGTAGATTTTAGCAAACATATACTTTAGGCCACCGAGAGTTGTCTCCTTCCTGAAAAGCAGAGCCAAAGATGGCTTGATGTAGCCTCAGGCTACCTTCTCTGAACATGACATTCTTACAGGCTGATTCTTGCCATGAGCCTCAACGAACAGCCATTTTGTGACATATCCTCCTCTTTTAGAACACGGCTGGATCTCGTGTGTGTTTAAAATCTAGTTTATACTTGGCAAGATAATATGGATGAGATGTCTGCTGGAGAACTTAAGCTCAATTAATTTAGTCAGCTGCATAGGCTTAGTGTTTGATCAGTGAGAACAAAATCCCATTCATTGTTGTTGTCATTGTCATTGTCACCACCACCATCATTGTAAATCCTTTCTTTCTTCCTTGACTTCAGGCAACATCCTCATAGAAATCAGATTCAGACATGCTGAACTCCAGCACTGCTGTGACATTGTACACTGTACAAATAAATGTACTTGGAAGAGAATAGGCAGGGGATGGGTGGGGAATGCACCTCTCTACACAATAAAGTGTGTGTGTGTGTGTGTGTGTCAGTGTGTATGAGACAGAGATGTTGAGTGTATGAGACAGAGACAGAGATATTGAGAGAACAGTATAGAAGAAACACAAAATCTCCCCTTTGGAATACAGAGCATTGTTTGCCTTTATTAATGCTAATGTGCTGCAAGCTGTTGGTGCGGAGAGTTTGCAAGGTGTTGTTATGCCATCCTAGAGCCATTGAAAAAGTCCCTATGGGGAGTTCATGCTATCAAGAGTTTAAGTGGAGCACAGGGCCTTTGGCACTGTAGCAAAAATCACTCTGTGATCATAGAATAACAGAACTGTAAACGTTTGGTTTTTAAACTCCTGTTTATGCGATCCACTAAAGGGGGGGGGGGGATGGCCCTGGCAAGTTTGTTACTCTTGCACTGGGGCACCGGAGGAATTCATTCCAGAGTTTGGAAAGGTCACTTTTCTTAAGATTACAAGTCCCAGAATCCTCCAGCCAGTATAGTCACTGGTAAGGATAACGGGAGGAGTCTCAGATTCATAGTTCAGAAAGGGACTCTTTCCAGACTTGGTTTCCTTCTTATGTGTGTTCTTTTGCTTTTCTACTTGTTGACAGAAGAGTGGATCCTCACTAATAGTGACCTCAGCCAGCCAGGCTGCAAAATTTATTTATCCAGTACATATGTACATGTGGATGGTTTGAATTTAGGATCTGGAAAGGAAACAATGTTAAGTTGGCTCAGAAAAAGAAAGCAAATCTGCATTTTGAGTTATATGGTCCCACAGTCCTACTGTCTGGCCAGTAATAGAGTAGACCCTACTGCCAGTGACTCAATGCTGAATGTCAGGCAGCGGTTAACTAACCTGACAACCCTGAGGGTGCCAAAGTCCACAAGGAAGGGTGATGGTCCCCAAGTGGATTAAATCCCTCTTGAATCCATCTTGATGGAGGGCAGTTGCTTTATCAATACTGGCCTGGGGCTGAGGAGGACTTTGTGTGCCAAAAGGGCTCAGGACCAGAAAGTGACTCACGAAACTGGATCAGTAGTACAGTATCATGCCACAATGCATAAGGCAGATGAAGGGCCACTGCATTATATTCTCAGGACAGTCTTCATGGTATGGGTACACAGAAAAAGCTTCCTTGAAGATTGTGTTATTTTTGAACCATAATTGGGCTTACCCTGGTAACTGTAACCTTGTGTTGCCAGCTAATCTTTCTCAGACTAGGTCAGGCCAAAGGAATTGGACTTATGTTTGGCACCCATGCTTTAGGTCAGTTAAGTACCACTTTAGGATTAGCATGGGTCTACATCCTTCCCACCTGTTCTACCGGTATTTGTCATCTAGCTATCTCATCCTCTGCCACCCCTTTCCCTTTTGCTTTCAGTCTTCCTCAGCCATAAACAATATATTACACAAGACACCAAAGGGAAGGGGAAAGTCCAAAACATTTCTAAAGATTTGGCACCTCTAACAAGTTAATTTTGTTGCTATATAACTTCTAACTCAAACTATGTGTTCTTGTTGTCATTACCATTCCTGTCACATTATTTTTCATTGGCCTATATCATTTAGAGAGCTAGTGTGGTACAGCAGATAGAATGTCACATTAGGAGACAGGAGACCTGGACTCAAATCCCTCCAGAGGGTGGATGGCAGGGTTAAAGCCACTCCTTAGATATCTCACATACCTGGAAAATTCTGTTGCCATTAGTCAGAAGTAACTTAATAACACTTAACATATTACGGTATCTCAGCATACGTTGGAAAGAAAATAATCAGATGGAAAGAAATACCACCATCCGGGAGTATGCTGTAATTAATGCTTAGTTATCAACATGAAATAAACATGAGAATAAAAAAAATCCTTCCATTCTATTCAATCCTTCGTGGGTTGTTTTTTTTTTTTTTTAAAACAAAATTAGAAGGCAGATGTTGTGTGGACTTCTATGTACCATTACTTAATGATATTGATTTCTGATTGCCTCGTGAACCAAAACATCAAAGTGTGTGTGATTGTTGGTTAGTGAAGAATGAGGCAAAAATTCTATTTTATCCCATTACAGTACATAAAGAAAGTGGGATTTACATAGAAAGACACAACTGTCAACAATGTGCTTGAATCCCATTTGTCATGGCAGAAGAAAGCCGGGATAGCAAGTGCAGTGACTTTTACAGAGAAGCATGAGTATTTGGTGGATTTATGTTGCAGCTGAATAACCTTTTACAACTTGCATGGACACACTTAAAGAAACTTTTGATGAGCTGAATTCCAAGACACTACACCTGCACGCAAGCACCCGCCTTTAGACTTTACTCTTATGGTTGATTATTTTAAAATACAAGATTGATTCTGTCTCTCTCCCCCCCCCCCCATAAGCATTGAAAAGCCTATCCAAAAAAAGAACTATATTATTTGGGAAGGAGTTTATCTATATTACACTGTTAAATTTTGAAACCATTTTAGCTGTTCATCATGATTTATCGTTTGTTGATATGTTTGAGTTCTTTGCTTGAAAGGGGAGCTTTCTAGCAGAGAACTATAAGCAGCTCGTCAAACTACAAATCCTGCCATTTCATAGGCTGGAGCCATGGCAATGAAAGGCCTATCAAACAGCTATAACTGCACAACTACAGCTACAGCTACACTCCAAGTGTCATCTGGATGATTTCACTGAGCCATACATATCCTAACCTGTAAGGAATACAAGAAGGACCCTGATGGACCAAAGTGAAAATCCAGCTAATCCAGCATTTTGCATCATGATAACCAAATGTTTCTGGAGAACCAGGCTTGACTCCAGTCTCCCTTTCACACTCTTTTTGTCTCTAGTGTAAACCAGAGGGTTCCATAATAGTTAGCAATATAGCTCCATTTCTGACAACAGCCATGCATTTTAGCTTTTAAATAAACACACCAAATATTGTCAGTAAGTTAAAGCTCGAAAGACAGTCGTGTCTGACTCTAGGGGTGGTGCTCATCTCCATTTTCAGCCAAAGAGCTAGTGCTGTCTGCATCTGCAAACATTTCTGTGGTCGTGTGGCAGGCATGACTAGACACCAGAGTGCACAGAACACTGTTGCCTTTCCTGCCAAAGTGGTACCTAATTATCTACTTGCAATGTCTTGCTTTCAGACTGCTAGGTTGGCAGGAGCTGGGACAGACTAACAGCTCACTTCATCACGCAGCTCCCAGGTCTTGAACAGCTGACCTGTCAATCTTCTGGTCATCAAGCTCAATGTCTTAACCACTAAGCCACCACAGCCCTTACCTGTGCACAAATACACTGTCAACAGAAACAACTGACAAACACAGGTGATGCTTGTCCCAAGTGGAGGCATGACAGAGCAGGCGGTCGTATTGTGATGCTATGTTTCTATGGCTCAGTTTGTGGAACACCATATGGCCTAGTATCTGAAAATACTCAGAGGGTATTTGTCTATAACAGGGGTTCCCAACATTTTTATGCTGTGGGCCTGACCATGCCTCCCCGATAGCTAAGCAGACCAGGCTCCCCCCCCCACCCCCGAAGCAGAAGTAAATGTGCCTGCTTCCACATTCATGACAGCCACCGACACATTTATGGCTGATATAACCGCATTTATGCATGTCCGGGCACTTTTTACAGCTGTCATAAACCCAGCCAGTTCCACTACTAGGTGGAGTGGTGGTTGGCCACATGAAATGGACCTGGGGGGGGGGTGTCAGGGCCAGCCAATGGGCCATAGGTTGGGAACCCCTGGTCTATAAGGAACACAGAGTTGGTGCTTTTTGTGTGTGTGCAAAAGCATTGTAAGTAGTTCCACACCCCATGTCACTGAGTAATAGTTGAAATAACCCTTAAAGCTTGTAGTAGTCAGAGCTTTGAAATATATGCTCAGTCTGGCTTTAGGAGGCTGGAAACTGTGCTTCAAAAAGGAAGAAAGGAAAATTACTTCCCCAAGCTTATGTCTATGCCCACTTGACCCCACTCTTCTTTCTGCCGACTGCTGTTGGAGGGAAAGGACCCTCTTAGCCTAGAAATGAAGTATGTTTTGATGCAATCCCTACAAACTCACTGACCGTGCATCATCGTATCTCATGGTACCAATGCTCCAGCTAAAATATCTAGGAAGGAAATATTGTCCACATGCCACTGTGGCCATACAAACTGCTAATTCATTTTGTTAATAATAGGGTATGGATTTTTTCCCTTGAGTAATTCATGTGGTCCCTTACTGGGGTTTCCAGTGAGGTGAGGGGTCAGCCTAGGGTGAGGCAGACCAGCTGCCATAAAAAGTGGCTGGTTTGCTCTTTAGCAATTTACCATGAAAACCATTGTATAAAATAGAACCATTTAGTGACTAAAACTAGCTGCCTCACAGCTGGTAAATTTCACTCTCAATAGCATCAGTCTTTGGCCAAGATAGTGAACTGTGCACAGGGGACTGTTTAAGAGACCTCAAGTATTCTAGGATACCTCTTTTCAAGTCAAAGGCAAAACAATAATGGTTTCTTTTGCAGACTGTGAAATGTTTCCAGCTACATCAACCACATCTGCACTTCTCCTTTATTAGGAGGTATGGTCATTTTTCTTCCTAAGTCAACCTTTACAGGCTGTACTTTCTTGTCTTCCATTCTTTGATGCATTTTCCTTCTTTGTCTGCACTTGAGCACAATGTAATGCTGATGAAAACAACCTTTTCTAAACATAACTCCTTGGTTTAGGATAGGGGGTACAAAATGTGACTCTGTTACAACATACAGCCCCTTAAGATTTTCCTCCCCCGCAATGGCTGCCTGCCCCTCCACCACTACCACTCCCACAAGTGAAGCATAAGCTCCTACCAGCTTCCTTCTTTCCATTCCCAACCACATTTCTGGAGCTATACCCAGGAGGTGTGGAAAATATCTCTTACTTGGGTTAGTCGTAGCCTAACCCAAGCATACTCACTCACTGCCTAGCCCAAATCAGAGTGCTACATCTTTGATACTCACCCACCTTAGAACATACACAAACAGTCACAATAAGGGAAAAGAAGCCCCTCTTGATGTCAGGACCATGTACAAAAAAAACAGGCAGGTAAAGTTAGGTAAATGTTTCTTGCATAGCATTCTTGGAATGCATTGAACAGTAAAAATGATGAGAAGAAAAGAAAAATAGTATTGGGGATAGTATATTGGGGAGAGATGTCTCCTATGTCCCCAGTTAGTAGCCTGGCTTGCCGAAAGCTGTTCAATTAATTGTTGGCAGACTATAAATTAAACAAACAAACAAACCATTGCCTAGCTTGAATCAGAATTCTAGCTTTCATTCTCTCTGGAATAATCACAGGCACAGAACAAGAAGAAAAAACACTTCTGAAAGTAAAGGCCAGCAGCACAATCTATCTATCTATCTATCTATCTATCTATCTATCTATCTATCTATCTATCTATCTATCTATCTATCTATCTATCTATCTATCTATCTATCCATCAATCATTCAATCAACCAATGTAGGATATAATAATGGGGCAGGGGAAGAAAAATGGTTTCTAATGCTACTTTGACCTATCCAATCAAGAGAGTCAGCCAAGAGAGCCAGCCAAGAGAGTCAGTCATCCACTCCGTGTTTGCACTCATCCACCTTGATTCCTACATGTAATGAAGACTCTGTGTAGCTATCTAAAAAGAAAAGGGGAAATTCTAGAATGTGGCCATGTATCGCAACCTATTTCCCATGCCTGGGTGCCAAATGAAGGCTTATTCAGGTTTCGTTGTTGTTCAGTCGCACAGTCAATTCCAACCCTTTGCGACCATATAGACCATTACCTGCCAGGCACCACTGTCTTCCACGATCCTCCTCAGCCCGCCCAGCTTTGTGCCCATTGCATCTACAATACCATCTACCCATCTCATTTTTGGCCGCCCCCTTCTTCTTTTGCCCTCCACCCTTTCCAGCATCAAGGCTTTCTCAAGTGAATCCTCTCTTCTCATTTGATGTCCAAAGTACTTTAGCTTCATCTTTACTATTTGACCTTCTAAGGAGCAGTCAGGGTTGATTTCTTCTAAGATTGACCTATTTGTTCTCCTCGCTGTCCAGGGGACTCTCAAAACTCTCCTCAAACACCACATCTCAAAGGCAACTATTCTTCTGCGCTCAGCTTTCCTAATGGTCCAGCTCTCACAACCATACATTACCACCGGGAATACCATTGCTTTGACTATGCAAATTTTTGTTTGCAAGGTGATGTCTCTACTTTTAACTATGTTCCCCAAGTTTCTCATAGCTTGTCTCCCAAGCATCAATTGCCTTTTTATTTCATGGTTGCAATCTCCATCTGCAGTGATCTTGGATCCTAAGAAAGTAAAATCTGTCACTGCTTCTACTACTTCCCATCTATTTTCCAGGGACTGATAGGGCCTGTTGCCATTATCTTGGTTTTCTTGATATTGGGTCTCAAGCCAGTTTTTGCCCTCTCTTCTTTCAACCTAAGCAACAGCTTCTTTAGGTCATCCTCACTTTCTGCTAATAGGGTAGTGCCATCTGCATATCTCAAATTGTTGATGTTCCTCCCAGCAATTTTGATCCCAACTTGTGATTTGTCCAACCCTGCATTGTGCATTATGTGCTCTGTGTATAAGTTGAATAAGCAGGGTGACAAAATGCAGCCTTGTCCTATTCCTATTCCTATTCCAAACCACTCTGTCATTCCATATTCTGTCCTTACTGTTACTTCTTGACTCATGTACATGAGTCATATAAGGTGTTCCGGTATTCCCATCTCTTTAATTACTTGCCATATTTTGTTGTGGTCCACGCAGTCAAAGGCCTTGGTGTAGTCAATGAAACAGAAGTAGACTTGTTTCTGATATTCCTTTGTTTTCTCCCTGATCCAATGTATGTTGGCAATGTGGTCTCTAGTCCCCCTGCCTGTTTGGAATCCAGCCTGCACTTCTGGTAATTCTCTCTCCACATGCTGCTGCAGTCTATCCTGTATTATCTTGGGCATAACCTTGCTAGCATTTGGGATGAGCGCAATTGTTCGATAATTTGAACATTCTTTGGCATTACTTTTTTTAAAATTGGAACATATACTGATCTTTTCGAATCCTGTGGCCATTGTTGTGTTTTTCAAATCTGCTGACATATAGAATGCAATAATTTGATTCCGTCATCTTTTAGGGCTTTGAAAACTTCAGCTGGGATATCATAATCTCCATTGGCTTTGTTGTTTGCAATGCTTTTTAGGGTTTTTCTGACTTCACTCTGTAGGATGTCTGGCTCAAGTTCAATGTTCTCTTCATTGGTGGTGAGGTCCTTTTTTTAGAGTTCTTCCGTGTACTCTTGCCATCTTTTCTTAATCTCTTCTGCATCAGGTAACTCTTTACCATTTTTGTCCCTTACCATGGTCATTTTTGCTTTAAATGTTCCCTTGATTTCCCCAATTTTTTTAAGGTCTCTAGTCCTACCCCTTTTGTTGTTTTTTGTTCTATTTTTTTGCATTGTTTTAGGTAGGTTTCCTTATCTCTTCTTGCTTTTCTTTGAAATTCTGTATTCAATTGATTGAATTTTTTCCTTTCGCCTTTGCTTTTTGCATTCCTTCTTTCCTCTGCTATTTTAAGAGCCTCTTCAGACAACCACTTTGCTTTTATACACTTCTTTTCTTTTGGTATGATTTTCCTTGCTGCCTCCTGCATGCTGTTCAGGTACCTGGCAAATAAACAGAGCCTGGTGAAATTCTTCTGAGTCCTTCCTCAGTTTCAGGAGAAGGTTTGGCTTTTCTTGGAGCTTCAGCTGTCAATCTTCATCTTTGGCATGTCTTTCTTTTGCTACAGCAGATGATGCCAAGTAGAGATGTGCTTCAGGTTTTGGAATGATGCGGAAACTGAAGCAAATTGGGGTTATCAGTTTCCAGACTGACCTGAAGTATAACAAGGAAGCTGAAGTGGTGTTTGAATCAAATAGAGATACAGTAACTCTGAAGCACCAAATATTGCTGTCCTAGAAAAACAGTTAAATACAGGAGTTAGTCTTTAAGGTGTCACAACATTTTTTGTTTGTTTTATTTTTGTTATTTTGGTGTTCTGTTTTATTTACTCTCAGAAATATCCCTGTCTATCCTCCTCTGCGCACTTTCCTCCCAAGCCAGCATACATCCCTAATAAAACACATGCAGTGATTTTGAATTTAATGTTGAAGAATGGGTTTAGCTTTCTCACACACATATATCCTCTGCTTCTCTGGCAGAAACCTCAGTACAATCAGGGGTTATATAATGTTTGACTTGAATTTTTAATAAAGCTCTTACTACCATTTTGTCCAACACCACAAAAAATGGTGGGCTATTTTAGTTATACTGGAAATAAGCTAACTTCAACTACTATTTTATGAAGTTGGCTTGTTTTCATTAACCACAGTTCAGTACAGATAACTGCCCCTTTTGAGGTGGTCTGGGCTTGCTGTTTTTGCGCTATTTTAGGATAACATTTAGCCCATTCCCCCCCCCCCCCAATTCCAAACACTCCAAGTGTTCTTTGCTCACACGGTGAAGTGGCTGATGAGCCATTTTTCCATTTGGGAAAATGAAACACTTCCCATTAACTCTGGAGAGGGACAGGGAAAGTGCAAGTATTCTTCCCTTCCTAGCCAATCATCATAGTGCTGGATCAATTAGGAGGGTAAAACATTTTTTTCTTCTTTTCTCCCTTTTATATTGAATTGAAACTGTCATTGTGAGCAGTTCTGCTTCTGCAGTAAAATGGAAAATGAAGGGGGGGTATTATTTTGCCCTTCTGAGCCAGTGCTTCAAAGTTAAGAGGGTGGGGCAGCAAAATATTCAGTGGAGCAGCAAAAATATTTAATTTAAACATCAGATATGCTGAAAGGAGCTCATTAGGGAATTGCACAAATGGGATAGCCATTAAAAAGTAGAACCTCATAACGGAGGTTCAAAAAGAAGTATTTGAGGGGAGGTTGAGGTGCTCCAGCATCTGTGTAATGTGCAAGGAGGCAAGACGAACCCAATTCTCTCTCTCCTTTTAGCCTTGCTAGAGAGGAAAAATTGGGTGGTTTATTCCTTAATGTGCAATACATTATTAACCTGTGAGGTTTGCGCTAGACATATTCCCAGGATGCTATCATGGCCCTTAACAAAGCCTGAAAAACTTGGGGGAGGGAGAAGGACTTGGCCTTGCTGACTGGGAAATTCTGGAAGTTGTAATCTGTGACTGGAAGTTTGCCATATATTGAGTCCCAGCATGATCTTCTTCTTTCAATGTAAGAAACGGAAAAATACTCAGTCCCCCCCCCCCACCTTAAATTAATAGTTATTAATTATGCTGAGGAAGAGTCTATCTTTATTTTCAGTACCCCTGCACCTCTGAGTTCAACCAGGGCACAGTGATATTCTCCCAGTCCTTACCAAAGTTGCCGCTAGATCTAGCCTACCTCCTCTTCCTTTCAAGCACATCCTTGTGACTAGAGATGTATGCTGCATCCACAATGTGGCCACCACAATATGAATATGCCATATGACAGATACCGAACAAGGCTCTTGAACTCATATTTTCAGTACTACAGTACAATTAAGCTTTGTGCGTGGTTTGGGTGACGGCCACATGCCATTACAAAACAAGCAATGTGGCTCCAATTTGTGTGGTGTGTTTTTTAAAGCCCCCTGCTTTTTGTAATCCAGCAAACCGATTCCAGAGCAACACTCGTTCATTCCAATGTGCCTGCAATTAAATCTTATGAGAAGTGCCTAAGCCCTGAAGTCATGTCTGTTAAAATAGTGCCTAAGCATCCATACATGCTGTGGAATGTGTGTGTGTGTGTGTGTGTGTGTGTGTGTGTGTGTGTGTGTGTGTGTGTGTGTGTGTGTGTGTGTGTGTGTGTGTGTGTGTGTGTGTGTGTGTGTGTGTGTGTGTGTGTGTGTGTGTGATTTTACAGCAGTACAAATAAATTCTAATTACACTGAACCCAGAAGCAATCAAACTGGCAGAATCAATTTAGTATTTCAGGGTTGACTACATAAGCTTCCTATCCATGGGACAGGAAATCCTTCAGTTCAAAGAAAGGACCCACAAATCACCCTATGGCATTAGGCTACCCACAACAGTTCTTAAGATCAGCTTCTCCTTATCTCCCTCCTTTTGTATGTATTTCTTACAGCTTTGAAAAAGGGACTCTCTAGTCACCTAACCATCATCATGCTTATGCTCTTGTGATTTCCTGCAAACCCAAGGAGCAATAATGACATGGTTCGGTATACCATAGAAGTGACAGCTTCAGTGTTAAGAAAGTAATAATGACATGGTTCAGTATTCTATGGAAGCAACAGCTTCAGCGTTAAGAAAGTAATAATGACATGGTTTGGTGTCCCATGGAAGCAACAGCTTCAGCATTAAGGAGGTTTTCCTTTAGGAAAATTGGAAGAACACACAAAGCAATGGGTGGCCATAGATCTGCTCTGATTTTTTGCCATCTTCACTGTCCAATCAGTTACAGGACCAATTTTGTTTGTTACCACAAAGATTCAGGCATAGGAATATCTGGTAATCACACTTCCAAGGCCTCACACAATGATCAATACTGAAGACAGTAGGAAATATATAACTGAAGGCCAGAGCTTAGAATTTGGGCTTTTAACAGTAATTTGTCCCATTATTCATTACACTATACAGTACAATTATACATTAAGCATAAATAAGATAAAACCACAGTTTTTCTGGGTTAGGATCACATAACACAGACGTGGTTTACCAAAATGGAAGTCAAATGTTCTAAAACGCCTTCCTGTGGCCATGCTAGAAAAGGAGAGGGTGTAAGCCTGGGAGTAGCTTGGCATACCTTTCAGCATTGGTAAAGTATTCATTGTCATTACTAATTACAAGCAGTGCTTGACACATAGTTTTGCTCACTATTTTTCTTTTCAGTTGAGGTGGTCTTGGCAGCTGCCATTTTGGAACTTGCTTTAAACACAGAATCCTGACATGTACAACAAGAGATGATTTTTGGGATGCTTATGTTTCTTCACAGCCGGCCCCATCTGTTTCATAATCCTTGTGATGGAGAGTGCTGCAGAACCCGAATGTTAGCTTAGTAGAATTTTGCTGGTTTCATAAAGATATTCCCCACTCGTGTCTGCAGAGAGCAATCCAACAAAAGTAACTGAGTTCCCGCTCATCATATTACTTTGGAATGGTAACTTTATTATACTCTCATGGTCAAAAAAGTAACTCATCACAGACAAGAATATTGCTTCTAACTCATTACTTCCAGATATTGCAGAGAGCATTGCTTGATGGAACCAAAACCTCAAGCACAGTCTTAACAATCTCTGTATGTTAAAAAGTACACACATAGGAGACTCACAGTCTTCCCAGAAAGGGGTGTCTGTAAACAAGGACATACATTAATTCCCTTAAGAACCATCTAAAATGGGACAACAAGTGGAAGAATCCAGGTTCAGTTGTTAGAAAAGTGGCAGAACAGCTGCAGATTAAAGACCATCGGTCATCCTGCTGCCAACAAGGAAACCCAAGCTCCTGGAATGCCTTTCCCCAGCCCAAGATGGGCATGATTCCATCTTACTGTAGTCACTTGCCAGCTCTCATGTGTACATTCCTCATCAGCTGGTGAGACCAAATGAGGCCAAGCCAAGCCAAACAGAGAGCATAAGACTGGTACTCAAAACCCTGCCTCTATGGTGAAAATGAAAGCTCTGAAATCATGTTAGGTACAAATACTTTTGTTTGCATAATGGGAATAAAAGAACTATCTGGTCTATGTTCTGCGGGGACTTCTCTCTTGTGCATGGGTATGTATATGTCAGGCTTTGTGGACTCTCTACAAAACCAGGAATCATCAGTTTTTCAGGATTCCCAATCGTCGTCAGCTGCAACTTGCATCTTGGAATGCATTTATTCCTAAAGCAGGAAGTATGCCACTGGCATGAATTTGTTTAAGGTGGATCCCAGCTTGCCATGAAGTGACCCACACACTATGACCAAGGAGCCATCTCCTGTGGCATACATAAAATGAGACATGCAGGATTTAACACCGGGACTGCAATGGACTGCCACAGCCTTGAGGATATTATCAAGGTGCATCTTCACAGCCAGTCCATCTGACATGGCCTCTTCTGCCTCCATGACCGTTGGAAATCAGAATAGTGAAGTAGTTCCTCCTCTGCTCATTTTGCAGTTGGGCATTTCCTCCACTGAGGGGAACATCACCCCACCTAAAGGGGCTCATCTGCCCGTTGTCATTGGCCCCTTTAGGGAGTCAGATTATTTAATGCCACCCAACACTAGGTGTTGAGTCGTTGGCTGTATGGCCTACTCCATTACCATAGCGGGATGACCAGCCAGACATTCCCAATAACCTGGAAAGGTTCCAGCTATAGCATGCTGTCCCCTCTTCAGACTGCAATTTGTGTTTCACTGAGACATTGCCTAGCTGTGGGCAAAGCTCCGACTTGCCTTGTTCATGCTTTCAAGTCAACCCTTTTGTGAAAATCTGAATAGAACTTATCTCTTGGTCTGAGTTTGACAGGAACACAGATTTCCCACTGAAATATGTGCCTAGGGATGGGATGGGGAAAAAAAATAAAAAGAGAGTCTCTTCCACAAGCTTGCAGATGTATAACTATAGTTACATAAGCTGGGTAAACAGCTAACACTGAACGAGGCAGCAGCTTCTGAGGGCTATCAACTAAAATATCAGAGGGCATGGAGCTGATAAAGGCTGTAATAAAGCATAGGAGTTATTTCAGATTAAAAGAGAATGCAAAATGTATGTGGAGTAAGAGGCATACTAAATCCAAATGAAACAGCTGAAAACAACTGCTGCCTACAGTGAAACTTTGCCCTCTCCTATTCTAGCAGACTCAGAACATGTTCAGACAGGACATTTAAGCCTGTTCATTGGAGTTTGGGGGGGGAGGCGGGTCACTCCTGCCTTCAGTATTGGCAGGCTGCGGATACTGAAACACCACAAATCCCTTCAATAACTTTTAAAAAACCATCAAGGGTTCTCCTTTTTTTTTGTGGATGCGGGGAAAGGCATAAATGGGGCCTTTGCAGCCATCAAAGACTGCTTCTGTGGTAAACATCCCTAACAAGCCCCTTCAGCATATCTGATACTGCAATGAAACATTTCCTTGTTTCCCAGTGGAGGGGCAGGGAAATAATAATAATTTCTTCCACACCTATCTAATTATCATAGGGCTACATAAGTTTCACTGTGATGGTGAACCTTGGCACTCCGGGTGTTCTTGGACTTCAATTCCCAGAAGCCCAAGTCAACACTCCTGCTGATCAGGGCTTCTGGGAATTCAAGTTCAAGAACATCTGGAGTGCCAAGGTTGGCCATCACTGGGTTAGGAGGCTTCTCCCCCCCCTTAATCTTCATTCCTCCCCCCCTGCAGAGGAGAAGGAAGAATGTTTCCTTCGCCCATATGGTGAAATGGTTGGTCAATCACTTCTCCATAAGGCTGAGACTGACTTGTGGTGTTTGGATGAGGGGTGTGGGCTAAATGTGACTTCCCCTGTCCTCAAGTGACCAAAAAATCAGTGATCCATAATCACCTCACAAGTGGCAGATGTGAAACTGCCAAAGTGAAGCCACCTCTGGGGAGTTCATTCTGGAGTTCCTTTCGCCTGACCTAATGTGAGAAAGATTAGCCAGCACAAGGTAGCCGTTGCCCAGGGTATGCCCGATTGTGGTTCAAAATTACCACAATCTTCAAGGAGGCTCTTTCTGAGTACTCCATTCTCAGACTAAGTCACAGAGATGACGTGTCTCAGATGACAGGAAAAAAAGCACCATCCAAATCCTTCCTAGCTAAATAGAGGGAACCAATTTTACCCAGTACCTCATTAATCAATTCTTTCCAGCACTGGCAACATGCATAAAGCCCAGAGGTGGTTCGTCTCTGTGTGCAGCTGCTGTACTTAATTGCTCAGCAGCAAGTAAAATATATTGTTCAGGATTTCATTCCCCCTCATCCCACCCCAAGTTGCTGTAATGTGATATACCTTATAGAAGGCATATTGGTTTACACCAGTGGGAAAAACAGGAGAAAATACCGTTTGGGAGAAGAGGCAGATCACTTTTACATCACATCAGGGCAAAGTCTTGATGGCTTAATGCTTTGTAAAATACTGGGGATATTTTATTAAGGTTATGAAAATTCTTCTGAAAAGGAAAAACCTGTCATGGGGCTGAAATTAAACTGGGTTTCCGGTTTGTCAAAAATCCCCCCCCCCAAAAAAATTTTTTGATAACTTTAAAATTTTGATAACTCCTGTCATAGAATATCACTGTCCATGTCAATTTTTGGCCATTTTAATTATGTTACACATAATTGGTTGAGAACAGAAAAGGAGGGTCCACAGGACACCAGTGGACTATAGATACTAATAAGGGGCTGTGGTGGCTCAGTGGTTAAGAAGCTCGCCTTGTTAATTGGAAGGCGGCAAGTCAGAAGTTCAAGACCCAAGTACTGCATATTGTCTCTGAACCAGCTCCTGCCAGCCTAGCAGCAGTTCAAAAGTGAGAAATTGTAACTAGATAAATAGGGACCACTTCAGTGGGAAAAGAGACATGAAAGAAGCATCTTTTGGGTGTCCCCTGAGCGGAGTTTCTCCAACAAAAATCCTTTCAACTCAGTAACAAGCTACATGTTTGCAACGTATATATCCTGTTTACCAGAAGAGAGACCATCAGTGACTTTGACCAGCCACTGCTAAAAGCCAGTTATCAGTGGATTCAACTGGTGAACCATTTCCAAGATGTAACCAAACCAGGAATGTAAGGTGGGCAATGAAAGGTGTGTTTTTCCAGGTGTAATTGTTGTGAAGATCTTCCAGGACTAAAAAACAAACCTTTGGAGGTCTCTCATTCAGAAGGTTGCATCAACTCAGAGGCTACTTGACAGGATATAACAATGACATTAGCACCACCTGCACACAACAAAGAGTACAAAATCAGGATTAAAACAATGACTGTTGTTTAAATGATCATGCAAATTTGGCCTCAGCTGCAGAGAACAGCATATTTCTTAGCAGACTTACTAAGCCCTGCCAGATCAGACCAAAAGTCTGGCTGCTGCAGCATTCTCTTCAGACAATAAGAGGCTGGGTGCCTATGAAGAGCATTCTCCACTTTTCACTACCACCCCTTTCTCTGTACTGTAATTACTATTTTGAGGCACACTGCTTCAGGTGGTAAAAGTGAAACACGCCCAACCTGACTAGTAGTCGTGGAGGGTCCTAAACTGGAGCTTATATCATTACTTTCTCAAAAATAATTTGCTTCTATTCATTACTTCATTATAAATGTGTTGTGTTTATCATTACTGTCTCAGAACAGAAAGCAGACTCCACTCAGGGGAGCTGAACTGAACAGGCCATTAATTAGCAGAGGGGAAATGAAGGGGGGGGGGACAGAAGAGGTTAATTTTAAACTCTTAAAAGAGAAACTTTAAGACCATCCCATGAATGGTAGTCCTGGCTGATCTAGAATCATGCTAGTTCAAACTCCAGAGCCTAAAGAAAGTACTGTACACTGTATAAGGGTTCAGAGACCCACTTTGATTTGGTTCCTGACACGAACCAGGTTGAGATCTAGCATTAAAACAAGATCTAGATCTAAGAGGTAGGTAAAAATTAAACACCTGAGAGATATGCAGCAATCTGTAAAGCATATCAAAGCCCTAAGCCAAGCCCTGCATTCATTTAAGGCAGGAGTGACCAATGTTTTCACACCACGGGCTGGACCCATCTCTGACACGCAGTTGCATGGGCTGGAGGCATGGTTCCTCCCCCCGCTTCCGGTGCTTCCAGTTTCTGTGGCAGTGGTGGTGGCAGAGGGTACAATTGTGACTTTTTTTCGACTGATTTTGCATCCTCTGCCACTTCCCGTGGTGGTGGGAGGGAGGGCGGAACATTTTTGCTAGTTTTTTTTTAAAAAAATCACCATGTTTTTCCACTTCCAGTTTCTGCAGCACAGGGGCGGGTGCAATTGCAGGGTTGTTGTTGGGTTGTTTTTTGTTGTTGGGGGGGGGTTGGGGCTGTTTTTGCAGCCTCCGCTGCTTCCTATGGTGGTAGGAGGGAGCAAGGAACATGTCTGCCATATTTTTTATTTTTCACCATGTTTTTGCAGCATTTTTGCAATGAAAACATGGCAATTTTGGCAGTTCCGGTGGGGGCAGGGAGCTTCTGGAGATGCCTAGGACCTCACCATGGGCCAGATTAATTAGTTCCATGGGTCGGATTAGGCCCATGGGCCGTAGATTAGGAACCCCTGATTTAAGCTGTCAGTACCCCAGATCAAAAATTTATAAATCTTCTCCCACAGGCAACAGAGCCAAGAACCATTTTGTTGGCTAGAAAGTAGATCCCAATTAATCCTGTTTTATTAATTCCAAATTAAAGGCAACTGTCTCATTTTATTGTCTTAGTTAATTGGCTACATTTCTCATCTACCTTTCTTCCACTCTGCAGAATGAACTGAATCTATTTCTGAACTCTTCTCCTTTATTCTCACAACAACCTCGTAAGGCAATATGCTTCAGTGGAGGCTGCTAGAACCAAATCTCTCCCACCCCAACCCCAGTCCCCCTCTAATCAAGTTGCCTTGTAACAATGTTAATCCTTCACCTCTCCAGCTTTTCCCCCACCTCACAGCATTAGTGACCTAGAGGAGTCAGATTTCCAATTGGGGGTCCTCAGCCTTCCTGAGGAGCAGATATGATGACATCATCATCCATCTTCTTCAAGCTACCTTGGTCCTGCTGAGTTTAACCTAATTCTCACAGTAGTTGAGAGAGAGATTGAATTCTCCCCCACCCCCGGCCCCAGAAAGGGTTTGTTGCATATCTTTTGCTGTAATTCAAACTATATGTTGGATGTCTGGTCTTGCAGGACCAGTTGAGAGACATGAAGTTTGCAAAAGACCTGTTTATTGGTCTGATTCAACTGCCAAGAATTTTTTTTAAAAAAAAAATCTTATTTTTATAATAAGACAAGAAAAAGAAAGAAAATACATTTTAAAAAACCAAAAACAAGGAAAGAAAAAAATATACAAACTTGGTAAAATCCAAACATATTATATAATATACTGTACAGTCAACCCTCTACATACAAATTTACTGTAATCCGTTCCTTGAGGTTGGTTGTATCTCAAAAAATTCTTATCTTGAATTTCCCATAGGAATGCATTGAATTTTGTATCTCAAAAAATCCTATTAGAAATTTGTATCTCAAAAATTTGTATTTCTCTAAAATCTGATTTCTTTAAAATTCCATTTTTACTTTTAGTTCTGATGTTAATCTAAATGGAAAACAGTCAGTTTTCCATTTTTAGCAATTGACAATCTCATAGCAGTTACCATTATACTAATCATTTCTGCTAGCATTAAAAAAAACTTTTCCATGAACTACGCAGAGACTGTCAGTAGAGTGCCTTGAGCACCACTACCCATTAGGCTCTTTTATTTCTTTTGAACGTCTCTCTTTTGAGTGCAACTAAGATGCTGAAGGATATATATGCAATGAGATGTGTGTTTGTTGCATTTAGGCACAGTGAGCTAATTTAAGTCTAGGGGAGAGGAACCTCTGGCCTCTAGATCTTATCTGCCTAACAGAGTGCTCTGAAAAACCTCAACTTACCACCTTCATACACACCTTCCCAGTCCCCCCTCAGTTTCTCCAAGCAGACATGGGCATAAAGGTAAAGGTCACCCTTGCTCAAAAGTCAGTCGTATCCGACTTTAGGGTACAGTGCTCACCTCTGTTTATAACCAAAGAGCCAGCACTGTCTGCATCTGCAGATGTTTCCACGGACATGTGGCAGGCATGCCTCAATATCCGGAGTGCACGGAACACTGTTTACCTTCCCACCAAAGTGGTCCCTATTTATTTACTTGCAGTTTCTTGCTTTCAAACTGCTAGGTTGGCAGGAGATGGGACAGAGACAGAAGCTCACTCCATCATGCGGTACTTGGGAATCAAACTCTAACCTTCCAGTCAGTGAGTTCAGTGTCTTAACCAATTGAGCCACTGCAGCCATAGGGGGAGGGAGAGATAATTTCCCTTCTAAGCACTGAGAATGGGAGTCTTTTTGTGGTGGTTGTAAGATGACAGCTTCGACACACCTGTGGAGAGGACACAGGATCTGGGAAAGGAGTTGTAAATGTAAATACAATAAACAAACAAGTAAACATGGTGGCAGCTGATCAGGCAAGTGGGGAACCCCATGAGAGATGCCTAGTCTGTGTACCCTAGTTGATGTGAAACAAAACCACTTTCCCTGGGAAATAATATGTGTGTTGCTGTTTTTAAAGTTCAGTATTTCTACACAATCAACCTTTGTCATTTTGTCTGGGTGCTAGGCTGGCGAACAAATTTACAGCAGCCACTGGCTGAGGTCTGCTTTGGATTTCAGTGCAGAAGCATATTTCTTGAAAACATTTCTTATTTTGTGAGAAGAGACATTTTGGTTGAGGAGGAGAGAACTCATTTTGTTGGGGTGGGGGAGAGAAAGAAAGCTGCAGAAAATCTATCAGTTCAGCTGGCTGCTTCCCATATGTTCCATGGAAGTCAGCCAGTGTGTCACATATTCATTCATTTTGGGGCTAAATATCTTTTTCATTTCTGAGCCGCTTCAATTTTCTCCATGTCTCGGGGAATAGTTTATGAGGAAATAGGACCTTGAGGGTGGACAGATGGAGAAAAATCTCTCCTCCTCACACAGTTGATCGCTGCAATCTTTCATCCTCTCAGCACAGACTCAGCTGTCTGGCATTGAGTTCTTCCTTCTCAAGTAGTCTCCTTATATCTTTGAAGGGCAAATATATGTGTAAATTGCCTCCATGATTTATCCAGCATCTTTTTGGACAGGCTGCATTCATCCTGTCGCTTAGGGACCAGCTTGTGTGGCCCACAACATGCAAAAAAAGTAACTCTGCTTGTTTATTTCTACCCAAAAACAGACCTGGATCAACCATGTGGAAGCACTGGATTTTTGAGATCTTCAGAGATAGGAGATGTTACTCTTTTAGATGTTGTATGCTTTCCATGGAAACTCCTCACTGGCATAGCCTCTGAGTGGAAATGGTTCCTATCTCTGGTCTTCTAGCTATGTGTAAACAATTTTCTAGAAGCACTGAACCACAGAGAAGTCTCTCTGTATCCCAGGACTGGAAGGTCAGGTTTCAATAGCCGAAGGCTACACTTGGGGACATGAAAGGAGCTTCATTCCGATACCCCTTGAGCAGAGCTTCTCCAGAAAAAATCCTTTCAATCCAAAGTAATCTCTGACATGAAATTATCATCCCACTGATGTTCATAATTCATTTGATAAGGTGGCCCAATCTCCTCTGCCACCTTCTTCTTGTTTCTTGTCCAGATCAAAATTTGGACCATCAAGATGAAGACACTTTCTTGGCTTTGTCATTGGCCAAAATTAAATCTTTATCAGTACATGTTTCTAGCAGTAATCAGCAGACCAGTAAATGAGCCAGATTCTGTATCTCTCCACATTATTACAGTGTGTTGTTGTCTACCAGCAGAACCCCCCTGAGCATGTTGGTCTTACATTTAGGCACACCAACCTTCTGCCTATTCAGGGTCCTCCAAGTGACCTAGGGAAGGTGGAGTTTCTCAGTCATATCCTCATTTAATGTTATTCCTTGTCCAGTGAGCTCCTTCCTCCACCTTCTAATTTGTTTTTGCTCTTGTGTACCCTCAAGAATGTTTGTTCTTGCCAGAAAAGTGGATCTTAGCTGGTGGACTTGAGGCACATATCCATCCAGATTATGTCAAGGAGGTGGAGACAAGGTGGCATTCATCCTGTCTTGTACTCCAACCTTACCTGCTCACTCTGCCAGATAGGGCTCAATCCTCTGCCCCTTCCCTTGCACACTACTGAAGGAGTGGCAATATCTTTTTCCATTCTTCACACAGAAAGGAAAAAAACTACCCAAGGAGAGGAAACAGTGGTTTTCCAAAAGGAATCATGCCAAGAGGTTGTACATCTTCCTACCACGCAGAAATGGGATCTTGAAAAGGCAGCCCCTCATGAGAAATCTGGAGAGGAACATACAGTATAGGATGGTTGTGGGTGGTGGTAATGGGGTGTGTGCATTGTTTACCATAAGGAGAGAAAGAAGGCAGTGGCAGCCAGAGGTTGAGTCTTCCTTTTCCTTCAATTAATGTTTGGTTTCTACTGATACCAGAGCCAAAAAAATCTCCTGTGCTGTGGCACAAAAGCAATGTTTCTGATATCCCCTTCCGTTGTCCTTTCTCTGCTAATTCATTGACAAAAGAGGCAGCTCTTTGAGGTGCCCATGGCTCTGGCACACAGGCTGACAAGGAGCTGGGCTGCTCATGCTAGTAGATCTGCTGCCCCTGGATGCTTCTCCCAACCTAAAGACAGAGCTGGCTCTGTTGTCTGGATATCTTTGTTCCTGTTTGTTTTGGAAATTTGGCAGTATCGGACGTGGACTCAGTTGGTAGTAGGTGTAGCCCACTCACTGTAGAAAAGTGATTTTTCACCTGCATCCCATGGACCAGATGCATCCCATGGTACCACACCAGGAAGTGCCATGTGGTGGAGGAAGGGCAAAATGGCCGGCCACCCCCCAAAACTTTCTGAGGGAGCATGACCCAGCCCCTGGTTTTAAAAGGATGAGAACTCCTGTTGTAGAATATATCTGTTGCATATCTGTGTGCGTGTGCGTGTGCGTGTGCGTGTGTGCACGCGCACGCACACGCGCACGCATGTAGAGAGATATACATATAGAGAAACACACATACACTCAGAGCTTGGAAAATAGATATACAGTACTGTGCAAAAGTTTTAGCCAGTTTGGAGAAAATTCAGCAAGTGATGGGGGGGCAGATATAACTCAGCCCATGTGCCACCTAGACACACCAAAATTGGTGAGTGTCTTATGCTGACTCACCTCCCAACCCTCTCCATGTTTGGTGAAGTTTGGAGTTAGGGTGTCCAAGTTTTGCCCCCTGAAATCACATTGAATTTTCCCTAAACCAACTGGTGGTAGCCTTAAGACTTTTGCACAGTACTGTATATTTTGTTCTTTGACTATTATTTCCTTCCAAAATCCCCAGCCAGCCAGCAAGGCCACTATGTATATACCAGTTATCTTGTATTCCTGAAGTGAATTAATAACAAGATGAAAATTAATTTCAACAACGGTGGGCAACTTGGGGGCTTCCAGATGTTGTTGAACAGCAACTGCCATGTGCCCTGAACAGTGCAAGCTGTGAAGTGACAAGCTGGGAACTGCAGTCCAGCAACATCAAGAGTGCTATACAGCCTCAGTGCATACGTTCACAAACTTCAGGGTGGAAGCTTTTAGTGAACATGTTGTAGCTTTCCTACGTCATATCTCAAGGGCACTTTATCTTTCATAACAAATAATTTGGTTCTCTGGTACATTTTTCCCCCAACCAAACTTCCACACTCAAATGTGCCCTTGGACATTCTGTTTCTCCACAGGTCACTAGAAGGTGTGACAAGATTTGCAAATGTGTAAAAGTTCTGCAGTCTGGATGAGAAAAGAATGACTTCCAGATGAAAGTCAAATAGGAAAACTAGTGGGAGACCTCTCCCCACAGCTGTCAATGTGTTGTCATACTTACAACTGGCTCTACCTTTATATAGCGTGAGACACCCTCCTCCAGCGGCAGGAGTGGTGAAAAAACAGTGGCCAAAATCCTTATTGGCCCAACTACATGGGTGCAACTTCAAGTGGCACACAGGGGAGTGAAACTAGTGTTGAGGCAGCAGAGTGGTCTGTCCCCTAAGCACTTCAGCAGATGCGGCACAATTCCTCGTGGCCAGGTGTAACACTTGGCACATTTACACTGGCATAATTTTATGCTGTGTTGACATAAACAGGCCATTGGTCCTCATGTTAAAAGATCAGGAATGACATGTGCTGGGATGCTTGCTTTTGCTCAGCCATCCTAAGAGGCTATGGAGCAGTCGTTTGTTGCCAACTGTGGATCCCCAGGTATCACAGGACAACAAATCAGTCAGTGTAACCAATGGCCAGTGGCTCTGGGAGCCATATTACAGCCATAAGGGGAAATGGGCTACCTCTTTTCCTCATTCAGCTTGGGGAATAACCATTCCACTTCTCCCAAGCAGGTTCTCAGTATATCACATGAACTATTTGTTAGTTCTGGCATTTTCCTAATTGTTTATTAGATTATCAGTGTTATTCATTTACTCTGATTTGTAAAGGAAAGGTTTTTTCATAGAATCATAGAGTTGAAAAAGGACCTTTTAGGCCATTGAGTCCAACTCTATGCTCAATGCAGGAATCCAAATCAAGGCAGATCTGACAGATGGATGTTCAGTTCTCTTTTGAATGCTTCCAGTGTTGGAGCGCTTACCACCTCTTGAGGCATTTGGCTCCAATGTCGTACTGCTCTAACCGTTAAGAAATTTTTTCTCATATTCAGCCTGTATCTGGCTTCCCTTAACTTGATCCTGTTATTATGCTTTTGCTGTCTGTGTTGATTAAGAACAAATCCTGCCCTTCTTCTTTATTACCATCTTCCAGATATTTGAAGAGTGTTTCTGTGAAGGTGGGGGACAGTCGTGTCTGGCATTTTGGGGGGAGGGGTTGGGGTTTTTTGTACATTTTTTGTATTTTTTTTTTGTCTAGTCAGGACTTTTTAAAAATTTCAGTGCATTCCTATGGGAAAACGTGCTTTGGGTTATGATTTTTATTTTATTTTATTTTTATTTTTTTACATTACGGTGGAGGCTGTTGGGACGGACCTCTGTCGTAACTCAAGGTTTTACTGTAGTTAAAATAATAAATGCTAGTAAATAGTAACAATGGGAAATAACACATTTTCTCAAGCTACCAGGCTCCAACCCAAAGGCAGGGCTGTTGTTTGGTCCTACTAGATTGTTTGTAAAACCTATATTGTCTTCAAAATGCCATTGCTACATAGTCAGTTCTGCATAGTTGTAGTTACATGTTGGGCCGGGCATCCTGCTATGGTAATGGAGTAGACCATGCAGCCAGTGACTCAACGCCAAGTGTTGGATGGTGGTAAATAACCTGACTCCCTAAAGGGGCCAGTGGCTACAGGTGTCTCATTTTGCCATTGGGCCCAATTTGATGGTTTCCAGTGGCATTTCCTCCACTGAGGGGACCATCACCCCACCCAAAGGTGCTCATCCACCCGTAGGCATTGGCCCCTTTAAGGAGTCAGGTTATTTACTGCTACCCAACACTTGACATTGAGTTGCTGGCTGTACGGTCTACTCCATTATCATAGTGGGATGTTCGGCCAGACAGAATCTGGCACTACTAACAAGTGGATTCCTTGCATTAATAACCACAGTAATTAATGAGAGACACCTGGGTCAGGTTAAGCTGGCTGCTGGGGAGGCTATATCCAGGGGAAAGTTGCCCCACTGCTCTAGCACTCCAAGTTCCTATTGGCCAGAATAAGATCAGGTGAGGGGCTGATGGGTATAATAGTTGGCTGGAAACATAATGGTGATGGTTAGCGGGATTGGCTTTCCTACATGAATCACTATGGGGTCTGGACGGCCATCTGATCCAAGCCACAGAGGAGCTTCCCACACGGATTGCCCCATGGAGTGCAGGAAAGAGCAGTTTATAGTTAGAGCATGGAGAAAGACTGACACACTAGTCTGACTTGCCACCAGTGCTGTAAGGCTGAAACAGTGGCGTCGCGCAGTCTTCAGCCGCCTGGGGCGAAGAACAAACTCGCCGCCCCCCCCCAGCTCGCCGCTGCCGCCGCCCCCTCCCCCTGACCCAGGTAGAAGCCGGCCCCCTGGTGACTAGCGGCGTGTGCGCGCACGCACGCGCGCACGCGCGCCACACACCTCCGTCCGCTCGCCCGCCACACACCTCCGTCCGCTCACACCTCCGTCCGCTTGCCCGCCCGGCTGGCTGTCGGGGGCTCTCCGCCGCCTGTTGCCCCTGGCAGCGGCTTTCAGGGGGCGGCAAAATGTCCCCTCCCCACCCTTTTGCTGGCGAGGAGGAGAAAAAGTGTTTTTTTTTAGGCGGACAATTCAAGGAGGGGCCCGCCCGCCGGGCTGGCTGTCGGTCGGGGGCTCTCCTGCCCACCTCCTCCTGCCCACCTCCTCCTGCCCAGCCAGCCCCCAGGGGCTCCCCGCCACGGCACCACCCACCCCCGACGAGCGCCCCGTCTCACGGCAAGTTGGGTGGGTGGCTGGGCGGGCGGAGGCGAGCAGCGTCCGCGCGCATGCGGGCCGCCCGCCAGGAGAGCCCCCGACGGCCAGCTGGGCGGGCGACCGGGCGTGCCCCTCCTTCCCTCCCCACCCTTTTGCTGGCGAGGAGGAGAAAAAGGGGTTTTTTTTAGGCGGACAATTCAAGGAGCCTCCTTGAATTGTCCGCCTAAAAAAAACCCCTTTTTCTCTTCCTCGCCAGCAAAAGGGTGGGGAGGGGACATTTTGCCTCCCCCTGAAAGCCGCTGCCAGGGGCAACAGGCGGCGGAGAGCCCCCGACGGCCAGCCGGGCGGGCGAGCGGACGGAGGTGTGAGCGGACGGAGGTGTGTGGCAAGCGGTGAAGCGCACGTGGGGCGCTCGCCAGCAAAAGGGTGGGGAGGGGACATTTTGCCGCCCCCTGAAAGGCGCTGCCCGGGGCATCCGCCCCCCCCGCCCCCCCCACGCTACGCCACTGGGCTGAAAGGTCCTCCTCTTTTTCTTCCTTTCAAGTCTGGCAGATCTTTGTGGACTAAAAGGTTTGTTTCACCTTTCTTTAGGCATTCTGATTTGGCAGTGTTACTTTCTACCCCAGAGTCCATAGGTGGGTGAAAGTCCTTTTCTTTTGCCACCCTATTTTGTCTCATTTTTCCATTCTATTTTGTTTTTATTTTAATTAATACAGGGTTTTTTCTGTTAAAAACCAGTTTTGGAGCCATGACATTCTCTGAGTATTCTGGTGGGCACTAAGTCCACTTCCTGGTTCCTTGATGTCTAGGTCCAGATGGAGAACGGCCATCACTTGGGTCAGCTACCAAAAGAGAAGGTGCTACAGGAACTGACCAGAGTGATGTTCTTTTCTGGCGAGGAGCAGAAAGGTGCTGGAGGGGCAAAGAGCTTATTCCCCAGGAAGTGCAGAAAGGCAACCCAAGAGAAAGCACAGGTGCCTGGAAGCCTCCTTGCTACCACGGTGGTCCATCTCTTCACAATTATGAAAATCAGAAGCCTCCTCTCTCTGCCTCCAGCAGGGAATATCTGTTGGCTTGAGGTAAACTGCTTGGACAATAATTTGTTTGCTCTGAGCAATGGCTTTCTCAAGCCAAGATCAATTGTTTGCTTTCTACAAGACTGGTGTGAATTCCAGGCTTTTATTCTAAACAAAGCACACAGTCTTTTCAAAGGCCAGGCACAGTGTGTGGATCTTTGTTTGAACTTTCTTTGTCTGCTTATAACTTGCTTTTTTGACCTCTGACCAATATCTTCCAAGAGCTGCTTTTAAAGAGGCGGGATGCCTATAATTTTTCTCATTTGGAGTACAGGCTGTTAGTGTATTCTTTTTTTCAAATGTACATTACCTGCATAATTGACAGTGTACACAGATCTGAAGGAAACATTGAATACAACACCATTCTGCAGAATATGAGTGAACAAATATATGTTCTTTCAAAGTACTCCTAATATTTTCAGTTCAGTAGGTCAGATCTCAGCTCTAAGTGGCTTTTCACTGCACTGAAGAGTGTAATCATCACATAAATAAACTGTATAAGAGTATCTCTTCTTCTGCAACTTAGAAATGCCATTCTTCATAACTGTAAAACAGGCACTTTTCAGTTTTAAGACCTGTAAAACAAGGGGGGGGGGGGGAGAAGGCACCCAGTCAAACTTTTCAACTGATTACTGTATTTGCTGGCATATAAGATCCATTCACACACACATACTTTAAAATACACTGGAAAATGGAGTGTGCAGGGTCGGATTTACATGAAAAGAGGCCCTAGGCTATTCCACTTATGTGGCCCTTTCACCTCCCATTTTTAAGTTTGTAAATTACATGAGAGATAATAAAATACATCATTACTGTGATATATATCAATATGTTAAATGAAACATGTTGTGATTGGTACTAACCTTTATAAAAAATGTGGCATGGATAATAAATTTTAAAAAGTCGAGAACACTTATTTGAATATAGGCCCCTCTTGATCTTGAGGCCCTAGGCTGAAGCCTAGTTAGCCTATAGGAAAATCCGGCCCTGGGAGTGTGTCTTGTACTATTTATAGTGGCCTATATTGTGCTATTTTGGTTATGATGTGGTGTGTCTTATACTCCGATGTGTCATATACACTGGCAAATATGGTAATTATGCAATCCTAACTCGAAGATGTGATGACTGTAGTGAGACTGGAATGGTCAGAAGCCTCTTTTGATGGCACAGGTGACTTTGTACCTGCCAAAACTCTTTGTGCTGGCTGCTTTCAGTGACCTGGCAGAAGGAAGGAAGGAAGGGAACATGGTGAAAGAAGAGATGTTTGTTATGCCAGTTACTTCAGCCCAGCAGCCCAGACACTTTGCCCATACAAGTTAGATGAAATCAGGGATCGTCCTAAGTACTTTTCAATATCCCAGGCTGGGAGAGATTTGGATTCAACATAATTTCAGGAGGCCTTGTGCCAGTTTATCTGGCCTTCAGCCATCTGGACTAATTGAATTATCCCCAAAGCTGTAATGTTATACAGTGTTTTCTGAAATAAGGTCCACTAAACACAATGAGATTTACTTTTGACTAGGAGTGTAGCTACACAGAGGGTAAAACATGGGCTGATCTTCTTACAGTTCCCCCAGATGAATTGTTGTAGCCATCCAAACAACAATTTGCAGGAGGACAGAGGCAGAGAGCTCAGTTTGTGTGGAGCTCCAATAGCAGAAAACCCTCAAAGGTGCTAACAAGGTGCCAGCTGGCAGTTTCCAACTCTCTCTTTTTTATTTACTTCTCCTAAATGTCCTAGTGATAACATGTTTCAGCTATGAATTGGAACCTTAAAAAAAACAATATATTTTTTAAACGAAGTGTGTGCAGATTAGACGTGCTTAGTTGAGGAGAACTGACATTCCTGTTAATCCCTCTCTACATCAGATCAGGTGATCACCCTGGGCAGAAAGCTGGCAAAGGTAATACCAACTTGATCAGAACAATTTAAAATCAGCCTTACTGGCTGAACAAAAAACCAAAAAGATGATCCCACAATAGCCTTTCCTGCATTGAGCTTTATAATAATAATTTTGTGTCAGAGATTATTCTGGGTTGAAAGGATTTTTGCTGGAGAAACTCTACTTAGGGGATGCCCAAATGGGGCTCCTTTCATGTCCCCAAGTGCAGCCCTAGGGTATTGAAGCCCAACCTTCCAGTCTCCAAGCTCAGCATCTTAACTACTAAGCCACTGGGGGAGTTGTATTGAGCTTTATGTCAAATAGTCACCAGGTTTTAATTAGAATTTAGGATGCACCTGATCCAATCCAACATAAATTGTGGGGTAAATGGTCAATGTTGCCACCCCTCTGGGGTTGTGTTCGAATATACTGAAAGGGACAAGCAGAGAAGGCTATATAGTTAGGAAGATTGGAAATCAACTTCCTGTAATAAATATTCAAAGAAACATTCAGAGAAAAGGTATATATGGGGAGCTTAGTTACTGAGAGAAGAATCAGTCCTGAAAACACATTAGTGCTGCACTGACTTCATTCAGGGAGAATTTATGTTTCTGTGTGTAATCACTGAAGACCAACAACCAAACGAAGCATGGGGAATTAGAAGAGAAAATATCTTGCTTCAAACTTAAATGCTTTCAGTGGATAAGGAATTTCTTCTTTAATGACAGGTCATTTGTAATGTCTGCTTCTGCCCTGAATAGAGCTGCTATAATGTTACATCAGCACTAGAAAAGTAGCAATGTGCCCTGTGCTATCTTAAAGGACTTCCTTGTTAATTTAGTGACCTATAATCTCCTCACCACATGGGAGAAAGTTTGTGAAGTCTGTTTACTCCCAATGATTGCACATGTATGTTATAAATATCATAATGATGGGTGGATTGCATGCACAGAGAGAGATCAGTACATATGAAGCATTATGAAAAAATATAGTAAAACAAAATAAAAATAGACGGTAAAGCATCTCTAACAGTTAGCCATCCAACCTCTGTTTAAAATCCTCCAGAAAAGAAGGGGTTATCACCTAAAATAAACTGTTCCATAATCAATTTGGTCTTAGCTTCAAAAAGTTCTTATTGATCTCTAATCAGTGTTTCTATTTGTGTTATGTGATGTGGCAGATGATGATGATGATGATTTTATTTATTTATTTAGTCAAATTTAATATCCCGCCCCAATCAGGCGAACCCGACTCTGGGCAACTTACAAACATCAGTGTTAGACACAAATTAACAATACAGAATCCTATGGGGCATATTACAATTATTTTAAAAATTAACTTGATGAAGAAGAAGAAGAAGAAGAAGAAGAAGAAGAAGAAGAAGAAGAAGAAGAAGAAGAAGAAGAAGAAGAAGAGCTTCTATTGCCTAGACCAATTTCTCTGTTTTCTTTACTATGAGTGAAAATAGTGATTTATTCTTCTGAAGAGAGATAGATCAAGCATGGAATCTACATTTTTTGGCAAGCCAGGGATGAGATCAGATTGATTAATTACTACATCTTGATTATTATTTTTTTGCACACTAAGAAATAGCAAGTCTTCTTCTTTCATGTCTACCTCAGACTTTAAACTGCCAAAATGAAGCCATCTTCTTGGCTTTGTCATTGGCCAAACTTAAATCCTCATCAGTACATGTTTCCAGTACATGTCTCTCCACATTCACACAGTGTATTGTTGTCCACCAGAAGACCCCACTTGAGCATGTTGGTCTTACATTTAGGGACTCCAACCCCCTGCTTATTCATGGTCCTCTAAGTGACATAAGGAAGGTTGAGTTCCTCACTCATATCCAAGTAAATGATGTCTATCTTGATACCTAGATGAACTTGGATATGATTGGCATGATTATTTGTTTTATACTGGTTATGAGGGGATGACTGCATGTGTCCATGGTTAGCTGAAACGTCTCACCCTCTCAAGCAGAAAGTTGCTCAGAGAGGGCAGGTCTTCCCAGTCCCAAGATGAGAGAGATATTCCACCCAGGAAGGGGTCCTCAACCTGGCTGATGCTGGGCCCTGGTGAATGCCAGCCTTGCTTCCCACCTTCCTGGGCACCACTGTCACAGTAGGCAGATGAGATGCAGCTGCTGGGCTCAGAGGCGGGGAGACCGCGCGCCTGGGACCCAGATGGTGGGCTCCCCACTGGGTCCACGCTGCCCCAGCCTAGCAGGCCATGCGGAGGGGGTGCCTGGGGAGGAGAGGGATGGAGGAGGGGGAGGGGCACCCCCGATCTCCACTGTGCCATCAGGCCCGCGCCCTCCAGCCCGGGGCGGGACCCAGGGCGCCGGCAGTGATAGAGGGTGCCAGCGTCTGCCCCGGCTGCCAAAAAGTCCGGGGCAGTTGTGTCCGTCCGTCCCCCCGCCAAGGTCCTGCCTGGGGCAGGCTGCTCCCCTTGCTACACCAGTGAGACCACCGCAAACTGCAAAATAATTTTATAGTATTTTATAGTGCTTTGAGGGTATTGTTCAAGTGTCATACTTTTGACCTTGATAGCCTCCTCCACTTCAGACTGTTTTGTTTCCCTAAAAATCAGAATGACAGCTGAGAGTGGCAAAACTACTACACTCTTTCATCTTGAGTGGGATCTACACTCAAGATAAGGGTGTAACTGATTAAATTGAGCTTACTGCTCCCTTTGATCTGGATGCTATATTTCTATTGATCCAGTCTAGAGTTACATGAAGTTTTTTTTTTTTTTTTTTTTGCTGTGACATCACACTATGGACTCATGCTTAGGTTGTTGTCTACTAAGACACTTGATCTTTTGACAAGTGCTGCTGGTGAGCCAAAATTCATTTTGTATATCCAATTTTTTTCCTGTCTTGTTGTGCAGCCTTTATGTCTGTTCTGTGAAAACTCATTTTGTTTGTTTTGGCCCAAGTCTATGTCTGGCCGGACATCCCACTATAGTAATGGAGTAGACTGTACAGCCAGTGACTCAACGCCGAGTGTTGGGCGATGGTAAATAACCTGACTCCCTAAAGGAGTGAACGGGTGCAGGTGGATGAGCCCCTTGAGATGGAAGGATGGTCTCCCTCAGTGGAGGAAATGCCACTGGAAACCATTATATTGGTCCCAACAACAAAATGAGAAGAGGAGAAACTCTGATTCCCAATGGTCATGGAGATGGAAGAGGCCACACCAGATGGACTGGCTGTGAAGGCACAAATTGATAATATCCTCAAGGCTGTGGCAGTCCATTGCAGTCCCGGTGTTAAATTACTTAACAACCCTGAATACTAGTGGCATTGGGTGCCGAAGTACACAGGGAAGGATGATGGGGCCCAAGTGGATTAAATCCTACTTGGATCCATCTTGATGGAGAGCAGCAGCTTCATCACTACTGGCCTGAGGCTGATGAGGACTATGCCACAAGGGCTCAGGACCAGAAAGTGACTCACGGAACTGGATCAGTGGTATAGGTGTCATGCTGCGTTGCAGAAGGACCGCTGCATTATATTCTCAGGACAATCTTCATGGTTGATCTCCATGATGATCACCTATATTTGGATTTGAATACAGCAGGAGAAGAAGAAAGAGAATAAGGAATTTAAGGAGAGATGTGAAACCTGGGACTTAAATTGTCCCATGTGCCAGAAAGGGTGATACAGTAAAACCTAGGCTTACAACTGTCCCAGGTTATGTTTGTCATGGAATTTAATTAAAATTAATATCTGAGTTACAAACAATTTTTCAGGTTATGACCGAAAATGGCATGATGGTTTAAGTCTAAAATGGTGGTGGCCACCGTTTTCAATTAGCAAAGTAGCGCTTACTGCTGAGGAGGTGGTGTTGGCATTTCTTCTGCTAGTTTTGGGCTGTTCACCACCCCTTCAGCCTCTGGGAGGAAAGGGAACGTTGTCCGCATTGTTCCGGACTTCCTCTGACCTCCTTGGGCAGCACTGCAGCCTCAAATGTGTGAAAAAATGAGTTCATGTTTTGGCCTGCAGTGCTGCCCAAGGAGGTCAAGGGAAGTCCAGAACAGCACGAATAACAACCCTCAGCCCTCCCGGAGTGGTTGCAGGAGTGGAAAATGGGCTCAACAGGTGCTTCCCCCAGGTCAGAACAGAGCAGAAAAAGTCCCCAAATAGTGTGAAAAGGGTAGGAGATCGCTTTTATCCTTTTTGTTGTTTGGGGGATGATCATGCCTGCCATTTTATGATTTTTTTTTTTTTGGGGGGGGTGTTGTATTTTTTAATGATTATTTTTTGTTGAGTCGGCAACTTTTTAAAAATTTTAATGGATCCCTATGGGAAATCATGCTCTGGCTTACAACAATTTCGGCTTCCTTAACTGGATCTAATTTCCTCTACATTGAGCTAATGTAATTTGAAATATGAAGCTCTGTATAGATAAATAAATAAATACATACAGTAAAACCCCGGGTTATGATGGAGGTCTGTTCCATGATATAAAATGTTGCAATATGTTTACATAAACATATTTACATAAACAAATGTTTACACATTTGAGGCTGCAGTGCTGCCCAAGGAGGTCAGAGGATAACGTCCCCTTTCCTCCCAGAGGCTGAAGGGGTGGTGAACAGCCCAAAACTAGCAGAAGAAATGCCAACACCACCTCCTCAGCAGTAAGCGCTGCTTTGCTAATTGAAAACGGTGGCCACCACCATTTTAGACTTAAACCATCATGCCATTTTCAGTCATAACCTGAAAAATTGTTTGTAACTCAGATATTAATTTTAATTAAATTCGACGACAGACACTATACTAAGACCTATACTCATTTACTGTTGGAACAGACCTCCATCATAACCCGGGGTTTTACTGTATGTATGTATTTATTTATTTATACAGAGCTTCATATTTCAAATTACATTAGCTCAATGTAGAGGAAATTAGATCCAGTTAAGGAAGACTCGAAAGTTAAGTCCCCCCACCCCAGTTCAGTATAAGATAGATTGCAGGGAGCAACAATGGAGTGATTGAAGACCTATACTAATCACATCAATTGATATAAATTACTTTGTCAGCTCTACCATGCAGCTGCCTGTAGGATTTACACCTCATTAAGCTTCCAAGTGCTAAATGAATCAATAAGGCTCTGTGCTACCAATTTTAGTTAATTGTTCTATTAACAGGGCAAAAGGAACACAAAAAGATATTATCAGAACTTTGTTTTCTATCTTGTCCCTTTCAGGATAAAATGGTAGACACAGACTGCCAATTTGAAAACAAAATCCAAATGTCATGTGCTTATATATCAGAAATTATCTCGGGGGGAAATCTGAATCATAAAATTGTCAGCAATTTTTCATACAGCCATTTTGAAAGTGCAAAATATCTATTGTTGCTGATTTCATTTTTTATAACACTACAGAGACAGCAAAAGAGAGGAGAATGCATATGAACATTATGCCAAAGCATTGTTTAGTTCTGGCTTGGCAACTGCTGGCTCCTAGCCAATGTGCCAATTCTGCCAACTTCTATAGTTCACAGCCTGCCTCTAGGTCAGTGATGGCAAATCTCGGCACTCGAGCTGTTCTTGAACTTGAATTCCCAGAAGCCCTGATCAGCAGGAGTGCTGACTTGTACTTCTGGTCATTGAAATCCAAGAACACCTGGAATGCCAAGGTTCGCCATCACAGCTCTAGGCCTTTCACGCCCAATGCTGCTGGGAAACTTTTTTTTTTTTTTTTTTGCTGTTGTTGAAATCAAAGACAGCATTGCTGTTGGAAGCATCAAAGAGTGGTGATCCCCCTCTTTTCCTACCACCTCCCTCATAGATTTCAGGTTCAGATTTCAGCCTACAGTAATGAGAGCTAGTCCTGCAGTGAAAGCCAGCCCCCTTACATCTTTGGTGGAGGCACAACCTAAGATAGGTGTCAGGAAGTTCAACTTTGCTCCCCAAAGTAAATAAGGAGAAGACCTTCTCCAATTTTGGTGTGTCTAGATGAATCATCGGCTAGGTCAGTGATGGCTAACACTGGCACTCCATGTGTTCTTGAACTTCAATTCCCAGAAGCCCTGATCAGAAGGAATGCTGACTGGGGCTTCTGGGAATTGAAGTCCAAGAACAGCTGGAGTGCCAAGGTTAGCCATCGCTGGGCTAGGTTATGCCCCCCCCCCCACTAGCTAATAGTGGCCTAAGGCTTCTGCACAGTGCTGTAAAATTCATTTGAATCTATGGAGGAAAATCCATACTGTATTCATCTGTTCCGAGGTGCTTCTGCTGCTGCTACCCAATGGCTGATGCTCCTTGGAATTTAAGTTGTTGATATCCAGTGTGTGTAGGCAATCCATTGTGATGTGTCTGCTGCATCCATATATTTATATTTCTTCAAATGTTTACATTTCCTTTCAGCTGTAAAGAACTGATTTTTGGGAGTGGTATAAATTACAGGGGCTTGATAGGGACTAAAATATATATCTAATAGTGTTTTCTATTGCTTTTACCAAAAGAACAAAATCCAAGTCCTGTAACTCACACTCTAGCAGGTTTCCCCCATGATGATGGGGGTCATTATTTTGACTTCATACTTGCTAAACCAACAAATTATGCTGGGTGTAAATATCTCGAATTAATACACTAAAGTAGAGCAAATTACTGGATCTGCAAACACCACCTACAGTTTATGTAAACATATTGCAACATTTTATATCATGCCAACCAATTATTTTCAATACTATTTCAATTCTTTCCTTTCTTGGGGCTATTTTTTCATTGGTAAACCTGTTCAATTGTCATGTGTAAAAGATATTCATTTGCAAGGCAATGTTATTGTACCGTGGCCTTGCTTCCAGATTTGGATGGAGAGTTGGCTTATTGTTTTGCAATGACTTTTAACAAACTGCTATTCAAATTGTTTATACTGTACTGTACAATGAACAAGTCTTCCTACCACTTGATCAGAAATACCACTTGATCAGAAATATTTTGGATCAAAATGAACCTGAAGAAAGCTAACTCATAGGAAACATTCAGAACTGGTTCTGCAAGGAATTCTAAAGACTGGGGTAATATAGAAGGCTCCTTGCCTGCATCTTACAGGTGTTAGATTTTTGAAAAGAGACTTTTCTGATAAGTGAGCCACCCCAACCTTCTCTTCTGGCAGCAACATAGTCCTCAAACAATAACTCCATGGGCCAAACAACTTTAATTAAAGGAATAAAGTGAGTTTTAACCACCAGTTCTCCCATGCCCTTAGAAGAAGGTTGGGTTTCTGGTACTAAATCTGAACATCATCTCTTCAATTGGGGCCCCAACTGACTGCACTAGGATCCCCAAAAGTCCTAGTCTTGGGATGTGAGTGGCATGTCTAATTCTATTTTCGTGATGTAGTCCTTTTAGAGAGGGCTTATAAAGGCAAGTGAGGGGAACTGGTTTCTTTGATGCCACCCCTCCTGAGGAATTCCCTTGATTGCGTTTTTGATGGTGTCTCTAATGTCGAAGCTGGGAAGGGTAAGGGGCAAAACCTCTGCCAGTCTTTTTGAAGGCTGAAGCTGGGGCAGATGCTATAGCTTCCCCCTGCCTTCTGAGGACGACTAAGGCACTGACTCCACCTCAAATCCTCCCCTGCTGTCACTTTCACCAAAACAGAGAAGATAGGAGCCCAGCCGTCACTTTTTCCTCCAGCTACCTTGTAGCAGGCAGTGCTCCTTTCTTCGCCAATGTCAGTATCTCCTTGCTGGCTATAGGCTCAGAATCCTTGCTCCCTTCATAGCGACCCTTGACTTGTGGGGTGGGCCAGATGTGCTGCTGAGGAAGCACAGGGCAATCTGCACACATCATCTTCTCTTTACTGGTAAAATAGAATGATCCACTCCTGTTAGCGGTTGGCTATCACCTCCCAACTTCTTAAACAAATTACACTTTCCTTACACACACACACACCCCTCAAACACACATTGCTTTCTGTTGAACCTCAACCTTCCTGTTTGACTTGGGGAATTTGGAATGAAATTTGGTCTATCGTTAGGTAAAGCTCACTAAAACCAAATTAAATTAAATTCATTCCATTCATTCATTCAGTTTGTATCTCAGCACTCTCCCAATCATGTGATTCCAAGTGGCTTATAAAGGATATGGATGTGCTATTTATTTTTATCCCACCTCTTCTCCAGACAACTCAGACATCCAGTGCCTTTTTTATTATATCCTCACAACAACTTGTGAGATAAGTGATGCTGAGAGTGTGTGATTTGAACCTTGATTTGCCAAAGTCCGATTCATACATGTTCATCGTCAGCTGCTACTCATGTCCGAGTTTGTCGTTTTTCCTGAAAATCATTTTCACAGTAGATGGATGAAAGAAGAATGACAAACAGGCGTGAATTTGTTTAAGGTGGATCCCAGCTTGCCATGAAGTGACCCACACACTATGAGCATGGAGCCATCTCCTGTGGCAGGTGAAATGACACACACAGGATTTGACACCGCGACTGCAATGGACTGCTGCAGCCTTGAGGATATTAACAAAGTGTGCCTTTACAGCCTATCCATCTGGCATGGCCTTTTCTGGCTCCATGACCATTGGGAATCAGAATGGTTCCTCCTCTGCTCATTTTGCAATTTGGCCCAGTATGATAGTTTCCAGTGGTATTTCTTCCATTGAGGGGGACCATCAACCCACCTAAAGGGGCTCTTCTGCCGGTAGCCATTGGCCCCTTTAGGGATTCATTATTTACCACCACCCAACACTTGGTGTTGAGTTGCTGGCTGTACGGTCTACTCCATTACTGTAGCAGGATGTCTGGCCTGACAGTCTCATACATGCTACCCATTATGTATCCTATGTTACCCATTATGTATCTTACTGTTGATCTATGGTTGTATAAAGGAAATTATGTTAAGTTTTTGGCAGCAAGTTGCCCCTTATTAACAAGGGACTGTTCAAATTCCTGAACATATACTCAATTGGATATTCACCCAGGAATGGAACTGGCACTTTGTTAATGTTAGCAATTTGCTATCAAGTCTCATACTGTATGGACCACTTATGGAATGATCCAGTGAATTTTATTTCGTGGCAATCACAAAACCAACACATGGGGAATTGAGCTTCAGCCCAGCCAGTACCTTTTTGGTCCAGCTGTAGGACTATTGTGTGCATGGGGCCCACCTGGACCAATTCTCCAACGGACAGAAAAAGCACTTTAAGGGAGATTGCTTAATGCAAGGTGACTGTTTCAACATGATTGAACAAGTACCTTTTCTTTTGTCTGATTGTATCTGCACACAATTTCCCTTCTGCAAGCATGAATCAGCAATAGGATTCTGGTTGTTGGCTCTCATAATGAAGATGCTGAAGAAGGAATGAAAACCCAAATATTATTTTTTTATATAAAATAAATAGCTGTTGTAACTGCAACAAAATATCACCAGTTTCTAGGTTTAATCCTCGTAGATGCCTCTGCCAAATGCAATAATGTTTAAATGGTATTGATTCTTCTTTATCAATGTGAGAATAACACCCACAGAGAGTAATAATATACATACCCACATGGTAGCCAAAAGGCTGCCAGACCCTTTTGTCAATTCTAATTGCTTGGGGGCTTTGGATACTATTGCTCTGGACAGCAGCAAAAGCAAGAAACATAGCATCAAAGAGCATGAAACCCATATTCTTGTGTGGAAAGCCTCTTTGCACCTTGGTTACAACTTCTGTCAGGCACTTCGGATGTGAAGTATAATGTTTTATCTGGCGAGAGGATGCCATTAGCAGAATAAGGTGTTAGTACAGAGACTGTGAACTGAGCAGAGTGAAGAAAAATCACCTCACACTGGAAGCTGCACAGATTTTTCTTTTCATGTCATTCCAAGTTGCAAGAGACTCAAACACAAATACAGTAAGCACAAACCTCAGCACTGTTCTGGTGATGAACCAAGAGCTGCCACCCAAAGATACCAGGTGGAAGTACCAAGGTAGGGTGTCAAGCCTACGTACAAAGGGCAGTTTGAAAGCTGTTCTGGAAAGTGGCGCCTTTCCCACTGCCATCCCACCTTGGAGATTTTTAATCTGTAGCTGAAATAGCAACAACGCAAAGACAGTGGTACTGGTTTATGTGAAATTCTCAAAATCCATGACTGATTTTTAACCTTTATCAGGATCAATAAAAACGTCACAAAATGTAGAGACATTTGAGATTGTGTGAGGTTTTTATTAGACTAGAGCAGGGATCAGCAAACTTGGCTCTCCAGATGTTCTTGGACCTCAATTGCCAGAATATCTGATCAGCAGGTGTACTGACTTTGGCTTCTTGTAATTGAAGTCCAAGAACACCTGGAGAGCCATGTTTGCTGACCCCTGGACTAGAGCTTTCTGCAGAGGCAAAATGTGGTGATGCACCTGTTAAGACTCACCTGCCATGTCCCTATATCATGGATCTCAGATAGACCACTGGTGATGAGTATCTTACAGAGCTCAGAGGACCAGACACATTGCCCTATCAGGATCTGCAGCAATGAGAGTTCTACCAAACAGAGTATCTTTAAAGTATCTTCTTCAGAATTTTACAGTCTAACTCAGTGCATGATACAGTATAGATATTGGGGAAGCTAGGCATATTTACACCCCTACATTCTCACCATGAATATAGACTTTCATGTGCTCAGATGAAAACTTGAGTAAACCTTATAGGGTACAAAAATACTGGAGGAGAGGGAAAGGCCAAAAATATTGGCCAGATGTCAAGTCCACAAGGTGTACGGGATAATTTCAACCTCAAATTGAATATTTGCAAGTGAAAGGAATCTCTAGATGGTATGGCTCATACCAGGTAATAATTAGCAATTACTTCTGGAATGAAAAAAAGGAATGTTATAGAACTGAAACATTTTGTAAAGCATAGGTTTGCAACCTACAGCTCATGGGTCGGACCTGGCCTGCAATGGCAAATCATCCTGCCCATGGCAATGACCCCAGAAGCTGAAGCAGATGCATTTACAACAGCCATAAATGCACCTGTCTGAGAGGGAGTGGTGCAGCCTGTGGTAGGAAAAGGTTGAGAACCTCTAATTTAGAGTATAATAAAACTTGTAATGAAAGAATGAACAGAGCCTGGAGAGGAAGGTGCAAGGCACACACCTACAGGTTATAGGTTTACAGACTTTTAAAGTTGAGTGACTGGGGTATTAACTTGAGTAACAGAAGGGGAGATGACATTGTTGGACAGTTCTTTCTCTGGTTTCCTCCTGCTCTCATTATTCTCCCGGTGACAATTCTGCTTCACAGGCAGCTATCACAACACACCCCAACCACCTGCATTCATTTAAACATTGACAAATATTCTACTTTGTGAAATATAAAGCATCTCTTTTATGTGGGAAAGAGGCCAGTGGAGAATGGCTCATTAGCCCATGGTTTGATTGGTGCAATGAAAGAGTCCCAGGGGCTTTTAAAAAAAAAGATCAGTAGAAACCTCTTTGGAAGCAAAGTGACAGGCAGAGGAGGGGCAAAGCCACTTTTCCTCTACTGCTCCTTTGCTGAAAATCTAGAAAACATGGCTCCATCGTCTGCTAAATTTACCCCCCAAAAAAAGAAGATCTGGGCAAATAAAGACGACTTCAAACTCATTTCCTGGCTGGCAATACAATTTCAGGTCTGCTGTTGAGACTGGCTGTGCTGATTCGACGTAGGAAGCATCCATGTGCTGTAATTAAGCACAAAGGGTAATGCTTTCCGTTGTTTTTATAGCTATTCGTCAGCAATAGGGACTCTTCTTCCAGAGGCACCTGTGTTAGAGGCTCGTCCCACCACCAACACATGCACACAACCTCCAGTAATACTCCATTCCCTCCCTACCTGCTTGGCTTCCCTTGCCAGCCTCCTCTCAGCTCTGCAGGAACAGATGGAACAATCATTGAACTCCCACCACAGTTGGCCCCCCTGCTGTCATTGGAAGCCTGCTGCAGTTGTAAGACACACAATTGAGCAAGTCAATGGCCAACGCAGCAGATTAGAGCAGGCAGCGGCATAACCAGAAAGACACCAACTCCAGTTTACCTTAGTGAATGAAGCATCTTTCCCGTCCCCCTCCCTACAGCTGTACACCAAAAGTGCAGGCAGGAGTCAGAGACTCATTGTGCTGCCATTGGTAAGTGATGGAGAAGAAGGGAGGCTTTTCTATTGGTCCCCGCTGTGAATATTGAAGAGTAGGATTTATGGGATGACTTCCTCGCTTCTCTCGCAGGTGACTTATGCTTACAAGTCCCATTAACATTTATGACTCATTCACCGGAACTGTCTTTTCCCTTCATGAAAAACTAGGTGGCACAGGGTTGCATCTTAGAAGAAGTCCTGGTTTTGAATCAAACTGCCCCAAAGCTGGCAGGGTAGCTGGCTCTACCATTAGAGGTAACACTCTTGGGCATCGGATTTGGGGTTTCAAGTAAGGGCAGCAAACGTTTGGCATTAAATTCCTGACAATCAGTAAGGTGGTTGCAGTAGATAGCAAGCTCTCTCTCCTCCTTGCCCCACCACCACCACCAGCAAACCATTCCACTGTGCATCCCAAGGGGGAAAGGAGAGAAAAACATGTCCCACCACCACAATTGAGCACTGAACCCTAGAGTCAGATACAACTGGCTTTCAAGCAAGGAAAACTTTTACTTTACTTTACCACCATTGGAGGCTGCAGTGCTTCCATGGATTCTGCAACCAGAGGAGGAAGAGCCAAATGCGTCAGGATGCTTGGTTCTGACAAGTTCTCTTCCCAAGACATGGTGGAAATGAAATAGCATGAAATTTCTAGAGAAATCACTCCAAGAAGCAGCAACAACAAAGAGTCAGCTGCTGTTTCTGAAGCTTTCTACTTCTCCACAGTTGTCATCATGTGGAGACGTGTTAGAAGGTTCTGCTGCTTCCAACAGTGAAGAATGAGGCAGGTCACTCTCTCTAGTTGTGATATTGCACATGCCATTCACGTTTGGGGAGAAGTACAAGTGGTGGCAAGTTGGAGAGGGACTCTTGGTTTTCAAAGCCCCCCCCCCAAAAAAAAAAAAGAGAGAGGGGGGGGCAGGAATGTTTGGGCTGCCTCTGATACTGGGGACGAGAAGTACTGTGGGATATTTTTACCTCCTGTGCCCCCAAAATATAGAGAACAATGTGGGGAGGAGGTGTCATTTGTTCATTCAGACAACAAAATGTTTTGAGCAGACACTGAATGTCAACACTTCCAGAGAGCAGAAATTGGCTGCATAAAGAAGTTCCTGTGCATCTCTAATGGCCATAATAGAGATCAAGGATTTGGTTTTTTTGTTCAGTCACACAGTCAATTCCAACCCTTTGCGACCCTATTGACCTAATGGTCCAGCTCTCACAACCATACATTACTACCAGGAGTACCATTGCTTTGACTATGCAAATTTTGGTTTGCAAGGTGATGTCTCTACTTTTAACTATGTTACCCAGATTTCTCATAGCTTGCCTCCCAAGCATCAGTCGACTTTTTATTTCATGGCTGCAATTACCATCTGCAGTGATCTTTGACCCTACGAAAGTAAAATCTGTCATTGCTTCTAGTTCTTCCCCATCTATTTTCCAGGGACTGTTAGGGCCTGTTGCCATTATCTTGGTTTTCTTGATGTTGCGTCTCAAGCCAGCTTTTGCACTCTCTTCTTACTTCCTAAGCAGGAGCTTCTTTAGGTCTTCCTGCCATTAGGGTAGTATCATCTGTATAGCTCAATTTGTTGATGTTTCTCCCAGCAATGTTGATCCCAGCTTGTGATTCATCCAACCCTGCATTGCGCATTATGTGCTCTGTGTATAAGTTGAATAAGCAGGGTGACAAAATGCAGCCTTGTCTTACTCCTTTTCATAGTGCACTACATATATCAATAACCAAATTTTCCATAACGTATTATCAGCACAAAACAGTTCCCTCCCTATCCAGACTCAGATCTCTGTCCCATAAACAGCTTTTAGCATTGCTGTTACAGTCAGGTCTACCTGACCTATCACCCTGGTCAACATCTGGAATTAATAGCTTGATAATTTCATTCATGTATTTGTAAGGATGGTCATTTAGTCTATTTTGTGGATCCTCACTTAACATGAATTTCATCAACATGGAATAAATATAGGGGACATGTATTTGCACCCCTGTGTCTAAAGAGGTGGGTTTTTGATCCATAAATGTGGCAATTTGTTTGTATGAAACTGCTAACTTGGAGCATACAGCCAGGGCAGGTTTATCACTGGGCATAATCTCAAATGCATCACTCATCCAAATAGGCATTTAACACATCCTACTTTCAGAGTCTTGAAGCCTACCTTGTTGAACAGAATATACCCACATTTTCTTTTGCCTTTATTAGGTTGAACTTGGCATGGCAGAATGTTATTTTGCTCCTGGATATTTCCTTTTTAGTAAAGCTGTTGAAATCACAGTCCTGGAGGACCAGACAGAGTGTGAATCATAATGGAAACCACCACCCACCACCAAAAAAAAAAAGATTGGCATGAATTGCATTACGTAAGCAATATTAAAAGTGGCAAAGTGGGGACAAAGAAGTGCCATTGGGTGGGCGGGTGGGAGGGGGAAGTTAGAAGCCTCCTTAATAATTCATTCAATGTGATAACAGACAGCAGATTCCTTCTGGTCCTCAATTTTGTTAACAATATAAGCACTCATCCACAAAAGAATGCATACTCGCTTGAACTCTCTCTCTCTCTCTCTCTCTCTCTCTCTCTCTCTCTCACTCACACACACACACACACACACACACACAGACACGGACACGGACACACACGGACACACACGGACACATACGGACATGGACAAGGACACACACCCGAACACACACGCACTCAGACACACATAACAGCCAAATTGCTGAGCTAAGTCATTACACTGCCTCCACACATATCCCAAGATGGCTGAAACTGTGCAGCATGGTGTATTTAAAACCTGTGATGGAGTTGACCTTTCAGAATGTCAGTCCTTCCTTCCCCTCCCAACATCAAAGCCAACTTCTAGAGAGTACAGTACAGTAATACCTCATATAACATTAGTATCGAATAACACGAAAATCGCATAACATCAAGGAATCTGGGGGGAAGAATTGCATCAGATAACATTAAGATCCTATGGGATGCTTCAGATAACAACCGCGAAAGCCTGTGTGGTTACAATGTATCTCTATGGATCCCATAGAGGATCAGATAACACGAAAAATCATATAACACGAAGACTTGTGGAACCAGGTTTTAGTGTTATATGAGGTTTTACTGTACTTCTTTAGGTTCTCTAATTGGGCAAAACTGTGGTGGTTTAGTGGTTAGGATGCTGAACTTGATGGCTGGAAGGTCATCAGGTCAAGACCCAAGTACTGCAAGATGGAGTGAGCTCCTTCTCTTTCCAAGCTCCTGCCAACCTACCAGTTTGAAAGCAAGAAATCGCAAGTAAATAAATAGGTACCACTTCAGTGGGAAACTAATGGCGTTCCATGTGCTCTGGTGCCTAGACATGCCTGCCACATAACCACAGAAACATCTGCAGACACAGGCAGCACTGGCTCTTTGGCTATAAATGGAAATGAGCACCAAACACTAGAGTCAGAGATGACTGGTTTTCAAGCAAAGGAGACCTTTGCCTTAATTGGGCAAATTGAGGCTAATGCTGGAGATTAGGAACTGCCACTCTTTGGGCTGTTCCTTCTGACTCTTATAGTCATTCGTCCTGCTGGCGAAGGGACCCATGTCAGTCATACATCCTCTCCTGTCCCTCTAAACTGGCTGCTGTGGTGGAGGAAGCAACCATATTGTTACTATTTAATTGGAAGCCAATGGAAGAGGGAAGGGTGGCTGTGCTCTTATTCTTCATCTCAGATGGCAAAGTGTCTTGAGCGGCCCCTCTCTGATGTTGCCAGGCAAGGAATTTCAGCATAATCTGGCCAAGATGTTTTGCTACCATCCACCTATCTCAGGAGTCCTCAACCTTTTTAAGCCGGGGGCCAGGTCATGCTCCCTCAGACAGCTTTGGGGGCTGGATGGCCATTTTGCCCTTCCTCCACCACATGGCACTTCTGGGTGTGGTGGAATCGGGGGAGGGGGGGTTTCAACACATGAAATGGTGTCACAGGCCGTATTCAGACCATGAGTCATAGGTTGAGAATCCCCGACCTATCTCCTTCTCCCCTCCTATGTGTCCCACTTCCTGGAGTAGAAAGACTGCAATTGTAAAGTATTTGACAAGATGCTTTCCTAAATCCTTTAATTGTTTTATATTGGTTTTAACTTGTGTGCACTGCCCATTGGATAGGGTGGTATATAAATCTATTAAATTAAATGAGCAATGATAAAAGTAGAAGTCACTCAGCTCCTGACTGCAGAGCAAACTTAACAGAAATGGAGGAAGTGCATGTTCAGCTCTCACAATTACAACACTAGCTGAAGGCCACGATATAAATGGTTTGACCAACAAATGTTTATGATAGGAACATCACTTTTCTGGTACTGTATCCCAATTTCCTCTCAATGGGCTGCTATTAAACAATTACAGTACTGTATTATGAAAGTAGATATCAGCATCTCAAAGCAGAGTATCCATTGTAGTTTTACCATAGAGTATTTATCTATGTTATTTATTTTGTATAATTTGGAGGTTGTCTCTCCCTCAATGAATGCACTCAAGGTGGCTAAAAACTATAAAGCAGTGGTCTCCAAATTCTGGGACACAGAGGCTGCATTAGAATGCCCAATGCCCAAAGAGGGCCACATCTTAACTCAAACTCTAACAAAGTTATTAACAGTGCCGTAGCATGGGCTTCAGCCACCTGGGGTGAAGGCCAAACTCGCTGCCCCCCCATCTAGGCTTGGCACCCACCCCTCGTGGGACCCAGTTAACCTCTCGCTGCCTGTGCCAAGGCCCCTGGGGCCTGGACCCAGGGCGGGGAGAACCCCCAACGGCGAGCTGGGGGGGCAGTCGGAGGGTGGGGGTGGGGGACCAAGGTGAAGCCAAGCCTGGCTACCTGCTACACCTCCAGTGCTGGGGATGAGGCCAGGACAGGGCAGCAGCGGGCCATGGCGGCAGCAGCAAGGACGCATCCGACTCTGGGCTGCCTGCACCAACCCCCCCGGGGAGCAGCATACTGGCTCCAGAGGTGGCAGCAGCAACGGCAGGAGGAGGAGGAGGAAGAAGAGGCGGAGAAAGAGCAGGATGACATGGGAGACAATTGGAGTGCTGCTCCTGCCATGGTGGCTGCCCTTCCTTCCCTGCTGCCATGCCCGGAGTGGCTCTCAACATGGCAGCCCCTAAGCCAGGTCTGCCTGCCTGCCTTCCCGGGCGAGGCTCGGGCAAAGCCGCCCTCCCTCCCATTGCCTGGCTTGCTCCACCAACTTCCGTGATGTCCCGGTTGGTGCCTGTCAGGGGGGAGGAGGCAGGGCAGGGGCAGCTGCAGCCTGCGGGAGGCAAAGCAGGGCTGGACCGGCCGCTGGTGCAGTAAAAGGCCCTCCTTCTGCCTGGGAAGTCCGGCCCCCTAAGCCCAAGTGGAGGGAGGCCAAAGTGGTGGGGACATTTTGCTGCCTCCTGAAAAGTGCCACCCAGGGTGCCATCTCCCCCAGGGGGACACACTAAGCTACTGGTTATTAACTTACCAATTACCTGAGCTCAGCTGGCTAGGAAAGCCAGCTAGGATAAGCAGGTTGAAGTTCCTCACAGAAAGTGCTAGGGACACCTGTTATGGAGTAAAACCTATAGATTTCAGTGCTGGGCAAAGGTATTTTGCTAACTAAAACTTGATCTCATTTGATTTTGGATGCTAAACAGAGTCAGGGCTGGATGTTACTTGGATGGGAGACAGCAAGTATCTTCAGTTAGGACTTGGAAACAATCCTGCTTGAAACCATGGAGAATGGTGCTGTCAATCAGATTTGACAATAGTGGACTGGAAGTGAACTCCACATGGGACCATGACCACCAGCCCATGCTCACATATTTTGAAAGTCTTGTTGTCCTCTTCAGCCACCAGTTTGTGACTTCATCACAATTGACCCTCACGAGTTCCTTAGTATATCTTGTCATTGTTTTCCCACTGTGAGAGCTGGAAGCATTATGTCTCAACAAAAGGTGACTTGAATGAGATGCATCTGAACACTCAAAAGTGGCACAAAGGTATGTTTGAACTCAGAAAATGCAGACTGTGGGTAACATATATAAGCAGGTAAATAAACATAAAATGCAGTGTGTCTCAAAGCAGAGGATTAAAGCAAAGTGAAATAGGAGTTCGCTGATATCTGGAGCTTAAAGAAAGAAGGTAAGTATGTCTTTTAATGTTATTTGTTGAAAAGATAGGGACAAAAATGTTTACCCTGTTTGCTTAATTTTACAAGTCTCAGGGTTAAACAAACCTTCTCCAGAGATATGGTTCCACCAGATGAGGTTATAGGTCAATGTCTGTTGCTTAAGAAATGTAGAACCTTCAGAAAAGGAAATGTTGGTCTTCTGCGGCTTTAGATCACTATGTGTAGACATGTACCAGCAGACTCCATCTCTGAAATAAGCATGCTCCCTTAATATCTGAACTGAGCCTAGGTGAACAGAAGTGTTGCCGTCCCTTCACCTCAGTTTATACCTGAACACCCATGAAGAGCTAACAATACACTGGCTTGAAATCCTGCTGACGTTTGTGTAAGGTTTGCTTAATTTGTCATGACTAACTCTGTCTCAGAGTCTGTGGTGTGTGCATCTGGGAATTGGAACAAATGCCAGGCCCTGGGGCAACCAGGTAACAGGCGAAACAGTAACTATATCCCAGTTCAGAGTCCAAGTCCAATATCAAGCCAGAAATATAGAATTACTCCAGATGACAAAAGCATAGTTCAAGCAAGTAAAAAAAAAATCAGGTGACCACAAGAACAGACGAGGCAGAGTACTATCAGGAACTAGAGCAAGGGGAGGAAGGGTTCCAAAGAATGAGGATCCAGGTGAGGAACAACAATAATCCACAGGAACCAGGAACAAGGCAAAAGATTCAGGAGCCAAGCAACTGTAAATCTACTGATCTTCATTCCTGAGGCAGCTTCTGGGAGGAAAAGCTGGTTCTTATACACCTAAGCCACCCAAAGTCTCTAGGTGGAGTTTATGAAGGACTGAAACCTCCCCCAGGGTTTAAGGTGAGGCTTAGTAGTTTCAACACAGTGAGGGTTCAGCCCTCAGGACTTAAAGCAGCTTCTTCCAGGACTCCAATCCTGCAGGATTTAAGTGTAACAGCTGCAAATCTTAACACCGTGGCTGCAGAGCCTCATACTTGACTCCTTCTCAATTAGTTACCGTTAGCAGCACCAATTTACCCAAACCTTCTGAGAACAGCAACAGGAGTCTGGCCATATCTACTAATCCCAGGGACAGTCTGGGGAAAGGCAATCTGATAAGAAAATTGGGTCTCAACAAAAAAAATGTCAAAATCATCTTCAAAATCATTTGGGCAAATTCTGAATGTCACATAAAGTTAGAACACTGTACTTCTCATATCTTTGTTGCCAAAGAAGTGAACCCAAGAATTAACTTTGATGCTAAGAACTGTGAAGCAATTTCTGTTCATGGAACAGGGCTTTCTCACCTCTCCCTTCCCCTAGTTATCTCCTAGTAATCTCCCCACCCACAGGCATCAAGGATTCTACAGAACAGTGGTGGATAGATCACAGAAGCCTCCAGGGGTGTGAATAAGGAATGAATAGATGAGACCAGTCTCCTCAAAAGTTCCTCTAAAATATGCAGCCCTCACATAACACTCTCCTATCAATTCTTACATATTCAATGTGGTGTTTAAATATGCATAGCGTCTGCTTTTTTGCTACTGTGCCAAATGCACAGATGTTGCAGTTGTAGGGAGAGTGAAATTGGTGGAAGGACCAGCAAACCCAGTATCACTCTGTATTCCATGTTCAGTGAACATAGGGTGGGGATGGGGCTAATTCTGTGAACCTTCCTTCCTTTCTTGCAGTCTCCCCCTCTCAATGGGTTCACTGTGGAAGAAGACCCAAGGGACTAAGGCAAAAAGGGAAACCAGTTAGGAGGCAGGAGTGAGGAGCCTTGAACCCAGGGGTGTGTTGAGCACCATGGGAGGGTGCTGGACAGGGGAGAGGGGCAACAACAAAGGGACGGGGGAGAAGGCTGCCCCCAGGAACCGCTTGGTCACCGCCCCTTGCTTGCTCTGCCCAGCTCTCGACAATTTAGAATAAATCATTGATCCAAGCTGAAGGAGGGAGCTTGGAGCAATGGCTTAATCTAAAGTGCAGCATGCCGGGCAGATAAAATAACAATAAAATTATTATTTTCACCCCAGGGCACCAGAGGTGAGGGCGCACTGGGATAAATCCCCCTGACCTGGTGGCCCAGCCCATGCCTGCTTGAGTCTTGGTACCAAATCCAGCTTTTTGAGATTTTCCAGATGGCCAACCTGCTCCCCAACAACAGCATCATTGGGTAGTTGCTCAGTTTTCATATTTTCTTCCCCATTGTAAAAGATTTTATAGTCTCTTCTAAGACAAAGGTATTGGCCCTCAAAGCCTTTCACTTCACATACTGTGGTGACATTTTTGGTCCCACTTACCAGTGGAGTGTAGCCTACAGAAGTATAGAAAGTGTCTCTTAGTAGCATTATCATCCCTTATCCGATGACACTAATCATGAAAACGGCAGCTCCCTTGAATATATGGAAGGCAGTTGCTTTGTCCTCTGCTTCTTCAGAGCTGTGTGTATTGTGCACACAATGATGAGTGCAACTTTGCCTTTGACTGAAGCAGATAGGGAAGACATCTGTTGACCCACAGGGTGCCAAGTTGGGACAACATAAACATGATTTTTCTTCTCATTGTTAATTGTTCCCCTGTCACCAGAGGGTGGGCCCCCTTATGTTTATTCTGGCCTTGGACACAGAAGCTTCTAATGACCTTTCAGTGCTCCATCCAAACCAACCTCCAAGAATTTTTAAGCAATTAGGTTTTTCTCCTCCCTGCACTTCTTCCTCCCTTTATCTTAGATCAGTGATTCCCAACATGGGGCATATGCCCCACAGGGGGACTTCAATTCTCAGAAGCCTAAGTCAGTACATTGGCAGATCAGTGTTTTGGGGAATTGACTTAGGCTTCTAGGAATCAAAGTCCAAAACCAAAGGTTGAGAAACACTGCCTTAGATAAGTAGCTGTACGATTTCTACTTTTTGTTGTTCTTTACTGGGTGAAATTGTTTCAGCTTCCTGCATTTTATGTGTTTCGTGATTTCACGGTCTTTATTTCTTCCCTTTAGTGCAGCTTCATTAGTCAAACATTCAGTGCGACAAATCCCTAACATTCTGTAATAAACGTAGTTCAAGTGCTTCTCTCTTTCTTAATACCAGCTTATTTTAAAGTCTGTGATTTCGTGCCATATAATATAACTGAAAATACACACTATTGTATATGTAGCCAATTGGCTGCAGCCTTAGATCTAGAAAGTAACGGAAACCCAGTAAACAATGTTTTCCAAGTACACTTATCAATGTTACCTGTAGGGCCACCAGTTTAGAGTATTTTATGTAAGTACAATCAAGCCTTCTCTGGGTACTTATTTCTTTCCCCTCCAGATAGGGGCAAAATTTCACATTTGGCCCACTTTCCTGTCTTATCTTTTCTGCTCCTTTAGCGAGCATCCCGTCTTATCTCAGAAACAAATAGCATCCATGGACAGCTCTAAACAGCAAATCCATTTATCTGTCTGACATGTGTTTGTCTTCCCCAACCCTCAGACACCAACTTTGACAAAAATTGAGCTGCATCAACTGTGGCAGGCTGCTAAGCCCATCCACTTCAGAGGTATGATTCAATTTCTTTGGGCCATTCATCACTCACTGTGGTAAACAGAAGGTCATCAGTATTTTCTTCATTTGTCACAAAAGTCTACATAACCTTCAGGGAGAGGAGAATACAGGCCGCTGAGGAAAAGCACCACTTTGACCAAGCGACTCCTGCATCAATCTTGGGCAGGAGTTGAATAATATGGATTATCAGCCAGAAGGCTTTGGTTTCAAGCATACTTTAATTCCTAAACTTACCAGGCGAATTTATTCAAAATCTTCCAGAGGAGCTTACTTAACATTTTGATTAGATATAGAGAAGACCAGGTACTGTTTATATGGTATTATATTGACTTGCAGACAACAAAGAATGGGACATTGAAAGGGTTTTTTTAAAATTGTAAACCACCTAGAGTAGCATTTTTATGCTAATTATGGTGGGTTATATATCAAATATAAACAAACAGTTCTTTGATCTTGAAGGAGGGCAGCACAGGGAGTATTCAGTGTTACTGGGCTGGTGTTGGCCCATTTGAAAGACATTATTGATCCACTGTTGAATCCCTTGCAGTTTGTCTATTGGGTAAACAGGTCTGAGAATGATGCTGTTAATATGGCATTGCATTACATTCTACAACATCTTGACTTCCTGGAAACCTATCCATGGGCTCTTTGTGTGGACTTTAGCTCAGTGCTTAATACCATCATTCCAAAGATTCTTTATCCTAATGACCCAGCTCACTGTGTCTGCCCCTATTTGTAGGTAGATAATTGTTGTTTGTTTGTGTGAGAAATAGGAGGTAGCAGGTGAGGTTTTAACATCTAGTATTTGGACAATTACTACAGGCACTCCTCAGGATTCTGTGCTTTCTCCACTGTCCCCCCCCCCCTTTATATCAATTACTGCACCTCTAGAGAGCCCTCTGTAAAAGTTTTGAAGTTCACAGATGACACACAATAGTCATTGGTTTCATTCAAGACAATTACTAGTTTGTATAAAGATGGAAGGTTGAACAGCTAGCTTTATGGTTCTGTTGCAACATGGAACTGAACATGCTTAAAACTGCAGTTGATAGTTTTCAGGAAGAAAACTTACCAATATTCAGCAATACAGTATTACCAGTGGAGTCCTTCATGTTTTGGGGTTCTATAGACTCCCAAGACTTGAATTGGATGATTAATATTAGTACCATCATTAATAAGGCACAACAGAGAATGTACTTCCTACAAGAGCTCAGCAAGTTCAACCTGTCCAAGAAGCTACTGATAGTTTTTAACAGAAAGAGCCTTCTCCAAGACTGTGGAATTTATGAGCCACAACCAGGTGTATCCTGGTAATGGCAACCTTGTGTTGCTGGCTAATCTTTCGTACACTGGGTCAGGCGAAAGGAACTGCAGAATGGACTCACCAAAAGGTGCCTTCATTTTGGCAGTTTCACGTCTGGCCTAGGTACTCAACAACAACAACCAGTGTAGAGAAAGTTTTAGAGAATGAGTGTGTCAAGATACTGTGGGACTTTAAAATTTAAAGATAGACATCTGCCTCACAACACACCTGATATAACTGTTGTGGAGAAGAAGAAAGTCTGGTTTATTGACATTGCTATACCAAGAGATGCATGAATTGAGGACAAATAACTGGAGAAAATAACAAAATATTGTGATTTGCAATTTGAAGTCGAGCGTCTATGGCAGAAGAAATCTGTTGTTGTACCCATAGTGATTGGAGCCCCTGGAGCAATGCCTAATGGACCTCCTAGATATTTGGAAATTTTGGATTTATCTGATTTGAATTCTACAAAAAACAACTCTACTGGGGACTGCAGATATACTCAGATGCTACCTTAACAGCTCTTAAGTCCTTGGTTAGGGCTTGAACTTTAATTTTATTCCAGTCCTCAACTGTGAACCAAATGGTTGATTTGTATAATAATAATAATAATAATAATAATAATAATAATAATAATAATAATAATAATAATAATAATAATAATAATAATAATAATAATAATAATAATAATAATAATAATAATAATAATAATAATAATAAATGTCAGAGATTACTCTAGGTTGAAAGGATTTTTAGGGGATGCCCGAATGAGGCTCCTTTCATGTCCCCAAGTGCAGCTCTTGGGTATCAAAACCTGACCTTCCAGGTTCCAATTGAATCCAATCTTTGCACTTCAATAACTGTTTGATTTGGTACAGCAGCCAAACAGGATAAAAACAGACTCCAAAGGACAGTCAGGGCTGCAAAAAGAATAGTTTGCCTACCCGCTATCAAGGACGTCTATACTGTTGGGTTAAGAGAAGGGCGGATACCTGTACATCCATTGCACCTTGGATATTAACTGTTAGATCTCCTTCCCTCTGGATGACATTATAGGGATTCTCAGGCTGCGGCCTGCAGGCCCACATCACCATTTCATGTGGCCCACCACCACCTCCACCACACCAAGAAGTGCCATGTGGTGGAGGAAGGGCAAAATGGTTATCTGGCCCCTGAAACTATCTGAGGGAGCATCCAGCCCCTGGCTTTAAAAGGTTGAGAACCCCTGTTATAGGGTATTGTCCACCAAAATAACTAGATCTAAGGACAGTCTCTCTCTCCCCCCCCCCCCCATTATTTAGTTGAACACATAGTTTTATGTATATATGAAGGATCTAGATAACACAGCTATACAAAAAAAAAATTTCCTGGCATGAGCTTTTGCAGTTGTTTTATACTAATTTCAGGCTGCTGATTACAAATATCTCAGATTTGCTCTATCACATCACATTTTTTTGCTATTGGCCAACCCAATTCTCATTCCTGACTTCATGTTGGTACGAGTCAGTTATAGAATTATAGTGATAAAATTAGTGACTGGTCAACACAATTTTTCTGGCATGAATGATTCTAAGGTAATTTTGAGGTGCTGATTCCGAATCTGGCATCCGTTTTTTTCTAGAACATCAGGTTTTTGAGGTCTCAAATATTGCAATATACCTATGAACAGCAAATTTATTATCATATTCATCGAGCTAAACAGATATACGGACCTAATAAAATAACATCCAATATGCAATACTTTATTGAACAAAAATATTGAACAAGCACTTGGAAGTAGAATGAGCATCAAGATTCACTATTTACATAGTCACTTAGCCAACTTTCCAGAGAACTTGGGTGACGTGAGCGAAGAGCATGGTGAACGTTTTCATCAAGACATTAAAGTAATGGAAGAACGTTACCAAGGCCGATGGAACACAAACATGATGGCAGATTACTGTTGGTCCTTAATGAGAGACATTACACACGTTGAACGTCGCAGAGCGTCCAAGAAAAGGTCATTCATGGCAATGTAAGGTCGATATTGTCAATTTACTTTTTTGTACATATTTTCATAGCTTAACGTTTCAATTCTTACATGTGAATATGCTTTCACTCTCAATTTTGTGCTTCAGTTCATAATTATGTATGTTTGTTCAATAAAGTACAGTAAAACACCGGATAACGATTGGATCGGATAATGCTAAAATCGCACAATGTTAAGTAATCTGGGGAGGAGAATTGGATCGAATAATGTTAAAGTCCTATGGGATGGATCGGATAACAACCGCTAGAGCCTGTGTGGTTACAATGTATCTCTATGGAGCTTTAACGTTATCTGATCCATCCCATAGGATTTTAACATGGTTCGGATAACACTAAAAATCGGATAACACCAAGACTTGTGGAACCAAGTGTTAGTGTTATCCGGTGTTTTACTGTATTGTATATTGGATGTTATTTTATTAGGTCTGTATGTCTGTTTAGCTCGACAAATATGATGATAAATTTGCTGTTCATAATTTCTTCCCTAGGGTGGGAGGGAAAGAGAGAGAGAGGAGAGAGAGCAAAGACAAAAGACTCCTCCCTCCCCCACTCAGGTGGCACATATTTAAAAGGCAGGCCTAGAATCCCCACAAGGCCTTGTCTCAGCTCCACCCATTTCCTCTGTATCACAGGTTAGTTGGAAATTTCCACTTCAGTAACCACATGTTCCATTGTTACCTTGCCATCAGCACCTCCCTCTACAAGCCAAATGGCTTCCTTTGAACCACAGGGGTGAAATAGATGTGATTCCTTTTACATAGGCATGGCAAGAAGAGGTTGAGGGAAACCTCTCAAATGGGCTACAGTACCTTATATATAAATTCTGATCATTATGCTACTATCTTATTATTTTTAACCAGTCAGCACCTGGAGAGCTTTTGGTACCAAAGTCACATTCCTTGTGTGCTTGTTACACTTGGCCAATAAAGTAGCTACTGTAATCTAATCAAATGTAATCTAAACTAATCTAATATACTAACACTGTGTACTTTTGTGCACAGATCAAATGGACATGCAAACCTTTATGTGAATCCACTGCCAAATATACAGATCAGTAGCTATGACTGAGATAAGCTTTGTAAATCTGGGCAGCTGACTGGTAGTTTACAAAATGTTCATTTGCAGTATTCATGTGACTGACTATTCAAATCAAAATAAGACCACTAAATTATACAATATTTGATCACCTTCCTCATCGAGAGTTGGCCATTTTCTATGCAAACCCGGAATATCTTATATCAGTGTATAGTTTATATATAGGAAGTGTAACTATGAAACAAAGAAAGATACCAGCAGTTGCTTATAAATTCACTAATAATCTAAACCAAAAACTAATTTAAGCCTGATTTCCAAATACCAGCACAAGCAGAAAAGGCCATGTTTTCAGAAAACAGAAATGTTGTATAAATCTTTAGCATGGCAGAATTTCAGACAATGGAAAATTCCTTTTTATCTTTAAAAATAGTTAGCATTGTTAAAAAGATATCTTCAGATATTATAATAGGCTGCAAAGAAGGCAGCCTACATCCAGAAATTTTGCTTCCTGTTCTTCCTGTGTCTAGGCCAGACATGAAACTGCCAAAATGAAGCCACCTTTTAGTGACTTCATTCTGTAGTTCCTTTTGCCTGACCTAGCATGAGAAAGCTTAGCTGGTGGAACAAGGTTGCCATTGCTTGGAGTATGCCCAATTGTAGTTCAAAATACCACAATCTTTAAGAAGGCTCTTTCATGTTATAGCAACAATGCTTCTACACACTAAATGTTGAACTCGATCTGGGTATAGATATCCTATTTGCCATATGGCTCTCATGATATTTCTGAGCCTGGTACTCTCTGATTTACATCATAGGCTTAGAAGATTTAAGGCTGTTATGTCTCCCCTCCACAGTTTAATGTTTTAGAGAAGTAAATGCTAGTGGAAATTTGTCAGAATGTGCCAGTTGTGCAAACTGTGAAGCAGTCCCTGACCAGAGACAGTAGTGCCTGCACTGCTGCAGCTTATATGAACTGAAGACATAATGCTATGTGCAGGAGGAGTTATGTAAATAAAATGTACTTCCTTTACAAAGTAAAGCATAGTTTAGTGTTTGAAGTTTACGGTAAACAGAGAAGGAGGAAACCCCTTTCCAGTGTTAACCGAAATTACCATAAAAGATGTTGAGGAACATTTTTATAATGCATATTACCCATCCTCAAAATTAAGAACAGAAGCACCAACTCCCCAAACAGTTAAACTAGTTTGTGGCTGTCATATTTGCCCTGGTTGCTTTTTCTCCTTTGGTTTTGATTGATGTAATCAGCGTTGCAGTGAGATTGTTGGTTAGCTCGACAGAGATAAACATGGCTCAACACAGAAGCTATCAAAGGTCAGAAGCAAGTCACAAGATTAGAATGCCGGGCACAGAATGAACAGGATTAACAAATTCCAAAGAAAGAACATTGGAGCACTGACTCGGCTTAGCTGTTAGAACCAGTGGGCTTTAGGGGGATGTGTTTTAATTCCATGGCAACTTGTACGTCGTATGATATGTGCAATACACGTACGCCATCAGTAACTGAATCCCTACGTAGCATGCTCTCTCTTCATCCTGCAAAGCTTAGGTACCCTTCCCATCTTGCAGCATTTCCAATGTCCTTGCCTTCTTGCCTTGCCATTGGCTGCTACGGGACAGAGTGGAAGAGTCGGAATTTTGTCTCAGCTCAGTTTTTATTAGAGGTACAATTACTCAATTCAAATGTGAACGAAAAGGAAGCTGGGCAGTTTCTCCCCTATTACCAGGAGAGAAGAAAACGCATGTGACATGTATTTTCTGGGGCAATCGCATGCCATGCAGAATATACATAAATTCTCTGTGACTTATCTGGCGGGAAGCATAACAACAGAGTCTTGGGTCACCTTGGGGAACCGGCTTGTTTTAGATGACATACTTCTCTGGTCTATAACCTAATTCTTCAGATGAATGTAGTATTGCCTCAGTAGATAGACATTTATACACACAGGTGGGGAGGAGAATGGGTAATAGAAATGCAGAAACTCCACACTTTTCTTTATTCATGTCCGAGGTATCACCAGCATATAATAATATACAAAGCTAAAATTAACATAGCTAAACCAAACAGGAGTTAGATGACATACATCCAATATTGGACTACATCAACAGCATTTCTTCTTGCCAAAATAAGGTCCTTCTTAGTGCACATTGAAGGGCATCATATGCATTGTATCATATGGGCAATTGTTTGCTCTTCTCCACATTCACACAGGCTACCATCTACAGGGAAACCCCACGTCCTCAGATGATGGTACCTCAACAGTGATGGTACCTCAACAGTGGTGCTGCAGTGGCTCATTAAGAAGCTCGTCTTGTTAGCTGGAAGGCGATATATCATTTGGGCATTCCCTAAGTGGAGTTTCTCCCGCAAAAATCCTTTCAATCCAGAATAATTTCTGACACAAAGTTATTATTATAATAGTGGTTTGTAAGGAGCACTTAACCAGAAAATGTAACAGCACATTCGTTCAAAGTTTCACAGATTCCTAGCACTTAAAGAGAATGAGAACATTTCTTTCTGGCGAGTTAAATTTATTTAGCACTGAAAGGAGGAAGGAAGAAAGGATGGTAAAGTCATACTCCAAATATGCCACAACAAACTTCAACTGAAGTAAACAGCTTTCTTATGAAGGAAGGAAGATAAGGGTTCTGTAGAATAAAGAAACAGGTTTCACTAACAGAGATCTCATCACTTCCCAAACAGAAACAGAGCTGTTTAGGAAACAGAAAAGCTCTCTCCTCAGCTGCCAGTCACAAACTGAAAGGACAGCAAAAAAAAGGAAACATTTAATTGTTGTCAAGTGGGTCTTATCAGATCATCAAAGAATGCTTTCTTTCTTTCTGACTAGTTCAAGTCCTTAGTATTGAAAGAAGGAGGGGTATGGGAATACATATCACACACCTCTATTTGCATTTTTAATTTGCATTTTTAATTTGCACAAAACAGGCACATATGCTGATTGCACTATCTCCATAATTTATTATGCCTGTTCTAATCATGGTAGCAACACATAATTAACCATTTAAAAACCACTTAAAACAAACAAAATAAATTGGCAGGATTCAGGGTGCTAAATCATGCACTTGACAGCAAGCTGCCTATTTTACAATTATAGATGTACAAAATTCATATCCTCTTCTGCTTGCTGCTAAGAAAGGAAGCCTAACTAAAATGAAATGAAATGAAAAAAATGACAGGCACGAAGAAGGCTTAAAGGCTGAGATCTGTCACTGCAATATGTTGCATGTTTTGGTGACTCACAGGAAGAATTGCACTAAAAGACATTTCCTGCCTTTCAGACTTGTACTCGAATGACTAACCTACCCTTCTTTTATCTCAGCCACAAGCCAAAAGCACAGTTGCAGTATGGACAATTAAGTGGTCATATTTAAAGTAAAATTTCCATGATTAAAAACTACTTTTGAGAGTAAAAAAGTTATAACCAAATGCAAACAGGTTTCACAAACAATCATTTATGAAGAATGCAATTCTCTGAACTTACCTGCAAGGAAGAAGAGACATATTTCTGTAAATTCTGGTCCTTCTCAGTTTCCATTTGACTCCATTTTTGCATAATTCTTAAGCAAGTATGCAAAGGGCGATGTCAAGTTGCCTGCATTGGCCAGAATCCCACTGCTGGATTCACTACAGCAAACCTACTGAATCAATGGAATTTTTTGTACGTGACACACAATCCAACAACTGATTCACTGGATCAGCCTTTTTGGGACTAGTGTGATATGTATTTTTTCAAAGAATCTAACATAGTGCATTTTCATTTATTTTCTCTACTATACATATGCATAGCAAAATTCCAAGAAGTACAAGCACATGGAAACTACTGCATTTCAAAATTCTCATACTGCTTTGAAAAGTGTGACTTAGCTAGGTTTGCATTACAATTCTAACTAAACACATTCCTTCTCCACCCCTGCCTAGCACGATATCCCATAAAAATATTCACAGAGATCTGCCTGCATTGGCAATAAATATGTTGTAGAAGTAGAGACAATTAAAAGATGAGCTAACTGGATATATGTGCTTTAAATCGAAGAGACTACTGCTTGGTGCTCCCCTTAAAGCTGCATTGGCTCCAGGCATACAGTTAAAAATAAAAAACATATTTGTGATACTTGATGCTAAGTTACAGATATAAGAGCCAAGACAGAATTTGAGCTACGTACATTTTAATATAAACCTTTTCTACAAACATTTTACAGAACAGAAGCCAACAACCTTCATCGGTATTTGATCATACTCTTATAATAAAACGACTCATAAAAAAAAAAGAACTCAAGATGACAGAAGTCTCCAAGGTTTAGGCATCAGTACTGTATCTAGGTAGGTTGGTGATAAGGTCAAGCAAAAATGAGTTTTTGACACCATGTGTCACTAAGACATCTGATTAAGAACACATGCAAATGGAAAGTAACATTATACTTCTGAGTATCATTTACTGAAATAAAACCCGACTGTTCAAACGAGCCATGGCTTAAAAATCCATCCATTCCAGCACACTCCCTCCATGTTGGCTTAAGAAGCTTCCTTTGTGGTCCCAAGAAGCAAAAGACCGTTGGACTCTGAAGCTACCTCCAAGTTTTATCTCTTTTCATTATGATCCAGAGAAAGTCCTTGAGGCTGAGAGCTTGTTCCCATCGCTTGTGAAGTAGTGCTGCTGCTGCCGCCGCCACCACTGCTGAGACTACCATTTCCAGGAGGCGACCCTTCAGCCTGTTCTGTAAGCCTCATTGCAGTCCACATTTGCTCTCCTATTTCCTCTATCAGTTTCCCAGGAGCAGATGGAGATGGTAAAGCAGCCTTTGATTTTTCCTTTCTAACATCCGACGTCAAAGTGCCTGCGTCTTGCTTTAATCCACTACAGTCAATAAGCGGGGCTGTCCTCTCATCTTGAAGTGCATTTTGTGAAGGATTTATTTCCTCATCTTCGCTGGCTGAGGACTCTTGTTCATCTGAATGGGAGTCTCCCGTCTCATACGATGAAGTGCTGCTTGAGTCTTCAGAGTCACTCGGCTGGCTTTCGGAGGAGGGAGGCAGCTGCTGCTTGGAAACGTCTGTGCCGCTGGCTTTTAACTCCTTTTCTTCCTCTTGCACAAGACACGCTGCTGCTTCCAGCTCATCGAGTTCAAACCCTAATTCAGCCTTAGTCAGCTCTGCCTTCTGCACACATTCAGCAAAAGCAGCCAATTTTTTTGACCTTTAAGAAAAAAGACACACAAGACACTTTAGTCTACTCTCTTTGATGCAAAGATTATTACACCAAATCAGGGGTACCCAAAGTTTTTGGGCCCGCAGGCCGGTCACGTGGTTCCTCCCACTGGAAGTGGAAGTAAAACGTGCCTTGCAATCTGTTTTGAAACAGGATGAGATAGATTTTAAGTTACCATTTTCTCTTCTTAAACCAGAGGTGCCCAAACTACAGCCTGCGGGCTGGATCCAGCCCCAAGACCAATTCATCCAGGCCACACTGCCCTCGTCACTCCCGGAAACGGAAGTAAAACACACCCGTATGGGCACTAGGGGCTGGATGAATTGGTGTCGGGGGCTGGATCCAGTCTGCGGGCTGTAGTTTGGACACCCCTGCCCTAAACAAATGGCAAGAATGACAAATGCACAATTAAGCAAAGATGTGAACCCCACAGCACTGGAACTGGGCAAACTTTCAAAATATTCACAAACTGGGTGTTTCATTTGCACTGCTTGTTCTTTAATCAGTTATTGATATAAGAGATATCAAGCTTTATAGTTAAGAGAAAAATGCACACATCAAATGCATAAAAGTATGTATTTGTGACTGGCGACTTGAATTTGGAAGCAAACTTGTATGAGCTTTATTTTTTTAACCAAACAACGGGGGAAAGTGACATCTCCCACAACCTTTGATATTCACTACTTGTAATGTGGGACCTAAGGGACTGCGGTGGCTTAGTGGTTAAGATGCTGAACTTCACGATTGGAAGTTCAGCAAGTCGGCAATTTGAAACCCAAGTGCTGCATGACGAAGTGAGCTCCTGTCTTTGTCCCGGCTCCTGCCAACCTAGCAGTTCAAAAGCAAGAAATTGCAAGTAGGTCAATAGATACTTCGGTGGGAATGTAAACACTCAAGTGCCAAATCATGCCTGCCACATGTCCACAGAAACATCTGCAAACACAGACAGCACTGGCTCTTTGACTATAAACAGAGATGAACACTGAACCCTAGAGTTGGATACGACTGGCTTTCAATCAAGGGCAACCTTTACCTTATGTGGTACCTACTAATTTGGGGTGGGGTGGACATTAGCTCTTCTAGACAAAAGGTGTTGTGTGTTTTTGTGTCAGAGATTACTCTGGGTTGAAAGGATTTTTAGGGGACCCCCAAATTAGGCTCCTTTCATGCCCTCAAATGCAACTCTCAGGTATCAAACCCTATTCTTCCAGGCTCCAGCTCAGTGCCTAAACCACTAAGCCACAAGGGGAACTGCAAATTAACTTTCTCACCCCCTGTGATGGGAGAAGATAAGACTATCTTGTTCAGTGTGGGACTCTGTACAAACAAACCAATAGTAACAAAGAAGTCTGGAAATACAGCTTCATATGCTGCCCTTTCTAGGTTGAAGGCGAGACTTTCAAGCAGGGAAGATTGTGATGTTTTTTCCGCTCAACTTGAAGAGACACGTCCCACCCTGAATCTGCCCCACTGCTATTAAAACGGATCCCAACGTATACACCGATACCTTCACTATGCACAGGGGCATATTTGGGACACAATAATTGGTCTTTGTGAAATGTAACTTAATATTGGATACTTAGGTGGAACGCTCTAAGATTCTTTGCTTGTTGAACAGTTACAGTGGCTGAAGGAGGTTTACACCTCTCGCTCTCTTCCCAGAAGGACATCTAACATACAGAAACAACTTCCTTGTAAGAAGTGGATTGTTAAATGTAAATGAAAGTTCTCCTTATGAATTCCCAAGTGAAACCATAAGGCAGGCAAAATATGAGTCTTTGGGTGCAGCTATACTTGACACTGCAACAGGCAGCCCATAAATCAGGGGTTCCCAACCTTTCCAAGTGGGGGGCTGGGTCACGCTCTCTGTCAGCTTCGAGAGCTGGATGGCCATTTTGCCCTGCCTGCATGATTAGGGGGTAGGTGGGCATTTTGTCCCAACAGCTTCAAAGGGGTGGCCATTTTGTTTCTCGGATGTCCTTGGAGGCGTGGGAGGCCACATGAAATGGCGCCATGGGCTGGATTGGGCCCATGGGCCTTAGGTTGGGAACCTCTGCCCTAAATTAATCTGACATATTATGGATATGCAGCTGTAATACATTTGAGTGTTCCTCTCTTTATTTCGGATGAAATAATGTGCTCAGGTACTTTGTTTCCATTTTAAAATGAGAAATAAAAACAAGCAGGGTTGGGTTGCTAGGAAAATCTGCCACCCACCATGGCAATGAACTGTGATGAATTCCACTCAGTACCTTCAGGCATACCTAGGTGGTGGAGAAAGGTAACATATGCAGCACATTCATGGTTGATTATATCTTGGAAATTTGCTTCTCTTAGTGTCAGCAACCAGTGTTGGCCAAACAGTTTATGCAGCAATCAACTGATCTGATGGTGTTATCTGCCTCACTCACAACCACCACCTCCATCTTCTGTGCCTACATGTAAGATTAAGATACTCCACCCACTCCTCCCTTGCTACACTGTGTCATATTTCCTCTCAATGATCCTTTCAACCATTACCACCTTACAAAAATTATGTATATTATCAGTACCAGTGTGGTGCAGAGGACAGAGTAAAGGACTAGGAGCCAAGAGACTTAAGTTCAATACCCCAGGTCTGTCGTGGAAACCTACATGGAGGTGGAGGGTTAAAACTGATAAAACCACTTCATAAATATCTAACTTACCTAAACTGAAATAAAAGGTGGCAAGATGCCAAGGTGTGCAAAGAAATCTTTTATTGGCCTCTTTCAAGATAAGCTGCTTCTTCTGGGGCCTTTAAAAACATGTCACTCTGTTCCCTAGTGTAGCCTGTGTTTTGCTTTGGAAGAAGAATTTACAATTCAAAACAACTGGGCTATTTAAAAGGAATTATTTGTGTATATTTGTGTGTGTGTGTGTGCACATGCACTCCTGGGAAGTCACCCCTCACTCTCATAGTTACAGTTTTTGTTACACTAGATTTAACAAGCCATTTGGCACCTGTTAAATTGGATGAGAAGTCTGTTAGATTAAAAAAAAGAAAAAGAAATGGTTGCCTATTGATACCACTCAAAAGAAAAAGACATACCTGTAAGGATTATCATTCCTGCCTGCGGGAGCAACCATAGCATGATACAAATGGTGTGTGTGTGTGTGTGTATATATATATATATATGACACAGAGAGAGAGAGAGAGAGAGAGAGAGAGAGACCAGCTGTGTGTGTAAATGAGAAGATTTAACAAGCAGGTTGCTTGTTAAACTGAAAAAAGGGAGGGAATTTATTAAGTTAAATTAGTAAGTGGCTTTAATAGCTAATTAAGTATCGCACAATTACTATTCCAAAAATCCAAAACACTTGGATTACTGAAAGCTTAATTGTAAATGTTTGTGTCATTTTCCTTAAATGGTTTAAAGTACCAATGCTTTTCAATCGTTTTAGAGACAGAGTTGCATTTTTTGACTTTTCAGAATATAAAGATGCAGGGTAAGCCCCAACCATTTAGAACAGGGGTCCCCGACCTATCAAGTTCAAAAGGGTGGCCATTTTGTTTCTCTAATGTCATTGGAGGGATGGGGGCCACACAAAATGGTGCAAGGGGCCGGGTCTGGCCCATGGGCCTTAGGTTGGGAACCCCTGATTTAGAAGCATTCAAACTTCCTCAACAGTACACTCACCCCTGTCACACAGCAGCTCCTCAAGACTTCAGAGGGCATCTTGTTAACACATTGCTACCTGAGGTTGTTTAATTCAAAGTAACAACAGTTGAAGCTAGGGCCACATGTACGTGGCTCTGGTATAGAGTCACCAGCTTTCGCCTAATACTGTTATAATTGGGGTATAACTGAAACATTTTGCTAGAATACATTTTGTTTTAGATGTTTCACCTTTGTGTGCTTGTGACACGATAAAAAAAATGCCTCCTGGAACTGAAGCAATTTAGAAACAGGTAATAGCATTTTTAAAAAACCATCCAGTTACCCTCATCTTTTCCACACACTCTTAAATAAAATTCCTTTAGGAGATAAAAAAAAGTGCACTGTACATTATACTGAGTAATTACCCCCCTGGGAAAGAGAATATAAAGATCTTTAAAACCATTCCTCTGGGAGAACAGGCACTTTAACTTTTGCCTCTCAGGAGTTGTGTATTACATTATCAGCTGCTCACCCGGTGTCCCCGGTGTCATGCCTCGCAGGTTAGCAGGGTTTGGCAGAGGAAATGAAACCAAGTCAGTTACTGCAGGATTTATAGCAGACCTGCTGTTGCAGGAAGTGGTGAAAAGTTGATTGATAGCCTGAGACAAAACTCCACAGCAAAATCCAGGAGGTATGTCTGCTATTTATACTCATTTTCCCTCCCAGCCACTTCTCTCCCATCTGCTTCATTTTTACACAGGTTTATTGCTTGTTTGTTTTTTTCATTGTTAAAAAAAAGGCTTTCTGTTTTTAAAAAATGCCTTCAATCATTGCAGGAATTTTATTTTCTAGGCTCACACCTTCATTACATATGGCAATTCAATTAACTTCTCTATTTATTGTCCCATGGTAGTTTGCTTTCAAACACACACCTTGATATCATTAACATCTAATTTGTTTAAGGGACAGCTATCATTTTGAGGTAGGACTATAGCTTCAGTTTATTTCAGATACAGTACTAGAAGCAGAGCATTTAAAAAATAAAATTTGTATAATTGAAGAAAGTTAATACATTTCTTGAAATGAGTGTAATAATAACCCCGAGGACATCTGTCTGTCCCACCAAAGCGGACTGGAGAGGCTCTTTGGTTGTGCCATTGGCCAGAGAGGCGCACCTCTCTGGCACTAGAAGGAGGGCCTTCTCTGTGTCCGCCCCGCCCCTATGGAACCTCCTGCCAATTGAGTTACGCATGCAGACAGAGCTACTGTCCTTTAGGAAAGGAGTGAAAACCTGGCTAGAGGGGTGGGTCTGGGGGATGGGTGGAACAATGACCCCAGCCGGATGGCTAATCTGACCCCCTTGCCCTAAAAGACCCATCTTTTAGCTGTAACTCCAAGTTTTAACCTTTTAATCTTTTAAAGTGGTTTTAATTGTTATTGATGTCTTGCTATAAATCGCCCTGAGTCACTTCAGTGAGGAGGGCGATAAACAAGTGTGACTAATAAATAATAAATAAATAAAAATTGTGTCAGAAATTATTCTGGGTTGAAAGGATTTTTGTGGAAGAAACTCCATTCAGGGAATGCCCAATTGAGGATTCTTTTATGTCCCCAAGAACTGGGACAGAGAAAGGCGCTCAATCCATCATGCAGTACCCAGGTCTTAAAGTGCTAACTTGCCATTATACCAGCTAACAAGGTGAGCTTCTTAACCACTGAGCCACTGTAGCCCCTTGAAATGAGTGAGACAACATCTTTCTTATAAAAGCCCTGGTGGTGCAATGGTTAAACTGCTGTACTGCAGCCAAACTGTTGTGAGTTCTGTCCTGATGGGATTCAAGGTTGACTTGGCCTTCCATCCTTCTGAGGTTGGTAAAATGAGAACCCAGCATGTTGGGGACAAAAATGTTAATTACCTTGTGAACTGCCCAGAGAGTGCACTCAGCTAAAGGGCCTGTATATAAGCATAATTGCTATTGCTATCGTTCTGAAATGTATCTGCCTTTGGACTGCAAACCTGTGGGAAAGGTAGATCACCAATCTAAATCTCAGATAAGATTTAGACTCAGTGACTTTTTGATCTCTTTTCAGCATTATGTTTCAAAATACTGTTCCAAAGTTTCAGTAGATCAATGATATGCCCCATCTTCCACTGAACCTATGTCTCGAGCAGTGGTGGTTAACCTATGACATGCGTGCCAGAGGTGGCACTCAGAGCTCTCTCTGTGGGCAACTGTTTGCCCCGCCTCCTTTCCAGCAGCCCAATGGGAGTGCTTCATCCCTCCCCAGCAGTTTGCCCTGCCCCTTTGCCCAGAAGCCCAATGGGAGCACTTCCTCCCTCCCCCAGTACAGAGTTTGCCAACACAGCAACAGGGGAGGAAGGAAATGCTCCCATTTCCTTCCTCCCCTGTTGCTGTGTTGGCACTCTGTGATAAATAAATGGGTTTGGGGTTGCAGTTTGGGTACTCAGTCTCTAAAAGGTTGGCCATCACTAGCCTTGAGGAATTTACTTTAGTACAAGTGCTGTTTCTGCATATCTTACTCTAGAAAGGAATTGAAGTAAACTTAATGGAAGAGCATCAACTATGGTAGTTATTTTACCCCCAACAATTCAGTTCTAGTGAAGCAAGTACAGAAATGAGTTCTGATTAAGCACAGTTGGGAAGGACTCCTGTGCTTGTATGCTTTCTTCTTCCTCCTTCTCTGCTTAATTATTTCCTGGCATCCAAACTGACAAACAAAGTTTTGGGCTTTCCCCAGAAAAACATGATAACAATCCACTAGTGGCAAAGTGGTTTACTGCAAACTAAGAGTGATTAATTAAACAGGGCAAACAAGGAGTCAGAAGGGCATACAGCTTTGTCAAGTAGCACAAAACCATTATTTGGCATGCATGAATCAACACACTGGGCTGAAGAGAAAAGTGCACCATATGTTTATAGAAATAAGGTTTTGACTGTTAAGAAATCATTGCTGAACATCCCTGGTGCGTAGTGGGACAGGCTGCTTTCAGGGGCAGTTAAAACAGTGGTTCCCAATGTAGGTTCCACACCCCACAGGGGGACTTTAATTCCCAAAAGCCTATGTCAGTATGTTAGCTGATGAGTGCTTTGGGGAATTGACTTAGGCTTCTGGGTCTAAAACCCAAAGGTTGGGAAACAATGGGTTAAAAGATTCCATGAGACAAAGAGAAGCAAATATATAGGCTGCAAGTTGTTCAAGGTTTCATAGAACACAGTGATACAGATCCCAAAACCCATGTTTTTGTGATATTGTTCTTCTCTTAGACCAGAGGTGGCCAACCTATGGCCTGCATGCCAAATCCAGCCTGCAGTGTCAATTCATCTAGCCTATGGTCAGGACCCCAGCACTGCCACTGCCACCACAGCAAACACTGAAAACACATCATAAGCATCAAGAACGCAGGAAAACTAGCTGCAAACACAGTGAAAACACACCACCCTTGACTGCACCACCATGGGAAGTGGCTGACGTGGCAAAAACAGCCAGGATCGTACCATGAATGCACCTGCTGCAACTGGAAGTGGTGGGAGGAACCATGCTTCCAGCCCACACATCTGTCTGAAGGGGCGTGGTCTAGCCCACAGCATGAAAAAGTTGGCCACCCATGTCTACCAACTAAAAATCTCTGTGCAAGATTTCAGGATGAAACAAAATCTATCAGCCATATTAAAAACAAAAGATGGATGAGGGAGTTCAATGTCACAGCAGTGTAGTCTACATGCTCTCTTAAGGTGTAAAAAGAAAGTCACTGTAGACACTATAAGTGATGATACAGCAGGAAGCGTCTTTTGACTTGAATGCCGTATGAGACTAAAAGGTGGATTAGAAAATCCAGCATGGTTACATAGTTGTTGTCGGGTTGTTGTTGTTTTTGGGGGGTGGGGGGTTAAAATCTTTGGCTATGAAACAGAGATGAGCACTGAACCCTAGAGTTGGATACAAGTGGCTTTTGAGCAAGGGTGACCTTTACCTTTTCCTAAAATTTACCTTAAGAGGGTAATTTAAAAAAACAAACCAGGCCTAAAAATCTACCATCTGTTAAACTGCAGCAATCTTCTTGTTGCTTTAGAGTTTACACCTGTAACACAATTTAGGATATACTGTGATGCCACAAGGTTGGGGGGGGGGGAATGTAATTCCAATTGGCATAATAATCCTCTTTGTCATGTCCATTCACAGTACCATGTGGGGTACACAGAAAGAGCTTCCTCGGAGAGTGTGGCATTTTTGAACCACAATCGGGCACACCCTAGGCAACAACAACCTTGTTGTGTCAGCTAATCTTTCTCACACTAGGTCAGGCGAAAGGAACTGCAGAATGAATTCACCAAAAGGTGGCTTCATTTTGGTAGTTTAATGTCTGGCCTAGACATAGAAGGAGGAGGATTAAGAGGAGGAAAAGAAGAGTTCCAGATACTGTGTGAGGGTCTAGAGCTTTCCAGGTATTGTACAAGAACATATTCTACTATAGTAAAACCTTGAATAATGCTAAAATTTGGTTCCATAAGTCTTAGTGTTATGCAATTTTTAACATTATCCGATGCATGCATCGGATAATGTTAAAATCCTATGAAATGCATCGGATAATGTTAAAACTCCATAGAGATACATTGTAACCAGCACAGGCTTTAGCAAACATTATCCAATGCATCCCATAGGATTTTAACGTTATGCAATGCAATTTTCCCCCAGATTGCTTAATGTTCTGTGGTCTTAGCGTTATCTGATGCAAATATTATCCGAGGTATTACTGTACTTCCTTGTACAAGCATTCACACAATTTGTTTACACAGAACATATTTCCATTCACGAAATGGCCAAGAGATCATGCAGAGCACTCTATTTATAGGCCATTGTGTTCTGCAATTCCAAACAGGATTCTGACCAAAAGAATCACAATCTTCTCCTAGTGAGAAAGGTAGAGCAGTTTAGGTATTTAACATTTAAGAAAACACTGGTGCTCCCAAAGAAACCACAGAACACATCCAGCCTTTCAATATACAAGCAACCTGGCTATCAGAATGAACATTACATGTGTTTGGCTACCAGCCAACCTAGCAAACTTCAGAACTCCAGAAGCCTTAGAACAGCTCATAGCCCTGGCTGTGAGCCAGGCGTGCATATTACACATTCAAAGAAGTTGCTGGTATTTATTTTCAAAGAGGTGGAAGCAAGCACTTGCCTTCCGGTTGTGCTGCAAGCTACACCCCTGAGACCACATAAGAAGCAGAGGTACATCTCAAACCACCTTCCCAGAAAAATGCAGCAGCAGAAGGGACCCACCATTTCCTGTCACAAGAGCATTTCTGACAGGTCTCCATTTCCCTGACAAGCAAGAACAAGTAAAACAGCTCCCGCTACTTCCTCTTCTTCCATGACTAGGCCAGACGTGAAACTGCCAAAAAGCCACCTTTTGGTGAGTTCATTCTGCAGTTCCTTTCGCCTGACCTAGTGTGAGAAAGATTAGCTGGCAACACAAGGTAGCCATTACTAGGGTACACCCAAATGGAAAAATCTAGATTGGCACAATTAAAACAATTTTCTAATTTTTCTAGAAGCCCTCTAACTAGATCAGAGGTCCTCAAACTTGGCTCTCCAGGTGTTCTTGGACTTCAATTACCAGAAGCCAATGTCAGCACACCTGCTGATCAAGGCTTCTGGTAACTGAAGTCCAAGAACATCTGGAGAGCCAAGTTTGAGGACCCCTGAACTAAATTAACGAGCCAGAGTAGTATAGCGAATAAACGGTAGGACTTTGGAGACATGGCTTTCAAATCTCTGCTCAGCAATGGAATTTTATGGGAGTGTCAATAGCAAGTCACTCTTTGAACACCTCTACATATCACAAAAAACCTATTATGATCGGGTGTAAGTTGGAAGTGACTTGTTGGAATATAGCAATACAATATGAACTAGCATATGCTCAATATATAGTTCCTTCTCCACTTCGTCATGTATAATGTAGCAACATACCATTATTCTTTGTAACATGCAGTTCAGCAGTCTTTAATGGGTTTTTTTGTCCTATCGTCTATGGAGACTACTCTTTCTTACTTTTACAGGTGACAGAATAACTCCAGAAGAAAGAACCAATACATGATCCAAGCATGAAACAGAGTACAGGAAGGCAGCAGCTTTTTTCCACTTTGCTTTGAGATCTATTCCCTGTGGTACTCTACAGTCATCAAACAGGAATCTTTTTAAGCAGATTGCTATGATAATGTATTCTCAATTTTGCCCAGCTATTAACCAGTGACGTGGAAGACTGCAAATCTTCTACTTACCTAATAAGCATTTGGCAAACCAAGCTTATTGTTTAAACCTGCAAAGAAAATCAACTTTGTGTGTATGGCTTGCTTTTCTTAAGCCCTGGGATATTTCAGATCACTTGTATAAAGTTTTAAAAATAAAAATATTAATAATACTTTCAGAATTTGGAGAACTTCTAGTTCTCATTAGCATAATTGCAGAGTTTCTTCAGCAAAAATCCTTTCAACCTTTCAACTTTGCCACCCCTCCCCCTGAGCCGACACCAACATATTGTATTGTAATGTGTTTTTTGTAAGCCGCCTTGAGTAGCCATGGCGAGTGGGTGGCAATATAAATTTGAACTAATAAATAAATAAATTTCTGTCACAAAATATATTTAGGGGTTATTAATTTATTCTTTGATGTCTGGGTCAGACTTTAAACTGCCAAAATAAAGCCGCCTTAACTAAAAGAAACAGAAGAGTTCTGTACTGCTTATTTAAAACAGCAGAAAAAATTAGCTGGAATCATAAAATGTTGCTGAGGGCTTCAATCAATGGAAATCTAACCAACTGGGAAATATGAATTTCCATAACTTTAAAGCCAGCAGAATCCCGACGTTTTGGCTTGCTGCAGCCTCTAGGGAGGTGGGGGAACTTCCAAAATAGCGCGGATCGTGTCCCCCGACCTCCCTGGAGCCGACAGAGAGGTCACTTTCCCCATCAGCTTTCCAGCCACCCCATCCCTGCCTCCACAGCTTCAGGGTGGCTGGGAAGCCGAATGGATAACCCCGTTCAGCTTTCCAGCCCCCCTGTTGCTATGAACGACTGCACTAGATAATGCTAACAGATCGTTATCCGACTTTAGCATTATATGATGCAGTCGTTATCCGAGGTATTCTTGTACAGTACTTGGATCAGCAAGTGCTTCTCTAATAATGTTGTTGAAGTACAAGCTGAAAACTAGTGGCAAGAGTATACATTGTTATTGTATTCCCCTTCACTTTCAGCATTCACATTGGCACGTTTTTTGTCAATACAGTTAATTATATAAGCAGCTTTCAAATCAAGACCTCTGCTTGCCATCAGCTTGCCACTGGCTTTCTTACAGTCAATAAAGGATTTCTCGACTTACTTTCGCAAATGCATGGCAGCGGCTCATTAACCCAATCCCTAGAAATGTCAATGGCTTCATGCAGACCTGAAGGCCTGCAGAGCTCCAAAGAATTAAACTGCCTCTAAATTCCACCGGATCTTGAGTACAAACAAAGATTGAAGACAAAAGACTGGCATGCTGAAAACTATCATAATAATCTGCAGTACTGACATGCAGAGAGCAACAGAAAACCACCATACTGCATTTGCCAAATACTCTTTTAATAACTAAGCAAAAAGGCAAAGAAGGTCTTTAGGCCCCAACAGACTTTAGATGACAAGGTGCTAATCGACGGGTTCCCAAATTTTTAGTGCTGCAGGTCAGTCATGTGGTCACATGGTTCCTCCCACCAGAAGCAGAAGTAAAATGGGCCCACACATGCACAAAATGCTGCTGTAAATGACAGCTGTGGGTGCATTTGTGGCAGTGTTTTGCGCATGTGCGGGGGAGTTTTACTTCCACTTCCAGGAGCGGCAAGGACAGTGAGGGCCAGATGATTTGGCACCATTGTAGTTTAGCGGGGGGGGGCGCCCCGGTGCTAATCCCTGGGTTGATTAAGACTCTGGAATATACTAAATAAGAAAAAGCAATAGCACAGTGAAAGAAAGAAGAATGGTTCTTTGAATCTGTACTGTTTATTGGTCATGATCTGGAAAAACACAGGTAGATACTGGGCATACCATGGCCATGTTCTGGCATCTAATAGAATGTTTACTCTTAATCTATGAGCAGAAGTAGGCAAACCCCAACACCTTCCATCTATTTTACTAGTACAGTAATACCTCGGATAAGGTTTACCTCGGATAACGCTAAAATCACATAACGTTAAGTAATCTATGAGCAGAAGTAGGCAAACCCCAACACCTTCCATCTATTTTACTAGTACAGTAATACCTCGGATAAGGTTTACCTCGGATAACGCTAAAATCGCATAACGTTAAGTAATCTGGGGAGGAGAATTGGATCGAATAACGTTAAGGTCCTATGGGATGGATCGGATAACAACTGCTAAAGCCTGTGCGGTTACAATGTATCTCTATGGAGCTTTAACGTTATCCGATCTATCCCATAGGATTTTAACATGCATCGGATAACACTAAAAATCGGATAACACCAAGACTTGTGGAACCAAGTCTTAGCGTTATCTGAGGTATTACTGTATGGAGAGCAGTCTCTATCCATGTGAGTTCATCACACAACAGAAAAGATGAGAAATCAGAAATTATTCTGGGTTCAAAGTATTGTTGCTGGAGGAACTACACTCAGTGGATGCTCCTGAGGCTCCTTTCATGTTCCTAAGATCTTTTTCCCACTGAAGTGGTCCCTATTTATCAACTTGCAATTTCTTGCTTTTGAACTTCTAGGTTGGTAGGAACTGGAACAGATGATGGGCACTCATTCCGTTATGCAGTACTCAGGTCTTTAAACTGCTAACCTGCTGACCTTCCAGCTAACAAGACCACCTTCTAGCTAACAAGGGTTCCTGATCATATGGCGATACAGTACAGCAATGCTGCTGCTACATCATTAAATATTGTGAAAGGCCACCATAAGCACCTCTCTTTAAGGAATACTGGGCATCTATTATGGTTGCAGCCTGGCAGTAATCCTGGTAGATTTATTCTCCTGGCAAGCCTGCTGTGTCTGTCTGCCTGTTTTCTCTTTCAAGGTAATTATGCAATTTCAGCCCCCAGCTCCAAACTTTTGATTGGTATTGCAACAGATTGCTTGCATTCTAACCCTCTGTTCCTGTTGAAAGCTGTTAGGTCTTGTGTTAGGACACAGAATGGGGTAGCAAGATGATCCAACACATCCTACCACTTTTCGCATTTTACACCCCCACCCCTCACACAATTCTTCCTTCTCCAGACCGCCTGCTGGCCTGAATGAAATTAAACAACATTCTTGCCAAATCAGTCAGCTACAGACCTGAGCATGGTGGTATCATCTTGAATGTCAATGTACATTAGGAACCAATATACACTTGAGGAGAGTGGAACAGAATAATGCCTGATTAATCCTACAATGGACTGTTTTCTCCTGTTGCATAATTGTAAGAAAACCTTTGCTCTAAATAGCCCAAGAGTTCAGGGGGAAAAATTTTTCCTCAGAGTGTAAACACATCCTTTCTTTTCACTCAAGCACTAGGGGCTGTGGTGTCTCAGTGGTTAAGAAGCTCGCCTTGTTAGCTGGAAGGCTGGCAAGTCGGCAGTTTGAGGCTCAGGTACTGCATGACGGACTGAGTGCCCGTCTCTGACCCCGCTCTTGAGGACATGAAAGAAGCCTCATTCAGGCGTTTCCTGAACGGGATTTCTCCTGCAAAAATCTTTTCAACCCAGAATAATTTGTGACACGAAATTATTATTATCATACTGTACTCAAGCACTGGTTTCCAGTGGAGGTAGTGAAGGGAGTTCACCTCCTAGTCAAAAAGTGGAGCAAATCACACATACAGGGGATCATGGATGTATTTATAGGAGGATGGTGAAGAAGCAAGCTTCAGGCTAACATCTTGAAAGAACCTGGATGGTCCCCCTCTGTCATTTACTCCTCTGCTTTGTTTTCTACAAAGTCCAGAAACCTTGTTACCTTGTGGTATAGCTGCAACAGCCCTGGTGGTGTGTCAGACACCGGCCATCTCAATTAAGGGCCCCTCCCTTCCAGTTCCTGGGATTCCTTGTCCCATTTGCAGGAACTGTTAACCCTTACCTTACTGCTGAGAGAGCCGGGCTGCTTAAAGAGAACTCTTACTATGCTCAGGCAATAGAGCAATCAAGGGAGGTCTTAGTAGCGAGGCCCAGTGTGTGCTGTTCGTGTGCTGACGATGAAAGAAACAACGGTCGGTGTCTGACATGGTGCAATGGTTAAACTGCTGTTCTGCAGCCAAAACGTTGTGAGTTCAATTCTGTGGGTAAAAAGGTTGACTCAGTTTTCCATCCTTCCGAGGTTGGTAAAATGCGTACCCAACATGTTTGGGGCTATACCTAAGTCTAATATCTACTGCTAAGTTGATTGCTAACAAGCAGCTTGACAGTGAGTAGTAGCAGCTGTCATCTGGTATCAGCAGGTGGCGGCCCTGATTTTACACTGTTCTGTCTCGTGCAATCAGTACTCACTCTCTGCCATGAGCAGGTGATACATAGCCAGGAAGAGAGAATGAACTGCATGTTGATGGGGTCCACTGACAACTTACTTGCTGAGAGAGTCATTGTCAGCTATCACTGCAGGTGAATGACAAGAATGAGAAATACCTGCTGAAGCTCAGGTGTCATGCAGGTGATCAGTGTGCAAGTGGGGATGGGGAATAGGAGACCTGTATCTGCTTAAGGGAGTAGAAGACATGGCAACATGGCTAGCAGTCACCTGACTGAGGATACAAATGGCTGCAGCAGTGGGAAGACACCACTGAAGCAAGGAGATAGTAGGGAAAAGGAGCACTTTAGTCATATAGGGACTGCGGTGGCTTAGTGGTTAAGACACTGAGTTTGACAACAAAAAGGTCAGTAGGTCAGCAGTTCAACACCTGAGTGCTGTACAATGGAGTAAGCTCCCATCTCTGTCCCAGCTCCTGCCAACCTAGCAGCTCAAAAGCAAGACATTGCAAGTAGAGAAATAGGTAACACTTCGGTGGGAAGGTAAACAGCATTGCGTGGACTCTGGTGTCTAGTCATGCCTGCCACACGTCCAAGGAAATGTCTTCAGACACAGAAGGCACTGACTGTTTGGCTATAAACAGATGAGCACCACACCCTAGATTCGGATACGACTGGCTTTCGAGCAAGGGCGAACTTTACCTTTAACTTTCAATCATGTAAGGGAGTCTTTATCCATGTGCCCATTATTCAAACTGCCAGCTACCCTGTGCCTGAAATCAATAAAAGCAGAGAAGGAGGGCATATTTGGGGGGCTGGAGAGAACATAGTTTTGTGGGCAGGGAGATCTCATTGGACAAGCAGTAGGGATTCTTCTGAGGCTTTGATTTTTATGAAATCCAGAGAGGAACTATACATTCATATTGGCAGGGGAGGCCAGGGGGAATAAATATGAACGCAAGAATTCCTTTTTCTTGTTTCTTCTTAAGAGTCTTGGACCAAGACATTATTTTCTGTGCTTCCTCCACTTGCGGTGGCAATGAGGGTAGAGGGCCACATGAAATATCTCTGCAGGCTGCACCTAGGCTGTAGGTTGCAAATGCCTGGCCAAGAGAGTGCACTGAGCACTATGTAGTGGTATATATATGTGATTGCTATTACTAAGAATCTGCTCCATCCCCTGGCAGATCAGATAGTAGGTTGGTGCAAAACATCCCTCTTGCAGTGGGAGAGGCTGAACCCATAATGGATCTTCTGTGTACTGTCTGTTAACCATGATATGTGAACCCAGAAAACTGTTTTCTAGACAGAGATTACAAAGCTACATAATCTTTTAGGCTAGATCAGATAACCTGTTTTAACTGAATCTAAGACCCTCAACAGGGGCCTTTTCAGCCACTCAATTGTCTAAGGCAGAAGTTCTCAACCTTTATAAGCCATGGGCTGGGTCATGCTCCCTCAGCCAGCTTCGAGGACTGGACAGCCATTTTGCCATCCTTCCACCACATGGCACTTCCAGGTGTGGTGGAGGTGGGCCACATGAAATGGGACCATGTGCTGCATCCGGCCCACAGGATGCATGTTGAAAATCCCTAGTCTAAGGAGAGGAACCACACAAATGTTTTTGCCCCAATGTTCATGTTGGGAAACAGACCTTGTACACTCTGAAGTCAGGGAATGGCTTGAACTATGCTCTCATTTAAGGTTTACCCAGCAAGCTGAAAGTGACGGGAGGGAATTCTTTCCATGGCAGCCCGATGAGTACAAGTCCTTCCATGTCACTATCAGCTGTAGGAAGGCGATGATGTCAATGGCTTTAGGGTTGCCAGGAGAGCAGGAAGAGACTTGAGCTTCTTTCCTCTCCTAGTGACCTGAAAGGCACTGCTGCTCTATTACCTCCATTAGTAGAGCAAAAGCAGCAGTGCTGATGGGAAGGAGAACGGAGCAGAAAGGAACACAATGTGCTCAGCATACATCCTGGGGCCTCATGAGGATTACAGACTGCATGCATGCTCTACTTTACAGAATCTTTTCCCTTAGACAAAACCTGTAAAGCAGTGTTTCCCAACCTTTGGTTTCTGGATTTTAATTCCCAGAAGCCTAAGTCAATTCCCCAAAGCAATTATCAGCCAATGTACTGACTTAGGCTACTGGGAATTGAAGTCCCCATATGGGGCATGGGCCCCACATTGGGAACCACTGCTATAGAGTGATTTGTTTGGTAGACACACACATAAAGCACTGCAAGGTGATCATTTCTGCACTGGCAGAAACATCAGTTCAGGAGGAAGATTGTAGTTTTTAAAATAGCTTAAAAACCTCATTTTTCCTACGCATGTGTTGTACTGTGTTAGTTCTCCTTTGAAATATTCTTCCCAATTATTTTTGAATGCAATGGTTCTTAAAGACAGGGTTTAATGAGACTAGGAAGGATACACTGGGAAAACTGACATTGCAGCCCAATTTGGGTTGTCAAGCAACCTTAATAAGCCCCATCAATTTCTTGGTTTCAAGCACTATTCTTTCCCCTTCTTGTTTTATTCTATGCCAAGAATATGGCTTCAAAGGAAAACACAATCGAATAACAAAAATACATTTTTAAATATTCTGTGCAGTTGTAGAGCTGTGTCAACAAGGATTATGATGATGGTGTAAATCTCTGATAGGAGTTTGATTCTGAATGCCTTTGCTTTTGCATGTCTCTAGAATTAGTACATCTGAACAATGGTTCTGGGTTAGATTTCTCCTACTATACTAGCTGTTTTGTTTTTAAAATGCAGGGATCATGGATTGATTGCTTGATACAGAGACCACTAAAACAGAGTATTTTCCTATTCTGGCATGAATTCCTATGCTCTCAACAGGTTGAAACAGTATGACAGCTTTGAATGCCTAGCCTAGTTTATCTTCCAGTAGGGACTGGTTGACATATTGTCAGCCTGTCAAGATCTTTTATTAACTCATTTTCCTTGTGCTTCCACCACAATGTCATAGTCTATAATTACCCCATTGTCAATGACATGAGAATGTCACAGAAGACTGTACATCTATGAGTGGAACGATATTTCTAGTATTACGACCCCCTCCACTGCACCATCACATTATAAAGATGGTGTGCATGCAGATGGTCTCTGGAGACACTTCCAAATAAATGATGATATAATGGCCAGTGGCAATTTCTTCCCCTGAGGTAGTAGACATTGCCTGCTTGAATACCTCCCTCTGTGGAGACTATGCACTTCAAAGCCTCACATCATAAACTAATGTAGCCAGTGGTCAGGACTGATTGGAGCTGGCATTCAACAACATACCTTGTTGGAAGATGAACAATGTGATAGAGTGAGCTTTCTAAAAGATGTTACCTTCTAGTAAATCAGAGTCTGGTGTTGATCAAACACTGGGCTGCATTCAGAAACACAGCCAGCTTGCCTGGTTTATTTAGAGAGAGATATCACAGCATTCTGGACCAACTGCATTCTGGACCAACTGCAGTCTCTGGATGGTTGTCAAGAACAGCCCCATGTAGAGTGCATTACAATAGTCCAAATGGGAGGTGACCAGGACATGGGTGACCATGAGCAAGGCCTCCCGGTCCAGGAGTGGGCACAATTGATTAATAACACACACTTGCCCAAAGGCCCTCCTGGCTATGACTGTAACCTGCTCCTGGAGCAGAACCTGTGAGTCCAGGAGGACCCCCAGGTTATGCACCTGGGCGGACTGGGGCAACAACGCCCCATCCCAAACCAGCAGTGATAATTCATTATGAGCACCAGGTCTCTTCACCCACAGCCACTCAGTCTTGCTGGAATTCAGCTGTTGTCCAGTTGTCCTCCATCCAGACCCTAACCGCCTCCAGGCAGCTGGTTAGGACCTTGACCGCATTGCTGGGATCACCATGGGCAGTGATATACAGCTGAATATCATCAGAATACTGATGATATCTCACCCGAATACTGATGATATCTCACCCTGCGGAATCGGATGATTTCACCTGGTGGTTTCATGTAGATGTTGAAGAGTAGGAGCGAGAGGACCGAGCCTTGTGGCACCCCACACGTAAGATGCCTCAGACTTGACCCCGCACCCCCCACCCACACCAACTGGGTCCGGCCACTCAGGAAGGAGGCGAGCCAGGCCAACACAGTGGTTTAAGTGGGAAGGTAACAGTGTTCCGTGCATTTCAATGACTAGTCATGCCTGCCACATGAAAATGGAAACGTCTGCAGACGCATACAGCGCTGGCGCTTTGACTGTAAATAGAGATAAGCACTGCCCCCTAGAGTTGGACACAACTGACTTTCAAGCAAGGGAAACCTTTACCCAAAGGTTGGATATACAGTCTGCATTCTGTTTTACAACCTACTCCTAACTTTACTGAAACTCTTCTGAACTCTACAGAAACTAATGACACTATATTAGTACTTATGTTTTTCCTCAAAGTAGGTTGGCAACTTCTCGAAATCTGCCTACATTGCTTTGTCTGTTTGCTGAAACCGTATGTTAATGAAGAAAATACAAATACAATCAATAGCTTTCAATTAAATTTTCCTTAAGTAGTTGGCACTACAACAACTGATAATTACTGTGCACAGCGTTTTGAAAAAGCCTTATTAGACTTGTTTATGTAGGATCACTCTTGGTATGTTAATAAACTATCATTACTATAGATGTACTTAGTCTTTGAACACACCTTAATGTAATCACAAGACTCAATTAATCACATGAGAGAGTTAAAATGAGTGACTTTAATCTTTATAAATTAAATGCTCATCTAAAATGTTTTCAAGCTTCAGGGCACATTTACAAAGTTTTTATGCCCTCATACTTTGCTGTTACCCTTCTTGTCTCTCAGCTAAACTGACTGGGGGTGGTGGTGGTCCTTATTTATTTATTGATCCAATTTGCATAGCTTCCCAACTCAAAACGATTCTGGGCAGCTCACAACATTAAAAACAGCAAAGCAGTCCAAAACATTAAAAACCCATAAAAAAACAATTTTAAAAACTACAAGGATTAAACGAACAAGGATTACCATATTTGCCGGCGTATAAGATGACTGGGCGTATAAGACGACCCCCCAACATTTCCACTCAAAATATAGAGTTTGTTATATACTCGCTGTATAAGTCTACCCCCTCTTCCGCACACCTTCCACACACCAAATAAAACGTAAAAGAACATCAGATTTGATTTCAACATGTTAATTTATATTCAAATGCTTATGACATGCAGAAAACTGTCACAAGGCTGTATGTTATCAAACATGTACAGTAAACATAAAACAGTGCAAGTGCAAAGTGGTACTTATTTATCTACCATATATACATGACTATAAGCCGACCCAAATATAACCCAAGGTACCTAATTTTGACCTTGAAATCCAGGAAAATAGATTGACCTGAGTATAAGCCAAGAGTGGGAAATGTAGCAACTGCTAGTGAGTTTCAGTAATTAAAATACAGTAATATTAATTATTTTATTGATTTTTTAGAACTGTACTTGCACCAGCCACTAGTGGTGGCGCTCCAGGTAAAGTGGGTGGGCAGGTCAATTGCACTGAGGCAGGAAGTGTTGCTCTAGCCTAGCCTCTTGCTTCCCCTGCAAGCATGGCTTTTTCCTCCATTTTGGGCAGAGCAGAGAGACAAGGGCAGAAGGTACCAGTAAATGAAACCCTTTCTTTTTCCCCACCAGTTTGAAAGGGAGACACAATTGTAATGTAGAGCTTCTTTCTTCATCTGGATGGCATGTAGAATGAGGTGGGCGAGCATCAGGAGGCCACTATGGGCAGTTATGTCTATCCCAACTGAAGTGCACCCGGCGTATAAGACGACCCCCCCCCTTGGAGGCAGGTTTTTCAGGGTGAAAAGTCGTCTTATACACCAGCAAATACGGTAAAAAGAGTGAGGGAGTGATGTTATTATTTTATCAGCCAGCAGGTGGGGGGTCACCCCATCACCGGTGCCCCATACCTGCTTTGCCAACCAGGTTTTTAGTTCTTTCCTGAAGGGCAGCAACTCCATCTGGAGTCGCAGCTCAATTGGCAGGAGGTTCCATGGGTCCAGAGCAGTCACAGAGAAGGCTCTCCTTCATCTTTCTAATTTTTTTCTCTAATATATGCTGATAATTGAGTAACGGCAATCTCCTGGTGGCCCTCCTGGGAAGTTACACTAGTACTGTACCTCGGGTAATGATGAGACTTGTTCCACAAGTCTTGTCGTTATCTGGTTTTTAATGTTGTGCGATGCACTGATCACACAACGTAAAAAAAAAAGCCCTGTTCCCTTTCCGAAGAGGAAAGGGAAGGGGGAGTGATCAGCCAGACTCTTTTGAAAGGGCAGTGGGGACTCCATGAGTGAAAAACCCACTGCCCTTTCCAATGAGGCAGGCAGATCACAGCGTGGGATCAGCTACTTGAGTTGGGGGTTAAAACAGGTGCACCCCCATTCAATCCCTCAACCCAAGCACTGATCGCATGCTGTGATCGCAGCGCCTGGGTAGGTCGGGAACAGCACGGATCAGGTCCCCCGACCTCCCCATAGCCAGCAGGGGTGTCAGAGAGCCTGAAATAGGTGGAAAAAATGAAAGTTTTTTCACCCATTTTGGGCTATCCGGCACCCTGCCGACTCTGGGAGGACAGAGGACCTGATCCACAGCTGCGGGGTGGCTGGGGAAGCCGACAGGGACTCTCTGTCAGCTTCCCTAGCCATCCGCCCCTGCCTCCACAGCTGCAGGGTGGCTGGAGAAGCCGACGGGGGAGCCCCCCCCCAGTCAGCTTTCCAGCCACCCCACCCCTGCCTCCGCAGCTGCGGGGTGGTTGGGAAGCCAAACGGGGAACCCCCATTTGGCTATCCAGCTACCCTGCTGCTACGAACGACTGCATCAGATAACGATATCAGATCGTTATCCAATGCAAATTTTTTTTAGAAATTTTGCATCGTTATCTGATTCTAGCGTTATCCGATGCAGTCATTATCTGAGGTATTACTGTACTTGCTCTCTGCTGTCTGCAGCCTGGCTTAGCTTTCTACCACCAGCGTAGATCTCCAGTGCTAAAAAGCTTTCCTTTTCAAATTGCTAAAAAAGATTCCTGGGGCTCGGTATGCCATGCTACAATTTGCTTATTTTCCCAAAAATAAAAGGAAACTACTAGACTGAATATTCTTGTTTAACAGGTTTTTGCTAGATGCAGTGCACTATGGTGTTTCACATACCCCATGGCAGAACACACGCTATCCTCTGTTTTACATGCATTATCTATCACCATGGTGGCGAACCTATGGCACATGTGCCAGAGGTGTCACTCGGAGCCCTCTCTGTAGGCACCCATGCAGTTGCTCCAGCATAGAGGTTGCCCCGCCCCTCTGCCCAGCAGCCCAATGGGAACGCTTCCTCCCTCCCCCAGCACAGAGTTGCCTCACCCCTCTGCCCAGCAGCCCAATGGGAGAGTTTCCTCCCTCCTGCTGCCTTGTTGGCACTTTGCGATAAATAAGTAAGTTTTGAGTTGCAGTTTGGGCACTCAGTCTCTAAAAGGTTCGCCATCACTGGTCTATCAGTTCACACACACACACATGGGTTTCCATAGCAGAGCCATGGAATGAAACCCAAGTCTCCTGAGCCCTGGGTTATTATTCTATCCTCTATACCAGGGCCCCCCCAATCGTCTTTGCACCATGGGCTGGTTTCATGCCATGGACCATTTGACTTTTGCAATAATGCATCACACTGCACTCAGGTGGGGAGGTGCAGCCCTGCCATAGTTAAGCAACATGGAGGAGGGGCCTGGCCACCTGCCTATCTGCTGTGTCTGAAGCCCTTACTCTTGCTCCATTTGCCAGGCAGACCCTACAGAGCACATTGACGGCAGAAGGCTGCCACCAGGGCTTCCAGCGCCACCCACCCTGGGGGCCTGGTGGTTGGGGACCCCTGCTCTACACCACACTGTCAGGATCTGAGGCGGCTCTAGTATTTACAGCAGGAGTTCTCAAACTTTTTAAAACTGGGGGCCAGGTCATGCTCCCTCAGACAGCTTTGGGGGCCGGATGGCCATTTTGCCCTTCCTCCACCACATGACACTTCTTGGTGTGGTGGAAGCAGTGGGGGGCCACATGAAATGGTGCCATTGGCCACATTTGGTCCATTAGCTGCAGGTTGAGAATCCCTTATTTACAGGATGAGTTCTCCAGAGGTAGCTTTGATGCTCCCGAATCAGACCCCCTGCCTGGAATGCAGCTCTCATGTTAGACCTCACTCTGTTGTCGTTGCTAGAACCTAGGGAAGGCTCTGGACCATCATAATCTCTATCTGGAGGCCCTGGGTGGTTTAGCTATAAAGATCCGGCTCTTTCCACTAGAACAGTGGTTCCCAACAGGGGGTACACAGCCCACAAGTGGACTCCAATTCCCAGAAACCTAAGTCAGTACATTGGCTGATCAGTGCTTTGGGGAATTGACTTAGGCTTCTGGGAATTGAAGTCCACAAACCAGCATTTGGGAACCACTGCACTAGAAGCTGCCTCAGTAATGAAGGATAGTGTGTATGCTGTTGCCTCGCTCCTGAACTATTGCTGGTTCCTGCCTTGCTCCTGGTTCCTGCCTCCAAAGATCTCCTGCCCTGTCCCTGTGGACAGTTGTTGTGCCTTGCCTGGATCCTCATTCCTTGAACACCATCCTTGCCCTGCTCTAGGCACCGAAGGTACTCTGGCTCACATGCTCTCTTGGTCACCTGATTTCTGGGTTGCCTGGACTATACCCTGATTTCTGGACTAACCCTGTATCCTTCTCTTCTTTGGGTTTGATTTTGGACTTGGAATCTGGACGGTAATACAGTTACTGTTTGGTCTGTTGCCCTGGTGTTTGTGTTACTTGCCACTTGCCCACACCCCAGACCCTGGTATTGGCTTGGGTACCCACAATAAATGTAGCCTCTTAAAATTAAGTCTCCAATCTAAGGTTGGGCAATATGTGGTTGTCGTAGCGCAATTTCCATTAGTCTCAGCTAGCATAGCAAATGATGAGGATTCATGGAAGGTGCAACCCACAGATATCTGGAGGGCCAAACATTTCTGACCCTTGGCCAAACACTTAATTCAGGCCCTAATTTCTTTCTTTCAAAATATCCCATAAAACATACCCGTATATGCTCAAATATAAGCCAACCCGAATATAAACCGAGGTATCTAATTTTGACCTGAAAACCCAGGAAAATAGATTGACCTGAAGAGGAAAAGCCGCGGGACGGGTGGCGAGAGGACTCATGCCCCCAGCCCAGCGCCCCTTCGGCCATTCCTGCTCGGCCGGAGGGAAAGGAAAAAGTAAAGAGAGGGAGAAGAAGAAAAGCCACGGAACGGCAGCAGTGGCAGGTCGGGCGGAGAAGAGGAACGCGCCGCCGACACACACCTCACTGCCGTCACAGCAGCGAGGAGAACCTCGGCGGGCACCGGGCAGCTAGCAGGGTGAGGGAGACCGAACGGCTGAGGAGGGACTTCACAAACAACACAGGCGCTGCCGATGCAAGACCACCAGCAGGCACCGGGCAGCTGAAACTGACTGAATGCATGGGATAAGTAATTCATCTACACTAATGTAGCTGACTTTAGGTACTTTAGTAGAGACTTATAGTGAACTTACAGTAGAGACTTGATATATTGGACTTCATAACAAGGATACTTAGAAACTCTTGACTTATAACTACATATAACCAACACTAATTAGCTTACTTTTCAGTCTGATACTGTTTAAACTGTTATAATGTGCATGATAATACCTTGTTTTAAACTGTGATAACATGTATGAGGAGAGGATACTGATGTAGAAACTGGCAAACCAACGTCAGGAATTTTGCCAAGAGAACCCTATGGACCAAAACAAAAGGCAAAACAAATGGGGCAATTTAGATGAAACAGGATGCTTAGCACAACAGATCAAAAGAAGGGGAGGGACAGGAAAGGGGGAAGAGAAATACAGTGTTGCAAGGAACAATACTGTATAGGGACATGGAATGTGAGATCTATGAACCAGGGAAAACTGGAAGTGGTAAAAAAGGAAATGGAAAGAATAAGCATTGACATCTTGGGAATCAGCGAGTTAAAATGGACAGGAATGGGCGAATTCAGCTCTGGAAACCATCATATCTACTACTGTGGACAAGAAAACCTCAGAAAAAATCGGAGAAGTCATAATTGTCAATCAAAAGGCGACAAAAGCAGTAATGGGATATACAGTAATCTCAAAAATGATAGAATGATGTCAGTCAGAATACAAGGCAAGCCATTCAATATCACTGTAATCCAAATATACGCACCAACCACTAGTGCAGATGAAGCCACAATTGACCAGTTCTATGAAGACTTAGAACACCTCATAGAACAGACACCAAGAAATGATGTACACATTATCATAGGAGACTGGAATGCCAAAGTAGGAAATCAAAAAGTAAATGGAATAACAGGCAAGTTTGGTCTTGGAACACAGAATGAAGCAGGCCAAAGACAGAGTTCTGCCAAGATAACACAATGGTCATAGCAAACACTCTCTTCCAGCAACACAAGAGGAGACTTTACACATGGACATCACCAGATGGCCAACATCGAAACCAGATTGATTACATACTCTGCAGTCAAAGATGGAGAACCTCCATACAGTCAGCAAAAAGAAGACCAGGAACAGATTGTGGCTCAGATCACAACCTACTGATTGCAAAAGTCAGGATTAAACTAAAGAAAATAGGAAAAACCATTAGGCCAGACAGATATGACCTAGACAACATTCCTTGGGAATACACAGTGGAGGTATGGAACAGATTTAATGGCTTGGACCAGATAGACAGAGTGCCAGAAGAATTATGGACAGAGATGCGGGACATCATACAAGAGGCAGCAAGAAAAACCATACCAAAAGAAAAGAAGCGTAAGAAAGCTAAGTGGTTGTCTGATGAGGCTCTCAAAATAGCAGAGGACAGAAGGAATGCAAAATACCAAGGAGAAAGGAAAAATACAGTCACTTGAATACAGAATTTCAAAGAAAAGCAAGGAGAGATAAGGAAACCTACCCGAACGAACAGTGCAAAGAAATAGAGGAAAACAATATCAGGGGTAGGACTAGAGATCTTTTCAAAAAAATTGGGGAACTCAAGGGAACATTTAAAGCAAAAATGACCATGATAAAAGACAAAGATGGCAAGGAGTTAGCAGATGCAGAAGAGACTAAGAAAAGATGGAAAGAGTACACAGAGGAACTCTACAAAAAGGACCTCAACACCCCTGATAATCACAATGATGAGAACATTGAACGTGAGCCAGACATTCTAGAGAGTGAAGTCAGAAAGGCCCTAAAAAACACTGCAAACAACAAGTCCAGTGGAGTTGATGGTATCCAAGTTGAACTTTTCAAAGCCCTACAAGATGATGGAATCAAATTATTGCATTCTATATGCCAGAAGATTTGGAAAACACAACAATGGCCACAGGATTGGAAAAGATCTGTATATGTCCCACTACCCAAAAAGGGTAATGCCAAAGAATGTTCAAATTATCGAACAATTGCGCTCATCTCTCACGCTAGCAAGATGATGCTCAAGATAATACAGGATAGACTGCAACAGCATGTTGAGAGAGAATTACCAGAAGTGCAGGCGGGTTTCAGAAGAGGCAGGGGGACTAGAGACCACATCGCCAACATAAGATGGATCATGGAAAAAACAAAGGAATATCAGAAACAAGTCTACTTCTGTTTCATTGATTACACTAAGGTTTTTGACTGTGTCGACCACAACAAAATGTGGCAAGTAATTAAAGAGATGGGAATACCGGAACACCTTATAGGCCTCATGAGAAACCTGTACATGAATCAAGAAGCAACAGTTAGGACAGAAAATGGAATGACGGAGTGGTTTGGAATAGGAAAAGGAGTAAGACAAGGATGCATTTTGTCACCCTGCTTATTCAACTTGTACACAGAACAGATAATGCACAATGCAGGGATGGAGGAATCACAATTTGGGATCAAAATTGCTGGAAGAAACATCAACAATTTACGATATGCAGATCATACCACCCTAATGGCAGAAAGTGAGGAGGACCTAAAGAAGCTCCTGTTTAGGTTGAAAGAAGAAAGTGAAAAAGCTGGCTTGAGACTCAATATCAAGAAAACCAAGATAATGGCAACAGGCCCTATCAGTCCCTGGAAAATAGATGGGGAAGAAGTAGAAGCAGTGACAGATTTTACTTTCTTAGGATCAAAGCTCACTGCAGATGGAGATTGCAGCCATGAAATAAAAAGGTGACTGATTCTTGGGAGGCAAGCAATGAAAAACCTGGGGAGCATAGTGAAAAGTAGAGACATCACATTGCAAACAAAAATTCGCATAGTCAAAGCAGTGGTATTCCCTGTGGCAATGTATGGTTGTGAGAGCTGGACCATTCGGAAAGTTGAGCGCAGAAGAATAGACGCCTTTGAGATGTGGTGTTGGAGAAGGGTTTTGAGAGTCCCCTGGACAGCGAGGAGAACAAATAGGTCAATCTTAGAAGAAATCAACCCTGACTGCTCATTAGAAGGTCAAATAATAAAGATGAAGCTAAAGTACTTTGGACAGCAGATGAGAAGAGAGGATTCACTTGAGAAAGCCTTGATGCTTGGAAAGGTCGAGGGCAAAAGAGGAAGGGGCCGGCCCAATATGAGATGGCTAGATGGTATTGTAGAGACAATGGGCACAGAGCTGAGCGAGTTGAGGGGGATGGTGGAGGACAGGAGTGCCTGGCGGACAGTGGTCCATGGGGTCGGAGAGGGTCGGAATCGACTGTGCGACTGAACAACAACAAAATAAGTCAAGGGTGGGAAATGCAGCAGCTGCTAGTGAGTTTCAATAATCAAAAAGCATGAAAATATGGTAAAATTAATTAAATTGTTGGTGCATCTCAATCTGGCGCGGTCTTGGGACCCTCATGGTCATTGACCCGAGTATAAGCTGGGTCCCATTTGGGGGGCTCATTTTTGGGGCTAAAAAAATGCAGCTTATATTAGAGTATATATGGTATATAGAAGGTAATTCCCCCGAACAGAAGAGTGGGATCTGAAAACATTGGCTAGGGTTGTCATAGGATTGCTAAAATAGTTCTTGGGAATATAATTTCCTATGATCTGAGGTACTGGAGATTCGAAGGGCTAGTTTAACACTGTTACCAGTCCATCCTGGTGCTTAGCTGCTGCTAATCATGTCTATGCATAATTTAGCAAATCAGTACAGAAACATATAATATCTGCTTTAAGAGGGAATTGCCACTGTAAACAATTATTTACCTTTTCTGCACTCAAGAGTGCAGAAAAACAAAATAAGTAGATCAGATCAATATTCTCAAATGAAATGCTACTAACTTTTTAGGGATATTCACAAAATTCCTTAACTGGTGGTCATATTGATGCAGCATGATTTCACAGTTTCCCCCATCAATAAACCTACTCATGGTTTATCGGGCCTATTCCTCAGGAAAAGTAGTAGGATTTCATCCTTCTATCCAACCAAAGCCTTCCCTTCTTCCTTACCCAGTTCTAGGCTGAAGAGCTACTACATAACAACACATAGATTTTTTTCCCCTTGAGCCACACTGCATGTGTGTGTGTATATACACTACAGAAAATCTGTCAAATTTGAAAAAAAAATGGACGGCTGTTTCAACTGCAACATATCAGCATTCTTCCCCATCAACTGATCCATCACATGACAGAAAGGATTCATGGGGTAACACTTACACCTTTTCTCTTTGTAATTCTTTTTCAAAACTTGTGTTTGGAGAACTGTTAAAAATCCTACAAAGCAGCTCCTGCAGACATGATCACTGGTACAGTATATCACAATGGAAAAGAAATTCCTCTTGAAAGTATACACAAAGAGCTGCCAATTATGCCATTATTAAAGTTTATTTTGAAATCCAGATTGAGCCAACCAGTCCATCTGCACTAATTTCTAGACTTTCAAGCATCAGGGTGTTAAAGATCATACATTTTAGAAATGAATTTTCAGTATAAATTGAGGTAGGTAATTGCAGATAGATAACTAAAACTGACATAATTTAACTACTGAAAATGTAGGAGTGAAGTACACTAACAACTCTATTAAGCATCAGTTAAAAAAAACAGCAAGATACCACAGATGTAAAGCTGCAACAATCACTGTGTCACAGAAGCGACCAGGTAAAGGCAAATGCTGAAACATAAATCTCTGTCATTGTAAGTCTGGCCATGTTATCCTGCTATGGTAATAGAGTAGACCATTTTGCCAGTGACTCAATGCTGAGTGTCAGGCAGCAGGTAACTAACCTGAAAACCCAGAGGACTAACGGCTTTGGATGCCAAAGTCCACAGGGAAGGGTGATGGTCCTCAGGTGGATTCATCGACTGCAACTTTTACCCGAGAATTCATTTTTTCCCTGAAGCAGGAAAAATGTGACTGGCGTGAATTTGTTTAAGGTGGATCCCAGCTTACGATGAAGTGACCCACACACTATGATCTTGAAGCCATCTCCCACGGCACACATGAAGCACGGCATGCAGGATTGAACACCAGGATTGCAATGGACTGCCGCAGCCTTGAGGATATGGACAAGGTGAGTCTTCACAGCCAGTCTATCTGGCATGGCCTCTTCTGCCTCCATGACCGTCAGGAATCAGAGTTCCTCCTCCATTCATTTTGCCGTTGGGCCTAAGATGATGGTTTCCAGTGGCATTTCCTCCACTGAGGGGGACCATCACCCCACTTAAAGGGGCTTATCTGCCCATAGCCATTGACCCCTTTAGGCAGTCAGGTTATTTAACCACCAACTAACACTCAGCATTGAGTCACTGGCTGTATGGTCTACTCCATTACCATAGTGGTAAAACAGATTAAATCCCACTGGAATCCATCTGGATGGAGGGCAGAAGCTTCATCAATACTGGACTGGGGCTGAGGAGGACTTTGCATGCCAAAAGGGCTCAGGACCAGAAAGTGACTTGCAAAACTGGATCAGTGGTACAGGGATCATGCTGTGAAGTGGAAGGCAGATAAAAGGCCACTGCATTATATTCTCAGAACAGTTTTCATGGCTGATCACCATGAGGATTGCGATTGCCTATATTCAGATTTGGCAGAAAAAGCATCAGGGAGGACGCCCATAAAGGAGCAGCAGCATTTTATGAACATTGCTTTAGAAACATCTTTTACAAATCTAACACTTAACTACCACAGTAAGAAATCAATCAGCATTTTTTTAAAAAACACAAGTGTGTTTATTCTCTGAAGGCAAAAAGGGTTGAAAAGTGGCTCCTGGAGAGGCAGATCTTCAATGATTAAGACCTCTAACAATGCAAGTATGAGCTTAGAAGGCCCTTCATTACACTTTCCCGGCTATTTCTAGTACGCTCCTCAGCATGAGTCATCCACAAGCTTTTAAAATAATATGTGCATAAAACCCTACCCATATGTTGACTGAAATTTTAAAATAATCTCTGGTTTTGCTCCATAAGAAAACTCTTAGCAGATACAGACAAGGTAGCTGGATTCTTTTACTTAGAATTCAGAAATTAAACAGCATGTATTCTTGTATTCTGATTCTGTTGCATCACCAATCAGAATCCTAATTGATATGGAGGCCTACAGACTGCATCACTACTGAAAATTGGCCTTGGCTTCCTTGGGGACACATGCAACATAATGTGCCCCAGAGTGATTATTGAGACTCAATAGAAACTTAGTCTAAAGGCTAAATCAGGGGTTCTCAACCTTTTCAAGACAAGGGCCGGGTCATGCTCCCTCAGAGAGCTTCAGGGGCCAGATGGCCATTTTGCTTTGCCTGCCACACATGGCACTTCCAGGTGTGTCAGAGGCAGTGGGAGGCAACATGAAATGGTGTCATGGGCCGCATCTGGCCCCTGGGCCGTAGGTTGAGAACCCCTAGGCTAGATTAATCCTTCATGGCACTGGGTCCACATATTACACATGATTGGTATTCCACTGCTTTTATAATTGCGGCGAGTAACATGGCAACAGAATACAGTAATACCTCGGATAACGCTAAGACTTGGTTCCACAAGTCTTGGTGTTATCCGATTTTTAGTGTTATCCGATGCATGTAAAAATCCTATGGGATGGATCGGATAACGTTAAAGCTCCATAGAGATACATTGTAACCACACAGGCTTTAGCAGTTGTTATCCGATCCATCCCATAGGACCTTAACGTTATTCGATCCAATTCTCCTCCCCAGATTACTTAACGTTATGCGATTTTAGCGTTATCCGAGGTAAACGTTATCCGAGGTATTACTGTACTGGAAAGAAAAGCTCCTGCATCTGTCTGATATGCGGAGTGTAGTCATGTAATGTCTTAAGCAGATGAAAACACAACAGTTGACCAATCGTCTTCTTCCATGTTTAGGCCAGACACGAAACTGCCAAAATGAGACCACCTTTTGGTGAATTCATTCTGCAGTTCTTTTTACCTGACTTAGCATGAGAGATATTAGCTGGCAATACAAGGTTGCTGTTACCAAGGTACAACTGATTGTGGTTCAAAAATACCACAATCTTCAAGGTGGCTCTTTCTCTGTACCCCAGTTGACCAGTAATACCGCTCCATTTCTTTTCTTTGTACCATTAACAGTGTTTTTGGTGACACGAAAGTTCTCCCATGGTTCCCAAAAGTTCAAACAACAGCCCTGCTCAGATATTCTAAAGAGAATTAACTTGAAACACAAAAGAAGGGGAGCAGGATAACTTCACCCTTTCCACCACTGCATTCTTCCTATGTAGCACAATGTGCTGTCAAAGAGAATCTTGGGCTTTATATGCAATTCATAATGTTTTAAAAAATCACAGGTTACAAATTCATGAAGATGCTACCCTTGCAGGGTTTATTTCTCTAAAACTGGAAGGATGAGTCCCAAACAACTAAATGTGATCGTTAATTAAAACACAGACATGCAAGAGTAAGGTGGTGGTGTCCAAAATGCTGTTGTAAGAAAGAAGAGTGAAATAACATTAAACACATATAGCAACTTTCTGGAGGAAGACTGCGAATAAAGAGCCTTTTCTTTCCCCATAACTATGTTTCTACTGACATATCAGTTCTAAACTTCTACTCATTCATTCATTTTCGTGTCAGAGATTATTCTGGGTTGAAAGGATTTTTGCTGGAGAAACTCTGCTCAGGAGATGCCCAAATGAGGTTCCTTTCATGTCCCCAAGTGCAGCTCTCGGGTATCAAACCCCGACCTTCCACTGATGTGTAGAGATTGGTTTTTATATGTTTCTTAGAATCTTTAAGCAAGGAGAAATTTCATTTTAGCCACTACAGTCACACCTGTATTCAAACAGCACTACATCTTCTTTGGAAGACAGAACAAAAAAAGGTCCTTGAAAAGTGTATTTAGTGACAAAAGTACTCCAACATTTAAAACACAACCAGAGCCAAAAGAGAGAGAGAGAGAGAGAGAACTGAAATCTAGCAAGCTTTATGCTGAATGCTCTAGACCAGTGATGGCAAACCAGGTGTTCTTGGACCTCAACTACCAAAAGCCCAAGTCAGCACTCCAGCTGATCAAGGCTTCTGGGAATTGAAGTTCAGGAACACCTGGAGTGCCAAGGTTCACCATCACACCTATAGACTGTTTGAATGAGCCTGGCTGTCATGATCCATCTCCCCTCTTCACCATGGCAAAACTGTCTGGCCACAGTGATTTCCTGAAATACCCTGTCAGATACTGCTGATGAGAACAAGCGGTGAGTGACTCACCCACACGCCACTTCTCACCTTACATATCAAGTCCATTCCCTGGAGAGCTCTTCTCACACAAAGAGCCTCATCATGGAGCTATTCAGCTGGAGAGTGCTGAAAAGGCAGAGCTGAAGTGGTACACTGCTCAAACATATTGGACCTTAGAAGCTAACAACACCTCCATCAAGGAGCCTTCTTTACTTTCTTGTCTGTCTACATAAGATGTCACAGCCAACAAAAAAGAACAGCCCCGTCTTTTCTCTAGAAGTTAACAGCCATGGGGAAGAAGGGCAAATACACTCTTTAGGTATTTACCATATAAAATAGCATGCATGTGTATTTATTACACACACAAAACAGACAGACAGATAGATACAATTAATAGCCCACCTGGTACATTCAGTTCTGGGAAAGATGGCTTTTAAAACATTCATGACCTTAATGCAGGAGTGGCCAACCTATGGCCCATGGGTTGGACCTGGACCACAGCACCATTTTATGTGTTCCACCACTGCCCTTGCCGCTACCAGAAGTGGATGTGTTTATGAAAGCCATAAAATGCACCTGTGCATGTGTAAACACGCCAGCACTTGCCATAAACATTGCCATACATGCACCCGCAGCTGTCATAAATATGTTTACAGCAGCCTCTACAGCAGGAGAAAGTTCATGGTCCGGCCCACAGCAAAAAAAGGTTGGGAATCCCTGCCTTAACGGATGGTGGCAAGTAGCATTGCTTGTTGACAGAAAACTAAAATTAAATTGCAAACACATCGCAGGGCAAATGGTATTTTTCAACAGGGCAGGATAACAAGCAACACAGGAGCCGTGAAACCTCCTCTGGCAGTTATCAGCTGTCAAAACAATGATACGGCCCATTCCACATTATACACAAGAGATCTCGTAAGGAGATCTCAGAGGAGTAATAAAGCAAAGAGCCCAAAGCTGTAACTGAACACATCAAGTCTTGCAATATATTTAACTTTATGCGGGGAGTTTAGAACCTCTTTTCTCCTCAAAACTTCAGTGCCTTGAAGATGTATAAGATCCTCCAAAGGTTGCCAGCCTGATGGGAACTGCACTTCCAATTAAATCTGGACAGTCACAGGTTCCTGCTATTGTTGTTCAAACTGTGGACCATACGGATTCCTCTACCACTCTTTAACAATAATAATCACGTGCTACCAGGCTGATTCAAATTGATCACAACTCTTTCGGGGGCTTTCTAGGAAAAGAGAAGTGGTTTACCATTCCCTCCTTCTATGGGTGCCCTGGGACTGCACAGCCTTCTCAAGTCTCCACTGGCGGCCTCTTCTCACAGAAAATACACCCAGGAACTAAATTCTTGCCCAGTGGCTCCACAGTCATGTTCTCCAACTCACTAAGCTGAAAACATCTAGAGAGTCACAGGTCCCCCAACACTGTGGACTATGCAGCTTTCTCTAACACTCTTTAATAATAATGAGGATCACGCATCATCAAAACATTATTTAGCAAAGTCAAATGTATACCTACAACACAGGTGATGTGGGTTGGTGTAGACAAATTTTTATTAAAAACCCTTTTTAACATGCATGGCTTTTGGAGTAGGTTCATTGGAATGGCCCAAAAAGCACAGCAACAACCAATGCTATGCAAATACAATGGTGGGAATGACCTAGCCACATACTAGCTAAAATCAAGTAGTAAAATCATAGCCAAAGTAGGCCTACTGAACGATTGGTGATTTAGTAAGTACAGTTGTACCTCGCTTAAAGAGCACAATGTGTTCCACAGGATTGTTCTTTAAGCACATTTGCTCTTTAAGCGAAACACCATTGCAAATGACCAATGGGGGGGGGGATTGCGAACCCCGATTTATTTGTTAAGTGAGTTTTTGGTTGGTTTTATTTGTTAAGCAAAGCGAACATTCAGATAAATTTCTGCTCTTTAAGTGAGTTACTCTTTAAGCAAGACACTCTTTATGCGAGGTTTGACTGTACTCTGCAATTTCCACTGATTCAGTGGTCCTATTCTAGTTGCAACCTACTGCTAGGTTTCAACCACTGTCTCACTTAGTATTTATTTAAATCCTTCTATCTGTTTACATTATAAACCAATTATTTGCTTTCTTCACTACAACCAGTACCTTATTGCACAGGTTTGTAAATCTGAATTGTTAAAGAACAATTCCCCAGTGAGAACTGTGTGATTGTGGAAAACCATTTTCCCACCATCAAAGCTATTTTCAGAGTTCATCTAGCGGAAATGATTTTATTTTTCAGGTCATTTTGCAAAAGATTACACACAAGCTGTGCTCCCACTGCAGTGTGCAGCCAGATTTCATAGTGGGCCTCAAGGACTTTTAGATTATCATTTTCCTCTGATTACAGAATGATCCTGGCAGGATCTGTTTGCAGTTGAATGTTGCCCTCAGGCACTGCTGTGCCAAAAACCCAGAGCTCAAAATCAAGGCTAGATTGATAAACCTGACTAATTAGAGTCCCTTGCCTACATTTCTGGAAATGTGACTGCGGTGGCTCAAGTGGCGAAGATGCTTAACTCGACGATTCTAGAGTACTGCACAATGAAGTGAGGTCCCATCTATGTCCTAGTAACTGAGACTCTTTCTCCAGCCTCTCTTCAGAAGCCCCACCCCACCCCCCACCTGGATGGCTAAGCCCCTTAGCAAGCCGGGGGGGGGGGTGTTTCTGAAAAAGAGCTAGGAAAACTTTTCCCCTGATTTTTTTAGAAACCTCCATCTGGATTGCTAAGGAGCTTAGCAATCCAGGTGGGGGCGCCCAGGTAGGTCAGGAGACATCAGAAACAGCGGGGATCTGGTCTCCTAACCTACCCAGAGGCGGCAGGAGTGCCAGAGAGCCTGAAATGGACAAAAGAAAACTCTGTCTCTGGATATGTCAGGGGACCCAATCCCCGCTGTTTCTGACAGCCGGAGTGTTGGGGGGAGAGATCACACTCGTGCACATTTTCTCACCCAACACCCCGGCAGTCCCAGCATGTGATCAGATCGCTGGTTTGGTTGGGAGGAGAATGGGCGCATGTGCTCTCCACCCCAACCAAACTGCTGATCTGTGCAGAGATCTCTCCCCCAGAGCCCGCAGGTCTGGCCTCTAGCTCTGCAAGCTTTGGGGCAGAGATCAACGTTGGGGAATTCCAGGCAAAAGTTTGCACTGCACAACGTTATGTTAACGTCGTGCAATGCAATTGTTTGCCTCAAATTCCCTGACATTATCCGATTTTAGCATTATGCGATGCAAACACTAACCGAGGTATTACTGTAATTCACAATCAGAGGGCACTTCAGATCTTGAATAGCTGTTGGTTGCCATGGTTGTGAATTATCAAATGCAGTGATGGAGTTTCACTTTTGCCAAAGTCACCCAACTGTAGGGTTGGCCAACCTTGGTGCTCCTGCTGTTCTTGGACTTCAATTCATAGAAGCCCTGATCAGCACACCTGCTGATCAGGGCTCCTAGGAACTGAAGTCCAGTAACACCTGGGGTACCAAGGTTGGCCACCCCTGCCTACAACATTGATCCTTATATTGGGCATTATTTTACTCATGTTACTGCAGCTACTACATCATGGCATTTCAGCATTAAACAGGGACTTGCACTTGCAGAAGCTAAATGCAAATAAGAACTAATAATCCTCTGGCAGCCCTTTCCAATATCAAACCTCTCCAGATGATTGAGCAAATAAAGCCAATGTCCCTAGCAAGTGGATGTAATGTAAGAGAGTTCTAATCTTACATCAGAAAGTATCCGGGGGTGGTGGTGGTGTCATTTTAACAGAATGAATTCTTAAGCTCAAAGTGGGTAGTTTTAAGTATCCAAGTGTAATTTTGTAATTGTTTTATGACATACACTGATGAAATTGATGTATTTGTTGTTATTTTGCTGTTTTGCTGAAGTTATTGTGCTGTTTTGCTGAAGTTATTTTGCAGTTTTGCTGCATTGTAATATATTGTATTCTTTAGTGTATTTAATTTTAAATGTATTGTGATATATTGTGATTGCTGTTAGCCTTCCTGAGTCGCATAGTCAAGTAGGGTGGCGTACAAGTCCAATAAATCAAATCAAATCAAGTGTCTTGGACTACAACACACAATCCCCAAACATTGACTGTGTTAAATAGGGCTGATTGAGTTTCTAGGTTAAAATATCTAAAGAGCTGAAAGACTCTCCACATATACTATAAAAAGATTCTGAAATCTGCCCCCCCCCCCCAAAAAAAAAAAACACTACTAGATGATAGAGCTGCATCACATTATTTTTATCTTCTTCCAAAGTTGACACTTGGGAACCAAAGAAAACTTCCATTGTGGTTAGATTCTAAGATGTATAAGCAAGGTAAAATATTAAGACATGACATTTATTTTCATAGTCTGGACAGGAAATCTCTCAAAGAAACCACATACTCTAAGAATAAGTGCACTATGAAGAGAAGATAAGCAAGTCACACACACCGATATTGAAGTGATAAAAAGAAATTGCACTTTGCTACTACGTATTTCATTTTTTTTAAAGGAGGGCTTTCACTTAGGCTTTGGAAAGAGCTTGATATTAGCAGGAAAAACAGTCAAGTGAGATCCAAAGCCTGGCAGCTAATCAAAACACTCAACATCAACACATAATTCTGGCAAAAAGTATGGCTACTGCTGGAGTCTGAAAGCTAGACTAGGTGGATTTTCCTTCTTAGCCAGAAAAAAAACAGTCTTGTGTTCCAGCAGTGTAACAGAAAAAGAATATTAATAATAAAATAGACGACCACTTCGGTGGAAAGGTAGACAGCGTTCCATGCGCCCTGGTGTCTAGTCATGCCTGCCACATGACCACAGAAACGTCTGCAGAAGCAGACAGCACTGGCTCTTCAGCTTTGAAACAGAGATGAGCACTTGAACCCTAGAGTTGGGTACGACTGGCATTCAAGCAAGGGTGGCCTTTACCTAGATCAGGAGTGTCTAAACTATGCCCTGTGGGCCAGATGTGGCCCATAATGCCAATTCATCCGGCCCATGATGCCCTAATCGGTCTTGGAAGTGAAAGTAAAACATGCCTGTACTTCTGCTTCTGGGACGGATGAGGGCATAATGGGCTGGATGAACTGGCATCAAGGGCCAGATCTGGCCCACAGGCCATAGTTTGGGCAACCCTGACCTAGATGACTCGCAGAGTGCGTACGCAAAATAGAACAAAAAAGAGAATGAATAAACTCTAATTTAATTACAGTTCTGAGCATTGATTCCTGGATTAAATTTAGTTTTCAGAGTACTGTACCTCCCCATCTATCCAAGGCGTAACTCTACCTGAGGCGTAACTCTGAACTTTGTTTCCCTATGTGGAAAATAATAGGGAGGACTTGGGAGCACTGGTGACAGGAACTCCCCCTGATCCTTAAGCTTTTAATCAAAATTGTGTTTTCCTGAGCTAGTGAAAGTTATTTCTAAACTTAGAGCCTCATTAGAAAAGGCAGGTTGAAAAGCAGGACTTGGGATCCACCTGTCTTGCACTTGAAATCCCACTCTCTTCCTTACATGTGATTCAATGACAAACTCAGTTCTGCATGCAACTCTGTTGCCATGTCATCTTGCCTTAACTCTGTGCATGATTGTACACACTTTGTGAGATTGCAGTAAGTTGATTTCTAAGGATGAGCTGAAATATTTTCCAGCAGCTTAATCGATAGATTCTCAAAAGCACATTTACAGCTCTCTCTAATGGGGTACACAGAAAGAGACTCCTCAAAGGTTGTGGTATTTTTGAACCACAATTGGGTGTTCCCTGGTTAACAGCAACATTGTGTTGCTGGTGAATCTTTCTCACATTAGGTCAGGCGAAAGGAACTGCAGAAAGAACTCACCAAAAGGTGGCTTCATTTTGGCAGATTCACATCTGGCCTAGACACAGAAGAAGCAGCAGCTCTCTTTAATAATTGTTTAGGCCTATGCTGCCCTCGCCGCTCCCAGAAGCGGAAGTAAACTGCACATGCGCAGGTGCAGAATGCATCCACGCATGCACAAAATGCTGCCATAAATGACCCACAGCTGTCATAAACATGGCTTAATTAACATAGTTAGCTCTAGATAGCCTAAACCAGGGATGTCCAAACTTTTCAGGCCGTGGGCCATTAATGTGGTTGAGCCTGCCAGTTGTCATTTATGGCAGTGTTCAGCACATGCACAGGTGCGTGTTGCTTCCAGTGGGAGGAACCACAATACCGGCATGCTCAACCACATTAATGGCCCACAGCCTGAAAAGTTTGGATATCCCTGGTTTAGACTATCTAGAACCAACTCTATGTTAATTAAAATGCCTACATTCCTTGTTAAAGTGAGGAGAAAATGTAAAGTAGATAGCAGGCTTTACATCCTGTTTGAACAAAGCAAATGGGGAGCTAAATTCCCATCATCCATTGTGATTTTATACCAAGAGTCCATTTATCTATTCTGATCTCACAGATCCAGGTTATCCTGCTATGATAATAGAGCAGACCCTACTGCCAATGACTCAATGCCGAGTGTCAGGCAGTGGTTAACTAACTTAACAATCCTGAGGACTAACAGCACTGGGTGGCAAATTCCACAGGGCTCAGGACCAGAAAGTGACTCACAGAACTGGATCAGTGGTACGGGTATCGCAAAGAAGGCCACTACATTATATTGTTCCCAGGACAATCTTCATGGCTGATTGCCATGATGACAGCCAATGTTCATAATCGGATATGGCACCTGAAGAAGATCTCACACCAGTTCCTTTCCAATTCAGAATTATCTAGCAAGATTTAGATTCTGAACATTGAAGAATGTTATGCCTCTCAATACGCCGTGACACAAGCTTGAAACTTTTATCCTCCTAGACCAGGGGTGGCCAAACTATGGCCTGTGGACTAAACCTGGCCCATGGCACTAAATCATCTGGCCCATGCCACCTGTGCCACAACCAGAAGCAAAATGTGCCTTTGCACATGCAAGTGCTGCAGTAAACACACCTGTGGTGATCATAAATGCATTTACAACAGCAGTGGACGTATTTTGCAGCAGTGTTTATTGCAGGAGGAACCACGACTGGTCCCGCTCAACCATGTGATGGGACCACAACATGAAAAGTTTGTGAACCCGTGTCCTAGACATATGATGATGAGAGACAGCCAAGATTTCTTTACCAGGACCAATGAACCTGCAGCTGTAGCTACCTGCTAGATGCCACTACAACCTTCCTGATAGGTAACTAGGAAAGAAGAACAATATCAGCCAAATATTGATCCACGAAAGCTAACAATAAAAATATAGCAGTTAGTCTTTAAAGTGCTACAGTGTTTTTTGTTTTGTTTTGTTTTCTGATATGCCTGGTCTTTCCAGTGGCAATGAATGGTTGTGAGAGTTGGACCATTAGGAAAGCTGAGTGCAGAAGAATAGATGCCTCTGAGATGTGGTGTTGGAGGAGAGTTTTGAGAGTCCCCTGGACACCGAGGAGAACAAATAGGTCAATCTTAGAAGAAATTAATCCTGACTGCTCCTTAGAAGGTCAAATAGTAAAGATGAAGCTAAAGTACTTTGGACATCAAATGAGAAGAGAGGATTTGCTTGAGAAAGCCTTGATGTTGGGAAGGGTGAAGGGCAAAAGAAGGGGTGGCCAAAAATGAGATGGCTAGATGGTATTGTAGACACAATGGGCACAAAGCTGAGCGAGTTGAAGAGGATGGTAGAGGACAGAGGTGCCTGGCGGACAGTGGTCCATGGGGTCACAAAGGGTTGGAATTGACTGTGCAACTGAACAACAAAATGCCTGCCCAAAGACTAACACAGCTACTATTCCAAAAAATATCAACCAAAAAAAAATCACATAAAAGATAAAATTGTATCTTTAATAAAAAGAACCCTGCATAAGACTGGTCTATAGATTTACAAAATACTATGAGATTCTGAAGACATTAGACCAGGAGTGCCCAAACTAAGGCCCGGATGCGGCCCCCAATGCCAAGGGCTTGGGAAGCCCTCGTCGCTCCTGGAAGCAGAAGGCAGCCAGGGGAAGAGGAAGCCAGGGCTTGTTGTGGACTGTCAGGGAGAAGTATTACAACTAGGTATTGTATAGGATGTACGTATGTGATTGTATGTGTCTATAGCTTTAAGGGCTTGTGCTTGACTGGCACAGCTAATCTCACTGATGTATGTAGCGATCATGTAATGTTCTATAAAACAGTGCCTGCAAAGCACTTGTTTAGAGGAGGACTAAATCTGGAACTCATGCTGGAGTTCCTGGAACACTGAAGAGGAGCTCAGACGAAGCTCTTCTAAACCTGCACTAAACAGTACTAGAGGAAGCATTCTGAGTAAGCACTGTCTGTTCTCTCTTGCCGGAGTGTTTGTTTGTGCTTGAATGCTAAACTGCTTTGCCAGTGTACTGGAAGCCGAAATGGTTCTTGGCTTCTACCCTTCTGAACTGCTGTGAAGGAATTGTTTTGCTGTTGAACTATCTACTGAAGAAATGTAAGCAATCTACAAGCTTCTTTCTGAACTGTTTCTAGTTAGCCTCTTGAAGGACCTTGGAAGTTTCCAACATCCTTTACTGCTGAGGCAAAGAGACTGTTTATTTCATGTATATATGTTTCTCAGAGACTATACAGCGAGGTACAACTGTATCTATATTTACATTTGACCACTGTAAATATACTGGCACAAGAGAGTAAAGCTGTTTTTCTGTTGCACAACACACTGCTGTCTTCCTTGTGTGTGGGCAGTCCATTGGCACAATGCTCTGTCTGCATAAGGCTTACACACACTCTGCTAACCCACACAAATAATAACTTTAACAAAGATTTGGCTGTCCTTCTCCCTGAGCTCACACTAATGGCCGAGGGGGGAGGAGAGAAGCCAGGGCTGGTTGAGGACTTCACTGCCCCTCCCCCCCTGAGCCCACACCAGCAGCCAGGGAAAGAGGAAGCCAGGGCTGGTGAGGATTTTACCATCCCTCCCCCTGGGCCCACACTGACAGCCAGGGAAAGAGGAAGCCAGGACCGTTTGAGGCCAGCACCGCCCCTCCCCTTGAGCCCACACCAACAGCCAGGGGAAGAAGTCATGTCTGGTTGAGGACTTCACTGCCCCTCCCCCTGGGCCCACACCAGCAGCCAGGGGAAGGCTGTTTGAGGATTTCACCACCCCTCCCCCGAGCCCCTATCAACAAATTGTAATGAAATGTATTGTTTGTAAACAGCCCTGAGTTGCTAGGACAAGTGGGCAGCAATATAAATTTGAACTAATAAATAAATAAGTAAAACGCGCCCATACAGCTGCGTTTTACTTCCACTTCCAGGTGATACGAGAGCTTGGTGGGCCGGATGAATTGGAATCAGGGGCCACATCTGGCCCCTGGGCCATAGTGACCAGGTCCCTGAAACATGTGACCAGCCCACAGCCTGAAAACATTGGGCACCCCTCCATTAGACCAAAGGCAGGTATTGATTTGTTCTCTCTCAGCTAGTAAAACTAATCTCTTGTAGATGCCGATTTCCCCAAACTTTGGATTTTTAACTTCAATTCCCAGAAACCTAAATCAATTCCCCAAAGCACTGATCAGTCAATGTACTGGCTTAGGATTCTGGAAATTAAAGTCCAAAACCCAAAGGTTGAGGAACCCTTTAATCATTAAAGGACTTTCCCCCTCCCTGATTCCTTAGTAAACATCCCACTTTAGCTGCTATTGTCAGCCTTAGGCACTAGACATACCACTTCTCCATGATGCAGGGAATCCATGCAGAACTGACACTGTAATGACATTCCACACCCCTCCCAATCTGGAAATTACCATTTCAATGTAACATCAAAGCATGCATGAGAAAGGAACATTTGTCCTGCCCCCCTCCCCCTGTTTAGTGGCTGATAGGAAAGCTGCTGCCAAACAATGTCATCTCATGACAAGGCAAAGAACAGAAGAGGAAGAGGCTATTTGCATGGAGAGCAGCTTCCCTTTGATCACACTGGCACACTCCACCTGCTTAAAAAGGCAGCCGCTACACAGGCTACATGTTGTCCCTGTAGTCAAAACAGGAGGAAACAGTGGATAAGTGCCTACTGCCGACAGGTATTGCTGACCTCCCTTTTGCAAGCTTGGAGCAAAATGCCTCCTGCCCTGCAATTTCAGAGAAATCAAAGCAGGAACCTGAAGGCAAAGAAGACCCTTTCTCACATCGCTCCTCTATCTCTGACAAGGTGCATCTTTCAGACAAAGCCACAAGAAATGGGAAGTGTTGGGGAGGAGGAGAACAGAAGCTCAAAAGGAACTGGAAATGAGCAGCTGGGAATTGAGTTTTACCCTCTCTTTGAAAGCCATATTTCACAGGGCTGCTCAAGAAAAAAGCAGAGACTATTCTTGCTTGCCACTCCCTCCTACTTGGTGGACAAATCTGTTGTTATCCTAAACTGAAACACTAGACAGCTGCTATTACTCATAAAATGGCCTGGATACAATTGCTGCTTTGGAGACTAAGGACAGACTCTAGGCACAATGCTTCCGGATAGCAAGTCAAATAAGAAATGGAAAACCTAAAACACTAAATAAATTTTGTGTCAGAAATTACTCTGGGTCGAAAGGATTTTTGCTGGAGAAACTCTGCTTATGGGACTCCCAAATGAGGCTCCGCTCATGTCCCCAAGATCTGTCGTGCAGCACTCGGGTATCGAACCCCGATCTTCCAGTCTTCAAGCTCAGCGTCTTAACCACTAAGCCACTGAAACACAGGTATACACATGAAACCACAGCTAGATTGGCTATGACATTTCCACGAACCAAACTGCAGTGGATGAATAGTTCTAAGGCATAGCCATGATATCACAACCTCACAGCGCTAAGCATGTAGGTGACAGAGGGTCCCTCCTCAAGCTGCATCATGAATGAAATTCAGGAGAAATGAAAACTTGGGACATAATCTAGAACTGCTTGCAGCTGTCTGAAAGCAAGTTCTTTCTCCTTGTTAAATATCCTTGCAAAATTTTAAGGGCCACCCTAAACCTTCTCAAAGCAACTCCCAACAGTTCATAAGAGAGCTTTATAAATAAGGAATCATTAAAGTATTTGGATCAGGTATCATATATCCTTTATTAACTGGAGTTGAATGCATACAAAATGTGACACTGAGAACTCACCACTGAGCCCGAGTTAAAAGTTATACCTCTTTGGCTAGGGGATGTGGTCCTCATCATCATAAAAATAGTATCTTTCAACCACTGCATCTGTTTAATATGATCTGACAGTGGGGTCCTTGAAAGATCCATGCAGAATTAGGTTAAAGATTCATGCAGTCCATTCCTCTATTCCCACTGTAGGTGGAAATGAGAAGATCATCTTTTGAATCAAAGCATTTTCATCATATTTACCCACACTTTGGTGAAACTGGGAATTGACTGCTATAAAGGACTTCACAATGAGCTAAACCTGAAGATTACTTTAGCTGACTTTGTGATTGGTATGGAGAGGATATATTTAACCATAATTGCAGCAACTGCAATAGTTGCCTCTGCTCTTCCAATTCAATTGGAACCAGCATGTTTTAGAATAAATTGTTGCTGTTATGTGACATCAAGTCATTTGCAACTTATGGTGAGCCTATGACTTTGCAGCTTCCTTCATTGTGTCAAACATTTCATGTTAATTTGTTTTCCTTTGCTGCTGCTTTCTGTGTTTTCTCAGTAATACTGTCTTCTGCAGTGAATCTTGTCTTCTCACACTATTGTTCAACAAGAGATTGCCTCAAATTTCTTGAGTTTGTTATTTCCAAAAAAGACACACCATTTTTAAATTATCTAATTGAAAACTGTTCCAGTCCATTATTCGCACCAAGCATTCCAATGTTCAAAGGATCCATTTCTTATTTTACAAGTTTGGTCTTACCTCAATTCACATTTCTTGCAGTTATAAATGTCCTAGACGAGTAGTTTTCCTTTTGCATCCATGCACATCAACAACTAGATATCCTCTCAGCTTTATTCCAGTTGCTTCATTAGCACTATCTGTACTTTTTTCATTTCAATTGTTATTTCACATGTAATGTCCAAAACTCCTCTTCCGGTTCTTTCTCAGCTTTCAGCCTGCCCTGCCTTCTTTCCAGTTGCTCTCCTTTCCCTCTGCATCCTGCTTGACTTGGGGGGACCCACTTGGCATATTCTCTCAGTTGGCTCATGGCTCACATTTGATTCAATCCTCTCTCCCTGCCCCTATTACTTTTGTAACCACCCTGCACCTCACAGGTCAGCTTCCAAACACAGCTTGGCCTAATGTCACTCAGTTAATTACATGGCCAAGTAAAGATTTGAACAATGGGGGATAGGGAAAGTGTGTCTCTGAAGCCACACATGATCCTTTCAAAGTTGCGTCCTAAACCTTTCTTGTCCTGTGCTTTTTCTGGCAAAAAAAGGAAAGGTGAACTGCAGCTCCGTATAGCCTTTGAGAGTGAGGATCCATCTTTAAAACAGGTCATATTTTCACCCTTTCTTTCAATGTTTAATTCCCACACACATACACACAAATGCAGATGTGCACTTCCAGCTACTTTTGATTAATCTTCCTCCCTGCCTTTTTGGGCAACAAGTACAGCCCCTGGAGAGCCCCTTGGGGTGACAGCAAATTGGCCCCTAGCCCCATCAAAGTTGGCCACTCCTATTACCATTATTCTACTCTCAATTTTATATATGTCTTCTACACAAAATGATCCTTCAACTGCACTTATGTAACTCCCTTGGATGCAGATTCTAATCAGAATGACTCTGAACACCAACTCTGACAGAGATGAAAAAGTGACAATAGTTTACATCCCCCCAGAAGGCATTAAAACAACCCTATCCACGGCCACAATCCCTACAAGAAACGAATAAAGGAAAGCTTAACACAGCATGTCTGCTCAGAGGCATAAGCAGATGTGCTGCTATGTTCTGAAAATGCTGCCAGCTACAGTGAGGCTTGGCTTGTAAACTGTGCTAAAAGGGAATTACAATAATTGAGCCTTCAGGTCATGAAGGGCTGAGCTGCTGTTGCAAAGTCATCAAAGGATAAGCCCAAACCTTCCTGGATTGCAGAATAGCCAAAGAATATCTGTCACTCAAAACCAGGCCAACAATCAAAGACTGTGTGAAAGGAACCTAACCAGACACATCAACAAAGGTGAACCTTCAAAATATCATGCCTATCATTACATTACCTGTGCTATTCACACTCAGAGGTGATTAAAGAGTGTTTTATTCCTAAATGAAGAAGTTATAAGATCTATGTTAATTATCTCAAGTAAGAGAACCATTACATGGTCATTACTGAAATAATTCACACTAGAAGGGTTGTAGTGAGCAGGTAGTATAGCCCACTGGGCTGCAATATATGGCTGGAGAAGCAGGGGGCTATAAGCTCGAATTTGTACTGTGCTTGTCAGCAGAGGGGCCAGACTATCCTTGGGATACACATGGTTACATTCATTGCCACCTCTGTGGACATGGATAAGCTACATCATGGGTGCCCAAAGTTTTCTGACTGCAGGCCTGACCACGGCCCCCGGACAGCTGATTGGGCCGACCAGAAGCAGAAGTAAAATGCACTCCACACATGCACAGAATGCATTTATGGCAGAGTTCTGCGCATGTGTGGGCATGTTTTACTTTTGCTTCCGGGAGCAGCAAGGGCAGCACAGGCCAGATGAATTGGCACTGGGAGCCATATTTAGCCCATGGGCTGTAGTTTGAGCACCCCTCGGCTACATGCTGCAAGTCTACCACTAAAAGAAGGGACAATTAAACCATTTGGGAATACTTGAAACCTATTAAACCCCAGGAGGACTGCCATAAGTTACTCAGCTTGACAACAGATTATTACCATTACTATTACTATTATTCATTAAATGTTATGTACCCTCTTTGCACAGAACTACCTCCTAACATTGGAAGGTATGAAAGACAAAACATGGCTGCCTTATTGTTTCCATACACTAGAGAACCCAAAATGTGCAAATATATTTTATAAAACAAAGAATGAAGCCTGTCTTGGGAACGCATTGTTCATGCAATTTACCTTTCCACAACAAATAGGACTCAACAATAAAGTAGTACAAATAATTCAAATAAAGAGTTGACAGGAAGGGGGGAACAATTTTATGCAAGCAATGAGAAAACAGAAAGCTGGAACAAAGCATTCTAGGAAAACACAGTTGTTTCTTTTCATAGCTTTCCCTACACTTCTTAACTATGTGCAAAAACAAGGACACCCTGACAGATTAATTTAAATTCAGTTGTGAAAACAAAAGTAGTACCAACCTTGACAGAAGGGAGTGTTACAAGTTTGCTTAAGAAGGAAGATCAAGTGAAGTGGCTAAGATGCAATATGACCTCAAGGGTTAAAGATGCAATTTTCCATCTGGCCACATCTGGCTTTTGAACATAAAACACTGACAACACCTGCTGAGATGCTTCTATGAGTTGCCTCTACCGGTAGTGCTCTCTATGAATCTTCAGCAATCTGGGAGAGCTGATTACTAGCTTCCCCCTTTTGTGCTCTGCAGATAGGCCTGATATAGTATATCTTACCATCTGTAATTGATGAACTGTATACAAATAAAAACACTTTATATGGATGACGTATAAGGGAGCAATTAAACGAATAAGTATTGTAAATTACCAGGCATGCAATATTTGCATTATGGTATGGCATATGCTGAATCTGGTACTGCCAACTTCTTTGTTAAAAGAAACTGAAGGAGACTGAAAGGCAGTCAGATAGACTTTCTCTAACTCAAAAAATTATCTGCAGGGCAAATGCTTTAACTTGACTGTGTAAAGGTTGTTAAAGATAAAGGTCGCCCTTGCTTGAAAGCCAGTTGTATCCTACTCTAGGGTTCAGTGCTCATCTCTGTTTGTAGCCAAAGATGCTCATCTGTGTTTATAGCTAGCTACATCTGCAGACATTTCTGTGAACATGTGGCAGGCATGACTAGACACTGGAGTGCACAGAATGCTGTTTACCTTTCCACTGAAGTGGTACCTATTTATCTACTTGCAATTTCTTGCTTTTGAACTGCTAAGCTCTCTCCGTCATTTAGCACTTGGGTCTTAAACTGCTGACCTGTCAATCTTCTAGTCATCAAAAGACTACTAGCATCTTAACCACTAAGCCACTGCAGTCAGGTAAAACCCCGTAAAACTGAAGGGGATTAGAGTTAATGATGGTGCAAGGGATGTAACTTTGTACCGGGGGGGGGGGGATATTTCTTGCCATCTTACTTTAAAAAATAGCCACAGGGAAATTCATAATTAAGTACTTAGGAACTTTCCACATGCCATGTAGTCATGTCAAAATCAATACTTAAGAGATCTATCAACAACTAGATACATTTCTTCTTACTGTTTCCATATGAGTAAGAAATGTAATTCTGCCTGGAAGCTCCAATTTCTAACCACACCAATTAGTTTTAGCCAGGGTCTGCAATCCTTGGGGGAAAGGGCTGAGCCAGTATTTAAACAGTTACGCTGTTGTCACTGTCAGCCATCTCTCCCAAAAGCAGATGTGTTGAGAAGTTCTTTTGGTGGAGTCTGTGAGACGTGGAATGTGTTTGCAGTACAAGGTGTTAAATGCTGGATTTTCAAGCTCTAATGCCTCTGCCACTGTCATCCTGCACATTCGATGACTTTGTTCACTGTGAACAACTGAACAGAAAATGCAACTAACCTTTGACTCTTATGTCTGACGAAGTGGACGTGATCCATGAAAGCAAACATCAAAATACAGCAGTTAGTCTTTAACATGCCACAATGGTTTTTGTCTTTTCATTTCATTTTGTTCTGTTTACTCTCTGATAACCCTAGTTTGTATTTTTTTTTGTATTTGTATTTCTACTTATATGCCGCCCCACTTGCACAGCGACTTTGGGCAGCTTACAGAAGAAACAGTTAGTTACATAGCACATTCAATAGCATAAAAAAACAATTACAGATATCACATAGTAAATTACAAATATCACATATACAGTATATATATTTCCAATAACAATTGCAATTACATTTTTGATTCATTCTAATGTCCTAGTCCAATGATGGCAAACCTTTTAGAGACAGAGTGTCCAAACTCAACAGGCTGCTGCCCATGCCACAGAGGGGCAGGGTGAACTCTGTGCTGGGGGGAAGGAGGAAGCCACTCCCATTGGACTGCTGGGCAGAGGGGCAGGGCAAACTCTGTACTGGGGTGACGGCATGCATGCCCACAGAGAGAGCTCTGAGTGCCCCCTCTGGCACGCGTGCCATAGGTTCACCACCACTGTCTTAGTCCACGTTCATTTACTTTCTAAAATTCTACAGAATTGTTGCCTATGCATAACTATATGATACAGGGCACAGAAATTGTCCCCAAACAATGGGAAAGGGTTGAAGCAAATCACTTCTCCATCTTCAAATCTGAACTGTTTTAAACCAAAGTTCTATCTCTCTCTCCAAATTCTAGACTTCTTAACAGAAGAGACAACAACTGCTACATATTTTGCCAAATTTAGAAAGACATAGTCTTCAAATTTTTATAAAAAATTAAAATTGTGTGGCGTAAAAACTTCAATTTTTTAAATCTGAAAATTGATAAGCATAGTAGTCTCTTGCTATGAATACTATCCTGGCACTTTTTATCAAATTCTGATAGATAGAATTTTTGAAATGGTAGCTGTATTACTCTGTGCAAGCATATCAGAGAGTAAACAAAACAAAAACAAAAAGACAAAAAATGTGGCATTAAAAACTAAATACTGTTTTCTGATGTTAGTTTTCATGGATCAAGTCCACTTCTTCTCATCCTTATGTCTGATGAAGTAAACTTGATCCACAAAAGCTAACATCAAAATAAGCTGAACCTTGTAGTCTGTGCACACCTTAGTGCCAAATATACTAACAGCACCATCAGGCTTGCAATGAAAGAGATTAATAGGCACACGTGCCTAATCTTTTTTTTAACATTGAAACCTGACACCTCATCTATGCAACGACCCCAACTTTTCAGAAATGAAATATTTTCTCAGTGTTTATACATTCCACACACATTGTTGGGGGCAGTAAATAACCGGACTCCCTAAAGGGGCCAATGGCTATGGGCAGATGAGCCCCATTAGGTGGGGTGATGGTCCCCTTAGTGGAGGAAATGCCAATGGAAACCATTATATTGGGTCCAATGGAGGGTCCAATGAGTGGAGGAGGAACTCTGATTCCCAATGGTCATGGAGACAGGAGAGGCCATGCCAGATGGATTAGCTGTGAAGGCTCACCTTGTTAATATCCTCAAGGCTGTGACAGTCCATTGCAGTCCCGGTGTCAAATCCTGCATGTCTCATTTCATATGTGCCACAGGAGATGGCTCCATGATCACAGTGTGCGGGTCACTTCATGGCAAGCTGGGATCCACCTTAAACAAATGCACACCAATGGCATCTTTCCTGCTTCAAGAAAACATGCATTCTCTGATAGAGTTGCAGCCAACAATGACATTATGCTGATCTTCTTCTTTCTTGTCCAGGTCAGACTTTAAACTGCCAACCTTCTTGGCTTTGTCATTGGCCTAACTTAAATCCTCAATTATGCTGATACACGTTTATTAATCCTTCAGCCATATGAAAATTAGACTTAAATATATGGGAAAGTAGTAACACTTCCCAATTAAAAGTAAATAATATTCAAGATATGGTATATATTAGAAGACTGGATGAGACAAACAGCTAAAGAAAGGTTATAGAATTTTGAAACAGTAAATATAAAATGAATGAGATCTGACAGTATGAATCTTGTTTTCAATTTGTTATTTATGGTTCCGGCTGTGTAATAAATATTGTCTTTGGGTAGTCACACTTCCAGAGGTGAGAACTGGTGTTTCTCAGAATCTCCACTTAGCTGATTCTTATGCTGGAAAACAGCAATTTCTCCACAACAGATACGGTTCCTGGGAGTGTTGGTAGTCCCGTTGGGAAAGCCACAATGCCTAGCTGCCTTTGAAGCTTCTACTAAAAAGGTGGGATAAAAGCCTTTTTCAAATTAAATGAAATAGAAGGAATACAGTTAAAAGTTCAAGGCTTCTGAACTGAAGCAATTTTATGAATGTGTCTTTAGAAACAAGATTGTGTAATACAGGGAAGTCCTGAAAAGCAATTTACACTTAACTTGGTTCCTTAAGCTTCAAATGCTAGTCCCATTCACTCAAGGGGGTGGGGGGGAGTCTAGTTGCAGCTGGCAGCTTCACAAGCTTGGAGGCTAGGCAGAGCCAAGCATCAAGACAGAATCACACAACAAGTAAGCAATATTTTAACAGTCCAGAGCATAGTGCTAGCAGAAAGTAGAGTACCAGTTTCCCGCAAAGCTATCACGCTTCTTGCCAACAATAATTAAAACAAAGCAGCTAAACACACTTCAGACCAGCACAAAAGAACAGTGCCAGGTAATGAGAAACAGAAAACAGATACATAACATTTCTTTCAAAGTGTGGCTGGAGAAAGTGCAACAACTGTGGAAGAAACAATCAGAGGCATAACAGGGCCATTGCACAACCTGACAGATGAAAGTGATGGGGCTTAATACACAGAAGATAACAGTTACACAGTCTGCCCAGGTTATCTTGCTATGGTAATAGAGTAATATACCCTACTACTAGCGGCTCATTGCCAAGTGTCAGGAGGCGGTTAACTAGTCTGACAATCCTGAGGACTAATGGCCTTGGGTGCCAAAGTCCACAGGGAAGGGTGATGGTTCCCAAGTGGGTTTAATCCCACTTGAACCCATCTTGATGGAGGGCAGCAGCTTCATCAATACTGGCCTGGGGCTAAGGAGGACTTTGCATGCCAAAAGGGCTCAGGACGAAAAAGTGACTTGCAGAACTGGTTCAGTGGTACGGGGGTCATGCTGCAATGCAGAAGGCAAATGAAAGGCCACCGCATTATATTCTCAGAACAGTTTTCATGGCTGATCAACACGAGGATCACTAATATTTGGATATGGCACAAGGAGAGTTACATATGCCAATGAGAACATCTTTGGGTTATACTCCAGATACTGCACAACTAGTGCTGAGGTTCAATGTTGTGCCACAGTTACAAAAAGGGTTGTCATAGGAAACAGCTCAGACGTCTCCACAAGGATCCAATTTGAGCCCTAAAGCTGAGAGGCTTAGGCCTAAGACAGGGATTCTCAACCGGCAGCCCATGGCACCATTTAATGTGCCCCCCCCCACTGCCTCCACCACACCAGGAAGTGCCATGTGATGGAGGAAGGGCAAAATGGCCATCCGGCCCCCGAAGCTGTCTGAGAGAGCGTGACCAAGCCCCCAGCTTTAAAAGGTTGAGAACTCCTGGCCTAAGACATATAAATGCAGAGGCATTCATATGGAAACAATCGTCATCCAGCATTCTTAGCTGAATATCAGGAAAAGAGAGCACTTTGTTAAGACTGAAACGGGGACCTCCATGGAGATTATAAACCAGGACAGCTGATGCTTCGAGCCTATTTCAAATATCCTAAACCAATCCTTCCTTTGAAACAATTGCTTTATTTGGCTGTTACATACAGTTAATAAATAAAATGATACAGGACTGCATTTCTTATTCCTATCATTCCCAAGAAGTGTAAAAGAAGAACAGACTTGCAGATATGTAATTGTTTAAGCATAGCTAGAGGTGTTAATATTACACAATTCAACACATGCACATCAGGACTGTGGTACCAGGCATTGAAATGTGATCCTTCCCAATGAACAATTCTCATTGCTCAAAAGATTCTAGGCCTCATGGCTGCAGGGATATTTGAAATCAGAAACAGAATATTTGCAAAAACCATCAGAATTCAAGCAACCTCCTCTGCAACTGTCCATGGACAGTTTTACCGAGATTTTCACTTGTCACACTTTTCTTTCCAGCCCGAACACGATCAAATTTTTGATTCAGAGGAAATATCTAGAGATCAGGTATATGTAAGCAAGATAAAGACATTTTCCTGCACTATTATCTTTGTCAGAATCTGACTTTTGATTTTAAAATACATATATATTTGGTTCAGAATATGAACTTATATATGGCTCCTTAGCTGAATATGTGTATACGCTACTCATAACTTGACAAAATGAGTTACACATTTTTCACAATTAGATTGATTTGCCAATAAAAAGGTGTACACACATTCTATCATGGTTGTAACCTATTTCTGTATACAGTACAGTGATACCTCAGATAACGTTTGCATCAGATAAGGCTAAAATCGGATAACGTTAAGACTTGTTGAACCAAGTTTTCACGTTATCCCAGGTATTACTGTACTTTGGTCTATTTCTGTAACTGACTCATGGTTTGTTTGTTTTTAGTAACTTTCAAGCTATCACTATGTAACATAATATTTTGCTTAGAACTTAAGTATTAATTGTCAAACTGTTTCATGTTAACTTTAGATATATCAAGTTTCAACACAATAGTTATGAAATACAACATTTATAGTATGCTACCCCATTAAGTGTACATTTTAAGAAGAGAACTCTTGGCATTTGCATAGACTTTAGCATGGCGTGGGATTTTTCTTTATCTTCTAGAACGTTATGATTGGCAAGAGCAAGAAGAAAGAAATTGATAAGGCTTTTATTTGCAATGGGATGGATGTGTTTATTTCAGTGACTGAAATATTTTTCAGTGGCTGAAATCTTTTTCATGCAGTTATGCAAATGGCACAACTTTTAATAGTGACGTGTCATTGTTAAGAAATTTCCATAAACTTGTTGCACAACCTGCCACCAGAAGTTATACCTTTTGCGTAACAGTGACGTCACTAATATTCCAGAAGATCACACTGTCAATCAACCCAAAAATCTTTCATCAACAGCACTACATATTTTAAAACTTACTTGACTTTTTGAATCCAAAGGCAATAATCCGTGATGTAAACGTCATTAAGAATATATGCAGGATCATTTTCTCGAAAAATTTTATGTATATCTAGCAAACACTTCAAAACTGCACTTTTCCCTGTGAAAAAAGTAAATGCATTCAGTTTTTCATCCATATAATTTTCCTAGTGAAGGTCTGGGAGAACATCTTATTGGTAATATATCAGTCAGGGCCAGATTAATCCTAAAGGCCATTACTATTTCTCTAGGTCCTAGGAAGCATTAATCAACAGAAGATGAAAATCTGACAAAATTGCTAGCATGTTGAAAATCTTGGCATGTGTTAGAATTAAGAAAGGCCAGACCTTGGATAAGTCTGAATATAACTGGTCACACTTTGCCAAAAACTAAAATGACATAAGACTATTATCTCTTCTAAGTCTCTACTTAGGATATTTGATTTTACAAAAGAAAACACTTTCTTTGCCACAAATTAGCATTGGATAACTAATCCTTTTGCTTTGCTTAAACGATTGTACCAAAAATTCTTTAAATAACATCAAGGAAAATTACCACTTCATCTGTAGTATGAGCCATACCAGTTGCGGCAAACCTATGGTACACATGCCAGAGAGGACACTCAGAGCCCTCTCTGTGGGTGTGCATGCCATCACCAGAGCAGAGTTCACCCTTTCCCCCTACCCAGCAGCCCAATGGGAGCACTTCTTCCCTCCCCCCAGCACAGAGCAGGCTTGGGGTTGCAGTTTGGACACTCAGTATCTAAAAGGTTCACTATCACTGAGCTATACCATATATTCAGCAAAAATAGGCAATAGGAATACAGTTGTACCTTGCTTAAGGAGCATAATGCATTCCACAGGATTGCTCTTTAAGTAAGTTTGCTCTTTAAGCAAAACACCATCGTAAATGACCAATTGTGGGGGGGATTGTGAACCCCAATTTATTTGTTAAGCGAGTTTTTGGTTGGTTTTATTTGTTAAGCGAAGCGAACATTCAGTGAAAATTCTGCTCTTTCACCGAGTTACTCTTTAAGTGAGGCGCTCTTTATGTGAGGTTTGACTGTACTGTAGAATAATAAGCAAGATATTGGAGCTGAGAGCAGAGCACTTCTTATTCAGATGTCAATTATGTCACAAACTATGCAGTCAGCTCTCAACAAGACAGGATTATCTCATTACAAAGTCCCTCCCTGTCTGATGACGATATAAAAGGATTCAAAACATTAAAATTAGATATAGTTTTAACTATAATAAACTTTTTAACAAACACATTTTAAATGAAATTGTTAAAACTCAGTTTATGACGTTGTTACAAACAGGGTACTTTTCTACGTAATGAAGGAACAGTAGGAAAAATATATTTGTCTACATAGAACACACCAACATTGATGCTACAATTTAGTACTGATGCCAGGAACTGCCAAAAAACAACAAATACCATCCTTAGCTCCATCTAGGTGACCTTTGCTCCAATGTCATGCTTAGTAACTATCTGATCTCTTAAATTGTCTTGGAATCAGTACTCTAATTATAAATCAATATGCCTCTACACATGCAGCAGCCAATTAGCATGCAGTTCCATTAGAAAGTAACACAAAATGGCAAATTAAATCAATGGAACTCACAGCTCAACATTCCACTCCAAATTACTGTGAGGTATACTTTATTGTTGAGTTTATGTTTTGTCTGCTATGTGAAAAATAAAACTCTTCCTCTACAACAAATACGCTTAACACTCATTTTAGGCACTTGAAATACTCAAGTGTTTCAGATTAAACATGTAACAAATTTCAATCTTCCAGGCAGCCAGGCAGTAGCTTAAAAATTCACGGGCTCATTTCAGAGGAGAAATAGAATGTTTTTGAGTTTCAGATGTTACAAGTAATTGGTGTCAAATTATATGTACCATTTTTCAAAATCCTAGAACATTAAGAAACACTCAAACAAATTCTATTTTAATTTTTATGGTATCTTTCATAATCTACGCTGTATTTCCTAATGATCTTCTATTGTATTTTTAAAGGGCAAACAGGTTTTTCTGGAGAAATCTGACCTTCATCTTTACTTGTCAACTTTATCTTAACTACTGGCTTCACTTCTAAACATTTAGGCTGGAATCCAAAGCTTTATATTATTTTTCTGCCTATCTGTTTTGCACCTGATCATTCCAGAGTTGCTGCACAGACTAGTAGGATGGATAGCAAGTTAATCATGAAAGCTACTTAAACAATTGTCTTTATATAGGCAAGTTTTTCATAATAGAATCTGAATTCTTCTGACTTCCAGCATGATTACATACTAGTTTTAATTACCCTATGCCTAAGTCTATTCAAGCTTTATCTCTGAAGGTCATTATTACTGAATGCATAGTAGTTGTGGGGTTTCACACATAGGCTCCTTTGCAGATGTTTTTGTTAAACATGTACCAAGCTTGCTGACTTTCAAGTGATGTGGAAATTTAGCAAGTAGGTTGTGGGTGTGTTTTGACATGTCCACTACCCATTTTGCACTACACAGACTCAGAGATATTGACTGAATAAATCCTGGGGCATTACACAGGATTAAGTCAAAGTCACCTCTCCTCTTCTATCACCAGTCCAAGATGGAGGATAACTGCGGAAGAGTCCCATTAGGTCAAGGGTTTCTGGGACATTATCAAATTTGAAATGCCAGTGACGGATTTTACTTTCTTGGGATCAAAGATCACTGCAGATGGTGATTGCAGCCATGAAATAAAAAGGTAACTGATTCTTGGGAGGCACGCTATGAGAAACCTGGGGAGCATAGTGAAAAGTAGAGACATCACATTGCAAACCAAAATTCGCATAGTCAAAGCAATGATATTCCCAGTGGTAATGTATGGCTGTGAGAGCTGGACCATTAGAAAAGCTGAGTGCAGAAGAATAGATGCCTTTGAGATGTGGTGTTGGAGGAGAGTTTTGAGAGTCCCCCGGACAGTGAGGAGAACAAATAGGTCAATCTTATATGAAATCAACCCTGACTGTTCCTTAGAAGGTCAAATAGTAAAGCTGAAGCTGAAGTATTTTGGACATCAAATGAGAAGAGAGGACTCACTTGAGAAAGTCTTGATGCTGGGAAAGGTGGAGGGCAAAAGAAAAAGGAGGCGGCCAAAATGAGATGGATAGATGGTACTGTAGATGCAGTAGGCACAAATCTGGGCGGGTTGAGGAGGATGGTGGAGGACAGAGGTGCCTGGAGGGCAGCGGTCCATGGGATCGCAAAGGGTCGGAATCAACTGTGCAATTGAACAACAACAACAAAATGCCACAGCAAACAGGTGGTTATATGCTGTAACTTACAGAACCAGCTCTGTCTCTGTCTCTCTGTGTGTGCGTGCGTGCGTGCGTTGTTTTCCAGGTCACAAAACATGGTGGATAACAGGTCATTCTGACCATCCTCAATTAACTCATTAGTAGATGTGTAATGCCAGAAGGTTTATTTTGCATCCATCCACCAACCATTTATAACTCAAAAGAAACAACGTTCACAGTAATAAATCTAACCCCATTCAGGGATCTCCTGTTATTCTAGTTGTAAATTACCAAACTGATCTTCTGTTATTCTCTTTTTAATGTATGAGTTTTGTGTTGTTAGCTGCCCAGAGTAGGAAATTCTCCTAGATGGGCAAGATATAAGTATAATAAATAAATAAATAAGTTGTAAATAGCTATCTGTTATGCTAGCCAATCATTGTGTATCTCTGTGCCTGATATGTATAAAATAATGCCATGAAGTCTCACTCTTATGTCTGACAAAGTGGACTTGATCCACAAAAGCTAACATTAAAATATAGTATAGAAGTTAGACGTTTAGGCACCACAATGTTTTTTGTCTTTTTTTGTTTTGTTTACTCTCTGATATGCTTGCAGACTAACACGGCTACCACTTCAAAAAGGTAAAATTAGGAATAACACCAACATTTTGAATCTTGCCCCAAAACAGCCAGCTAGTTATAGAAATAACTGTGAAGATGCTTCTAATTTTAAAAATTCAACAGAAGGTACTCAGCAACTCTTCGAAACAAGAGCAGCTTCTGAATTGTCCTTAGCAGGATTCCAAAAGAGCATATTAATCAACTGTAACAGTTAACAGTAGCATGAATAGGTAGTACACGCTCTTTCCTGCAGAAGGATGGGCAAACCACCTTTGGCATTTTACTCCTCAGTTTCTTTAGTTAGAACTTCCCAGGCAGCTTAGAGGTTTCTCATCCTTAGACCCCCAGATGTTCTTGGTCTTCAATTCCCAGAACCCCTGATCAGCAAGGTATGCAGGCTTGGGCTTCTGGTAAGTGAAGTCCAAGGATACCTGGAGGCTCAAGGTTGAAAAACTCTGGTTACAAGAATTAAAAAATGTAAACCCAATCATAATTACTTAAACTTTAAAAGCTGTGACAGGGCAAAACTGCTTTTAAAAGATATACTCAATCCTGCCAATGTTACTACATTTATGCATGAAGCCATGTAACGTATGTAGGGGGCCGCAGTGGCTTAGTGGTTAAGATGCCAAGCTTGAAAACTGGAAGGTCAGCAGGTCAGCAGTTTGAGACCAGAGTACTGCAAAATGGAGTGAGCTCCCACCGTCTGTCCAACTCCTGCCAACCTAGCCATTCAAAAATAAGACATTGCAAGTAAATAAATAGGTACTGCTTTGGCAGGAAAGGTAACAGCATTCAGCAGGCTCTGGTGTCTAGTCATGTCTGCCAGAGAAACGTCTACAGATGCAAACAGAGCTGGCTCTTTGGCTGTAAAAAACAATGAGCACTAACCCCTAGAGTCAGACACTACAGGTTTTCAAACAAGGGAGACTTTTACCTTTACCTATGTATTGTTGACTGGACAGTTCAGTGAGTTCGGCAGCTGTCTGAGGAGCCAGAGACTAGGAATTGAATTTCCCTCTGCGCCTCCTGAGTGTACAGCCAGGCTATATGGCCTTGGGCAAACTTCACACTCCTAGGATGCCCTCTGAAGAAGGGAATGGTAAACTACCTCTGAGTACTCTCTACCTTGAAAACTCTGGAAAGGGTGGCCATAAATCAGAACTGACTTGACAGCACACAAGGATTGATAAGTGAACTTCCATATCTTTCTGCGATGGGGCGTATTTACTATTAACTCAAGAGGTTTGGCAATTGCATGAACAGAAAACGCTAGGTGTATTGGTTACCACATGGTAACAAGACAAGCCCCTGTAATTTACAAGATTGCTGCTATTACAGGCACAGTGCCATCACAAATTGCTGTTAGCAGGAAAATGAAATGAGGTTTTAAAGAAACTGGGAGCCTAGTTATGAAGATTGATTAAATATAGATTTCTGAAACATAAGACCTCTTCACTGGAAAGCTTTGATATCCTCTTCCACAATCACTTGATATTTTCTACTGTCAAATAAAACTGAATTCAAAGACCTGACCATGAAATGCTCATGGGTCAATGTAGACACAGCCTTTGACTATGTGGACCACAATAAAATGTGGCAAGTAATTAAAAGATGGGAATACCAGAACATCTTATATGTCTCATGAGAAATCTGTACATGAGTCAAGAAGCAACAGTTAGGACAGGATATGGAGTGATGGAGTGGTTTGGAATAGGCTGCATTTTGTTACCCTGCTTATTTAATTTATACGAAGAGCACATAATGCACAATGCAAGGCTGGTTGAATCAAAATCGCTAGGAGAAACATCAACAATTTGAGATATGCAGATGATACTATCCTAATGGCAGAAAGTGAAGAAGACCTAAAGAAGCTCTTGCTTAGGTTGAAGGAGGAGAGTGCAAAACCTAGCTTGAGACTCAACATCAAGAAAACCAAGATCATGGCAACAGGCCCTATCAGTCCATGCAAAATAGATGGGGAAGAAGTAGAAGCAGTGACAGACTTTACATTCTTGCGATCCAAGATCACGGCAGATGGAGATTGCAGCCATGAAATAAAAATATGACTAATTCTTGGGAAACAAGCTATGAGAAACTTGGTTAAAACTAGACACATCACCTTGCAAACAAAAGTACGCATAGTCAAAGCACTGGTATTTCCGGTACTGATGGGCATTTCTAGTAGTGATGTATGGTTGTGAGAGCTGGACCATTAGGAAAGCTGAGCACAGAAGAATAGACACCTTTGAGATGTGGTGTTGGAGGAGAATTTTGAGAGTCCCCTGGACAGCAAGGAGAACAAATAGGTCAATCTTAGAAGAAATCAACCCTCACTGCTCCTTAGAATGACAAACAGTAAAGATGAAGCTAAAGTATTTTGGACATCAAATGAGATGAGAGGATTCACTTGAGAAAGCCTTGAAAGGTGGAGGGCAAAAGAAGAAGGGGGCAGCCAAAAAATGAGATGGCTAGATGGCACTGTTAATGCAATGGGCACAAAGCTTGGTGGGCTGAGGAAGATGGTGGAGTATAGGGGTGCCTGGCGTGCAGTAGTCCATGGGGTCGCAAAGGGTTGAAATCGACTGTCCGACTGAACAACAAGACATCTGTACTTGAATTTAAAAAGGGTTTACTATTCTCAGAATTTCTGTGTCTGCCTCTCCATAGTTAGCCCGTGTCTGAGCATGGGAGAATATATAAGTGACAAATTAACAATATCAAACATTTGACTCAAAACTCCCTCTACTGTTCAATATTTTACAACTTGAAATCTCTCCCAACTTGTATGGATCAAGACAAGAATTGTGTGAAACGTTTGTAGAACAAGAATGGTTTTATTAAATAAAAAAATAGTTCAGTGTTAGGTGAGCACTACCTTGAAGAAAAACACATTTGGCATGAGAAAAAGCACTTTCTATGCAGGAAATGACAAGACCTAAATGACAAGATCTGCTTCTGTCTAGAGATAAATAAATTTGGTGTCAGAAATTACTCTGGGTTCAAATGATTTTTGCTGGAGAAACTCCTCTCGGGGGATGCCCGAATGATGCTCTGATCATGTCCCCAAGATCCGTCGTGCAGCACTCGGGTATCAAACCCTGACCTTCCAGTCTCCAAATTCAGCATCTTAACCACTAGGCCAGTGCAAGGCTAGTCCCAATTTGGATCAGGAAACCCTCAGTGTGTGTGTGTCAATGTTACCCACCCGTTGAGAAGGAGTGCCACTCCAAAACCTTGGGGTGGATTACTGGTGTGCCATACAATATCAAGCAACAAGTTTCATCTTTGCTTCAAATGTGAAACTCGACACAACAATGCTCAAGACAAGGGACATGCTATTCCTGAATTCCTGCAATTGAACTTTTGAAATTTCTTCACACAAATATTAGCAGGCGACACTTCAACCTTGTTTTTCATTTGTTTTAATCAAAGAACTAACACTTTTACAAGAATTAATTTAAATTCTTTTTTTTTAAATGATTTTTTTAATTCATTCTACGATATTCTGCAGATGTGAGTGTTGTAGCCTTCCAAGCCTAGAAGTTTATCACACCATATTTACAGAGCAAGCTTTTACTGTGCTAATATTGGAAGGCATTTTCCCACCAAGCCAGAATGCCTGATGATGGAAGATCAAGCTAGTGAGAGGAAGTCAAAAAATCTTCCATTTCAAACAAGCTTTTAAGCAATAAGTGGGAGGCAATGGGAAATCTTCATAAAATTTAGTCTCTAAAATGTATTTAACACTTTCTCAAAAGAAGGGGCAAATATATAAAATTAATTTTATATATTGATAAGAGGTTGAAGATTTATAACGTCCCACTTTATTGTAGTTGTTATTGTTGGGTTTGTTTACTTTATAGTACTCTTAAAATAAAAATAAAATAAAAAACTGTTTTAATCTTGATTAATGTTGAATTACTTTTAATATATACTTTCATGTTGCATTTTAACTTATAGATCTATGATTTTAATTGAGCTGCCTTGTGTCACATATGGGAAGGAAGGATGCAAATAAACGATTTCTGTCCCGTATCGGAAGAAATGAGTCATATAAATAAATAAAACATGTAAAATGCAGATATTTTTAATAAGGATAATTTTTATACATATATTCTATCTACAGTAATTATTTTTAGGATGATTCTTCCACTTACTTAGTTTAATAATGTCACATTAACTTCCTATGAAGTATCTTCTTTCTTTCTTTAACAAAATAATTCAAGTAGAGAGAATGTATTTTAATTAACTGTACGTCCCAATGAAGGCAAGTTATTTAAATTTCCACCCACTACACTAGAACTGTCCAGCTGTCCCAATCACATTTCAAAGTAAAATGGTTACCTAGGGAACTGTATGCAGTCAAAGGAAAGTGTCTGCCCTTGCAAAGAAGTTAAACCAATTCCATGTCGACTTTCTACAATGCTTTAAACTGTTCCAATGTTATTAATGAATGAGAATAGGTGACCCTAGGACCTGGTGGCTAACCTTGGCACTCCAGCTGTTCTGGAAGCTGTTCTGGAACTTAAGTTACCAGAAGCCCAAGTCATCACACCTGCTGATCAGGGCTTCTTGGAATTGAAGTCCAAGAACAACTGGAGTGGCAAGATTAGCCATCAGTTCCCTAAGAGATAAAGTGACATTGTGTTTCTACTTAGTTCAACACTCATTCAAGAATATTTGGAGAATGCATTGACAAAAACACAACTCCATTTCAACTGATGAGCACACTGATTTCTGTGGTGGCTAAAATACAAGAGAGAGAAGGACAAGCAGGCAGGCAGAGAGCACTAGCTAGATAATTTCATAATTAAGGAACTAAGCTATGAAGCCAAATTCGTCCGGAAAAGAGCAAGCAACATGTGTAGCCTTAAACAAGCTACATATGTCCCAGACAACTTCCAGAAGAAAAGAATAAACCATTTTGAAATACAGTAAAACCCTGACTTACGTATGCCTCGAGTTACGTAAAATTCAACTGACGCAATGATTTTTGCACTAAATCCTTGTCCCGATGTACGTAAATGTCCCTCTTTACGTAACACAATTTCCTATGGGTTTGCTGTGAGTTACATTAAAAATTCATTTTCCCTATGGGTTTGCTTTGATTTATGTAAAAATTAATTTCCTATGGGTTTGCTTTGAGTTATGTAAAAAATCATTTTTCTTCTGGATTTGCTTCAAGTTACATAAAAGTCCATTTTTCCTATGAGTTTGGTTCGGGTTTAGTAAAACACTGATTAACATAAAAGCCTATGGAATAGATTTTTTATGTAAGTAGGGGTTTTACTGTATTTTATACTTAAAAGAAACTTGGCAACAGTCACCATTCACCAGAATCATCTTGACACCTGTAATTATTATATGTAATGTACTGTTATATTCTATACAACTTAGCATCTCTTTCTCTGTAGTTGGAATGGAAATACAGTAATACCTCGGATAACGCTAAGACTTGGTTCCACAAGTCTTGGTGTTATCCGATTTTTAGTGTTATCCGATGCATGTTAAAATCCTATGGGATGTATCGGATAACGTTAAAGCTCCATAGAGATACACTGTAACTGCACAGGCTTTAGCGGTTGTTATCCGATCCATCCCATAGGACCTTAACGTTATTCGATCCAATTCTCCTCCCCAGATTACTTAACGTTATGCGATTTTAGCGTTATCCGAGGTAAACGTTATCCGAGGTATTACTGTACTGTGAAACACAGACTCTCTATTGCCAAGACATCAAAAAGCTTGAGCGCTTTCACAAAGAGAAACTATGTTCCATCTTGCACCCCAGATGTCAGACCTGGAAGCACTGATTATTTTTGCCTTGCACAACTTAAAAACACTCTTCATTATCTTCATACCAAGCAAATAGCTATTCCGCCCAAAACTTTTCTGTTCTGGATAAGCAAAACAATATTAACTAAAGCTAAGTTCTTACAAAAATCATATGGAAATACACAATCAATCTGACTCAGCCAGCCAAATCAAGCTGAACAATGACATGTTTTAAAAGATAAAATCACTGAACTGACTGCTGCTGTTGCCAGATTTGCTTGGAAGACAACCAAGGTACGGAGCATTAGAGAGAACCATCTACAAAGGGGACAGGTTAAACACCAGATATAATCAATTTTACCTCACAGTTTTAATCTTATTTTAAATGCTACCAATTTAATTACTTGGAATCCACTGTATCCATGCTGTGCATTGTATATAAATACATGTTATTTTGGTTACATATTGTAAACAAACTGTTTCTGTTCATGTTTACAATAATAACTTAAACTTTTAAACTTATGTCAGATTTTAGAGATGCTAGGTGTCCTCATTATGTAGATGTGTTCTGTTATTCTTTTACTAGATACAAGAAGTGCTTTTGCATCACCTGATTCAAATGTAGCAGTTACCATACTGTATCATAAACCTCAAGAACAGATTTTATTTTATTTTAAATGGATATGTTTGTGGGTAGTACATTTTAACTGTATCTTAAGCATTTAATTTTTAAAAAATTCCCTTATTTTATTTGTGCTGGTCGTTGACTGTAATAAAGTGATTGATTGATTGACTCAGCCAGCCTAGGAAAGTAACATGCAGCTCAACAAACATTGCAAATATCTCAATCTCTTACCTAGTTGTAATATCATAATGGTATCATTTAAGGCCCGGGTAACCAAACTGAAGTGTCTGTAGAGAGGATAACACAGAACTCTTCTCCCAAAGGATACCAAGACTTCAGAAATTGTAGTAAAACTCTGTATAGAACATTTAGTAAGAAAAGAATTACATATGTTTATTTCAAAAACAGGCAAATCATTCCTGCAAAATTTCCAATCTGTTCAGTATTGGACTGCTGTAAATGCGGGTGAGCGTATTTACGACAGCCATAAATGCACTCACTTCCAGTTGGTCAGGCCCACTCAGCTGTCCAGGGGAAGTGGCCAGGGCCGTGGCAAAAAAAGGTTGGCCAGCTCTGGTTTATCAGATGCATGGACTGATTTAACTTATATTGGCTCAGACATACAGCTACATGTTTCTTACCTCCAGCCAGCACAAAGTTGAACTTAGTTTTCGTATGTTCCATGATGACTCAACCTTATTTATTAAGAAGAGAAAGAATATATTAGAATATGTTTTATTAATATGAATAGAATATTTTAATAGAATTAAAAATGAAGATTACAAGCTCTCACACACTTTATGGTTGCAAAATTAGTGAGGCTTAAATATTCTGAAGAAAAAATAAGACATAGCTTAATAGACGAAAAATTCTAGATCCAATTGAAATTATTTTCTAAATACCAAGTCTTTAAAGTCTGAAATATTCAACGAATTCTGCATATTTCTTTAAGTCTGTATTTTCAAGTTCCCAAAAACACACAATAAAAGAAAAGGAAAAAAGAAAACCTAACCAAGAATCCTTGGACGTATTCATACATTGATAGAGGATAAGTGAAGAGGCCAACAAGAACAATACCAAGTTCAATTTAGGGAGAATAATTCTAATCCAGGTACTAAGCATGTTACATAGCCACTGCAATATAAAAACAGCTATTGTATGTCAGATTTATTTTGTGGGGCACTGTGTAACAATAAAAGTCTTATAGAAAAACAATGTCCTACCATCAGACTGCCACTTTGAACTAATGCTGGCAATCCATTTCTGGTCCTTGAATTTTGTGGATCATCTATACGCTGTAAATACTTTTATAAAACCTGCAATCTGCCTTCAATTTCTAATCTTACCTGTTTGCTCATAACTTGTCTTTCGAGAGATCTACCTCTGTTAATGATCCCATACTACCTTACACTTTAGTCTACTCATACCTAACAACCATAACCCTATTCATCACTCTCCAGGGATTCAATTCCACACACCCCATAACAAGTCTCCATAAAGACATAATGGTCATATTCATGTCATTCTTCAATATTTATCAATTAGTTTAAGATAGATTTCAAAATGATTCTCAACAATCTTTTTGAGACAAAATAATTGAATACTTAAAATCATGCATTCATGTGTTTACAGTGAAGTGTCCTGGAAAACAGAAACAATAAATAAACCAAAATGTGTATGACAGGCATACTGTTTATTAAATCATAAAATTAATCCAACATCTTATATGAAGAAATTTCCACAGGTTTCTCCCCTCTTGCCTCCCATCAAGCTGCAAACTTCTATCATACATTTAAAAAGCCTCAGAACAGGCATTAGACATTATTTTTTAAAAAAGTAACACTCCACACACGGGATTGTTACTTTCAAAGAAGTCTGGAGAAAAAGAACCCTGTAATATAAAGTTTTGGTCTTGTGTTTTTACAAACAGCAGTAAATGCACTGTCAAGCCATGTCTTCTAAATGATAACAAAAAAATTCAAATAGAAAGTAGAGTTAGGAAGGAAAGTGGGGGGAATACAGTACTCACATTCTTTTCTCCTTCAGTGACATAGATTTCATAGCAATATGCCAGAAGTATATCAACAAGACTCAAATATATCTGATGACAGGTTTTTTTATCAAGCAGAAAAGTTCTGTTACTAAATTTTCTCAGTTGTTCTTTCTCATCTTCTGTAAAGGAAACTAAAAACAAAAGGTTATTTTAAACAACCCATATCCATTACCACGCTAAAAAGACCCAAATGTCTTGAAGTAACAAGGGTGATATTGATGAGAACCTTTCTGCACAAATCTAAAAATTACTCCTACATTAAGTTCAGAATTAACCACTTGTGTTCTGCAGCACCTCCTTGCCTGTTACAATCCAGTAAATAGCTTCCTTTAGACCAGAGATTCTTAACCTGCAGCCTGTGGGCCAGACATGGCCATGGCACCATTTCATGTGGCCCACCACACCAGGAAGTACCATGTGGTGGAGGAAGGGCAAAATGACCATATGGCCCCTAAAGCTGTCTGAGGGAACGTGACCTGGCTCCTGGCTTTAAAAGGTTGAGAACTCCTGCTTTAGACTTACCAGGAACCTGTATGATAGAGAGGAGAAAAATTTAGAACTGGAATCATATTTGCATGGTACAAATCACCATTTGTGCTCCAGTGCTGAGGGAATTCACATGTGTGACCTGATCAGAGTAATACTACCATGGTGATCATGACTACTTGAACCTATGTAGTATTCTTCTGACTATCATTAGTATAAAAGATATTAAGTTGCAAGATGCTAACCATTTAATTCAATTCCAGAACCTAATAAATAAGAATGAGACTTGTTAATATTTTATTTAGGCACTTAGACGGCTGAGGAAAGATGGGGCCTTTTAAAAAATTAAGCATCATTTTTCTTTTCGTATAAAAGGAAATTGCAGACTGATCACTAGCAAGCAAGATAAATTACTAGGGACAAAATAAATTACAGCAGAGTATGTAAATGATATGTTAAATACAGGAGGTTCCCTACACTTTTGAAGACTGTTTGGCACTTAAAACAAGAGGTTTAGCATTCTATATTGTGAACTCAAATAAAAATGAAGGGTTAGCTAAGCTGAAGATATCTTTTAAAGAATATAAAACCCTTTCATTTGGACTCTAAGGAGGCATGGTGACTCAGTGGTTAGGAAGCTCACCTTGTTAGCTGGAAGGCCGGCAAGTCGGCAGTTTGAGACCCGAGTACTGCATGACGGATTGCATGCCTGTCTCTGTCCCAGCTCTTAAAGACATGAAAGGAGCTTCATTCAGGCATCCCCTAAGCAGTTTTTCCAGCAAAAATTCTTTCAAGCCATAATAATTTCTGACACAAAATTATTATTTGGATTCTGCATGAACAAGAGTACAGCACACACCCAAGTTCACTGCAATGTCCACACCTCACCAAACCTGTGAGAAAAGTTAGGTCATTAGTTAGGGTTATCTATTCCATTCTGCACACAATGGAATCATGAAGGAAAATCTGGGGCTATCAGTTGAAGGAATAACATGCCCTCTACTGGAAGGACACTTGGTTACAATCTTCCTAGACTGTTTTTAAAGCCAATTTCACACAGAGCACATTGCATCAAATCTAAGGTTACAAAGATGCAGACAACTAAAGCAAAGTTATCTCTAAGGCGGATCATATCTAAGTAGCTTCTTCTTCCGTGTCTAGGCCAGACATGAAACTACCAAAATGAGCTGCCCAGAGTCGTTTCGAGTTAGGTGGCTATATAAATTGGACAAATAAATAAATAAATAAATAAATAAATAAATAAATAAATAAATAAATAATGAAGGCACCTTTTGGTGAGTTCATTCTGCATTTCCATTTGCCTGACCTAGTGTGAGAAAAATTAGCCAGCAACACAAGGTTGCCATTAACAGGGTACATCCGATTGTTGTTCAAAAATACCGCAATCTTTCTGGCGCCATTTCTGTGTACCTCATATCTAAGTTTTGAAAAGGTTACTGAGTAAAGGCAATAAAGTAAATAATAAATATGATTAATCTAAAAATTAATGCTAAGAAAACTATGTTTATGCTAATAATTGAAACCCAATCAACCCAAAAAACAGAATTATATTCAAATGAAAACATGGAGCATGTTGACAAATATAAATGCCTTGGAATTCAATTGACTGTTCAGTGTCAAAAAAGCCTTGTAACAAAAGTTAGACTAGAAAAGGTCTACACTGATGAAAATGAGGTAGGGTATTGTTGAAGTATACAGAAACAGTCAAGATCAGAAATGAAAAGGACCAACAATTTTGCCTGGTTGTACAGAACAGTGAGATGCAGGAATTAAGAATCCACCTGGCTGAATTTATCAATACCTACATGAAATAGAGAGGGTGGTTATAAAGGGCAGACTTTACACCCTGAGATCAGTAAAACTCCACTTCTCTGTTATACAGCATCATTTGAGAAGGGGATGGGGGAATGAGAAGAACATGTGCTCCCTCCAGGATTTAAGTGAATTTAATCCACTTAATCTTCCAAACAGAGCTCCTGAGATTCAGGGCTTGCAGCTTGCAGCTCTAAGCATAAGTTATTTATGGTCAAATAGCACAGTAAGGTCCATCTCCAACCTTTCTACCTGGTGGGAATTATAAGGGTGCTGTTCCTGGCTGGCCAGTACACAAATAGTCCTATTTAGGGGAAGGTGGCCTACAACATCTTCCTGCAGATCCTAATTGAGCCATGTTCAAGCATTAATAAATGGATTAGTTCCAAAAAGTAAGATGATGATCATCATCATTGCTGTTGTTGTCAGCAGCTGTTACTCTCTCCATATGAATGGTAGTCTGAACATGAGACAGTCTATCCACACTATCAATAATCTTGAATTTTCAGCGTCCTCAATTACTTGGACAGACTTAGGGGAAACTTTCATCTTCACAATATCCTTCTTCCAGTGGAGGCAGCAGGAGGTAGGGCTAGAACTTTCTCCCTGCTCACATCTTCAAAATAAGTCTTTTCTTTTTTAAAAAATCACAATAGAGTTTGGGTTGTTTTACAGCCCAATACAATAGTCTGTCATTTCTTGATTTCTTCCCTTTCTAAAATTATGTGGTTTCTATAGCTGAAAGCCTTGATTATTACATACCACCTGCTACACAACAACTCAAATCCTGTTGTTTAGCATAACACAATCTGTAACATTTGGTCCCATCCCAGACAGCTAAGAAAGCCTTCTCATTCATGATTTTTGAACAAGAACAAAACGTGTGTGTGTGTGCGTGTGCATGCATGCATGGAGAGAGAATGAATTGTGGCAGGGACTCTTTTTGCTGTCTACAAATAAACTAAATCAGTAAGTGCCCAAAAAGAAGGGGAGCAAACTCTGTGCTGGGGGGAGAGAGGAAGTGCTCCCACTGGGCTACTGGGCAAGGGAGTGGGGACGAACTCTGTGCTAAGGGAAGGGAGGAAGCACTCCCATTGGGCTTCAGGGCAGAGGGGCAGGGTGAACTCTGAGCTGGGGTGATTGTTAGGGTGATGGCGCAGATGCTCACAGAGAAGGCTTTACGTGCCCCCTCTGGCATACATGCCATAGGTTCACCACCACTGAACTAACAGTTACAGATGGAATTAAACTAAGCAACAGGATTTTAGCCATAATTCAACTCTCCCCAAGTAAGCTTTTAGAACCCTTTGAAAAGAGACAGAAGAATATGTGGTGCATTCCTTCCTTTTTGTTAAGGGCAGCATTGAAAAACACTAACATAAAGGCATGGCACTCTCAAGTCACACAGGGAGGGATAGGGCTCTCTGCACCTGATATAACCTACCAAGTACACTTCGATTGCTGTCATCATTTTCTTGAGAGACTATCCTGGTTTTATAAGCTTCAATCCACCATGGCTTGTATTGCAAGATATGGCGAACAGCTTCATCTTCAAAAAAGTCAGCACTGAAAAGGTAAACAAAATTAATATCATTTCAACAAACACATTTGTGAATGTAAGCATATTGTATTACATGATACCCTTTGCAGTGGGGTAAAGCATAAGAACATAAAACAGCTAGAGATGCATGTCTTCCCTACCCATCTGAAGCCTGCATCACCAGCCCAGGTTTATCATATACTCTGTTATGTTTGTCACATTTTGATTAGATTTTTTAAAAATAAATATCTGACTGGCTGAAACAACATGAGTTGTCTTGTGAATCATTTTTGTCCCTTGGATTATCTCCTAGCCAATGAAAATGGTAATTTTTGGTTATCCATTTTTTCCTCTGAAAAAGTCACTACATTCCAAAGAAGAGGAAAACAATTTGTGCAGAGGGACCTATGGCTAATATTTTGCAGGCTGTAAAGTACTTTCTGATTTGCTGGAATTGCTGTAAAATATACTGCACTGTTCTTTCAGTCTGAAGTAGCAAAGAAACTTCTCTCATTCCTAAATCACATTTGGATTATTCTTCAACATTCAAGAGATAAAAGGTCTTATTGATTATATTACATCACTATACAACATTCTGCAATATAATATATTGTTTAATTTGATGGATCAGTTATTTCAGCAAAAACTGCAGTAGATACTCTTTATGTTGACTACATAGCAGACTGTCATGAACTATGGTATACTAATCAAGATGATTTCAGTCATATTTTTGAGTTTAAAATTTCAATTTTGAAAACTAATTGTCTTAAATGTAATAGGAAAAGATCAATTTGTAGGAACATTTCCTTGAATATGACTTTCTTCCAAGTTCTTCTATCACTATTACATGCTCTTTCTACGTCTTGACTGTTAGGAACTGTTTAGACATCAGAGAACTACAGAGATGCAATTACAGAGAAAAACAAATCACAAGTTCAGAAATTCTGTCCTTTTCATCTTCCAACCAACCACCTAACCACAGGACATAGAAAAAAATCAACAGCTTTACATAGTTGTATGACTTTTTTTGTTCCAGAAAAAACAAAGATGAAACACAATGCCAGAAGTCTACTTCATTCTTGTGGACCATGAAGACTCAGTTTCCCGCATTACTTTAAAGTACACAGAACTGTAACATCTACAATTCAGAATGCTGTTGGTTTTCCGTCTGCTGGCCCTGTCAGCTGTACACAACATTTTGCAGAGTTTGCATCAGTAAATATCATCTGACCTAACTGAGCTTGAAAAATAAAACTACCATTACATAATAACCATTATCTCCAGCTATCAAAAATACAAATAATTTAAGATGCAACATAGGATAAAATATCACTGTGCACAAGAACCGCTCTCTCCCTAACTAAAAGAAGTCCTTACTTTGTACTGCATATACAAGTTAACAGTTAACCACGTATTGTGAAACACATATTCAGTACTCACAGGTAATGATCGGGATCAAATTTGGTTGCTTCTGACACCAGCCGTCTCTCTCTACGTTCAGCAGCAGGGGTTGTATCTGGATTTTTTATATCAATAACATCATTAAGTTCATCCTATAAAGACAAGAACAATAAGATTGCTTTTGAAAAATAAACATTCTTTGCTCAGTGTTTACAGAAAAGCACATACAGTACAGCAGCAAGGAAAAAAGAGTTCAGGTCGAGAAACTAGTTAACAAAAACCCTTTTCAGATGATGGGAAATCTGGCTTCACCAACACATATACAGGGGAACACCTTGGTCTGCCTGCTTAAACCTTTGCTTACTTCACATAAGTCTGAAGAAGTAAGCTTCCCTCTTCAGGAAGCTTCCCTCTTCAGACTTGACAGTTATCATGTGGAGAAAGCAACAGGGGCAGGGCTGTACATTCCCTTCTGAGCGTGTTAACAAACAACAGATTTTCTAACCTTTACTAGGTCTTATATGTTAAGAACACCCATCACAGTGAAATATGCTACAATGCCAAGAAAGAAGTTGTAACCAGATCATACAAATAGATGTCCTCCTGCAAAAATTAAGAAAACTTCCACAAATGCGTATTTACTGTTGGATCCTCACTGAATCTCAGTATGCTTAGAATATCAGCCTCCGATGCTACACAAGTCAGCCCAACTTCCCTCAAAGGAAGGCACGGATGGAAGGCTATGCTCCACAGCTTCCTTTGGGGCAAGTTGGCTGACTTCCCCCAAAGGAAGCCGGCGTTCGGAGGCTCTGATCCATGGCTTCCTTTGGGGGAAACCGGGCGAACGCACTCACATGCCTTCCCCCAAGGGAAGGTGTGGATGGGAGGCCCTGATCCATGCTTCCTTTGGGGCTAGTCAGCCGACTTCCCCCAAAGGAAGCTGGGGTTCGGAGGCTCTGATCCACAGCCTCCTTTGCGGAAAACAAGGGCGAACGCACTCACCTGCCTTCCTCCAAATGAAGGTGTGGATGGGAGGCTCTGATCTGCAGCTACCTTTGGTGTAAGTCAGGTCAGCTTCCCCCAAAGGAAACTGCGGATCAGAGCCTCCCATCTGCGTCTTCCTTTGGGGGAAGGCGGGCAAGTGGTTTTGCCTGGTTTCCCACAAAGTAAGCCAGCCGTGGATCAGAGCCTCTGATCCCTGCCTTCCTTTGGGGGAAGGCAGACTCCCTTCCCCGAAAGGAAGCCGGTGATCAGAGCCTCTGAACGTCAACTTCCTTTGGGGGAAGGGAGGAGAGCATCCGATGCCCGGTTCCCTTAACTGGGAATCAGACAGTTGGGTCTACGGAAGCCCCCTTGCTCCTTACAAGGGGGCCTCTGAAGATCTCTGCCCCAAAGCTCACTGGGCTGGCCTCCAGCCCTGTGGGCTTTGGGGCACAGATCAACGTTGGGAAATTTGAGGAAAACTTTTGCATCACACAACATTAACTTAACGTGGTGTAAATGCACATATTTTAAAAGTACAGTAATACCCTGGATAACGTGTTAACAACGTTAAAACTGGATGTCGGGAAACTTGAGAACTTTTGAACTGTACAACGTTAACATTGTGCGGTGCAAAAGTTTCCAGATGTTATCCGGTTTTAACGTTGTGCGGTGCACACGTTATCCAGGGCATTACTGTACTTTTAAAATATGTTGCATTTACACCACCTGATCTGACAGTTTAGACCCAAATACACATATTACATTAGAATCATGGTGACAAAACTTGCATGAGAACTATTAAAGAGAGGCAAGTTATTTGTCTCAATTATTATCTATATAATGGTCAGATCTGGATCTATTTAGCCTAACGTGTGCCTAATCTAAATCTACACCAGCCAACAAATCATAGTTTACTTTTAGACAACTCTCGAATGGCTATCAACTAGTTTACTAATGCAGATATAAATTACAGTAAAGTAGCACTGATTGAACACAGAACACTGGCATATATCTGGCTGTTTGGAAGATAGACATAAATCTTAAGAATATACTCTACCAACCAGTTAGAGATGTCAAAATTAACTGGGTTAGAGAGCAAGGGACAAGAGTACTTGTTAGCTATCAGGGAGTAAACAAAACAAAAATGTTGTGGCACTTTTCATTTTCAATGACCATTTTAGGTGCAAAGAAGGAGCTGGCCACCACAGTAACATAGTCTCCATGGGAAATGTCTAAGAAGTAGGGACAGATACACAACCTTGGTTTGACTTCTGCCAAAAGATGCCAAAGTTTTCTGAAGAGGTGTCTACACCCAGTTTGTACAACTGATGAGTGGTAATTATGGGCTGGTGCTGTAATAAACTCATGTTAGCCCCACATTGGGAACCACTGGGAAAGAGCAATGAGCAGTAGATGCCCTGGGACAGGGCAACAAAAGGAAATTTTTTCCCCTCTGCTGGAGGGAGGGAGGGAGGGGGAGAAAGAGAGATCAGATAAATCAATGGGCATTCATGTTTTCTGTGTTTTTTCCTGTGAGTCTTCTCCTTTACAAGAGAAAAACTGTTTTGTTCTTTCTATCCTGCCTTGAAGTATACATCTGCAGTTGTGGCCATCTCCTTCCCACTCTTAACCCCCACATTATTTATGGATAGGTTGGACAACACAAGCCCCAATAAAATCTGAACAGAATCCCAAAGCTGTCATAATGGAAAACGTTCTCTAGTTCATTTAATGCTGTACTTTTGTTTCTTGTATTGCATTCTTTGCAACACACTCAGTAATTTTGCTATGTTGAAAAAAATGTACATTAAAAATAGGTGAAAGACCTGGTTCCGAGGTTTATAATTAACTCTTATTCTTTACAGTTTAGCCATTTATTCTGACTATAAAGTTAACTGTTGTCTTTTCTGTCAACATCATAAAGGCTACTATTTAGGACTCCATCTCAAGTCACAGAAGACTAGTTCGAACCTTTTCCATTAAGGACACCAACTCAAGTCACTTTCAATAGTTAAACAAGTGAACTATGGAATTTTGCATCATTTCAGCGGTCATTATGAACAAAAGGGCACTAACATTATAAATTTTACACATCTGCAAAAATTCCATAATGGCAAAAATGTCTTTGACAGGAAAATGCTGTACAAGCTTTTCCCTCACTGCCACTTAAATCATAATACAGTAAATCGTTTCAGAGAAGTACAAAGCCGAAAAGCAACCATGCAGTGATTTCTGCCCTTCCAGCAGGCTTTTATTCCCATCACTATTCATGTACTAGCTGGTAAAAAATAAATTTCATGTCAGAAATTACTCTGGGTTCAAACGATTTTTACTAGAGAAACTCCGCTCAGTGGATCCTCAAATGAGGCTCCTTTCATGTCCCCAAGATCCATCATGCAACACTCAGGTGTTGAACCCTGACCTTCCACTCCCCAAACTCAGCATCTTAACCACTGAACCACCGCTGTGCTGTTACAAAATCAGATGCATAACCAGTAGTACAGAGAATAGCTCACTAGAGGGGGCTGTTGCATAACTGCCCTTGCACAGGAAGATGTCTACAACAAAATCCTGACCTATACTACCAAGTTAAAAGAAAATTGCATGGACAATAACAATAACTCAGGTTTGGGTAGGCACAATGACAAATACATAAGCAAAACAACAACAACAACCCTTGATTCCATAAATAGTGGGTTGGATCCAGAATTAACCATGGGAATCTCCTAAGCCAGTAAGAAGAAAAAACTTATTAAAGCAACTTTTTAAAAACATTAGAAGCATTCTTTATTTTTATGTTCTTTTAAGAAACATGTACAGGGAATTTAAAAATAGAATTTCTGTGAGTCTATTGGTAAACTCCTTTTGGTTCTGTAGTGGTTGCAACACTACAAACACTGTATTATTATTATTTAAAATCCTGAATACCTGAAGACGAGTGAAAACTCCCGATTTCAGATTTCCAAATCCATAGGTAGAAGGAGAAAATAAGGGATTCTCTTTGTTCTCTTCATAAGGAGTCTGCTCAATTTCCCAATCAAATTCTTCTTCTTCTTCTTCTACATCGTCTTCATTTCCAGCACCTGAATGTTTGCAGTCAGAAAATATTTCTGTTAGAAAATCACTAGCCTTCCCTTTCAGGAATTTCACCAAAAATCCCTTTCTTCCATTTAATCAAGCTCTGAAATTTAGATAAATAAGACCCACCTGCAAGTGCCTGAGAGAACACTAGAGTCAGCATTTATTTTCACCTTATCTTTGAGAATGATCTCAGTCCCTAAAGCCTACAGAGGGTAAATATACATTACAGTATTTACAACAGTGATTCCCAACATGGGGCCCAAGCCTCACTGGGGGACTTCAAGTCAGTACATTGACTGATCAGTGGTTTGGGGAATTGACTTAGGCTTCTGGGAATTGGAAGTCCAAAAAACCAAAGGTTGGGAAATACTGATTTACAAGAATAAATTTGAGCCACTTCAGCTTCTTGAAGAAACAGAAAACTCAGAGTAGAAATGGCAAATAACTTGTATAGCTCCAACAAGTAGGCACTTTCAATCAATACCTTCTAACGATTATTTTTTTAAAAAACAGGATTAATATTTACTACTTATTTAGGAAGCTTAGTAAAAAAATATTGTGGTCTTCTCTGTAATTTGTGAAATCTTGCTGCCTACTGTAACAAAATTAATAACCTTTAGTTACTTGTCCCTGAGAATTGTGACAGAGACTTTTTATTTTCCAGTTAGGAACGGACCAAAGTTAGGAATTTTCTTACACTAAGTGATAGAACATCTATTATGAAGTCTTAGTGGTTTTTTAAAAAAAGAGTGTTCCCACTACATGTGTCTACCTGAAACGATAGAAGTAGGGGGGGAGAGAAATGAATAGTGGGCAAAATTATTTTGCTATATACTGTAAAGCTGAAAATGATCCAAAAAACTGGACCATCAAGTCTGCAAATTAACCTTGCTTTCAACAGCTGGCAAGCAACTCTCTTCTGGGCAGGACTCAGCTGTGTCTTGAACAACAAGCTGAGGATGCTTTGCTATCCACTTTCCTTGAGCAAATGGAGGAAAAGTACAAGTATGAGAGAGACAACATGTATATGAGGGGTGGGGAGACAATGAGTTATGGTCAAAAGTGTTTCTTTGAATTTGGAAGACTGGTATAAAGGAATATGGCAATAAATGATAGACTGACATGTAATTAAAATTAAGTAAAATAATAAAAAATATTTTAAAAAGAACTGAGGAAAGTTTATTGAGTTTATATATCCACTAGACACAGACTGTGTTGGCTCTTTGGCTGTAAACGGAGATGAGCACTGCCCCTTAGAGTTGGATACAACTGGCTTTCAAGCAAGAGCGACCTTTACCTAACAGATATCCTGCTATTGTAATAGAGTTGGCCATACTTCCAATGACTCGACACCGATCATCAGGTGGTGGTTAACTAACCTGACCACCCTGAGGACTAAGGACCTTTCGTGTCAAAGTCCACAGGGAAGGGAGGAGGTCCCAAGTGGATTAAATCCTACTCAAATCCATCATGATGGAGAGCAACAGCTTCATCTATACTGGCCTGGGGCTGAGGAGGAATTTGTGTACCAAAAGCATTCAGGACCAGAAAGTGACTCATGGAACTGGATCAGTAGTACAGGGGTCATGCTGTGATGTAGATGGCAAATGGAAGGCCACTGCATTATATTGTTTGCATGACAATCTTCATGGCTGATCACCATGACAATAGCCAATATTCAAAAACGGATATGGCACTTGAGGAAGATGAAGGGATGCATGAAAAGTTCACTGGCAGGACCTGAGCATGAGTTTGAGCACATGCCCTAATGAAAGGTGGCTGTGCCAATCCAATCATGGGAGCAAATCAAAAACTTATTCACCTCCTGCTTTTAGCAATTAAGCCTAACAATATCTCCTCCTTTACTTCTCTTTTTCTCCTCCAGACCTGTCTGTATAGATTGCAAGCTAGCAAGGGGAAGATGAAGGCTGGCTGTAAGGAGCCAAAGAGGTGGAGATATTTGCCGCAGCTGCCCATTAGCAGGTGCTGCCGCTGTCATAATTTCTCCAAAAAGTCAATTTTCATTTTCACTTTGAGCAACCAGGCACAACAGGCACAACACAGATGAATAGCCTCCCCTTTCAATATGTCATGGAGCCGTCACCTCAGATAACACTGCCTACAACTCTATTTGAGTGCAAACTAGCCATCTGCAGAATGAAATAATTAGAAACACTGTATCCCACTAAAAAAACTGTAGCTCTAGTGCTATACCAATGATAATAATAAAGGCAGCTCTAAAAAGGGGGCAGGATAGATTGCTCCAAATCAAAATACAGTAAAACCCCAACTTACGAAAAATGTCCATTCCACAGGCTTTTACGTAAATCAGTTTTCACGCAACTCAAAGAAAACTCATAGGAAAATGAATTTTTACGTAACTCGAAGCAAAACCATAGGAAATCATGTTACGTAAATTGGGACATTTATGTAAATTGGGTTTTAGCACAAAATGGTTTTAGCACAAAATAATTACGTAAGTTGAATTTTACGTAACTTGAGGTGTACGTAAGTTGGGGTTTTACTGTATGTGTGTGTACCATAATTTGATAATTCAAACCAAACAGCACCAAAAGCAATCCAAATAGGGAGCTGTATACCTGTCTAGGTATGCCCTTAATTTCATGGATGAGTGGGAATTTGAATCTGGTTGTCCTGAGGTGAGGTTCAACACTAACCCCACTGTCATCATCCAAATCAATCAATATGTGAGAAAGCTTTACAGCTATGCATGAACACATGCTACGTGAACATGTAGGAAGAAATCCAGTAATTCAAATGTTAATTAAAATCATACAAACCCAGCTCTTCTATTAAAGGTTTTGCTGATCTAGATTTCTTTGGTGCTAAGAGAGCTGTCAACATGTCTAATCCCTCAAATTTCTCTCCAGGAACTTCTTTGGGAAGCTGAATTGTAAAGATGCCTGCAAATAAGAAAGAATTTTGTTAATGATAGGTAATTTTCAGTACGATAACTTACACATTTAAAGAAGTAAAAACTGGTCATACTTTATCAAGAGGCTGCACTCTTTTTTCCTCCATCATATTAGTGCAAGAGGAACTTTGAAACTCAAATTTCACAATTCATTGCTGGCTATCTAAAGACATTAAGCAGTAGCATAGGTAATTAAATCTTTTTTTCAAGCATCCATTCTAGCATACAGAAGAAAACATATGTATTCCTCAGGTGGAAATATCAAAATGTAATTTCTGCTCATGGAGTTCATATATCTTCCTTCAAATGCAATGTCATTTATTCATTTCTTTTATTAGTTCTCATATTATGAAAAATAACCCATCTTTCAAATAAACAGCTGAATACATCTTTGAAAAAAAATAGAGAAAATAGGACAGATATGAAAAAGAAATATTCCTTCTAAATTCCTCATTTGTCACAAAACACACTTCAACACAGGGGGCTGTTTTAAATTATCAGTACAAAAAGAACATGAGGACTATTCCCCTCTTCCATTTAGCAAGTATAAAGCATTTTAAGCATGTTAGTTGTCTTTGTAAAAAGAAACTTTTTAGAATCAGGTATATCTAGCAGCCAGTAAAGCAAGCTACATTTTAAATTATTTGTGACATCTGGGGGGGAAACGTGTACTTCTGCACTGGAACAGACTGAACGGGCAAGGACCGTTGCGAAACAAAGTTTTAAAAATATTTAGAACCTTTGTCATCATATGTTGCTTTCTCTCTTCCATCTTCCACAATTCTTCCAGGAAGAACCAACCTGTTTGGGGGGGAGGGGGAGAGAATTAAGAACTATCTCACCAGGCATTTCATACTAGTTTAAGAATAAGGCATGTCGGACTCTAGAAAAACAAACTGCCTGTCTACCACAGCGTAGAAAGAAATTGACAAGTTGTATAGCTGAAGTCAAGTGACAAACACAGGAGGAGCTCAGATACTTTCTTTCTGTTCAAATATCTGCCAAATAAACTACAGTCAAACCTCGCATAAAGAGCGTCTCGCTTAAAGAGCAGAATTTTCTCTGAATGTTCGTTTCGCTTAACAAATAAAACCAATCAAAAACTTGCTTAACAAATAAATCGGGGTTTGCAATCCCCCCCACAATTGGTCACTTTCAATGGTGTTTCGCTTAAAGAGCAAACTCGCTTAAAGAGCAATCCTGTGGAACGCATTATGCTCTTTAAGCGAGGTACAACTGTACTATGCTTTTTAAAAAAGTCCTGTAAAAATAAACCATGTAACAAGTATCTCAGGACATTAAAATTTATTCCAGACCCCCTCTGTAGTTTTAACTGTGCTATCTTTTGCATAACAGGATTATGACTGTATGCTCTATACCAGGGGTGGCGTAAACACAAACACGCCTGCCATAAATGCATTTATGACAGCCACAGATGTGTTTTACGGCAGCATGACTGGTCCGCTCAGCTGTCCAGGGTGTGTGGTCCGGCCCGTGGTGTGAAAAGGTTGGGAACCCCTGCTCTATACTAATATGAACTGCATTATTTTTTACCAAATACAAGTTATTTTATGATTCTAATTCAGGACCTGAAAGTGACTCCCAGAACTAAATCAGTGGTACAGGTGCAGTGGTGGGATGTCAAAAATTTTACTACCCCACTGTGATGTCATCACAGTGTGGGCGGAGCTAACATCATGATGTCATGATGTTGTGGGTGGAGCCAAAGAAAAAAATACAAAATAATAAAAATAAAAATAAGTGCGCGCGCGCACACACGCACACGCACACGCACACACACACACACACACACACACACACACACACACACACACACACACACACACACACACACACACACACACACACACACACACACACACCCCTCAGGCCTTTTTAGGAACTGGTAGTACGTCAATAAAAGTAAAGGTATTAAATACACATTAAAATACACACAGACACACCACATCCAAAGGTGAGTCACTTACCCTGGGGAGCAGGCTATAGGGAGCTTCAGGCTAGCAGCTTCTCTTCCTCCTTCCCACTTGGGAGGCCAGCAAGGAGGCCGTGTATACGCGCCAAGCACTGTAGGCATGCATGCACACCAAGTGCTTGGCAATGCGCAGTGGGGGAACCAGTGAAAAGGTAAGCCCCGAAGGTGGTTCCCCCCAAAAGCTGCTACCAGTTATCTGGGACACTGGGGAAAGTTACTACCGGTTCTGGCGAACTGGTGAGAACCTGTTACATCCCATCACTGTACAAGTGTCATGCTGCAATATGGAAAGCAGATAAAAGGTCACTGCATTATATTCTCAGGACAGTCTTCATAGCTGATCGCCATGAGGATCGCCAATATTCAGATTAGGATACAACAGAACAAGAAGAAACACAAGTCTATCCACAGAAATACCTTGGAACAGTTTGCTGTTCAAATATTAGCCAAATGTCCAGAGCTCATGCATTTCCTTCTTTACTTCTTCATACACAAGAAAGGAAAACAACTGAGGGGGGAGCCATACTTTATCAAGAAATCAGGACTGATTCCAAGGCTTCTTCCACTATAATTTGTTAACAAGCCATTATCTGTTGTAACATCTGAATTTAGCCAATATATTTACCTATCCTACACTGATTTGCTACCAACAATGAATAAACAAACTAATGGCAGAAATACTAGTAGAGGTTATTGTTACCATTATGTACTAAGCAAAATGTTAGAATCGTTGAATAATTTGAGCTGAAAGAAACCTATAACTCCATCGAGTCCAACCTCTCTACTCAATGGAAAAATCCAAATCAAAGCAGATCTGGTTGTCCAATTTTCTCTTGAATACCTCCAGCATTGAAGCCCTCGCCACGAGTTAGAAATTAGATTCAACTGAATAAAATGACATTATTTACCTGAGAAAGTAGGGTTTTGCATAAAACTTGAACTCCCTCCCTTCAAAGTAGACATCAAACTCTGAAGCCCGTGCATATGGAACTTTGATTGTTATTATAAGAAAATCTGGATCCTGACTCAGTTCAAACGCTGGAGTTATCATACTGAATCCTACTGGGAAATCCACCCACTTCCTGTGGAAACAAAAGAATTGCCATCTAAACAAGTAAACACACATATCACATTGTCTGTTTTGATTTGTTGTGTGTTCTGTCATGTTATCTGAGATGTGCTTGTACACCGCCCAAAGTGGGCTACCACCCAAATGCGCAGTATAGAAATAAAATATAATATAAAATAAAAATCACAGTGCAATCCAGACTCAAAGATATAACAGGGATCTGCGTTGATTCCTTCCTTATTGAACTTTTTGAAGTGGTAGCCATTGAATTCTAATTACATCCATAGAGACAGTCATTCAATCAGTCATGCAGTACCTGGGTCTCAAACTGCCGACTTGACAGCCTTCCAGCTAACAAGGCAACCTTCTTAACCACTGAGCCACTGCAGCCCCTTAGAACAACACTGTAAGCACTATAGCACATGGACTTTCTGTTATTACAAATATAAAAACTACATTACATACTACAGTATATATTATATAGTGTAAGACATTTCTATTGAACTTGAGTGTTTTCCCCCTAAGTTACATTGATATTGCACATTTTATGCAAAGAGCCCAAAGCAGTGTACTGTATATGGCTTTGCATCTCCAACGTCACCTTACTACAACTTTGCAAGGTAGGCCACGCTCCAGAGAGCAAGTCTAGCCCAAGGTTGCTTTGACGGTTTCATAGCTCAATGGGGAACAGCATATGTTCCTCCACCGTCTTAAGACTACATTCTAATCATTACCCCATAATGGCTAGATCTGACATGTTGCTCAGTAGTAGTCTGAATCCCTGAAGTTCATAAGGCTATGAAGCAGATAAATACAAACACAGGATGAGGAAACAGCTAATTATCATTGAGGGAAAGGACAAACTATGTCTTCCCCCTTCCCTCATGAGAGAATTTAATCCTGCTGTAGGAAGTATCCAGCTGCTGAGCCAGAGGGGGAGTTCGATTCCCCACTGTGCCTCCAAGAAGAAAAGCCAGGCAAGTTATACAGTCCCAGGGCACCCCCAAAAGAAGGGAATGGCAAATCACTTTTGAAGACTCTCTACATGGAAAACCCTGGAAAGGGTCACCATAGGTCAGAATTATATATTTGGGATCAAAATTGCTAGGAGAAACATCAACAACTTGAGATATGCAGATGATACCACCCTAAAGGCAGAAAGTGAGGAGGAATTAAAAAAGCTCCTGATTAGGTTGAAAGAAGAAAGAGCAAAAGTTGGCTTGAGACCCAACATCAAGATCATGGCAACAGGCCCTATCAGTACCTGGAAAATAGATGGGGAAGAAGTAGAAGCAGTGACAGATTTTACTTTCTTAGGATCAAAGCTCACTGCAGATGGTGATTGCAGCCACTGTGCGACTGAACAACAACAAAATTATTACTATTATATCAGCTAAATGTTGCATTTGCTCGAAAGCCAGTCATATCTGACTTTAAGGCTCTCAGTCATATCCGACTCTAAGGCTCTCAGTCATATCCGACTCTCAGTGCTCATCTGTTTCTGCAGACGTTCCCATGGAGATGTGGCAGGCATGACAAACATCTGCATGCACAGAATGCTGTTTACCTTCCCTCTGAAATGGTCCCTATTTAGCTAAGGTAAAGGTCACCCTTGCTCGAAAGCCAGTCATATCCAACTCTAGGGTTAAGTACTCATCTCTGTTTCATAGTCAAAGACCCAACACTGTCTGCATTTGGAAACGTTTCTGTGGTCATGTGGCAGGAATGACTAGACACCGGAGTGCACGCAACGTTGTTTACCTTCCCACCAATGTGGTCCCTATTTATCTACTTGCAATTTCTTGTTTTCAAACTGCTAGGTCAGCAGGAGCTGGGACAGAGATGGGAGCTCACTCCGTTCTGCAGTATTCGGGTATCGAACTGCTGACCTGCCAACTTCCAGTCAGTGTCTTAGCCACTTGAGCCACTGCAGTCCCTGGTCCCTATTTATCTACTTGCAATTTCTTGCTTTCGAACTGCTAGATTGGCAGGAGCTGGGGCAGAGATGGGGGCTCACTCTGTTGTGCAGCACTTGGGTCTCGAACAGCTGAACATCCAGTCATCAAGTTCAGAGTCTTAACCACTAAGCCACCGCAGTCCTTCTTCATTATATCAGACCAAAGCCTTAACCACACTATGCAACATCAGCCTGTGAAACATCTGCGAACAGGTTACTTCTTCCGTGGTAGAGCAGCTGTGGTTTAACTCCACAGGACACTGTCCCGGACGCAGATAAATCCCACGGAAGTAACACGCATCTCATTGCACGCCTCCTTGGACCATGACTGGTGGCCTCTCAGTCTGTCCTACCTTGCGACGCTGTTCTGAAAACAAATCTAAGAGTCTCCATGTGAGAGTTTAGAAGGGGAACCAATGATGGAACAGGTTAAGAATGACGCAAACCTCATTGGAAGCCCTTGAGAAGCCTGCCTGACTCTTTTCTAGAGAGGACGACAGAATCAAATCTCTATATTTCGTGACCCGAGAATGTCGCCCCCATCAATACACCCCATTCAGACGTTTACAAGGGGACACGCAGATCTGCATAGATAGATCCACCGAACGTGCCTACTAACTCCACTCTTCTAGCCCCCCTCCGAGCCACGTTGCCTTCCGGCAACCTCTTGCCCATTGCACCCGTGAAAACTCGCCGCTTCCTCAAGATCAACCACTCACCCGGGTTAGCACTCGACCACGCGTTCTCGGATTCTCTTTTCCCCGCCCACTTCCCAGACCACGGCTCGCCTACTAACCCGGCGAAGTAAGGCGTTCGATTGACTCTTGACCCTGCCGATCAAACTGATATTCCCCAATGGAGAACGGGGAAAGGGGGGGAGGCGGGCTATAAGCTGATTGGAGGATCCTATCCAATCACCGCTACCGAGGGAGCAGCGCTGAGGGAGTGAAACGCAGAGAAGTGGAACGGTGCTTGCGCGTGTAGAGAAGGGATTCCCGCGAGTGACGTCACAACGTAGAAGTTCTGCGCTTGCGTTTCACTGGTCTCGTTTTATTCCGTGTAGAAGTCCGGTGGGGAGGCCGTGGTGGGGAGTTGGAGGTGGTGATGTTGAGCCAGAAGTAGATAAGCAATGGTGGGAGGACTGGTTCTTCTGTTTAATGATGTTTTATAAACTTATTATTTATTTATTGCAGGGATGGAGGAATCACAATACAGTATGTGGGATCAAAATCGCTGGGAGAAACATCAACAACTTGAGCGCAGATGACACTACCCTAATTATTATTATTATTATTATTATTATTATTATTATTATTATTATTATTATTATTATTATTTCGATTTATATGCCGCCCCACTTGGTGAAAACCAACTCCGGGCGGCTTACATCATAAAATCGAATACAATACAATATAACAGATCAACAATACAAAATCACAGCATAGTGCAACAACATAAATGTAAACACAATATGATCAAAATACAGTCCATGATCACAATACAATTCATATCTAATACAAAGAGAATAACCATACAGTAATCAATTCAGTAATGTACAATACAAAACCCCGTCTCACTACCCATCCACATCCCCCCCAACACAGCTGCCATCCAGTCCTGGTATGGCTGCGGCGAACACCCACCCCCTATCCCCAGGACAAAATCAACTCCCCCGGACAGGTGTTGGCAGAAAGTGAGAAAGGAAGCCCTAAAGAAGCTCCTGGTTAGATTGAAAGAAGAGAGTGCAAAAGCTGGCTTGAGACTCAATATCAAGAAAACCAAGACAATGGCAACAGGCCCTATCAGTCCCTGGAGAATAGATGGGGAAGAAGTAGAAGCAGTGACAGATTTTACTTTCTTATGATCAAAGCTCACTGCAGATGGAGATTGCAGCCATGAAATAAAAAGGCGACTGATTCTTGGGAGGCAAGCTGTGAGAAACCTCAGGAACATAGTTGAAAGTAGAGACATCATTTTGCAAACCAAAATTTGCATAGTCAAAGCAATGGTATTTCCGGTGGTAATGTATGGTTGTGAGAGCTGGACCATTAGGAAAGCTGAGCGCAGAAGAATAGATGCCTTTGAGATGTAGTGTTGGAGGAGAGTTTTGAGAATCCCCCGGACAGCGAGGAGAACAAATAAGTCAATCTTAGAAGAAATCAACCCTGACTGCTCCTTAGAAGGTCAAATTGTAAAGATGAAGCTAAAGTACTTTGGACATCAAATGAAAAGAGAGGATTCACTTGAGAAGGCCTTGATGGTGGGAAAGGTGGAGGGCAAAAGAAGAAGGGGGTGACCAAACATGAGATGGCTAGATGTTATTGTAGACACAATGGGCACAGAGCTGGGCGGGTTGAGGAGGATGGTGGAGGACAGAGGTGCCTGGAGGACAGTGGTTGCAAAGGGTCGGAATCGACTGTGCGACTGAACAGCAAACATTTTTATACTGCCAATCTGGGATACAGTGGTACCTGTTAAAGAGCATAATGTGTTCCACAGGATTGCTCTTTAAGCGAGTTAGCTCTTTAAGCAAAACACAATTGTAAGTGACCAATTGTAACTTTGGTGGTGGGGATTGTGAAACCTGATTTATTTGTTAAGTGAGTTTTTGATTGGTTTTATTTGTTAAGCAAGGCAACCATTCAGAGAAAATTATGCTCTTTAAGCGAGTTACTCTCTAAGCGAGACACTCTTTATGTGAGGTTTTACTGTATTTCCCAGACAAATAACATCAATATAATAAAACAAACAACAAAATAAAAATCTAATGGCATCTGAGGGAATATAATCCATTCCAAACTCTAAACTTTGAATCTCATTTGGTAGTTCAGCCAGTTACTTGGTGGTGGTGGCTGCTATTCGTACACAAGTATATTTTTTCCTGAAAATCATAATGACAAACAGAAAAATGATTGGTGTGAATATGTTTAAGGTGTATCCCAGCTTGCCATGAAGTGACCCACACACTGTGATTACTAAGCCATCTAGACTGCCTCAGCCTTGAGGTTACTAACAAGGTATGCCTTCACAGCCAGTCCATCTGGCATGGCCTCTTCCGCCTCCATGACCGATGGGAATGAGAATAGTGAAGTGGTTCCTCCTCTGCTCATTATGCTGTTGGGCCCAATACTGTATAATGGTTTCCATCACCCCACCTAAAGGGGCTCATCCACCTGTAGCCATTGTTCCTTTTAGGGCAGGAGTTCTCAACCTTTTTAAGCCAGGGCTGGGTCACGCTCCCTCCCAAATGGATGGCCATTTTGTCCTTTCTCCACCACATGGTACTTCCTGGTGTGGTGGATGCGGGGGGGGGGGACATGTAATGATGCCATGGGCCACATCCAGCCCATGGGCCGCAGGTTGAGAATCCCTGCTTTAGGGAGTCAAGTTATTTACCACCAGCCAACACTTGGTGTTGACTATGATCTATTGTATGATCTACTCCAGTGTTTCCCAAATGCTGGTGTTTGGACTTCAGTTTATTTATTTATTTATTTATGTATTTATTTTTATTACACTTAATACCTGGCCCCAATCAGGAGAACCCGACTCTGAGCGGCTTACAAAACACTAAAAATAAAAGTAAAAGCATAAGAAACAGTTTACTCCAATAAAACATCAGTTAAAAGGTCATCAAAATATTACCACAAAAATTAAAAACAGTACACAGTCCCACTTCCAGACCCAGGTTGGCAGTCCTTTAAATAAGCCACCTGGTAAGGGAACTCGTATTCCCAGGTCCCCAAACCTGTCCAGCCAGCCAGGTTTTCAAACCCTTCCGGAAGGGCAGGAGCTCTGTCTGAAGGCGCAGTTCAGTGGGCAGGAGGTTCCAGAGGGCCGGGGCAGACACGGAGAAGGCTCTTCTCCTGGTACAGGCGAGATGCACCATTCTCGCCGAAGGAACAACGAGGGAGCCTCTCCGATCCACCCTGGTGGGACGGGCAGATGTTCTTGGGGTGACGCGGTCTCTTAGGTATCCTGGCCCACTACCATATAGGGCTTTAAAGGTAATAACCAGCACCTTGAATTGCACCCGGAGACATACTGGCAGCCAATGCAGCTCCCGGAGCAGTTCCCAGAAGCCTAAGCCAGTATATTCACAGGGTGTGTGTGTGTGGAATTGGTACACAATTCTTTAAATATCTCACCATTATAGCCTTATTAGGGTCGCTATAAATCAATTTCAATTTGAATGAACTTAAAGCAAAGCAATCACACTTATAAGACGCCCCATGGCGCTTAGTACATTCTCTGGGCAGTTCACAAGTTAATTAGCATTTTGCCCCCAACATGCTGGGTATTCATTTTACTAACCTCAGAAGGATGGAGGGCTGAGTCAACCTTGAGGCCTGGTCAGATTGAACTCACAACTTTTTTATTTCAGTGGTTTAACCACTGTGCCACTAAATAACAAACTAGGGGTATAAAAGCTGGATAGATCAATTTGAAGGAAATGTGATAAGTAAATTTAAGAGATAAGTGCAATTCAAGGGATATTTAAGTATCCTATCACCCTAACCCTAAACATTACAGAATATTGGCTGTAAATTTCATGAGCATTAGTGGAATTTACTTTTGAGTAAAAGGTTCATGTAAGGCCGCAGCGTCTTAGTGCTTAATATGCTGAGCTTGAGTAGTTAGCAAGTCAGCAGTTCAAGACCTGAGCACTGCACAACAGAATGAGCACCTGTTGTCTATCCCAGCAGTCAACCTAGCAGTTTGAAAGCAAAAAATTACAAGTAGATATTACAAGCAAAAAAGGTAACAGCGTCCCATGCACTCTGGGGTCTAGTCATGCCTGCTACATGACCATGGTAACGTATACAAATGCACACAGTGCTGGCTCTTTGGGTGTAAACAGATATGAACACCACCCCCTTGGGTTGGACATGACTTGCTTTCGAGCAAAGGAGACCTTTACTTAAAAGGTTCATAGTTTCATCTGCCAAATGCAATAATAGTGGATAGGTTAGTACAGAGGTTCGCAACCTACGACCTGCAGGTCAGCCCCAGCCCATGGTGCCATTCCATGCAGCCTGGCGCCCTCGCTCCCACCACCACTGTTACCGCCGCCACCGGATGCAGTGTAAACAGCTTAAAACGGGCTGACCTTGCTCCTGCCGCCACCACCAAAAGCAGCAGAAGTGGGGGAAATGTGCTGTAAATGTGCCTATAGCTGTCATAAACATATTTACAACAGTCACAGACGCATTTTACAGAAGCATTTATGGGGAGGGTAACCGTGTGTCCAGCTCGCTCAGCTGTTTGAGGGGCAGTGATCCAGCCTGCAGCAGGAAATCATTGAGAACCCCTGTTCTAAACTCTTGCAGTCTCTTCCAAGGCAGAATAATTAAACAGAGACACAAGTTTTAAGACACATCCATTCTCATCAGGAAGTAACAGTTGTATTGGAGGGGGGGGGGAGTTTGAATGGTGATGCTGGCACAGGTAACACTAGTAAGGGCACTAGCTTGGAATAATTCTATTAGCACCCCATATGTCCCTGATTATTTATTTATTCCCAATGCTTCCAGAGTACCTTTCACATCACTTTCTGGAACTGCAGGTTTTTGACAGGTTCTGAGGCAGCTTCAGAGCTCCAGATACTGTACTAGAAAAGCAGCTCTGGTTAGACTCACAGTCTGCAGCAGTTACTGAGGCCCGGATGAGCTCCACCTGACAGCCCTGTGGGAAGAACTATATAAAAACTGGTTCCTCCCTCTAGAAGCTGCCTCAGCTTCAAAGGTTTGTAGATTTGTTCTTCATTTAAACTTCCTACTCTTGGCTCACCCTATTTCAGTGGCTTCCTTGTTTGTTTGACTCCTGGTCCGTTTTTGAATACTTCTCTATTGGGCTAGCTTTTTTCCCCTATCTGCTCATGTCTTTAACCTTGGACTTAACTTAGGACTTGGATAAGGTTTACCTTTGACCATTAGCTTGGTAGCCCTGGGACCTGGTGTCTGTGCTGCTAGTCAATGGCCTACATCCCAGACTCAAATAGTTCTTCAGTAGAGGATTCCTTTCCAGACTCCTTTGGAATCTGTTAGATATTTAAATGTCCTAGCGGCGGGAAAATCGCCGCTACCAATTGGTCAGTGGGCTGGTCAAGCAGGGTATTTAATCCCCTGCTGACCCAGCCGTTGTTGTTGTTGTCTGTGCTAACCACAATAAACAGACGTGTTGTTTGGTTCACCCTTAATGGCTTCCGTGTCCTCACTCCCGCGCCCTGATCTCCGGATCTAACACTGGCGACGAAGGTGGGATTTTGAGGAACGGACCAGAACCATCACACACACCAGAGCCACCTCTCACGAAGGCACCTCGCCATGGCTGCTTACGTTCCACTGGCTCCCTTCCAACCGAAGGACGAGAGATGGAAGAGCTATATGGACCGTTTTGAGTTCTCCCTGCTAGCTGCGGAACTGGGAGAGATAGCACCGGAGCGGAAGAAGGCGTTCTTCCTCACCCACTGCGGAGCCAAGGTCTACGAAGTGGCCCAGTCCCTGGTGGATCCAACACCAATCCTGGACGTCTCATGGGAAGCACTACAGTTGGCCCTCAAGAACCACTATGCACCGGAGCCATCGAAGTTCGTGTTCCGGATCCAGTTCCGGGACCGATACCAGATGCCAGGGGAAACCATAGGCGAGTACGTGGCCGCCCTAAGGGCAGCAGCCGTCCCGGCGATATTTGGGCCATTCCTCGAGGACTCCCTGACCGAGCAGCTTATCAGAGGAGTCCGCGACAACAAGCTCCGGAAGAGGCTATTGGCCCGGAGAGACCTGACCCTGGCCGGGGCCATCGAGGAGGCCAGAGCTTTCGAGCTCTCGATGTCGACCGCATCCTCCCTCAACCGGTCCCCGTCGGCGCCCCGCCAAGCCTCCGCTCACCATCAAGACGTCGTTTCTGACGAGGACGAAGAGGAAGAAGCAGAGGTGTGCGCGACCGACGGGGGAAACTCGGGCAGGAGCGGCCAGCGCTGCGCCAGCTGCGGAGGGCCACACCAGCGGGCACATTGCCGCTTCAGGGAGGCCATCTGCCGCTATTGCGACAAGCGGGGACACATTGGGAGGGTCTGCCGGGCAAGGCAAGCGGAGAACCAAGCTGACCGGCAGATTCAAAAGTTCCCGCCGGGCAAGATGGCCGCCAAACAGAGGACAAATCAGAGGCGCCAGGGACGCAACAGCGGCAAATTCGAAGATGCAGAGACGCACACGCTCACGATAAGCCACACCGCCACACAGAAGGGAGAGAAGTACCACGCCACAGTCACGATCGACGGGGCAGAGTGTCCGATGGAGGTCGACTCTGGGGCCGCCATATCCATCATTCCGTGGAGGTGGATGAAGAAGACATTCCCGGCCCTAAAAGAATCAGACCTCCAGACCCAGAGGATCCGAATCAAGGACTGCCAAGGCAAGTTCCTCCCCGTCGCAGGACAGAAGTGGGTCCGTGTCAAGTACGGACCGAAGGAAGAAAGCCTACCGCTGACCGTAGTCCACGGTAACATCCCGACGCTACTGGGCACAAACTGGTTCCCCGCCCTGGGACTGTCCATCGCTGGCATCCACAACACTGCGACTGACCAGCCCGGGGACGCCTCGCTGAGGGACGACCTGATGGCCGAATTCCAGGACGTTTTCGGGGAAGGATTGGGCAGGTATGTGGGGTCCCCTATTTCATTTGCACTCAACCCGAGCGTTGCCCCCATCCGACTTAAGGCCCGGAGAGTCCCACTGGCGCTCAAGCCCAGGGTCGAGAAGGAGCTCGACAAGCTGGTCGCCCAGGGAATCCTCGTTCCCGTAGACCACGCTCGGTGGGAGACCCCCATAGTGACCCCCATCAAACCGGACGGGTCAGTGCGCATCTGTGCGGACTACAAATGCACGATCAACAAGGCATTAGAGCCGAGCGCGTACCCGGTTCCCGTCATAGACCACTTACTCCATTCACTGGGCCCTGGCAAGATCTTTGCCAAGCTGGACCTGGCCCAAGCGTACCAACAGCTTCCGGTGGATGACACTACGGCCGAAGCCCAGACCATTGTCACACACCGGGGGGCATTCAAGTGCACGAGGCTACAGTTCGGGGTCAGCATAGCTCCGGGACTTTTTCAGAGCACGATGGAAAGGCTCCTCCAAGGACTCCCGGGGGTGGTACCCTATTTCGATGATGTCCTGATAATTGCGGGGGATCCCGGGCAGCTCAAGGACAGGGTCGCCACTGTCCTGGCTAAATTCAGGGCCGCTGGGCTCAGGGTGAAATGGGATAAGTGCCTGTTGGGGGTCCCCTCCGTGGACTTCTTAGGGTTCCACATCGACGCCAAGGGCATCCACCCAACGAAGGGAAAAGTGGAAGCGATTCGGAACGCCCCGGCCCCGAAAAACAAGCAGGAGCTGCAGGCGTTCCTGGGACTCCTGAATTTCTACGCGACCTTCCTGAAAGGAAAGGCCACCGCGGCTGAGCCCCTACACAGACTGTTGGCCGCGAAGGCAGAGTGGGTGTGGGGACACGAGCAAAAGTCAGCTTTCGCTGCTGTAAAAAATCTTCTCTCCCAGGACAGTTTCCTGATACAATACAACGCGACCCTGCCACTGGTCCTCGCCTGCGACGCGTCTCCCTACGGCGTCGGCGCAGTCCTGGCCCACCGACTGCCCAATGGCCTCGAGGCGCCCATCGCCTATTACTCCAGGACCATGTCGCCGACGGAGAGGAACTACGGCCAGATCGACAAGGAGGCGCTGGCGGAAGTGGCAGGGGTAAGAAAATTCCATGACTACTTGTACGGCCGGGACTTCGAACTTGTGACTGATCATAAGCCCCTGTTGGGACTCCTGGCGGGCGACCGGTCTACACCCTCTGCCTTGTCCCCCCGGATGCAAAGGTGGGCCATTATCCTGTCAGGGTACTCGTACACCTTAGTCTACCGGCCCGGGAAACACATGGGAAATGCTGACGCCTTGAGCAGATGCCCCCTCCCGACCCAGGAAGGCGCGGAACGGGGGGAAGCATCGGTTCTTGCCCTGGACATCCTGGACTCTGCCCCCACTACGTCGGCCGAGGTTGCCAGGGCGACGGCGCGGGACGCCGAACTTCGGGCCGTTTCCAGCTGGGTTCAGCGGGGGTGGCCGGACAAGGGGGAAGGGGAGTTCAAGGTATATTTCGACAAGAAAGACAAACTGTGCTGTGGGGGGGGTTGCTTGCTGTGGGGGGACCGGGTAGTGGTGCCCAGGAAAATCCGCCCCAAGGTCCTAGAAACACTGCATGCCAGCCACCCGGGAATAGTAAAGATGAAGGGGTTAGCCCGAAGTTACGTGTGGTGGCCTGGTATTGACAAGGACATAGAGTCGTGGGTGGCCAAATGTACACCTTGCCAATCATCACGACCCAATCCACCAGCAGCCCCGGTCAGAGAATGGGAACAGCCCTCGGGCCCATGGCAGAGGATTCACATCGACCTCGCCGGCCCATTCCACGGCCAAACATTCCTGATTGTAGTGGATGCCTACTCGAAATGGTTGGAGATCCGACTCCTGAGTAGCACCACAGCCAGAGCAATGATCCGGGAACTCAGACAACTCTTTTCCACACACGGCATTCCCGACACCCTAGTCTCTGACAACGGGCCTCAGTTCACGGCCACTGAGTTTGAACAGTACCTGGCATCCCTAGGAACCAGGCACGCTCTCACATCCCCGTTCAGGGCGCAAGGGAATGGGCAGGCCGAGAGATTCGTGCGCAGCGCAAAGGAGGCCCTGGAAAGGCTAGGACCCGGGGACTGGCAGGAACGCGTAGACACGTTCTTGTTGGCCCAACACAACCTTCCCTGCGCTGCCACGGGAAGGGCCCCCGCAGAGTTACTCATGGGTAGGAGACTCCGTTGTCAGCTTGACCGGTTACACCCTAGGTACTCTCCAGACAAGTTCAGGGGGGACCAACCACAGGGCCGGACACTGGCCATTGACTCACCAATCTTCGCTAGGAACTACGCGTCGGGCCACCCGTGGGAAGAGGGAACCGTCAGCGAAATGCTGGGCCCCTACACCTACAAGGTTCGCCTCGCTGATGGTCGGACATGGAAACGCCATGTCGACCAGCTCAGGAGGCGAACGAGTCCCGACACGGATAGCAACCTCCCCCGGGGAGTGCAGACCGGCGCTGAGCCAGACATGCACCCGATGGACGAACCGGTCACTGACCCGGTTCGGCCAGAAAACAGCCCCATTCACGCAGCACCATCACCGGCCAGCTTACCGTGTGGAACAGGCTCACCCCCGGTCACCGCGGAGCCCGACGCTCGTATTCCGGATCCGCTCCCGGCCCAGCCAGGGCAGAGCGAGAGCGACAGGTCCGCTCTGCTCGATGCCCCAGCGCCGACTGAACTGCGCAGGTCCGATCGAGTAAGAACACGCCCCCGTCACCTGGAGGATTTTGTATGCAAATAGCAGACTGGAGCATTCTGGGGGGAAGGGGTGTTAGATATTTAAATGTCCTAGCGGCGGGAAAATCGCCGCTACCAATTGGTCAGTGGGCTGGGTCAAGCAGGGTATTTAATCCCCTGCTGACCCAGCCGTTGTTGTTGTTGTCTGTGCTAACCACAATAAACAGACGTGTTGTTTGGTTCACCCTTAATGGCTTCCGTGTCCTCACTCCCGCGCCCTGATCTCCGGATCTAACAGAATCCGTTTATCTCATCTATATATTTTCCCCATCTTCTTTTTATTTTCCTATAGTCGTAGTGTGCTTCCCAGTTGGTCATTAAGCATTCCTGATCTAGGATTAAATTTCTCTTTGTTTTCTTGGCTCTTCTGGAAATTTTCCTGCTCTCTCTCTCTCTCTCTCACACTGGTTATTTTTTAAAAAAAATAGGGTTCTGACTACTTCTGTAATCTTTTCCTTTTGCTTTTTGCCTGTCTTTTACCATTTTAAATGTTCCCTCCATCATCCATCTAGGTTATTCTTTTCTTTTGACTATGGGATTTTATTTTTTTATTTTTTTGCATACTTTCCTTATAATATCTCTGGTTTCAATTCCCAGTCCTTCTAGTTCCCAACCAACCCCTGGAGAGAAAACATTAACATTGCATGACAAATAGCAGATGGAATAACAGAGTAAGATAAAAATTTCCTCCCATCAGGAAGACAACTGCAAAACGTTGTTTGAGATGTTGGGATTTTTCTGTTTGTTCATTCCAAGTTTCAGGACTTTTAGAAGCTATGCCAAGAGGCAAAAGGCTTTGGAAAGAAAATAGAGAAGCTTTTAAAAATTATCAAAGCTAATCAGCTATGTGAGAGGAGAGTTGTTTTCGCATGGCTGGTTTGAAGGTTTTTGGTATTTTTAGAAATATGGCCCATTGTCACTCTACATTACAAAAGTCAAGGCACTTTACTGTGAAGGCCTGATGGATCCTCTGTTATCAGTAACTATGACCGGAGATATTTCTAGAGGGAGCGTATGCAGGATTATATGCCTGGTCCTTGTGACCTAAATCTGGATGAGGAGCACATAACAGGACTATTCATTGAGATTGTTTTTAAAACCCACCTCTTTCCATTCTTTCCCTTTCCTTCCCCTTTTCTGCCTCCTCTGGTAGTCTCATCCTCTTATATTATTTTGGTTTGGTTTAAACCAAAACAATTTTAAAAATGAATTAATGGTTTACCCATAGTCAGCTTCAAGCTGCTCTCTACCAGAGATCTACCAGAGCCGCCCAGAGTTGGGTCTACCCGATTGGGGCGGGATACCAAATGTGAGCAATAAATAAATAAATAAATAAGAGATCTATCCACTGTGTGACTATGCTGCTGATGAAAGGGCACTCTGATTAATGAAAGAACTTCATTGGTTACTCTGGATTTATACCCACCTTTGTTGTCCTGTATACTCAATGTCATCTAATTCTGGAATCTAAAAAGAGCTGGGCATCATTGGCATCTAGGTAGGAGAGCATCAGAAAATACCAGGATTCTCTCTTATAGAGTTAGAAAATAGCCCTTCCTGAAACCCTGAACAGCCACTGGCATCAGTCAAAACTGACAGTATTCTGCTATGTAGGCCAGTGGTGTGACTCAGTATGCACTAGCTTCCTATGCTCCTGAAAAATTTGGTAATAAAAATAGCCTGCAGGGCAATGAAATCATTGCAAATGAAGATCCATTTCCACACAATTTCCCAGGCGTACTCTGGTGGGGTTGTGTGAAAATACCCTCATCACTCTGCAGGTGTACTCCAAATACCGCTTCAGAGGTCTTTGGAAATTTATGCTGTAAAATCTATCTGTACATTACAAGGAAAGAAAAATAAAAGTTCTATAATATAGAATAATTATGATTTTTATCCTCCCCAGTATAGAACTGATATCTTCACATTTATTAGAAACCTCTGTGTGTGTGTGGATATATTTTAACAGCTGCTGCTTCTGCAGTGTGCCCTGAGGGACACCCCACTAATCTAATGTTCCTTAACATGATCTTGTTTTCCAGGTCATTGATTTAATTTCTCACTACTTTTATTGGCTACAGTAGTTTCACTCATCATAGGATTATGAACATGTGCTGATACTTTTCCAGCTTTTAAAATTTTCCAGCTAGCTCAGCCTTTATATAAATCCCTGGCTTAATCTATGGAGGCCCAATATGGAAAGTCAAATTGTTCAATTCTGTGTTGTTATTTTTTAACAGGGAACCTAGCTTCATTTAAGGGCAGTCAATTATTAGCATGAGGCATACTGTACTCCAGTCACTGGAAGTTTGGGAGGTCTGCAGTTCGAGACCTAAGTGCTTCATGACAGATTGAACGCCAGCCTCTGATCCAGCTTATGCCAACCTAGCAGTTCAAAAGCAAGAAAATGCATATAGATAAATAGGTACCACTTTTAAGGGAAGGTAACAGTGTTCTGTACAATCTGGTGTCTATTCATGCCTGCTACATGACCATGGAAATGTCTGCAGACATAGACTGCTGGGTCTTTGGCTATAAACAGAGATGAGCACCAAACCCTAGAGCTTTCAAGCAAGGGCAACATCTAACTTTATATTTAGCAGCAGCAATTAACTTATAAACTGAGTGTACACTTTGGGTGGTTCACAAGGTAATTAGCAGTTTATCCCCATTAAGACAGGTACATTGGAAGGCTGACTCAACCTTTGAGCCCATTGGTATCAAACTCAGATCATGGGTAGTTTGGGCTTTAACCACTGGGTAATGAGTGCTCTTAACACAAGTGTTTGTTCATGTTTGTTCAGAACTAACAAAACGGTCTTGTATTCCTGTCATGCCAGATGGAAGATACACTGCTGTTATGCTGAAAGCAGGTCCAATGAGATTTGGTCCAGATCTCACCCTGCAGATAGGAAACTCACCTCATGACTGTCATGCATTCAGTGACAAAAATTGTTTATATGTCATTCTTTACATTGAAACAATTTGTAAACTTTTTCCAAAACAAGGTGACGTGGCGCTCATAATGTGAAGTAGCCCAGGCCTTACCTGAGCTGTTGCAGAATAGTTACCATATCTGGTGCATGTTCAGCCTCAGAGAATGAGAAAAACACATCATGATAAAAACCAAACATTTTATTTAGAGATGTTCCTGCCCAACATGTTTAGAAACACCATCATGGACATGTGACAAAGAGGCAAGCAGTTGTGTGGAAGAGGACTGTCAGTTTCTCATGCAAACTGTTCTTGCCAAAATAAATTCTTCCAATCATCTGCCAGTGCATCTTAGGTTACTCTGTAAACTCGAGTGTAACAATTATTGCCGGCAAGTAGCTAGTAGGCAAATGAGTTTTTCGGCAGCCGTATATTGGTTGAAATCATGTTGCTCAGAGAAGTAAGTTACTCCTAGAGTTGTGCCCATTGAATCAGTGGGGGTTTAGTAAGCTAACACCACTGAAATTTCCTTTGATTCAATGGGCTTCCTAGATGCAATTTATTAAGCTAAGCAGCAGGGATTTCAGGGGTACACAAGAACCTCCTTGAAGATTATGGTATTTTTGAACCACAATTGAGCGTGCCCTGGTAATAGCAACCTTGTGTTGCCAGCTAATCTTTCTCACACTAGGTCAGGCAAAAGGAACTGCAGAATGAACTCACCTAAAGGTGCCTCCATTTTGGAAGTTCCACGTCTGGCCTAGACACAGAAGACATTGCTGTGAGCTAACCTTGGTCTTCTTTCATGTCTAGGTCTGACTTTAAACTGCCAAAACAAAGCCACCTTTTGGTGACTTCATTCTGTAGTTCTTTTCATCTGATCTAGTGTGAGAAAGATTAGCTGGCACAACAAGGTTGCCATTGCCTGGGGTGCCCCGGACTGTGGTTCAAAAATACCACAATCTTTGCAGAGGCTCTTTCTGATATTGCAACAGGAGATTAACCTGTTGTAACACTAAGTATTTGAGGGAATTATCTCTATTTCAGCCACCTAGTCTCTTAGCCTAGTAGTGATGGTGAACCTTGGCATTCCAGGTGTCCTTGAACGTCAATTCCCAGAAGTTCTGGTCAGCAGGAGTGCTGATTGGACTTTGGTAACTGAAGTCCAAGAACACCTGGAGTGCCAAGGTTCACCATCACTGGCTAGTCCCTTTTCCTGGCTGGAACCACATGACTGTGCATTCTCTTATCTTGCCATAAGTGTACCTCATACACCTGGTGGGATGGGCATTTTGGCAGTGGTACTCATTCCACTTATGCAAATGTAGACAAGATTTGATTTGAAGTTACCAGAGCCTAGAAGCATTATCTTTTTAAAGAGTAGCACTCCCAGATCCCCTTTCCCCACAGCATGATCTCTCCAATAAGCAATGTTTGCAAATGCTGAATAAGAAAATGGTGTCCCTTTTTCAATGACAGACCCAAATTTAATACAATGTCTAGATTAACCCACATTTTTCTAGTAACAGGAGAAAAGTCATCTATTTCTCATTGCATGTCTCCACACTAATAGACTAACAACCTAATGGTGGGATCAATCATCTTTATCAGCTACTTTTAAAAATGATGCATTGTAATGCCTTTTACACTGGGCTGATTCCCGTGATAAGGAGTTTTTCATCCTGTTTCTGATGATGATAAATTTATTACTGTCAATTCATAACTATGGCTACATTGCATCATTACGGTTGTTTGTTATTGGCTGTGTTCCAGAGACTGGCTAAAGTAGAGTACTTTGCCTTGAAACAATTAATGCGTGTTTGCATAGCCTGTCACTAGATATGGAAGATATTTCTGCAAACTTTTGCATTGGGTCCAATTGCTGCATCTGCAAACATTAAATTTTTCATCATTGAAACAAATCCAACTGCCACGGTTGCATTTTTCTGATCATTTAGGAGCTACAAGTCGTTCATGTTGGCCCCAGATTCCTCAAGATTCAGGGCAGTTTCCTAATGATCAGACCGACAGATATGCTGAGCAATAAATAGCACATTGCATTTAGGAATCACTCTTGCACCTACAGGAATAATAAAAACAAACCTGTGGACACTTTAATACAGGGGTTCCCAACCTACGGCCCACAGACTGGACCCAGCCCACAACGCTATCCCATTAAGTCTATTAATGCCTCCACTGTACCCAGAAGTGGAAGCTGGCGCATTTACATCAGCCGTAAAACACGCTCCTGCATGCACAAACACACACATGGCTGTTGTAAACACAGAAGTGGGTGCATTTATGATAGCCATAAATGCGCCCACTTCCGCATCCAAAGGCCATGGTCCAGCCCACTCAGTTGTCCAGGGAGCATGGTCAGGCCTGCGACATAAAAAGGTTGGCCACCCCTGCTTTAATTCATTTACACAGTCAATGCCTGATATAATTATATCATACTGGTTTATAGATTCTCCATTCAGTTCTCCATTCAGCCTCCCGTTTCCTTTGGTAAGTTGCAAAGTCCCAGGTCTCCAAAGAAAGGGAATGGTAAGGCACTTTCATGTATTCTCTCCCTAGAACATTCTGGAAAGGGTCCCCATAGGTCAGAATTGATTTGATGACTCTCTGTTCTCCTTCTCCTGTGTCCAGATCAAACTGTAAACCACCAAAATGAAGCCACCACCTTCTTGGCTTTGTTGTTGGCCAAACTTAATTCTCATTGGTACACGTTTCCAATAGTAACTAGCAAATGAGCCAGATTCTGTGTGTCTCCACGTTCACACAGCATGTTGCTGTCCGCCAGCAGCCCCCACTTGAGCATGTTGGTCTTGCATTTAGAGATTCCAACCCTCAGCCTGTTCAGGGTCCTCTGAGGGGAGGCCAGATCCTACTTTAATGTTATTTCTTGTTCAGTGAACTCAGTGCTGGGCTCCAAAAAAAAAATACTACCACACTGTGGCCGTGGCCTACTTTATGCACCTGAATTAGGGCTACTTTATTTCAAAACTTGGATGGGCGGGACCAGTCAGAATTTCTGCTACCCATTCTGGTGAACGGGTGCGAACTGGCTGATGTCCACCACTGAGTGAACACCTTCGTCCATCTTCTAATTTGATTTTGCTCAGAATAATTTATTCACGTTTCTCAAACATACAGAAGTGTCGATCACCTTGAGGTTCTCAATCTTTTAACAAGACACACTAAATCTAAGGATGCCAATGTGTGTGTGAGGGAGGGAGGAAAGGAGCATGCATGAATATACATTTAAAATGTCCCTAATTGTCTAAAATGACAAGTTGAAAGTGCAGCCTCCAGCACCTCATTCCCACCAGCTTAATAAAACAAAATAATATATTTGGCTTTTGAGGTGGAACTACTGTATAACTATTTCCAGGAGGGGTTAAATCCCAGTCTTGAAGCCAGACTGTTTTATGAACCAGCAGCAATTCCATTTTGTCAAGATCTAATTCTGTGCACTTTGGTGTCTAGGCATGCCTGCCACATGTCCACAGAAATGTCTGCAAAATACAGACAACGCTGGCTCTTCGGCTATAAACAGATACAGTAATACCCCGGATAACGCGAGTACCGGATAGCGCTAAAACCGCATAACGTTACAAGATTTTCGGAAAAATCTTGTATCGAATAACGCAATTTTTAACGTTATCCGATACAGTCGTTCTTAGCAGCAGGGTGGCTGGAAAGCTGAACGGGGTTCTCCGTTCAGCTTCCCAGCCACCCTGCAGCTACGGAGGCAGGGTGGGGAGGCTGGAAAGCTGACGGGGGGCTCCCCCGTCGGCTTCCCCAGCCACCCCACAGCTGCGGAGGCAAGGGCGGGTGGCTAGGGAAGCCGACAGGGAGTCCCCGTCAGCTTCCCCAGCCACCCTGCAGCTGTATATCAGGTCCTCTGATCTCTCTGGAGCAGGCAGGGGGCACGATCCAAGCTGTTTCTGGGCTTCCCCGACATCCTCAGCCAGTGCAGCAAGCCAAAACATCAGGGTTCGAATCCCGACATTCTGGCTTGCTACAGCCTCAAAGAGGGTGGGGGGACTTCAAAATTAGCGCACATCAGGTCTCCCGACCTAGAGCCAATGTGCGCTATTTTTGAAGTTCCCCCACCCTCTTTGAGGCTGCAGCAAGCCAGAATGTCGGGATTCGAATCCCGATGTTCTGGCTTGCTGCACTGGCTGAGGATGTTGGGGAAGCCCAGAAACAGCTTGGATCGGGTCTCCCCACCTCCCTGGACCCGGGGGGGGGGCAGAGCCCCCAAAATTGGTAAAAAAAATCCGGTTTTTTTTTACCAATTTTGGGGTCTCTGACCCCCCCCCCCCGCCGGGTCCAGGGAGGTGGGGAGACCCGATCCAAGCTGTTTCCAAAGTTCCTCCACCTCCCTGGAGGCTGCAGCAAGCCAAAATGTCAGGATTCAAATCCTGACGTTCTGGCTTGCGGCAGCCTCCAGGGAAACAGGGCTTTTTTTAACATTGTGTGATCAATGTATCGCACAACGTTAAAAACCGGATAACGACGAGACTTGTGGAACCAAGTCATAACGTTATCTGGGGTACTAGTGTATCAACACCCTAGAGTTGGATATGACTGACTTTTGAGCAAGGGCAACCCTTACCTTTGCTAATTTGAATTTTCTTGTCGTGTTCAAGTGCATCTAGTCAAGTTACACCCGGACCTCACAAACATGCCAGTTCACACACCCGGCAAGTGTGCTGGTCTCAGTTTGTCATTAATAATAATAATTTCATGTCAGAAATTGATCCACCCAAGCAATGTGAGGGATTATAAGATCAGGCTAGTATTGCAGTGTATGGGTAGAATCATAATCCCTGTTTTTATTAAACCTTGCTTCCTACTCTAATGTCTGCTTCAGCCCAGAAGTATCAAACTAGCAAGACAAACATCTTTTGGTTGGCATTGGCTTGTTAATGGCATTAATCTTTACTTTGCCAAAGAGCCATTGGAATGGCCCATTCCTCATTTGCAATCAACAAAAACCCTTTACGCAGAAGGTCCCAAAATGTATATACATTTGAAGAGATGTTATCTATGGCTTACTTTTTGAAGTTAAATTGAATCACGGAAGCAATGTGTATTATGACGTTTTCTCAAAAGAATTAATGCTAGTGTCACCATGTGACAGGCAGAACAGTCAAAGAAAATGGTGGAAGAACAGCTGTTGTTGAGGAGTGCAAGACCATTTTGAAGTGATATTTCAAACTTGTGAATATTGTGAAAGTACAATGACTTCAGTACTCCTGACTTAACACACACACACTGACATCTACCTATGGGGGACCTTAAAGGATGTGGTATTCTTAGAAAACTGACTACACTGGTGGTACTTTGGGAAGAAATTGAAACGGCATGTGCAGCTATGCAAATTGACACGTTGGTCAACTTTGTTCAAGTAATTCATCTTTTGTTATCGGTGTATGTTGAGTATTACAATTTTAATACATTTTCCCTTTCTTAAAATGTGTATACATTTTGACACCCTCTGTATATTCCAGGTTTCCCTCACCTGTGTCTAACCCAACAGCCAGCCGCAAGTTAAATTTTATATCCCCATGCAAATAAAGCTGCTTTGTGCAGATTAAGTTTCTGCTAAAAGTATCAGATTTAGCAGGAAGGCTCAGGGAAGTGGATCTGATCTACAAAAGCTAACATTAAAATACAGGTAAAGCAGTTAATCTTTAAAGTGCTACAATGTTTTTTTAATTTTATTTACTCTCTGATAGTTGAAACACAGACTAGCATGTCTACTATACCAAAAAAAAAAAAAAAAATTTACCTGCAGCTCCTATGGTGTTTTTTTTTTTTGCAGCTATCTCAAAATCCGGCTCAGTGCTGCTTTGATTGAGTGTACATGCGTGCAAGAATGGGTGCTATTTGTGTGCATGCACATATGCATTCATAAGGGCACGCTACAAACTAACCTGAGGTGTTAAATGGTTGATCTGCTGTAAATACAAGGCAGCTGTGTAAGGGCAGGATCAAGTTCTCTCCTGCTTTATCACTCTGCAATGCGTTTTTTTCCCACAGCTAAGGTTTTCGCTAAATGGCCATATGTGGCTGCAGTTGCTGCCATCCGTCATCTGTTAGCATCTTCTTTGCTCACATGTGACATTCTGACTCCAAGCTGTTCGTTGCCTTTTCCCATTTCTAACTTCAAATGATGTGTTGGAGGACTGGCTGCAGGCTTTGCAACTTTTCTTCCAAATGCACCCCTGCACTCTTTCTACAAAGCAGGGATGCACCCTGATGGGGTTCAAGCAGTCTCCCTCTGAAGTGCTCCCCCTCCCCAAAATGCCAAATCCAGCCTTCCAGAATACTTGAGGCCCTACATGTTGGCATTTAATTTAGAAATACAGTACTGTACTATTTGCCTCACAACATCCCCTTCTGCCTTCAGATCCCCATGGGAAGGGGGCAATTAGAAAAATAAAACTTCTTCTGTTTCTAGACCAGATGTGAAACTGCCAACATGAAGCCGCCTTTGGAATGACTTCATTTTGCAGTTCTTTTTGCCTGACCTAATGTGAGAGAGATTAGGTGACAACACAAAGTTGTTGTTGCCTGAGATACGCCTGATTGTGGTGCAAAAATACCACAATCTCTGAGGAGGCTCCTTCTGTGTACCCCAAAAATACAACTAAGGTAGGGGCAGGGGTGTTGGTGGGGGCCTCAAAATTTGCTAAAACAAAGGGTGCAAATATATTTCAACTGTCACTGGAAGACAAGTGCCCACTGTAACTATGTACTAATTGTGTATTCTGTGTTGATTTGTGGTGACCGTATTCTGCATTTGACCTGCAAAATTGCTGGGATTCACGGTTGTTGTGGAGTTGTCACTGTTCTTCTTTCGTGTCTAGGCCAGACATGAAACTGGCAAAATAAAGCCACCTTTTGGTGAGCTCATTCTGCAGTTCTTCCTGCCAGACCTAGTGTGAGAAAGTTGTCCCTGTTCAAAAACAGGGAAAGTTGATTTCTAGAGGTCTCTGGACCTTGAAGGGACACATTTCTCTTCCACCTCTCTTACAAGGACAGAGTGATTTGGGAGTTGTTCCGCAAAGTACTGCAAGATTGATCAGAAACAAACCTGCGAAAGCATGAAGGGGGAGAGAGAGCTCTTAGCATGAGGTGAGAGCCGAGACAGAATTCATGTATATGAGAGAAAGATAGATGGAGTCCCAGAAAGAAGGAAAGCATGTAGAGTAGTTGCATACACAAAAAAGAGGGTTGAACATATGTAAGCAAGAGATGGTGGAGGGAACCTATAAGAAAGTAAGAAACCTGTAAGAAATAACAAAAAAGCTGCATTCAAGAGACCTAGGGAACATCTAGGAGTACTCTGTATCATTCTTTCAGCCAGCCAGCTTGGCACCCAACCCAATGGGGATATAATTTTTAATTTTTAGTTCTTGATGTTGAGTTTTGTTGGATATATTGTACTGTACAGTACTCAGAAAAGTGCCAGGAGGATTGATTGGTATGCAAACACATTTTGATATGACAGTTTAATTTCTTAACTGGATTACTACTCGAAAAAAATGCCTGTCTCTCTAATTTGGAGCAAACTGGCACTTTCTCATTGCATGGGATTACAAATCCTGTCCTCCTTCCAACTGATTGGAATGTTATGTAAGAAATTATAGTTCAAAGCACCTGGAAAGAAATTACCAAAGGACAGTTTGGTTTGTAATGTGTTTATTATCACAGTGTTTTCAATATGCAATAAACAGAATTACCATTTATGGGAACCAGCAAGCATTTTCATGCCTTCTGCGAGGACTGCACCAGTGATGATAATAGTAATATGGTAGTAAAGAGCAATAGAATAAGTTACTTTTGCACTCAACAATAAACAGTAACTGTCTTTTACTGATCCAAAGCAGCAAATAATAAAAAGAGTTCATTTTTGAATGTAATGTTCTCAGCTCTAGACCAGACTCCCTGGTCAAGACTAAAAGGTTAGGACAGGGGTCCTCAACCATTTAAAGCTGGGGGCCGATTCACGCCCCCCCGACTATTGACGGGCCGGACTGGTGTTCCCATCACTGCACCCACCGTCTTCACAGGAACACCACTCCCCCCCCCCCAAGTCTTCAACACTCACACACACACCCTGCTTCCCTGCTTACTGGCCTGGAGTTGCTGCATGGTGTGGGTGAAGGAGGGGTCCTGGCTGTCCTTCTTGCCCGTGATTAGCCAGAGCGGCCCATGGGAAAGACCCAGCCGGCCATGTGCATCTGCCGGAAAAGCCACTCTCGGCCAGAGCGGCCCTGAGGAAAGACGTGGGCGGCTGCGCATGTCTGCCAGAAAAGCTGCTCTTGGCCAGGGTGGCCCCTAGAAAAGATGTGGGTGGCTGAGGACGGCTTCTGCTGACTCAAACCTTGTCCCCTCCGCTTGGTTTGGCATGTCTCTAATGGCACTCCGTAGCAAGGCAGATGTTGTAAGCCTTCTTACAACATCCACCCTGCTATGGCGCACAGTTAGGGACATGCCAAGCCAAGCAGATGGGACAAGGATTGAGGTGGTGGCAGAAGCACCCGCTGGAGCAAGAGTGTGGGCCAGATGGAATAGTGCCATGGGCCAGATCTGGCCCATGGGCCATAAATTGAGGATTCCTGGATTAGGAAATAAAGGGAAGCCCTAAGATGAGATGGATTGGCCCAGTAAAGGAAGCCATGGCCTTTAGTCTGCAAGACCTGAGCAGAGCTGTTTATGATAGGACCTTTACACATACATAACTTTTTTTTCCTGATGTGCCAGAGCAAATCTGACTGCAGTTCTGTATTCAGCACATATGAATTACTATAAGGAACATATTTTCAACCCAGTAGCAGGAGAATTTTGTTGTTGTTGTTGCGTAGTGTTATCAACCAGATGTCAATTCCCTCATTGTTAATCACTCTTTGAAATACAGTACAGGAGTGGATTACACAAATTGTATTGTTTGGAAAGATTTATTGCCACTGGGCATACTAGTTGTGGGATTCTGGGAACTATAGTCCAAAAAGCTTTCATGGTGCTGATGTATTTGACATTCCACTTAATGTAACACAAGAGCCACTGATAAATGTGTTTAAGACTGCAGCTTTAATTGGGAGGAATGAGGTTTTGGTTGCAGTGCATTTACATCTTTCATCTGCCATAATTGCATCAATTATATACATTTTCCAAATGTGCTCCAAGTCCAAAATGAATATTTAATTGATTCTTCCCTCCACTGTAAATTTTCAGTGCCAGTCTGAAGCACACTTATACTTTAATCCTTACTACTTGACTTGGCATTAAATTCAAATTATTGCAGTAGAGGATACTTCCACATAAGTGTGCTTTGGCTCACAGCCTTACTTAGAGGTAAATTCCATTTCAATCAGTTGGGCTTTCAATACAAGGTGCAATTAATTACTTAGCCTTGTGGTCTTTACTTTAGAACATTCTATATGGCAATTTTAAGTATATAAAGAACCTGCCATCTGCTAGGATTGCTCTATTACAACCTGGAGAATTGTGCCTTCAGTCTTGTTCTCTTTGGCGAGAACAGTCTAGAAACAAATCAATTTATTCATTCCCCATCCTGCACCTGTAGATGTGAGCAGGATTCAATCTGTATCCAACCAGTCATCAATAAGAGGGTGTCTGAGCACACAGGGAAAGAATAGGTAAGATAAGCTCTGACCATGCTGCATTGCTTCCCATGGTTTTCAAGGACAACTCACAAAAACATGAGTTACTCCAGTGGTTTCCAACCTTGGATCTCTGCATGTTGTTGGTCTTCATCTTCAAGAAGCCCCAGTGAGAATGGCTAATGGTATGGAATTGGCAGAGTTGTGGCCTGAACATCCCTGATGATCCTCAAGAAGTTGTGGTGCCTCTGCTTAGATGTGATGGCGAACCTTGGCACTCCAGGTGTTCTTGGACTTCAACTACCAGAAGCCCAAATTGGCACTCCTGCAGTTCAGGGCTTCTGGGAATTGAAGTTCCAGAACACCTGGAGTGCCAAGGTTCACCATCACTGATTAACATTAAGCCTTGTTCTGCTTAGAAGGAGCCTTGGTAGTACTGTGGTTAAACTGCTGTACTGCAACCAAAAGGGTGTGAGTTGAATCCTGGCCAGGGATCAAGGTTGACTCTGCCTTCCATAATTCCAAGGATGGTAAAATGAGTCCCCAGTGTGTTGGGGCAAAATGCTAATTACTCTGTGAACCACCCCAAGAGTGCACTAAGTGCTATGGGGCGGTCTGGAAGTGTCATTGCTATTCTTTTCCCTTATTAGAGGGCTGTGATGGCTCAGTTGTTAAGAAGCGCACCTTGTTAGCTGGAAGGCTGGCAAATGGCAGTTCGAGACCCAGGTACTGCATGGCGGTTTGAACGCTTGTCTCTGTCCCAGCTGTTGAGGACATAAAAGGAGCCTCATTTGGCCATTCCCTGAGCGGAGTTTCTTCTGCAAAAACCCTTTCAACTCAGACATTATTTATTTATTCCCATTTGCTATCCTGCCCCAATCGGGCAAGCCCGACTCTATTGAATAGGGGGCATTTGAGCTGATTGGAATAACCACCAGAGATTATCTACCACTGTCAGCTGTGGGAAGCTGTATTGATTTGCATGACGACGTCATTTTGATTTAATCACTCTGACTCTGTATCTGGTGTATATAAGCTCATCATGCCTTGCTATTTCATTCCTATGTCTGATGAAAAGTGGACTTGCTCTGCGAAAGCTCACATTAAAAACATAGCAGTTAGTCTTTAAACCAGGGATGCCCAAAAATACAGCCCATGGGCCGGATCCAGCCCCCATGCCAATTCATCCGGCCCACAAAGCCCTTGTTGCTCCTGGAAGCAGAAGTAAAATGTGCCCATATGGGTGTGTTTTTTACTTCCACTAACTTCTGGGAGCAATGAGAGCTTCACGGGCCGGATGAATTGGGTGTCAGGGGGGCTGGATCTGGCCCATGGTGGGCCATAGTGACCGGCCCCACTGAACCACATGACCTACCCACGGCCAGAAAAGTTTGGGCACCCTCTGCTTTAAAGTGCTGCAGTGTTTTTGCTTTTTTTGGTTCCTGAAATGCCTTGTTGTTGTTGTTATTATTGCAAGATGCTATTCTGTACTTTACGGTAGGGGCTTCTGCTGCTGCCACACCACGGCCGCCGTCGAGACTCCTCCTCCTCCTCCTTCCTCCTCCTCCCTCGCGGCCTGACCCCCTCCTTCCCCCTTCCCCTCCTCCCTTCCTGGCGCGCGCACACAACGCGCCCCGGGGCAGCAGCTTGGAGATGTCAAGGCGGGCTCCGGCTAGCGCGGCAGGGCGCGGGAGGAGGGCGGCTGGAGAGGCGGCGCCGGCGGCGCCGGGGTTGTCCCCTCCTCCGGCTCTTTCCCGGAGCGGTGGAGGTGGAGGCGGCGGCGGCTGCCCTGCGCGGCCGCGATGAAACTCTACTGCAAAGTGGTGTCCCTGGCGCTGTGCCTGGCGCTGCTGCTGCTGCTGCTCTACTTCTTCGTGAGCAGCTCCGACGGCGAGGACGCGGCGCCTTCTTCGCGCCCGGCCCGGGGAAGCCCCCCGGCGCCTCTTCCCTCCGGGCCGCGGCGGCGGGACCCCCTGCTGGCACGCCGGCGGGACCCCTTGCTACCCGTCGCGGCGGAGCGGGAGGCAGAGGCGGCGGCGGCTCAGGTTTCTAAGCGGGAGCAGCCACGTCTCCACCGCAAAGCAGGCAGGCGGAGCGGCGCCCGGGAGAAGTTGGCGAGCGAGAGGTACTAAAAAGTCACACCCGGTCCCGTCCCGGTTCTCGTTGACTCTCTCTCTCTCTCTCTGGCATCCTGGAGTGGGGGCGGGTCGGGATGTTAGCTCGGGGGTGGGGTTGATCCCCCCTGCCCCACTCAGAGGCATCCTGGGGTGGGGGGTGGGCTGTTAGCTCAGAGGGGCTGATTGGGCACACGAGCACACGCACACACATACACACAGGCATCCTGGGGTCGGGGGTCGGGTGGGAGGCTGTTAGCTGGTGGGGGCTGAACCCCCACCCCCGACTCTACGGCCCTTGACCCAACGCAACCCCAGTGCACTAGCGCCATAAAGCCCTGGCCTCCGTGTCCACCACCCTGCTGCGCTCTTGCCAAGCCGAGGGCTTCCTTCCTGGAGTCCATGGACCTCCCTGCTTGCTCTTCCTCTTGCCCTGCTCTCTTCCGCCTTTGCCTGCTGGCCCTGCCATTGCAGTGGCCCCTTTTTCTTGGGGTGGGGGATCATGCAAAGGCTTGCATCTTTTTTGCATCCTGCTGGCTCAGCTCCTTTACTTTGCAAGGGAGATCGGATTCCTCAGTAGGTCTCCCGTCCCATTCTGGACCCTGGGCCTGTTTCACATTATAGCCTGTGATGATCTGCCTTGGGAGGGAAGGGAATGGCAGGCAAGTTTCCTGGACTGCAGTGGAGATCATTTAGACGTTGTTCTTAAGAATCACCAACCTAATGGGGTCCTTGGAAAGATACAGATCAATGGATCTACCTCAGGTACTGTATCTGGTGTCCAGGCACTAGTCCACTTAGGTACAGGGTCATAGCTGGATTTCTAGATGTGGTGGGTGAATATTTTTTCAGGATGGGCAACAAAGCCTCGTTTCAATTCATTCCTATGGAAAACCATGCTTTGCTAGGGTGTGCAGATTGCTAACTCAGGGTGGGCTAAGCCTTCCCTGGCTACAGCCCTGTTAGGTAAAGGTCATCCTTGCTCGAAAGCCAGTCGTATCCAACTCTAGTGGAAGAGGTGCATGCTACACAAGTAAAATGCATGGAGGTTTTATGCATTCCTTTTTACACTGACCCTTATCAGTGAAAAAAAAATGGTATCTCTCTCCCCAGTATGCCTGCTGGTTCTGTAATTCCCTCAGGGCTGCTTCCCACTTGACTCCAGTGTGCTTTCTGTAACCTGCTAATAAAGGGCAGGCAAAGCTCCTGTGTGACTTAGAATGGAGCTTGTAGTTAATTGGAGGTCTCATTCTTTTTACTGCTGTGTTTTTTGGAATGCTTTGCTGCCTGAGTCAAAAATCCAAATGGAGCCTCTTACTCACCCATATCAAGGTGCTTCGTATCAAAAGCCAATGAAATTATTGGGGCTTGAGGGGCATAGGATCCCAGAAGCAACTCTCCTCATAGGTAAAAGTCTCCCTTGCTCGAAAGCCAGTCATGTCGGACTCTAGGGTTCAGTGCTCATATCTGTTTATAGCCAAAGGGCCAGCTCTGTCTGTATCTGCAAACGTTTCTGTGGTCATGTGGCAGGCATGACTAGATACCAAAGTGACAGAATGCTGTTATTTTCCCTGCTGAATTGGTACCTATTTATCTACTTGCAATTTCTTGCTTTTGAACTGCTAGGTCAGGAGTTCTCAACCTTTTAAAGCCTGGGGCTGGGTCACGCTCCTTCAGACAGCTTTGGGGGCTGGATGGCTATTGTGTCCTTCTTCCACCACATGACACTTCCTGGTGTGGTGGAGGCAGTGGGGGGCACATGAAATGGTGCCACAGGTCACATCCGGCCCACTGGCTGCAGGTTGAAAATCCCTGTGCTAGGTTGACAGGAGCTGGGACAGACAACAGGAGCTCACTCTGTCATATAGCACTTGGTTTGCAAACTGCCGGACTTGTAGTTGCCAAGTTCAGCATATTAACCCCTAAGCCACCATGCCTCCTAACTCTTCCCATACGTGGCAGTAAAAGCACAAGAGCAATAAAGTGAACAGCTAACAATTCCCTGCTCTTATGACATCCCAAACCTGTTGCTTGAGATTTCCCTAAGGTAGGGCTGCTGAAAATACCTGCTTCAATATGTGTTGCTGAAAAGAGCATACCTGAGCCAACGGGTACAAGACAATCATACCTGCTTGCAGAAGATCAAGAGAGAAGCAGCTAGATCTCTTTAAGTTGATCATCTTAAATTTGACATAGTTGGTAGCAGTGATCAGCTGCTGTATCCTCTAATATGCAGAGTTGGTGGAGGAAATGTACATCCTTTCTGGAAGGTTATTTAGTGAACCAACAAATGATGCCTATTTTCTGTGTAATTCATCTGCTAAGCACGTTCTTTTTTTATGGTTGTGTTATACAGAGACTGGTTCTTAGTCTCAATCAGGGTAGACTCACTGAATTAATGCGACTTGCATAAGTACTGACTCAACAGGCCCCAGTCATTCAGGATATATTTACTTGCTCTGTCTAAACAAATTTTTGCAAAGCTCTTCCACATTGGCCAATGTATGTGGTTTTGTATGTTGTGGTTCGGTTTGGGTGAATGTGTTCCAAATATGACTTCTTTTAGGTTTGCTCAGTAATACTATACAGAACATCTCCTTCCCTCGGGGCAAAAAATTGCCAGTCTTGCTGTGGGTGGAAGAAAAATTGAGATTTCATAATTCAGCATCTGTTCCGTGATTGTATGGGTTTCCATATGCATTTCCTCTCCTGCCAACCTAGCAGTTCGAAAGCAAGAAATTGCAAGTAGATAAATAGGGACCATTTCAGTGGGAAGGTAAACAGTGTTCTGTGCCTAGTCATGCCTGCCAGTTTACCATGGAAACGTCTGCAGAGGCAGACAGTGCTGGCTCTTCGGTTTTGAAACAGAGATGAGCACTGGACCCTAGAGTCGGATACAACTGGCTTTTGAGCAAGGGAAACCTTTACCTTTATATGCATTTCTATCTCAGTTGCTGTTGAGCGTAGTAAGGAGTGAATTGATAACTCTTTAAAGATAAGCTTCAGGCAGAATTTTAAACAGTTTTAAAATATTCCCTTTGACTTTTCTTTTGAAACAGCCATGGCTAGGCTTATAAAGGCTATGCTAATATTTAGTTGTAAGGTTGATTAGTTGAAAGGGCAAGCTTTTCCATTTCTGGCTTCTTTGATACTCAGTGTGGCATGCTGGATAAAATGACACACTAGGACTCAAGACACCTGGGTTTGAATCCCTGCTTGGCCATGGAAATTCACTAGAGAGGTGACTGGCAAAAACATTCCTTAAATATCTCGCTTACCTTCAAAGTCTTATTGAAGTTGCAGTAAGTCATCCTTGCCTTGATGTAACATAACATACACACATTTCTGGATTTGCTAGGTCAAATGTGACTATAGGTTGAAGATCCTTGCGCTGGATTTTCCTGTCTCTTTTTGTATTTTCTTGTCAGATGCCATGGAAATGGCAGATGATTTGGGTCAGTGGATCACAACCATCATCATCAGAGATTTGGGAAGCCTGTTCTTTGGGCTAGAATTCTCATTATCTCTCTGCCCGCATGAGCAGTGACTAAGCTCGATGGGCAGTTCTATGATTGTGTTCACTGCCACTCCCTTTTTCCAAGCTGTGCAAATGATACCAATGGGAGTGGTGTACCCCCCCCCATGTAAGATAAAGTCCACCCTTGCTTAAAAGCCAGTCATACTGTATCTGAATCTAGGGTTCAGTGCTCATCTGTTTATAGCCAAAGAGCCAGCACTGTCTGCTTCTGCATACATTTTCACGGACATGTGGCAGGCATGACTAAACACCCGAATGTACAGAACGCTGTTTACTTTCCCACCGAAGTGGTACCTATTTATCTACTTGCAATTTCATGCTTCCAAACTGCTAGGTTGCCAGGAGCTGGGACAGAGACAGGAGCTCATTCTGTTGTGCAGCACTCTGGTCTCTAACTGCTGACCTCCTGACCTTCCAATCATTAAGTTCAGTGTCTGAACCACTAAGTTGCCACAATCCCATTCCCCTATGTAACTCACACCTATGACCCTGAAGCTTCGTGGTATCTGCTTATTTTGTTTTGGTGTCCCATTCTGTCACACTGATAAACAATGGCACAGGAGAAATTCATGTTCCTGACAAAGAGATCTGCCTTGAATAGCAGTTCTTGAATTGGCTCTGTCTAACTAGCACTACTGATTAAGTTACAGAGACACTTAAGAATAGATCTGTCAACACTAAAAGCTAATTTGTGCTGATTCTTTCTCTTCCACCACACACACACACACACACACACACACACACACACACACACACACACACACACACACACACACACACACACACACACACACACACACACACACACACACACACACACACACACACACACACACACACACACCAGTTTATCAAAATTAAAGCAAAATGCCATGACAGGTGCATCATGCCTTTACTGAAGCCAGTAGAGTCACATGGAGCTGAATAATTAGCTGAACACTCAACATGCCTTTAATTTAGACATTAATTAGAGCTTCTGATATAATTGCAATTAGGGAAAACATGCTGCAATTTATGCCTGTTATGCCACTTTTTAAAAAATCGGATGAAGCTAAAATGCTGGAAAATAATAGGCTTTTAAACTAGGAAAGTACTGTACAGTAATACCTCATATAACATTAGTATCGAATAACACGAAAATCGCATAACATCAAGGAATCTGGGGGGAAGAATTGCATCAGATAACATTAAGATCCTATGGGATGCTTCAGATAACAACCGCGAAAGCCTGTGTGGTTACAATGTATCTCTATGGATCCCATAGAGGATCAGATAACACGAAAAATCATATAACACGAAGACTTGTGGAACCAGGTTTTAGTGTTATATGAGGTTTTACTGTATATATAATTGCTATGTGGTTTCTCTGGGTTGGGAAACTATTTCCCCATTCCCTTTCTCACTCATTGTGACCTCATCTATCAAATAAACCCTGTGTGTCTTTGATTCATTATTTCACAGAGAAGTTCTGAATGAAAGACTGCCCCATTCTCTACAATCTTATTCTTTACCCCATTAAAGCGGCTGGTTTCTTACCAGCATTGTATCTGATGGGAGAGCAAAGGATGTTTACTATGACCAGGAACGAGAAGATCATGGACTGAATTCAAATTGGGGTATTAAAGCAAGATTATTTTCCATTAGTAACTGTACCTCCTGAAGTCATTTTTCTTCAGAGTGTATCTCTTAGATTATCAGGGACATTTTAAGCAGCACCAAATAAAATTAGGATTTATTTGTGGTGAAAAAATCCCCTATGATTTATGAAAAAATCTTCATCCTCTAGACACAGAAAGTGAGAATATAACCCTGTAATTGAGTTATGCTGACTGAGAAGCTCTGGTAATAACAGATGCCATGCTATATGCCAGTGGCATGTCAGATATGCCACCATCACATGGGAAATGGCTGAAAGGGCAGTACAGCAGCAACAGCAACAAGGAAAGTAATGACGTTGCATCATGCCCTGCACCCAAAAAGTAACATTGATTGTTTGTACTTACTAAGAGCTGAGGGTGGCAAAGGACTACTACAGGTGAAACAGACAATAGAGCAGGGGTTCCCAACCTATGACCCTTGGGCCAGACCCGACCTGCAGCACTGTTTCATGTGGCCCACACAGTTGTCGCTACACCCTGAAGTGGAGTTGGGCCATTTATGCATGCACAGGCGCATCTTATGTCATCCATAAAATGTGCCCACGCATGAGTAAATGTGCCCACTACTGTCATAAATGAGGAAGTGGCTGCATTTATGACAGCCATAAATGTTCCCGCTTCCAGGAGCGTGGTCCAACCCATTCAGCTGTCTGGGGGCGTGGTCAGACCCACAATGCAAAAAGGTTGGGGATCCCTGCAATAGAGGATGAAAAGCATAGTTTAAATGGCTACATCAGGGATTCTCAACCTGTGGTCCATGGGCTGGATGCAGTCCACAGCACCATTTCATGCCCCCCCTCCACCACACCAGGAAGTGCCATGTGGTGGAGGAAGGGCAAAATGGCCATCTGGCTCCCAAAGCTGGCTGAGGGAGTGTGACCCATCCCCTGGCTTAAAAAGGTTGAGAACTTCTGGGCTACATTAAGAAAAGCCCTGAGTCGCCTCGGCGAGTGGGCGGCAATATAAATCTAAATAAATAATAAATAAATAAATAAATAAAAAGTCAAGAGCCTATGCATCAGAAAGTTAATACAGTATAGTAGGACTTTAGAAAACAGTGAAGAAGGAAGATGAATACAGAAAGGGAAATAATTGAAAGTCAAGCTGAAAAATGGAAAAACAAACCTATGCATGGTCAATACGTACTTGAAAAATGAAGGAGGAAAGGCTAACCGAAAGCTGACATGGAGCTGGTTAAGAGCGGGAATGTTGAAGAAGGAAACTAAAAGACTTGTCTTGGCAGCCCAAGAACAAGTTTTGCAAACAAATTCCATGAAGGCTAAACTACAGCATGTATCCAACAATAGCAAATTTAGACTTTGCAGTGAAAAAGATGAAAGATCATCTGATCAGAAAAAGCAGCAAAATTTCACAGACTGTTTATTTGCAACACCATGACATGGTTGCAAAAATTATTCATTGGAAACTTTGCCAGAAGTTTGGATTTGAATGCAGTAAAAACCATTGGGAACATCAGGTTGAGAAAGTATTGGAAAATGAGAAAGATCCTGTGGGACTTTGTAATTCAAACAGGCATCTGACTTATAACACACCTGATATAACTGTTGTGAAAAAGAGAAGGCCTGGTTTATTGATGTTGCTATACTAGAGGATGTGTGAACTGAGGACAACCGACTGGAGGAAATCACCATTATGTATGTATTTGCAAATTGAAGCTGAGAGTTTATGGAAAAATAATTCTGTTATTGTACCCATAGTCATTGAGGCCCTTGGAGCAATACCTAAAGGACTTCCTAGATCAGGGGTGACCTATGGCCTGTGGACCGGACCTGGCCTATGGGCCAAAGTTTGGGCAGCCCTGGTTTAAGCAGAGAAAATGACAGCCTAAAATTTATCTCATTCTGCTGCAAAACAGTTTGCAAGGTACATTTTACTTCTGCTTATGGTGGGAGGAACCACATGACTGGCCCACTGAGCCACATGACCAGCCCACAGCTCGAAAAGTATGGGTACCCCTGCCCTAGATATTTAGAAATGTTGGATTTATTGGACTTGAATATCCTAACTTTACAAAAAAAAAACTTTTACTCGGAACTGCATACTGTATATACTTATATATTACCGTATCTTAGAAGTTTTTAGGTAATTGGTTAGGTCTTGAACTCTTTTATACCAGCCTTTAACTGTGAATCTAGCAGTAGATTTTTAACAACAGCAAATCAACAACATGCTGGCACAAATGCATTAATAATGTAGTGGTGGCTGAAAGCATTGTGTTGTCTGAGGCAAAGGATAAAATGGCTGCATTCCCATCATTCTCTGTGTAGGAGTAGTAGAGTGGGATGACAGTTGAATTCTACTGGGATGCTGTGGATGGGGTAGAACAACATTCAAGGGTACCAAATTCCTCATAATGGAGGTCAATATCTGGGAAGGCTAACCAGTGGGCTGATAGAGTTGCCCACACCCCTGGTATCTGAGGCAGTTGATTCACTCTGAGAATGGTATGGTTGGCTCTCCTGCTAAGTTTATATTTCACAACCAGCAACACTGAGTTGTGTGGTTTCATTTGTTCTGCCATAGGCTGAAGGAGGTGCAGACATAGAACTGGAGTTGCTAGGGATACCAATCTGTTTATTGGATAGCCATGCTGGTGGTACTTTAAATTTGCTGCCTGTGTTGTTCAGCTAGTTCAGCAGCTGTGGTTTGATTCCCCACTGTGCCTTGTAGGAAGAGAGGCAGAATGTTTTGTCTTAGGCAAGTTTTGTCTTAGGCAAGTCCCAGGGTGCCCACAGAAGAAGCGAATGGTAAACCACGTCTGACTGCTCTATACCTAATGGCCAGCTCAGACATACCTTTAGCAATAGCCTGGTCTGCCTTTTGTAGTCTTGAGAGGCCTTCAATGAAGTATCCGTGCACATCATCCCAGGTTCATCTTGCACAGAAATTGTTCAGTTGAGATTTTCTTCCAGATAACATTGTTTTTCAAATACTATCCATGAGCATCTCAAATATTATGTAAGATGGGGGTGGCCAACCTTGGTGCAACAGGTGTTCTTAGACTTTAATTACCAGAAGGCCAAGTCAGCACACCAGCTGTTCAGGACTTCTGGGAATTAAAGCTCAAGAGCACCTGGAGCGCCAAGGTTGGCCACCCCTGATGTAGGGGAACTTAAGCTAGTATTCTACCCCTACCCCCCTGGGTTTAGATGTTGCTTTTGAACTTCTTTCGTGTCCAGATTAAACTTTAAATTGCCAAAATAAAGCCAGCGTCTTGGTTTTGTTGTTGGCCAAAATTAAATCCTCACTGGTGCATTCTAGTAGTAATTGGGAGACCAGTAAATTCTGTATCTCTCCACGGTCACACAGCAAGTTGTTTTCTGCCAGCAACCCCCACTTGAGCATGTTAGTCTTACATTTAGACAATGCAGTCCTCAACCTATTCAGGGTTGTCCAAGTAACATAGGGAAGGTTGAGTTCCTCAGCCATATCCTTCATTAATGTTATTCCCTGTCCATTGAGCCTTTTCCTTCATCTTCTAATATGATTTTGCTATTGTGTACCCTCAGGAATGTTTGTTCTTGCCATAAAGCTCTTCCTTGGATGTGAGCCTGCAGACTTGAAGCACATATCCAGCTTTTGAAATGTAGGCATAATAAGAATTGGTCACTATGAGCATAGTAGCCACCTCAGTTATGGTAACCTCAGGCCACATTTGCTTAGGTGTATACTTGCATATAGGTCTTCTTGTTGTGTTATGACGGAGAGATGAAAATGTGAAAAGAGGAGAAGGACAAAGACCATGAGGCAGCCCCAGAGGAAGGTGGAGAGATAACATTTAAGAAATATTACAAGAACACCAGTGAAGGCCACTAGAAGTGTCAGAACATCTCTCTCAACACCTGATGAGGTAAAAGAGGAAGCAAAGAAAAAGAGAGGGAAAAAAGAATAACATTCCAATGAGCATAATGTTCCAGACTCTGAGTTAGCTTATGCAGAAGGTAGACTGTTACCTACCCCAGGCTCTTCCTTAGATCTCCATTATGCCCGACTGTTGAAAACACTTCTGACATTGTATTCTGAGCTTCTGTCCCAAGAAAGGTTTTGGTGAGGGAGAAATTTGTCTTTTTTGCATTCCAGTGGAAATCTCATCTAACTTGTACTTCCTAAACTTAGGGATGGTTACTTGCTGCTTTACCCGTTCTTCTCTTGCACCTCAACTCCAAGTACCAACTCCTAGGTTTGCTAGAAAGTCCATTACCCATCGAGGGCTTTATCAGTGGCTAACTGGAATGCTCTACCTGGGGAGCTGCATTTGATTAACTCTTTAGGGCCCTTCAAGAAGCAACTGAAAACTTTTCTTTTTGGGGACGCCTTTGGCAGCTTGTGGAAGTTTAAATAAGAGAGACACACACACCCATTGTGGCCCCTTGGGCTTGTGGTCCTTGGTGCTGATTGGACTGGGTGGGTTGTTTTCTATGGTTTTGTTCTGCTTTTTTAACATTGCTCTGCTATTTTAACATCTGCTTTTTTTATCATTGTGAGCTGCCCAGGGCATCCCATAATAGGTGGGGTAAAAGTGGAATAAATAAATAATAAATAATGGCCTGGGTTGAAGTTTGTTGCTTGAAAAACTATACATTTGAAAAACATTCGATTTGCAAATCAGTGAACACATGCTACAAGACGCATGCTTTTACAATCAAAACTGTGTGTATTTGAGACAAACTACTCAGTAGATGTGTGTTTTTGAAATAAAGTACAGAAAAATGTTTTATTCAATTGAAAATTTGTTGATAATAATGCAGACACATGCAAAAGTTCTAAATAACTATGCGCCTTTCTTTGAAATGAACACAAAAATCTATATTTTTTCATGTGTACAAAAGTCTGTATAAAATCCAGTGCAAAACTTGAGAAAGAGTTGAATCTAAAGTAGAAAAAAGGAAAATGCAATTGAATTAGATTTTGATGGATTCATCCTGTGCCTTGATGTTCTCTGTAGGGTTCCTCTGAAAAGTTGCTTGTATACTGTGTTGTGTACAGTATTTCGCTTTCTTCTGTCTTCTATGTTGTGATAAAAGGTGCTTATGTGTAATACAAGATCAGTTCAATATTTAGTGGTGCTTTACAGTCTCTTTTGTGGTAGCCTTCCTGCCAAGAACATGACCATGATATTATTCTACCTGGCAGATTGTAACTTGTGAGGTGGGAAAACTGACTGGTGTTTTCCAGTCAGAAATGAGTGGTTTGACCTATTCATCTCCATTGAACAGGTTGGTGTTGAGGGATTTCCTGTTACAGTATTGGTCTTTTCTTTGCTTCTGTGCTGGATGAATTTACAGCATGGCTGACATACCAGAATAATGGCGATGTTACCCCTGGTTTATGTGCAATGCAGGGTTTTTCTTCAAGACTTCCAGTTGCAATGAATATGAATGAGCTGACTTTCCTAGGTCTCGTTCATCTGGGTTTTATTTTATTTGCAAAAGTACCTTTCAAAAAAAGAAAAGGCAAGGTTGGAAGGCAGTATTCATCAGTGGAGGAATAAAGAAGTGAGAGTACAGTTTTAATTTCTTATGTTTGTATAGGGTCTCTCCCCCCCCCCCCAATTGTGATGACGAACCTTTTAGAGACTGAGTGCCCAAACCCTTTTATAGACTGAGTGCCCAAACTGCAACCCAAAAAACACTTTTATTGCAAAGTGCCAACACAGCAACAGGGGAGGAAGTAAACACTCCCATTGGGCTGCTGGGCAGAGGGGCAGGGCAAATTTTGTGCTGAGGGAGGGAAGAAGTGCTCCCATTGGGCTGCTGAGCAGAGGGGTGGGGTGAACTCTGTGCTGGAGGAGGGAGGAAGCACTCCCATTGGGCTGCTGGGCAGAGGGGCGGGGTGAACTCTGTGCTGGGGTGACTGCATGGGTGCCCACAGAGAGGGCTCCAAGTGCCTCTTCTGGCACGCATGACATAGGTTCACTACCACTGACCTAGAACTCTACAGAACAGTAGTTGGTTCTGCCTAGAGTTCTAGTGATTGAAGTGTAAATAATGTCTGAGGCAAGAAATGCATTATTATATTTAGTGTATCAGATGAATGTTATGGCTGAAATCCTGTATGCTAGTAAGTTGCTCTAGAATAGGCCCAGTGAATCAGTGAAGATTTAGTGAATCAGCTTCTTTATAAGTTCCCTTGATTCAAAGGGGCCTACTCTACATATGACTTAATAATTTGCAACAAAATCAGTGGAACTTATGGAAGCATTCACTTACCAAATCCCCACTGATTCAAAGGGTTGCTGTAGTGTGACTTGCCATGCTAAGCAACAGCACTTCTGCCAATATGGGAGGCTGACTTGTACATTTTTAATGGAAGGAAGTGTTTAGATTATCATGAATGAAAAACCTCTGCAATACCTCAGTAGGTCAAGCAGATCTTAGAAACTTGCCAAATAAAATAAACAGCCAATTTTGGTTCACCTGAAGATTTGTATGCAAGTTTCTGTTACGTGTTTGTTTGCTTTAAGAAATGGACAACTTTAGGCTGATATATTTTGGGCATTGGCTGCTCATTCATCTCTCTGGTAAGAATGTGGTCCAAGGGACATCCCAATGAAATTGGAACTTATTTCTGAGGATTGTTTGTGTTCCATATCCATCAGACCACTTAAGTAGAATCTATGGTATTATATTCACAAAAAGGATTGGGGAATTTGGCTAGTATATTGCTCAAAGATATAAAATTTCCAGAAACTTAAGTCTGTGCCGACCGGGGGTGGGGAGGAGGTTTCTGTGGGACTTGGCAGGGAATGGGAAATTCGAGAAAATTTTGCGGGGAGAAAGTGCTTTATTAACACTAACAAACTTTGCCAATTGAAAGTAATTTTGTTATTTTAGAAACATAAAACATGGTTGTGTATAATTTGATTTGGCATAAAATCATCATGTTTGGCAGTTTAAAATTGCAGTTTATTTAGACAGTAATTGAAGATTGACATTACTTTTTAATTAATTAGTTTTGTATCTTGTTGCTTGTTTTGTTGCATAAGAGACGTTCGGTTTGTGCTAGGTGCAGTAATCTAAGATCTGATGTTATCTTTTCCAGGCCATTAGTTCTGGAGAATTTCAGCAATCAAACTGACGCCGAGTTTATTGTGGCGGAATATTAAGGTTCCCATGACAGCAGTTGGGTTTTCCCATTTCCCTTGACAGGTCTTGTTCTGGACATTTAGTTATCTTGGTATAGGACTAATCTAGAGGTGGACAGGATTAATATAGTGGGTTCAACTTTCAGTGTTCTGGAGTTGTGCTATTCCTGTGCCCTCAAGGTGAATGATGGATTTGTTTGGTTTGCCCTATTGTGATGGTCCAAATCAGTTTCTGCGCTTACCTGAGTAATGCACCAGTTGCTTCTAAGTGTCTTTTTGAAATTGTGATTGTTCTTTGGAATACAGTACATACTGATTCAAAATGACTGATGAGTTCTTGGAAGTTTTATTTTAAATCTTCTTTTTTTCCTCCCCCTCTTCTTCTTCCTCCTCTTCCTTCTAATTCTTCTTCTTCTTCTTCATCATCATCATCCATTCCAGATAATTGGCTATCATCATGGTGATAGTCTTTCTGTTCTTAACTCTTCAGAACAGTTCTTCTGAGGACATGTCACACCAGTCTCTCAAGTTCTTCAGCCATTGAAGTCCATCTACATCCAGGGCCTCTCTTCCCAGGGATTTTTCCTTGCAAAGCAAGTTGGAGTATTCTATATTTTATGTTGTTCCTCTTAATATGGCCAAGGTACTTCTATGTTAGTCACATGGTCATCTGATGATATCCTGAGCAGCAGTCTGTAGATCCACATTTTAAAAGCTTTGATTTTCTTTTCAGATGCTTTAGTCAATGTCCAAGCTTCAACTCCATATAGCAACACAGAGAATATGTAACATCTCACTATTCGGATCTTTGTAGCAAGAGTTAGATCTCTATGGCATAACAAATGTCACATTTTTATGAAAGTTGATCTTGCTTTTTCTATTTGTTTTTTAATCTCTACCTTGGGATCCCAATTTTCATTTACTATACTCCCCAAATAGACAATTTTATCAATTCTTTTGATTTCTTGTGTTCCTTCCATGAGCTTGCCGTGAGTTGGTGTTCGGCTTATAACCAGGCATTTTGTCTTCTTGGTTTTAAGATACAAACCATATTCTGAATTTTTTGGAATAGTAGCCGTGTTAGTCTGTGGTTCAGGCATATCAGAAAACAAAACAAAATAAACAAAATAAAATAAAAAACACTGTAGCACTTTAAAGACTAACTGCTATATTTTTATTGTTAACTTTCGTGGATCAAGTCCACTTCATCAGACAAAGAGTGAAACTTACAGGCATGTTCTTTACATACCAAATTCAGGGGCTCAAAGGGAGAAGGGGTGTGTTATCAGAAAACAAAAGAAAACAAAATAAACAAATTTGAAACTTACAGACATGTTCTTTATATACCAAATGTGTTTATTTACTAAAAATTCAAGTTACGAAAGGGTTTTTTGGGTAAATTGGTGTCCCGATTTACAAAAAAAGAACCCAACTTATGAAAGGGGTTTGTGTAGAGTTTCAGAGATCAAAATGGCGCTGCCACCATTTTGGTCTCTAAAATTCATATTTTTAGCACTGAAAAGGGTTGTGCCACCATTCTGAGTGCTAAAAGTCTACCCTGGGCCATCCGTCCCCACTGCCAGAAGTCTAAAGAAGTCACTTACCTTGTCAGCAGTAGAGACGTCGGAGGAAGCAGCAGCCCTGGCTCAGTCTGGCTGGGGACGAGCTCTTGCAGTAAAAAAGCTCCCTTCCCTTCTTAATTCAAGGCTTCTGTGAACATCCGGTTCCCTCTGAATAAAGTCCTAAGGCAAACTGGAGGCTCACAGAGGCCTTGGACGAACAGGGAAATGAAAGGGGGTGCTTCCTCTACCCCACCCCAGAAAGGACTTTCTACTCCTCCGTTTGCAAAGTCCTTTCTGAGGTGGCGAGGGGGGAGCCTCCTCTACCCACCCCAGAAAGGGGTGGGGAGGGGTGCCTCCTCTTGCAACCCCAGAAAAGACTTTCTACTCCTCCGTTTGCAAAGTCCTTTCTGGGGTGGGGAGAGGAGGCACTTCCAAACCTCCTCCCCGGCCAGACTGGAGCCCAGCAGCCTTGCACTGCTAGTGTGGCCGCATGGATCTGCCCCCTCTAATGCACTGTAGAAGCAGGAGGCAGCTTTTCCCACTCTCCGGAGGAGCAGGATAAAGGAAGCAGCAGCATTCAAAAGGTAGGAGATCTCTCCGTTTATGTTATGTTTTTCCCCAATGCATCCCTATGGGGATGAATCGAGTTACGAAAACAATCAAGTTACAAAAAAGGCCAGGGAACTGATTTTTTCATAACTCAGGGTTTTATTGTATATCATTCTTTTTACCCTGGCCAACTTTAGCATTAAAATTTCCCATGGTCACGGTAACATCATTTCTTCTTGTATACTTCAGCACAGCTTTGAGTTGATCACAAAACTCCTCAATCTCTTCATCCAATTTGTCTGCAGTTGGTGCATAGACTTATATGACATTCATGTTGACAGTTTGCCTTTAAGTTTTATCATAATGATCCTATCTGAAAATGGTATCACACTAAGCACTGTGTTCTTTTATCGCTTTGCTCTGGATCACCTCAACTCTATTCCAGTGATGTTTTCAATTGTTTCCTGAGTAATGGACCATGTACTCCAACACACTGCATTGGCCCACTTCTGGCCACCTTGACTGTCTCACTCATTCCTAATATATCAACATTCAGTCTCTTCATTTCCTTTACTACCTTATAAATCTTTTCTTTTTCATAAATACAATGGTGTTTCGCTTAAAGAGCAAGCTCACTTAAAGAGCAATCCCATGGAATGGATTATGCTCTTTAAGCGAGGTACTACTGTACAGTAAAACCTCATATAACGCTAAAACCTGGTTCCACAAGTCTTCGTGTTATATGATTTTTCGTGTTATCTGATCCTCTATGGGATCCATAGAGCTACATTGTAACCACACAGGCTTTAGCGGTTGTTATCTGAAGCATCCCATAGGATCTTAATGTTATCTGATGCAATTCTTCCCCCCAGATTCCTTGATGTTATGCGATTTTCGTGTTATTCGATACTAATGTTATATGAGGTATTACTGTACTTACATTCCAGGTCCAGACTTTTATGGCTGACCTAGAGATTCTTTGCACCCTCTGCCTGTTGTATGGCTGTTGGGGTCTGTTTATTTGACTTTCAGCCATGAGGATTGTCCCAGGAACAAAATAATGCAGTGATCTTCCCCAACCCTGCATCCGCTGCGTGACCCCCATACCACTGATCCAGCTCGGTCCTAAGCCCTTTTAGCACACAAAGTCCTCATCGGCACCAGGCTAGTATTGATGAAGCTGCTGCCCTCCATCAAGATGGATTCAAGTGGGATTTAATCCATTTAAGGACCATCACCCTTCCCTGTTGACTTTGCTGCTGAAAGCTGCTAGTCATAAGGGTGGCCAGGTTAATTAACTGCTGCTTGAGTTGCTGGCAGTATGGTCAACTTTATTACCATAGGATAACCTGGTCAGACAACATTACTGTTAGTACTACAGTATACATCTTATTTCTCAGCATTGTTGGTGCATAGAAGCAGACCAAAAAGTCATGCTTCCATGTTAGCAGTCAGGTGCTAAAAATGTGAGTGAGATGAAAGGTTATGAAAAGTATTGATTTTCTAATTTCAGGAAGCAAATTAGTAGCAATTGGCAATCGTTTTAAATTGGTAACCAATGATTTTGGAATTACTACAATTGCTTAAATTATCATGAAGAGGAGGATAACTTGATCTTGTTTCCCTATTACTGGTATATTTGTTCTTCTCCTTGATGTTTTATACGTTGGAATTTCTGTACTTTCTGTACTTTTGAGGTTGCTTGTTGACAGAACTCCAGCTTCTGTAAGTTATGTTTTTCTTTGTTGCTTATCCAGAAGTATATCTGGCTTATTAAAATCAGCTGTTCTATCCATAATAACTTGCTTGTCAGATTTAAATGAGACCAATGCTTTAAACTGAACTTTATGCTGGGGAAAGGAGGAAGCGCTCCCATTGTACTGCTGGGCAGAGGGGTGGAGCAAACTCTGTGCTGGAGTGACTGTATAGGTGCCCACAGAGAGGGCTCTGAGTGCCACCTCTGGTACATGTGCCATAGGTTCACTACCACTGCCCTAGCACTTCCGCCTCTATTCAGGACAGCTCAAGAGTTCTGTTTATTCTTGCTATTAGCCTACATCTTTGTAGGCCTTTGCATTGTCCATCACTTGCAGCCCTGCCTTACAGGTGAGGCTTGCTCTGGGACTGATGCTTGTTGTTGTTGTTACTGAACTTACTATTATTCTCTGAACCCTCACTTAGCACAACTGCTTTTGGCTTTGTAAGCTGCAATTGCTTATAAATAACTCTGCTGAAGGTAAGCTTGTAGACAGCCTCTTGGTTAGTGATGCACCAAATATGACACCAAAAACACAATTGGAAAAGAACATGAGATGAATCTGACCAAAAGCAGACAAGGTCTTGCTATAAGGCCGTAATGGCAAACCTTGGCACTCCAGCTGTTCTTGGACTTCAATTCCCAGAAGCCCAAGTTCCTGTGAATCCACACGAATGGGTTTACTCTACGTGTTCTTGGACTTCAATTTCCAGAAGCCCAAGTCTCTGTGAATCCACATGAATGGGTTTACTGTACATATGCCCAGTAAACCCATTCATGTGGACTCACAGAGACTTGGGCTTTTGGGAATTGAAGTCAAGAACAGCTGGAGTGGCAAGGTTTGCCATCACAGTATAGGGTCTACCTGATGTCAATGAAGGTGGCACAGTGATATTCTTTCTCTGCGACCATTACACCAGCTTTTTTTTCTTGGTGGCCCCTTGTGATAAGTTTTCAAAGCACTTTTCCTAGGAAGTTGTTTCCATCTGCTTTGAATTAGACTCCATCTTTGTGTTATATAACAATCTCAGGAGATGTCCAAGAGTTCTGCCCTACTGCACTTGTCTGGATAAGCTTCAGTTGCTGCTGGCTGATAGTGTGGATGTATTTGTTTAGTGTCCTCTTCTGCCCTGTTACAGTTTGCTGTGTTAGGTTTCCCTGTACTCTGACTAATATTTTCTACTGAGTGCAGCGGCCCGAGGCCTCTCAAGAAGCAGAGAATGGAGCTGTTAGATTCTGAGTCGTGCTTTATTGCCATATTCCCTGTGGAGCTCTTTCCTGTGGGAATGGTGTCTGGCAAACTCTGCATAGGTGTTTAAAAGCAGACTTTGTGTATTCCTCTGCAGTCATGGCTGGGGGATGTGATGGTTGGAGGCATTTTGGTGTCATGAAAAAATATTTTCCCCCCAAACTGGAAGTGCACACTTTTCTGGGAACAAACCCCACTGAAAGCAGTGGGCCTCACCTCTGAATAAGCATGCCCAAGACTAGGCTTTGTGTGCACATACCTTTGCAGTGTAGTGTTTCAGTCATACTCAAAGGGGTGGATATTGTAAAGCATAAGAATACTTTCCTGGTGTTAAATTGCACTTAATTCAAAGGATTCGTGGTTACTAGCAGGCTATAAGATTTGTAAGCCTGCCTTTTGACAGATAAGCTCTGTTGTGCCTGGATCTGGATTGGCTCAAGATTGATAGGGCTAAAGCTGCCTCCAAGGCTCCAGTGAGGTTTATCTAGCCCACCTCCTGGCAAGCAAAAGCATTGTCTTTTTAACAACAAAGTGCACACTTGCTGAGATGATCATGCAGAGACGCTGGAAGCATGGACTCACTTGGGGGTCTGAAATAGTTGGTCTAGCAGCCCTTCCTTCTGCAGATACCGCAGCCACTTCCCAGTGATGTTTGGTAGCAAGTACTCCTTTAGGCTTTAATGTCATATTGTTTGAAGTGCTTAGCGCTGTGCCTTACTTAGGCTGGCAGCCAATTTGTACTTCCTAAGAGATAACTGTGTAATAGAGAGACTCTTCTTCAAAGCCTCACTACTGTGTCTAATTTTTAAATCGGCAGTCTCGCTGCTATATCTAATTTTTATGACACCCACTCCTTTTTTATGGTTCTTGTCTGTCCTTCCCCCAAAACCACAACACCTGGAGAGGCTCCATGGGTAGAGTTTAAGAAAAGGATTGCAATTAAAAAGACTGCAACTCAAACAGCATGTTCTTGTTTGTATAATCATGTCAGACGTATACTCCAGAGCTGTTCTTTGCAAGCCCTTTCAACTCACGTTCCTGAGGTGACAAACAACTTCGTTGCTGTGATGCTTGTCAAGTTGACTCCGACTTAATGGCAACTCCATGAATGAGAGATCTCCAAAATGTCCTGTCCTCACAAGCCCTTCTCAGCTCTTGCAAACACACAAGCCTGTGGGTTTCCTCATTGAGTCAATCCATCTCTTGTTATGTCTTCCTCTTTTCCTGCCACCTTTCACCTTTTTCAGCATTCTTAATCTTTTTTGCAACTTGATCTCAGCTGTGAGAGAGTCTCATTGAGGGCCATTTGTACTTGCCTCTCTTTTTACCTTACCATTCCTTCCAGAGCTAATAGCAGATTTTGCAATTTATGTCTGAGGCTAGTCAGAAGCCTATAAAGGTCTCTCTATAAAACATGCAGGCAGCTTTTTTGAGGAAAGGGTGACCTTTCTTAATAAAGCAAACTGCTGAACCCACAGAGGAATTCCCTGTTGTAGTTTTGAGGAGATGTGTTGTGAGTGTAAGAGAAGGGCTAGCAATGAATGGATGTTTGGAACTCTGGAGAGAAGCTGCTTTGGACAGTGTTCCCGTCTTATATAAGACATTCTGTGTTGTTCCTTGTACTAGAATTCTTCCTTTCCAGCTTTACAATCTGAGGTCAAAAAGAAATGACACCATGCCACAGATCCAGTTGTTAGAATTTTGAGTTCCATGAGGTGGCTTTATATAGGAACTTGGAAAAGTTACTACTTTGAGCTCAAACTCCTAGAATCCTTCAACTAGCATGGATAGCACCCATATTAGCTTAGGGATTTGAGAAACTGTAGTTTGGAAACATTTCCCCCTAGCTCTGGTTATATACTAGTAGGCTAAGCTATATTTAATGAGAGTTACACTATACTAGCAGTGCCAGTTGATGTCTCTTTTCGATCATGCCAACAACAATGTATCTTGCATTCCATTGGTTCCCAACTGTAGCGTGAAACCCTTCAATCGAAGAGCCAAAATCTTGTTGTGAGAAAAGACACCTTTGCAATGGTAGTTGTGCAACATACAGACACCCTTTGCTGGAGTGTCAGTTTCATGATTGATTGCTTCATTGGTTTCACAATTATTCATATGAGAAAAGGGAGAAAGCTGTTTCTCTAATTACCTTTGCAATCATCTTCCCCAGCCCCAAAATGATTTTGAGCAAGGATGCTGATATAAGAGGCTTTCTTGTACTATAGCAGTGTAATCCTATATCACTTACTTTGGGAGTAAAAAATTAGTGTATATTTTACTGCCCAGTTGGTGCCATTTTAACTGTCATAGGCCCTGGGAAAGTGTAGTTTAGTGTGAGGGTTCTTACACTGACAACACCCCCCCCCCTCAAACTACAACATGGAATTCCTCTGTGAACTACAAATCCTTGGATTCTGCAGGATGAAGCCACAACAGTTGAAGTGACATCAGACTGCTATATTTGTGAGGTTTAGGTACATTTGGAATCTTATTCAGTTCAATGGGATTGTTGCCTGAATAAATACATATAGGAATGCATTTCTAGCCAGCTGGTCATTTAGATTATATTTATATTATATTCTACAGTTCTATTTCCAGAGTGGTTTCCATAAATAACAAAAATTATAAAGAATCTGGTTAAATCATAATTAGTCAAAAGCAGCTGCAGGGAAGTAGATAAAATAGACTTTCGACAGAAATAAAAACCTTGAAAAAAATTGATCTGATGCTGAAATGGTATGAAAAACAAATGGTGACTGAGCCTCCCTGGAGTTCATTGCAGTGTAAGAAACAATGATTGAAAAGTTCCCTTTTTTTAGTATCTGCTTCCTCCTTCATAGTTAAGGGCACCAGAGAGAACTAGACATATGGAGTTATGTAGAATGAGGCACGCTGTCTGAGATCCTTTACAAATTATTCGACTCAGTGGTGCAGTTATTGATTACAGTTTTGATGGGCTTGGTCAAGAAAGAGGTCATGGTTCAAATCCCCATTGATCCATGAAACTATCCAGTAGATCTTGGACCGCTCAGTTTCTACCTCCCAAGCTTGTGGAAATGATGGAGAGTCAGTTATATATCCTTGAGCAGTTTGGTAGAAAGATAAGAGAAAGGAAGGCTTTAAATATGTCTGAGACAAGTAGCCAAATTTCAGCAAGTGGAGATTCTAAGACTAAATCCATCCTTAAGAAAAACCTGCTCCCTCACAGTACAGTTTTAATCTACAGAGTGGCTCGTAAGTCCCTACCCAGCCACAAAGAGACTAGAGCTGTGCTGGGGGAGGGAAGAAGCACTCTTGTTGGGCTGCCAGGTAGAGGGGTGGGGTGAACTCTGTGCTGGGAGGAGGGAGGAAGCACTCCCATTGGGTTGCTGGGTAGAGGGGTGGGGTGTGTGCCCACGGAGAGGATGGATAGGGACTTACAGGCTACCTTATAGAATAGTGGTTCCCAATATGGAGCACATACCCCACAGGGGGACTTCAATTCCCAGAAGCCTCAATCAGTGCATTGGCTGATCAGTGCTTTGGAGAATTGACTTAGCTTCTGGGAATTGAAGTTCCAAAACACTAATCTAGAAGGAAAGGATGGATGTGATGGGAATGAAGGCTGTTACTTGGGAAATGTCTTTTAAAAAAAACAACCCTAAATAAATTTCCTGTTTTGGGTTGTCAGGTTGGATTTCCTTAAACAAGCAGCTGGTTTGCAACATCTCTCCCCCACCCCACCCTTTGAAATATTTTTGTGTGCTGCACCAAAGGCTTGAGTTGGGTAACAAGAAAACTTAAAAAAATAATACAAAATATCTCATTAGTTCAGAAGCTCAATTAAAAGAGCTAAAACATAAGTTGGAACCTCCAGGCATCCATCTACTGCACATTGCTTACTAAAAAGCCATATGGAAAAAGAGAACAACACTGAGATATTTCTTTTGTTCAGAAAGTCAGAAATAGTGCAAGAACTGATCACAGCTGAATTTTTTAAACTGTCAGGGTATTTTTCTATAAATATTTTGAATTAAACTGATTATTATGTTTCTATGTAAAAGCTGAAATTAATATTAAAATACAATACTGGCAAAAGGGTAGACACTGATAAGCTCACTTACTGAGACAACAAGAGGTTTGTAAAAATTAAGGATTTTGGTTTGCACCAAAAAAGCCATTAAATCAGGGGTTCCCAAACTTTTCAAGCCGGGGGGCCGTGTCACACTCTCTTAGTGAGCTTCAAGGGCTGGACAGCCATTTTGCCCTGCCTGCATGATGGGGGTGACCATTTTGTCCCAACAGTTTCAAAGGGGTGGCCATTTTGTTTCTTGAATGCCCTTTGAGGGATAGGGGCCCCACATGAAATGGTGCCACAGGCCAGATATGGCTCACAGGCCTTAGGTTGGGAATCCCTTGCATTAAAGGATTGTTAGGTGAGCTTTTCTGCTAAGAGACTTCCTCAGACAAGATACTGTACACTCTTCCTTGTTGTTGCTCACCAGCAGAGCTAGTTAATTACAGGCTAAATGTAAGCCTCTTAATAAAATTTCCCTTCATACAAATTATTAAATCTCTGGCTGAAATCCTGTTGTTTAGCATAATAAGTCACATTAAGATAGACTCGCTGAATCAATGAGGATTTGGTGAGTCAACTCCTCTGTAAGTTCTGTTGAGTCGATGGGCCAGTGTAATTTACTAAGTTGAGCAGCAGAATTTCAACTTCTATTGAAGAGAAGAGAGCAATGTGCTGTAAAGGTTATATTCCTTGACTAGGATTTGGGAGACCTTTGTTTACAACTTTGCTTTTGGAAAATGACTCATTAGCATTATTTGTTACACTTAGTCACCATCATATCATGTACAGCCACCCTCCCACCCCCCACCCCCGTTTTAAAAAATACTAACAATCAATAATTTAATTTAATTTAATTTTTGAATTTATATCCCACCCACTCAGGAGAACCCGACTCAAGGCGGCTTACATAATCATAAAAAACATATACAATAAATACAATATAAACAACAAATCAAATAATATACAGTAACCAAAATACACAGTAAATACAAAGTAATAACATATCATATGGTATACAAAATTCAATCAGAAACACATAAGTCACAATGCCATGTCATCATAGAAACAATATACAGTACATCAGACATCCATAAGTACAAAGAGAAAAAAACATTTCAAAGCCTGACATAACATTACAAAGCAGCAGCGAAGTTCATAAAGCCGCCAAGCCTGAACAACTGTGGGCAGTGCAGGTGAAACATTAGTTTTTTTTAAAGCCGGCTGGGCCATTCAGTTGGTCCCGCTCTCCCTGGGCCGGACCAGGCGAGAACAGGAGTCTGTTGGATGGTGGCGGAGCATTATTTTAAACCTGCCAGCCCCGGCACAGCTGAGTTCTCTTTCCCCAGGCCAGACAGGGCGAGAGAGAAAGCGATGGTCTGTTGGGCGGCGGCTGAGCGTTCTTTTAAGCCTGTCGGCCCCAGCACAGATTAAAAGGTTAAAAACAATTTGAATAAACATTACGTGTTCAAGCAGCAATGTTTAGCAAAATTGCATATTTTGCATTAAAAGTAATGTCAGCCCCTCATTGGAAAAATAAAAATGTGATTCAGGTAATGTCATTACAGTAGAATCCCACATAACGAAAAAACTCCGTTCCATGGAGTTCTTTGCTATGTGGTTTTTTTCGTTATGTGGTTCCCTATGGGAGATGCCCCGCATAATGGGGGGAAAAGTTTGTTAACCGGGATTCCCATTAAGCGGGTATACCCTGGTTACCAAAAACCCCTTATAATGAACTTTTTTCTCGTTATGCCTGGTATCGCCATTGCATAAAGAACGCTTTGCTGTGCGAATATTTCGCTATACAATGCGTTAGTTATGCAAGGTACCACTGTGTTTGTAATGTGTGACTTCCGAGCTCCGGCTCTGAAGAGCTGCTGCCAGACCAAACAGATGGCTCTGAAGAAAATTAATCATTGTTTTGACTCAAACTTTTATCTACTGTGACCATTTACTTCATAACATTTCTAAGCAACACTTAGACTTACTTAGAGGAGGGCACAGACTTTAAATGTTTAGGGACAACTACCAATTATCTCTGTATGTTTCCTTTTGGCAGAACATGGTGTGTGGGGAAATATAACTGTTTCTCAGTTCTGTAAGCTGTACGTAGCTGCCACCTCTTTACACTTGGAAATAAAATAGCATGAAGTCATAAGACTTTTCGGCTTAACCCTTCTTTGCAAGTTTTCTGGCCAACCTGCCAAGTATGCTAACTTGCATGCTTGAAAAGATGTGCTTAATGCAGCATCTTTTATTTTGAAAGAATAAAATAGCTTTGGGATTATTGCCAAAGAGCAACATACCATTTTTGTTTTGTTCTGGTTTTACTTCTCCCTCTCCATATTATGATTTGAGGTGGATTGAGACTCCTTCCTTTTGGGGACAGACAATAATGGTAGTAGAAACCATGTCCTCTGACTTGAGGGGGACCGACTAAGGCATTCTCCTAAACATGCATAGCTATCCCTTTCTGTAGAACTTGAGAGGTGCTGCAGTTCTATACGGCTTTAATAAAGTGACAGTGTGACTATAGTGTGATAATGGGATACACGGAAAGAACCTCCTCGAATATTGTGATATTTTTGAACCACAGTCAGGCGTACCCTGGGAAACGATCACCTTATGCTGACTAATCTTTCTCACACTAGGTCAGGTGAAAGGAATTGCAGAATGAACTCACCAAAAGATGCCTTCATTTTGGCAGTTTCACGTCAGGCCTAGACACGGAAGAAGTGTGATAATGAAAAATTGAAGGATTATAAATCTTGGCCTGTGAAAGTTTCTGTTTTGATTTCGTATTGGTATGATTTGAAACACTGGTGGATCAGTATTTGGATTTTTAAACAGGTTATCTGAAGTTCTGGGACAAGACAGAAGGCAGCAGCTTTTGTTTCTCCAAAGACTGCCTGACAGAAAATGGCAGGTGATGGTGTCTTTAATAAAAGCTTGGGACAATTGGGGGGGGGGGGCACAATTCATTTAGCCATATTCCTTTTATTGAAGAGGTTATCCATTATGTCAGGGGTTCTCACCTTTTTCACGTTGGGGACAGGGTCACACTCCCTCAAACAGTTGAGGGGGCCAGATTAGCTGTCCCTCCACCCTTTACAACTGTCGTGGACCAATTTATGGCTATCGTAAACATGTTTATGAAGGCCACAGACTCATTTATGGCTGTTATAAATGCATTTATAAAGGCCATGGACTCCTTTAGGGTTGTCGTAAATGTGTTTACAGCTGCCGTGAATGAGTCCGTGGCTGATTCTGGCAGTGGCTGGAGTGAGGGTGGGGGCCAGATTATTTGGCACCATGGGTCAGATGCGGCCCACAGGTTGAGAACCCCTGCATTATGTCATCAGCATTATCATTAAAGAGGCCCTCACCATCAAATGCTAATTCCTCAATACAGGATCTTGAGTCTTCTGATATACCCGCTGACCTCAGTCAAACATAACACCCAAGTGCCACTGCTGTAACCATGTTCTTTGCTGCATAGTCTTGGGGAGGGGGGGCAGCATGGGCCATAGGCTCCTGTTGGAAAATTAAGGAAATTACTTTGTTATCCTGCTGCCGGCTGTTGAGCAGGGGCTGATTTTTGTTGTTTGTAGTTTGTGAATCTGATTCCCAGGACAGCAATAGAGTAGCTTCTGTTTTACATCCCTTCCTGTTATTTGGAGCTGAATTGTGATGGCCTCTGGATCTAGTCTGGGACACCTCAATGATAATAGAATTGGGCTGGAGATGTTTAAGGGGAATGTGTTTTGTCATGAGTCTTGTAGAGGGTTTCTACTCATTGCAATGTTGGAGGCAAAATAAAGGGCACTGCACTATTCCTTGACCAGACTTGATTCAATTCATCAACCTTTATTGGCATAACTGACCGGACTCAGAAAGGAGGGGAGAATGCTGAGCAGAAGTAGCATTGTTGATTTGCTTGTAGACGCTATTTGACTGTGGTTGAGTTGGTTGTTGGATTTTGTGTTGAAGGGATTACACATGTCTTTTTCCATAGGGCAGTGGTGGTGAACCTATGGCACGTGTGTCAGAGCCCCCTCTGTGGGCACTTGTGCAGTCACCCCAACACAGAGTTTGTCCCGCCCCACTGCCCAGCAGCCCAAAGGGAGCGCTTCCTCCCTCCCCCAGCACAGTTTACCCCGCCCCTCTGCCCAGCAGCCCAATGAGAGCATTTACTTTCTCCCCTTATATATGCAGGGTCAAGTCCAAAGCAGAAGAGGATGTGCAAGATCACTCTTGCCAGGTAAGGAACTCTTCTGTTTGAGGGGCTTTCCACAGTGTCAAGGTGATGACAACTTGTCCAGAGTTTGCTGGACAAGTTGGTTCCATTCAGGCTAAATGTCAGAGAAAGATGCATGAACCCTGGACATCTCTCCTTCCAATACAGAACCCCAGCCATCTTGATGATTGCATTCCTCATCATGCTTGTCCTGGACCTTGCTTAGAGGTGAATGTTGGTGAGGTGATGACGGTGTCAGCAGATATTTAGGAGCAGGTTTTTAACTCTCTGCTCTCACGGCCTTTGTCTTTTTAGTCTGGGGTTGGAATCCATAGCCCTTTCTCCTTTCCTGCATCTAAGATGGCAACTTCGATTACTCTGAGGCCAAGTGATTGTCCTTGTTATTGAGGGTTGAGGTTTGCTGACTAAGGTTATTTGAGTAGCCAAATCTGCTATAGTTTTAGTAGAGGTCTTGTTAGTCTGAAGAGTCTCCATAAAGATTTTTTAAAATGGAGTTTTGCAAATGTAGATCATCTGAAACGTAGTCTCCTCAGGGATATTGGTGGTCGTCTTGTAGGGATCTCTCCTGAAGACAGAACTTTAGATGAAACTGGAAGTTCTTGATGGCTACCTTTGTGAACTTGTCATATAACTGGCAGTTCTGCATTTGATGTCCTTCAATGAGTTGGATTTTACTGCTGCATATATAAGGAAGGTCCTGAGATGTTCCACTGTGGTGATATAAAAAGAACCAAGGACTAAATACAGGGTGGAGAGGGCATATCTTAACACTTTCCTTACACTCTAGAACAGTGGTGCCCAACTTTGAGGCTCCAGATGTTCTTGCACTGCAGCTTACGGCAGTCTTAAACATTGGGTTTGCTGGCCAAGATTTCTGAAAGCTGTAATAGAAAAACCACTTTTCCAAAAGGTTCCATGGACATTCATGCTACCACAAAAAGGAACCACAGAGACCATGATGAAGGAGAAAATAGCTAATTATGGTGTGTTGGACTGAAATCCTGCTCACAGCAGCTTAAGTACAGTATTATATATACATTTAGATCTCAAACAGAAGTCCCTTTCCAGTTAGGTATGGAGACCACATGTCCTCTTTACAGACAAAAGTCCTTGATGAAAAATTGGTCAAGGAACAATCTTCCTTTGGAAGATGTCTTATAGTAAAAGATCTATTCTACTACAAGTCTGGTTTAAAAATAAAGAACCATAAGGAAAGAGATCAAGGACCTTGAAGTTGCCAATTCACAATTACTGTCAGAAAAACAAATTCAGCAGGTTCACAATACCCAATCACAGTCTTTCTCTATTAAATGAGATATGCTGCCAATTCTCCTTAAATTATAAATAATATTTTCTAAATTTGCATCTCTACTTATAAAGCATAAATACAATTTTAGGTAAAATGGAAGCTAAGCCCCTTTTAAAAATATTTGTAGATAATCCACATAAAATGGGCACTAAGGCCAGATTCAGTTGGGCCAAGAGGTGTAATTGTTTTGTTTTCACCTCTAAAAAAGAAATCAACTAAACGGGACATTTCTGGTTGTCTGCATGGAAACATTTGATTCACAGTGGGGCAGTGTTTGAGGGAGAGTCCAAGAAGATGCGCTACCTAGCGTAAGAAGAAAAGAAAGAACATGAGACATAGAACAGGAGTTCTCAACCTTTGAAAGTCGGGGGCCAGGTCACACTCCCTCAGATAGCTTCAGGGGCCAGATGGCCATTTTGCCCTACCTTCACCACATGGGACTTCCTGGTGTGGTGGAGGCGATGGGGACATGAAATGGTGCCGAGGGCTGCATCTGGTCCATGGGCCACAAGTTAAGAATCCATGACATCGAGCTTGGAAAAGGGGTCTGACACAAAGGGAGGGGAAGGAATATTGGAAGCTTGGAGAAAGGCCAGAGGGTCAGGAACAAAGCATAAGAGGAGGAAGAAGCTGAAAGAGGATGCTCTGGAAAGATAAAGAGGAAGGAAAGCAAAGACAATGGGCTATTTTACTTACACTCCATGTTCTACAAAGCTGCCTTTGTCAGTCCCAACAAAGCTGTCTTTCTTGGCACCAGAGGTTACCAATGTTGAGATTCAGTGCACAGGACAGAGAAGGGAATTCCCTGGAATTCCCTCTCAGAGGGTTTCAAGAGGGCAGTGCATAAACCAGGGGTTCTCAACCTGTGGCCCATGTGCCAGATATGGCCCACAGCACCATTTCATGTGGGGCCCCACTGGCTCCACCACGCCAGGAAGTGCCATGTGGAAGGGCAAAATGGCCATCCTCACCCCCACCCCAAGCTGTTTGAGGGAGCGTGACCCAGCTTTAAAATGTTACCATGACCCGGCTTTAAAATGTTAAGAATTCCTGGCATAAACCCTCCCTACCCCCAGTTACATTGCAAGCAAAATGACAGTGGTGCTAAACACGGAAATGTCATAAATGCACTTTGTGAAAATATAGCTCTAAGAATGCAAGGGGGATTTGTTCAGTCAACAATACAGCCCTTCCAAGCCCACTGCATTATATTCTGAGGACAGTCTTCATGGCTGAATGCCATGATGATCACCTATATTTATATTTGGATATGGATACGGCAGAAGAAGCCCATCATCCACATTCTGCCCATATATCAAAACACACATTGACATGCTGTGTTTCACCATGGGTAACAACATCTGTGTGTCCAGATTGTTCTATTTTGAATTATCAGTAGCACCCAGTGTCTTTATGATAAATGTCTGCAGGACATTAGCCTTTAACACATCCAGAAGAAAAGACTTCCAAAAGTCTGCTAGACTTTTTGTTAAATTAGCAGTGATTGAAGATGTTGGATTTTCTTTGCAGACTGATGGATCTAGCATGTCCTAACAAATTAAGGCTGAATATTTGAAATGAAAGCCTTCCTCAATTCCCTCTTTCTTTCTTCTTAATTCCTATTGTACAAATGCTCAGGAGCAGATTTAGCAGAAGAAATAAAAATGTCTACTTACAAGGCTTGTGTCCAAATAAAGTTGTCAGGCAGATAGCAAAAATACTGTATACTGTACTACCTCATCTTGGTTACAATAAAACCAGGAAGAAAAAAATCTCTCAAGGATATGATGATTGCAAGAGGGTATTAAGTTACTAGCTTTCTGAAACTAACATTCTGAATCAGAAAGAATTAGGCTGAATAAATAACTGAACAGACAGATTACATTCCACATAACTCACCCACCCCACAACACAGCATAAATACAATGGAAAGTAGTTACTTTTGGAGAGAAGAAATATTTATCCTGATGATTTGCTGTTTAGACTAAAAAACATGTTAGCAGTACTAATTACACTTATATACCACCCCAAGTGCTTAGTGTGCTCTCTGGGCAGTTCACAAGTTACCGTAATTAGCATTTTGCTTCCAACACGCTTTTGTTATTCAGTCGCACAGTCGATTCCGACCCTTTGCGACCCCATGGACCACTGTTCGCCAGGCACCTCTGTCCTCCACCATCCTCCTCAACTCGCTCAGCTCTGTGCCCATTGTGTCTACAATACCATCTAGCCATCTCATTTTTGGCCACCCCCTTTTTCTTTTGCCCTCCACCTTTCCCAGCATGTTCACCAGGTTTCTCATTGCTTGCCTCCTAAGAATCAGTCGCCTTTTTATTTAATGGCTTCAATCACCATCTGCAGTGAGCTTTGATCTTAGGAAAGTAAAGTCTGTCACTGCTTATACTTCTTCCCCATCTATTTTCCAGGGACTGATAGGGCCTGTTGCCATTATCTTGGCAAGAGAACCCTATGGACCAAAACAAAAGGGCAATTTAGATGAAACAGAATGATCATCACATCACATTGGAGGAACAGGAAAGGGGGAGGAGAAATACAATGTTGGAAGGAACAATACTGTATAGGGACATGGAATGTAAGATCTATGAATCAAGGAAAACTGGAAGTGGTAAAAAAGGAAATGGAAAGAATAAGGATTGACATCTTGGGAATCAGCGAGTTAAAATGGACAGGGATGGGTGAATTCAGCTCTGGAAACCATCATATCTACTACTGTGGACAAGAAAACCTCAGAAAAAATGGCTGTACAGTATTTGCTAAATGTGGGCCTTTCCCATCTCCATGTTAGCCTGCAAAACCAACAAGGCATGATGGGATTTCCTGCCATAAGCTCAAGAGAATTGTTTAAATGAATAGTTGCAACAATCACTTTATGTTTTCAGTTATTAAAAAAACCCACAGCTCTTTGAAAGGGTGTTCTACTAGAGCTGCATCAATGTTATTTATCAGAGGAGTTCAGCTGAGAGCCATTTGCTAGGCAGCAACTTGGTCAGAGCTTTCAATGTTCATCAAACATTATAGACCAGATGTCAGGGCTAAGCTCATTGCTGCATTCAGTAGAGCTGTGATCTCCTCTGTATTGATGTGACATCCTACCACCTGGGAAATAAGCTTGCTAGTCATCCATATGTATGGTATCATGGAAACCACAAAGAAGGAGGACAGGTTGCTTACCTGTAACTGCAGTTCTTCAAGTGGTCATCTGTGAATTCATACAGCCCACCCAAGTTCCTCCCAGTCTACCATGCAACTACTGTTTCTATATCCATGATGGACTGGGGGAAACTAAGGACTAAATGCAGGGTGAATAGCATGTGTGATGGAAAGGATGAGTCTTAACACTTTCCCTTAGCCTCTAGAAGGTGCCAAGGGTCAAAAGGAACTGGGTGTGTGTGTTAACAAATGACTACTCGAAGAACTACAGTTATGGGTTAGCAACCTGCCCATACCTTTTGTAAAGGATTATGCCCATAGTCTGTCTGCTTGCCTTTATCCAGGAAGCTAGGAACGGACATATCCAGGAGTCAACTGTTAGATGCCAACTTCAGTTTTTAAAACCATGAGTGAATGTAAGAGTCTTCATTTTTTTTCTTTAATAAAAAGTATATCAGTAGCAGAAAATGTTTGGGCATTGATGTAACAAATAGTGGAGAACATGTGAAGGAGCTGCATCAAAGTGTTCATTTTCAGCATGCTGCTTGAATTAGTGATGCAATTAAGAGTAAGCATAGAAGCAGGCAAAAGGAAGAACACTAAGAAGAGGGAAAGAGCACAGCACAATCTATGCAAGCGGCCAATTATGTCCTTTAATAATTCAGTGGGTTTTGCAGTAATTGGCTCGAAAGTAAATACTATTTGCATAAACATAGTATGCCATTATTTATCCACTGCAGAAACTGAGGTTTAATTAAGACAAAAGCCCATGGCCTTTTAAGCAATTAATGAAATATATTGCATTGCTGAACCAGTCAGATACTGAAAGCTAGTGTACCCTAAGGCATAAGTAGATTTATGTTGCAATATAGAGCAGCTGCTATTTCAGACTTTATTGCAGTTTCTGGCAGGGAAGAAATATATGTTCCCTTTATGAATGAAGTGCCCCAGTCTCAGGGCTGTTTATATTTTTGCACTGTGGGAGCCAAGTTGCAGGGCTGATAATCATTTTTTCAGATTAATGACACTACTTTGCATAAACAATTTCTGTGGGTATCTGCGCTTAGATTTTCTGAAGAATGCCGAGTTTGTTGGAGACAGGTCTGTGGAACTGAAATATTGGCAGGTAGTTGAGAACTGAAAGGAGGGAAGGGAAGTATCATTGGGAAAAGTTGGATATCAGAATCTTTAACTTAAGCCCAATTGTATGTCTCAGCTAGAGGAAACATTGATTTCATTCTTAGATTAATAAAGCTACAGTATACGTAAATCCCATTGATTTTGTGGGAGAACTCTAGTTGAGACTAGCAATTGGATTCATATCTCTCACTGCAAAAATTGAGGCCTTGGGTTTATAGTCATTAGCCTCAATGCAGTGGCTAGCTTGAACTAGAGAAACTCTGTAAGAAAAACAAATGAATTTTAGTCCAAATAGAACAGATGAAAATGTATTAATAGTCCCCATTTGAATTAGCCCATAAGGCAAGATGGAGGGGGAAAGCTCATTTCTCCGCTCTTTGGCATGACCTGGTCAGTGCTTAATTCTTGCCGCTGGGTGTGCTGTATAAAAAACATTAATTGGTTTCTAGGGTTACAGCCAGGACAGGAGATAATCTAATCAATGGTGTGTGTTTGTGGTTAAGACATTGCAGTGCTGTTGCCTGTAGACATCACTGTTTACATTACCCAATTGAATACTTCCCTTTCCAATCTACCAATAGACTAGCCCTGCTGGGTTTATTCCTAGACATTTCAACCACCTTTGCGCTGCTATTTCAAAATGTAATAAAATCATAGTCAATTTACTCACTTCCTGTGTGGATTACAAGAGAATAATTAAATTCCAAAAATAAGTCCAGAGTCCACCCATTGGCCCGTTGCCCTGCCCTGTAAGGGGGATACCAAAATTACACATCTGTGTTTATACTTGACAAACACCCTTCTTTGAGACAGTCTTGCACCTTTTGTCCATGGCTATTTTTCTGTTAACACCTCTCCAAACTTTGGGAACAAGTCGCTTTGCACCCAACTCCAGGATAGACCCAATCTGTCGTTGCACACATCTCAACCATCATGTTACCTATGTGTAAACTATCATGTGTACTGTTTTAAACGTGTATAAATATCTGTCTTTTTGGGCGGTTGACGTTTTTCCATTCTTAGGGGAGATCGTTGTCATGGCTTCATGTATTGATCTTTATCAATAAATGAGCTGCTGTTTCAAATGATTTGTACTTTTTTCGATCTTCTTCCAAAGGAAACAGGGGCAAGGCAGTTTTTGCCTGGGATCGGTGGGTCTTGGATTTAGAGGACTGATTAGCCTAAATTGACTTTCCATATTTAAACTACAGTAATACCCCAGATAACGATTACATCGGATAACGCTAGAATCGGATAACGATGCAAGTTTTTTTGGAAAAAACTTGCATCGGATAACTATTCTGGATAATGATTCTTAGCGTTATCCGAGGCAATGGTCTGCGGGTGTGGGGTGGTTTGGGTAGAACTACCCAATCCACCCCCCACCCGCAGCGGTCTCTGCGACTGCAGTAGGGTCAGGGAAAAGCACGCGCCTTTTCCTGACCCTACTGCAGTCGTAGAGACTGCTTGTGTCTCTTTCCCTCCCTGTATTCAGTTCCCCAGGGAGGGGGAAAAAGAGAGACGTGATTGGTTCAGAGATACAGGGAGGGTAAGAGACACAAGCAGTCTCTGCAACTGCAGTAGGGTCAGGGGAAAGGGGTGCCTTTCCTTGACCCTACTGCAGTCGCAGAGACCGCTGTGGGTGGGGGGTGGTGGCTTTAAAGGCAGGGAGGAAAAGAAAGAGACCTGCCTGCCTTTAAAGCGGTTTGTCCCTGAAGTCAGGGCTTTTTTTTAAAGTGTTGTTTGATGCGTGCATCGGACAACGCTAAAAATCAGATAACGTCATGACTTGTGGAACCAAGTCATAACGTTATCCAGGGTATTACTGTATCTGTTTCATTGAATTAACTGCTAATGGCAAGTCACCCTTTGCAGAAGTCCTATTTTACAAGGCCACTTCTAAATTGGGACTAGTAATGGAAACAAACAGATTTGTGGAAGTAGTTACGGTAGTAGTAGTTACGGTAACTGCTGAGAGTCATTTGGGTGTTTGGCTGACAGTGCTTGAAACCTTCTTATAAATTCTTGAGATTTTGAAAGGCATAAAGTATTTCTTGTCAGGGTATTGATTATACCTTGAGCTTAGCCTAGTTTCAAAATGGAGATTTCCAAGTGTGTGTGGGAGCTATGGCACATTCCATAGTAGCAGTGGTGGGCACCAGCAGGTTCGCACCAGTTCACTAGAACTGGTAGCAGAAATTCTGGCTGACTCCACCCATCCAAGTTTTGAAACACAGTAGTCCTACTTTTGGTGCAATGCAGGGCTTTCCCCCCTGGCCATGCCCACCATGCCACACCCATAGTATGGTAGTAAAAAATGCTTGAGCCCACCACTGAATAGCAGGATTGTTAGTCAAAACATTCTAGCCTCATGGTTCGGAAGAAATGAAAATTAAGGTCTGATGGACATGTGGTCATTGGCTGGATTCCTTTAGGGCAGGTATTCTCAACCTACAGCCCACAGACCAAATGTGGCCTATGGCACCATTTCATGTGGTCTCCCACTGCCTCCACTACACCTGGAAGTGCCATATGGTGGAGGAAGGGTGAAATGGCCATCCAGCCCCCGAAGTTATCTGAGGAAGCATGACCCGGCCCCCGGCTTTAAAAGGTTGATAACTTCTGCTTTAGGGGAAATGCAAGAGTGTGGAACTTGTTGGAAGAGATAAAAACCAGAGGAAGGGAGCAGACCGCTCTCTTGGTCGGGTCTTCATGCTAAGGATGAGCTGTGAACTTAGAAACACATAGGGGCTAAAGCTAGAAGGGGGCTCCCTCTAGTCTTCCTCAATTAGATAAGCTTTCTTTGTTTGAATATGCTTTCTAAACTTTTGAAACTAAGAAGTATTTGCTTCCTAAAACTTTGTTCAGTAAACTACTTTTGCCACTATATACAGTGCTTTTAAAATACCAGAAGATGACTGGAGTGTTTACTTGGCTATGTGCTACCTTACTTACATCAAGCTAAAATCCTGGGTTGCTTTGTTAGGAGGGTGGCAACTCAGAAGGAGGAATACCAACTACATGTAGGCCAAAGTCCTACTCGTGAGTAATGGGATTCCTGATATTTCTCAATCTTCCACCACTTTAACTGTTTTTTAAAGAACTGCACGATGAATAACCCCCTCTGTATAAGGAAACAGTTACGATAGGAATAATTACATTAGCACCTGAATGCTGGGCTGATTAGGTAATTTGACTGAAAGGACCCTGTCAGATTTTATAGATTAATCCTAAGGATTAAAAATAAACAAATCCTAAAGCATTGTACTTGATGTCAACTCTGAAAAATGTTGATTATCATGTAGAAGTGCTTAGAGTATACGAAAGTATATAATTATACATATTGATCTGTAAAATTTTTAGGAGACCAAATGACCAGAAGCTTCCCCCAGCCCGGCCCTCTGCTCTGCAATGGATGCATCTGGCAGTTGTCGCATGTGGTGACCGGTTGGAAGAAACCCTCATCATGCTGAAGTCTGCAGTTCTGTTTAGCAACAAGAAGCTAAAATTTCACATCTTTGCAGAGGATTCTCTGAAGCCCGAATTTGAAAGGAAAGTGAGTAGTCAATTCCTTTTAGAACAACCCTTTCTCCTGAAAAAGAAACATCCAGTAACCCTAGATCTTTTATTATAATAAGTCCACAGATTCACTTAGAAATGCTCTAGTTGCCACAGGATTAATGAGTGGGTCAACTCTTTTTAGTTGTAAGTCCTCTATGAAGTTGCTACTGCTTCTCCTCCTCCTCATTCTTATCTTCTTCCTCCTCCAGACATGAAACTGCCAAAATGAAGCCCCTTAGCCAGCAACACAAGGTTACTGTTAATAGGGTACACCTAATTGTGGTTCAAAAATACAGTTAAAACCTTGGGTTAGATGGAAATCCATTCCAACAGCCTCAGTCATAACGCTAAAAACCCATAACCCAAAGCACGTTTTTCCATATGAATGCAAGGGGGGGGGGGCACTGAACGGACCAAAAATAATAATAGAAAAACAAAACACAAAAACATCCAAAAAATCCCAGACACGCCACGCCAAAAGGGAAACAGTCCCAACTGGACCAAAAACATTTTTAAAAATACAAAAAATGCCAAAAAATACAAACAAAATGCCAGACGTGATCGCCCCACCCCCACAAAAGCAAAGGAAGTGATCTCCCTACCTTTTTCACACCATTTGGGGACCTTATCCACTCTGTTTCGACCTTCCTCTGAGCTCCCAGGGCAGCACTACAGGTGAAAATGCTCATCTCACCCAGGCATTGGGACTTTGGGTGGAGGGGGCAGTGGACATTTTAAACTCTAAAATTGCAGCAGCTGCCATTTTAAAGTTTAAAATAACATAATTTTTGGTCGTAAAACGAATAAAGGTCATAAACCGGAAAATTGTTTTAATTAAATTTGCCATCGTAAACCACGGCAAACGTAACCCAGGGCCAATGGTGGGCAGCAAAAAAATTCGTTACCGCACCGTGGGTGGAGCCTGTGTCATGGCCGGAGCCTACGTCATGGGCGATTTAGTCATGCCTGCCATATAGCCATGTATACATTAGCAAACACAGGCAGCACTGGCTCTTTGGCTGTAAATGGAGATGAGCACTGCATCCTAGAGTCAGATATGACTGGCTTTTGAGCAAGGGAGACCTTGAACCATTTGTAGGAACAAAACCTGATGGGGCAGGGAAGTGGGCGTGGCCACCCAATTTCGCTCCCCTCTGCCCGAAGGCCTCCCAATTTCGCCACCCCCATGACCAGAGGCCACCCAATTTTGCTACCTCCCCTCCGGGGGGGGGGGTTGTGAACCTGTTGCTACCCTCCACTGCCCAGAGCACTCATAACCTGGGGTTTTACTGTACCACAGTCTTCGAGGAGGCTCTTTCTGTGTACCATTGACCCAGAGTAAGAGCTTTCTTGTCATTGCTTTGACGTTGTAGCAATAACATTGCCATGTGTTGCTCACCTTCTCAGGAGTTCTAATCCCCCTTTCTTCTTGCTTGTGTTTTGCAGCTGCAGGAATGGCCTGCTTCTTACGCAAAGAAGTTTGAATATCATGTCTACCCAATCTTCTTTTCGGTAGGAAATGCTCAGGAATGGAGAAAATTATTCAAGCCATGTGCTGCCCAGCGGCTCTTTCTTCCGGTAAGGTTCCTAAACTTCCATAAAAAGCTTGATCAGATTGAACTGGGTCTAGAAAATTACTCAGCTGTATCATGTATTTATTTAGAGTATGGCATTTGTACTGTACACATTGAGTCAACATATAACAAGAAAGAAAATATATATAAACTATATAAAACTAAACATTAATTTATAAACAAACATCTAAACAGCAAAGTGCTGCTAAGTGAACTAGAACTTGCTGGCAGCCAGATAATCACGGTGATCTCCTGGCTAAGTACGTACGAATCTAAAGTTTTAACTTATCATGTAAGGAATAAGTGGGAGAGTTATTGTGAATACTTGTGTAGAGTTCTGTTGGCCTTGAACATTAAAAATCAGGCTAGTTCAGTTTCTTGGTTCTCCTTTAAGACCAGTTTAGGAAAAGTCTAAAGCAGGGGTGCCCAAACTTTTCCTGTCATGGCCCTGACCACACCCCTTTAGTCAGCTGTGCAGGCCAGTCACATGGTTCCTCCCAGCGATGGCAGTGTGTGAAATCACGCCATGTTTCTGGGTGTCTCCCCCTCTTCCAATGCTTCCCTTGGAGGAGGGAGCATTGGGGAAGCATTTGACAGCTGCAAATGAAAAGCTCCTCCCTACTCCTCATATTAGGCCGCTGGAAAAAATAGAATTAGAAATTGATTTTTAAATTATTTTATGTCCATGTCAAACTTTAAACTCCCAAATTGAAGCCACCTTCTCGGCTTTGTCATTGGTACATGTTTCTGGTAGTAATTAGCAGACCAGCAAATGAACTGGATTTTTAAATGAAAAGCTGGGAGCGGCTGAAAATTAATGGTTGAGCTAAACCCATGAGGTCTATAAGCAATAACTTGTTACAGTCCTCTTATTGTTCACAGATTCCAATTTTGGGCATGTTGCTCCTTATTTCCTAGCATCCATCTGTACACAGAAAGAACCTCCTTGAAGATTGTAGTATTTTTGAACCACAATTGGGCATATCCGAGGTAATAGCAACCTTGTGCCAGCTAACCTTTCTTACACTAGGATAGGCAAATGAAACTATGGAATGAATTCACCAAAAGGTGGCTTAATTTTGGTATATCAAAAAACAAAAACTCTGCAGCACGTTAAAGACTAACTGCTATATTTTTTTAATGTGAGCTTTCGTGGATCAAGTCCACTTCATCAGACATAGGAGTGAAATAGCAGGCATGAGCTTATAAACACCAGATACAGAATCATAGAGTGATTAAATCAGAATGACAGATCATGCAAATCAATACAGCTTCTCTCATTCTGTGAGACATGCTGTGAAAGAGAATATTACAAGAAAGTTAAGGTGGTACAATACAACAAAATATATAGCAGCATATAGCAATCTGTGTATCAAATTTGGTAATGTCCCATAAAACCCTAGCTAATATTCAAACCCTTGTGGTGGGTGTCCAGTAGATGGATGTATTTGATTTCTGCTATCTCTCTCTTTGGATCCTAGTCTTGTAATTTCTCTGTTACAGAATTTTGGTACAGTAAAACACCGGATAACGATTGGATCGGATAACGCTAAAATCGCATAACGTTAAGTAATCTGGGGAGGAGAATTGGATCGAATAACGTTAAGGTCCTAGGGGATAGATCGGATAACAACCGCTAAAGCCTGTGGGGTTACAATGTATCTCTATGGAGCTTTAACGTTATCCGTTCCATCCCATAGGATTTTAACATGGATTGGATAACACTAAAAATCGGATAACACCAAGACTTGTGGAACCAAGTTTTAGCATTATCCGATGTTTTACTGTAGTTTCATGTCTGGACTAGACACAGAAGAAGAAAAATCTCTCCACCAAGAGTAATATTTTGCTCCTGTATTCTAATTTTGATGGTAAACTTCAGGGTTGGATTGGGGAGGAGGAGTAAATTCCACAATTTTGGAGTTTGTTGACTCTTGGTATTGGATAATAATAATAATAATAATTTTCTGTGCTAAAAAAGTGGTAATAAAATAGTTAGTTGTTTTGCAAAAAAGAGATATTATCTCCATGAACATTGGAGACATTTCAGCCTCTGTCATTACCAAATAGTTTTTCCAGTTGTTCTCAATTTCAAGGAAAAGTTCATTACAGCTTTTTCAAGCACTGTTAACATTCTGGCACGCGGAACATGTATGTTTCTTAAATTCTTATAACCCAAGGCACACCTTATTTTAGAGTTCTTCTGGTGGCCACCTTGTTTTAATTATTTTTTATTTAAAGCATTTGTAACTCCAGTGTTGAGCCAGAAAATCTCTTGAAGCAGCTGACATGCAAAGCAGCTGACTCAATAAAACAAGACAGTCCCTCTCCACAGGTTTGCAGTCTAAAAGACTTGACATAAGAAAAAAAGCAGATGTGGAGAGAGGAGGGGGAAGGGGGAAAAGCAGACTCAGACACAAGCCCTTAAAGTTGAATAGTATTCTTATAATAACCAGATCAAATGGAAATATGCAGTTCAGGAAGAGGAGGGCCAATGAAGCTGATTTTTCAACACTCCATAGAGATGGGACCTTTGGCTGTTTTAGACTGCAGGTCCCAGAATTATCCAAAAATTCCCTCTTGCAAAATTTTTGGAGATGCAGCCAAAAACAAATTTGCAGAGTAGCTTTCATTCCTAGTCTGGCCAGGTTATCCTGCTATTTTAGACCATACTGCCAGCAACTCAACACCGAGTATCAGACGGTGGTTAACTAACCTGACCACCCTGGGGACTAACGGCCTTAGGTGCTGAAATCCACAGGGAAGGATGATGGATCCCCAAGTCGATTAAATCCCACTTGAATCCATCTTCATGGAGGACAGTAGCTTCAGCAATACAGGCCTGGAGCCGATGAGGACTTTGTGTCCCAAAAGGGCTTAGGACCAGAAAGTGATTTGTGGAACTGGATCAGTGTTGTGGGTGTAATGCTGCGATGTGAAAGGCAAATGGAAAGCCACTGCATAATATTGTTCCCAGGACAATCTTCATGGCTGATTACCATGATGATAAGCCAATATTCAGAATCAGATACAGCACTTGAAGAAGACAAAGAAGAAAGGTTGCATAGGATTTTCACTGGCAGGATCTGAGCATGGGTTTGAGCGCATACCCTAATGTTACCTGTATTCCTCAAGGTTATCATCATTGGTAAGAGATGTGAAATCAAAAATAAGAGGTGGCTATGCCAACCATGAGAACAATTATCACCATGATGATTGCCTGTATTTGGATTTGGATATGGCAGGTGAAGAAGAAGACAAATGGGGCTCTGTCACTATTGTTGGCCTTCCTAGAAGAAAAGTGCCCCAGTGGTTGCTGGGAGTGGCCAGTCTCTACAACAATGGTACATGGGATGGTTAGTTCTTTGGGAGGCTCTGTTTATAAAGCAAAATTTCTCATCACATAATGTTGCTTTCTATATAATTTTGGCCTACAGCTCCAATCAGACCTATCCACATAGCTAGTGGTGAAGATTGCGAGCAATGTTAGGCCAAAATATCTGGAGGGTTGCAGTTGTCCACCTCTCCCTTAAAGTGTATTAGGATAATGAATGAATAAATAAATAAATAAATTCAAGCTTATTCAGCTGCCTGAGAAAGTAATTGATTATTTTGTGAAAGTGGTAGAAGGGTGCTGCTGATAAAGTTACCTCCTATTTTTGCTGATTGCATCGTTAGTTATTCTAGAGTTGTATATATGTATAGGTAAGACTTGGAATGAATTAATGGAAAAATAATAAACAATAAAATGCTGTGGGAAAATGCAGTGTAAAGTCAGGAGGTGCCTCTATTTTAAATCCAGTGCAGGATATTTTCTTAATTACTGTATATACTTGAGTATGAGTCGTTCCTAATATAAGTCGAGGTACCTAATTTGGACCTCTAAAACTAGGAAAATAGATTGACCCGAATATAAGTCGAGGGTGGAAAATACAGCAGCTGCTAGTGAGCTCCAATAATTAAAATACATGAAAATATGGTTAAATTAATTAATTTAGACATTTTTGTGGGTATGTTTTTGAGTGTTTACTGTAATTTTTTACTGTATTTACACCACCCAACTAGTGGTGGCACTGCAGTGGAAGTGGATGGGTGGGCCAATTGCACTGAGGCAGGAAGTGTTGCTCTAGCATAGCCTCTTGCTCTCCCTGCAAAAAGCATGGCTTTCCCCTCCATCTTGGCCACCGCATGGAGTAGGGACAAAGACACAAATGTAAGTGAAATCTTTTCTTTTTATGCACAGGTTTGGTTTCCCATAGAAATGTATTGAAAAAAACACCTGCAGAATAGAAGAAATTAATTTTCAATGAATTTCTGTGGAAATCTGCTATTTGCCCCCTCTTGTGGCCAACTATGGTAATGCCCTTATTAGATATTTCCCCCCCTCTCCAGAAGCCAAAACTACTTTTAAGCTGCCAAATCACACCATATCCAGTGTAGTTTTGGGACCCTCGTGGTTGTTGATCTGCCTATAAGTCGATTCATCTTTTTGGACCTCATTTTAGGGATTAAAAACTCGACTTATACTTGAGTATATACGGTAATTGGAACTGTTTTGTAGGAAAAAATGTTCACATGGATCACTAGCCTATCCCACTTCATGCTAATTAAATTGAATGCTTTTGAAACTTTTTCTGCAAAACAGGTTGTATGAATGATTATTTCATGAAATCCTGAGTCTAGACTGCCTTTCAGTAAGACAGAGATGAAGCAATGGTTTGTTTCAGTTAATTACAGTCTGTTTTGTTTACCAGTTTACACAGTAGGATTCTGACTCCCTAATTGCCCATGATGACCTAATTGTCTTTCTCTTCTTTCAAGGCAGTCTGGGACCACATAAGGAATTAATTTCCCATCTTCCCAGATGTAGGGCTGTGGGGGAGGGGGGGGAAGGATGGGAAATTCACCCCAGCAAAGTGGGAATCTCATATTTGGTTTTCCATCAAGAAGTAGCAGCAGCTATCCTTACTGTCTAAAAGCAAAATGATCAGATAATGAATGCAGGCAAATGAATACATGTTTTCTTTTTTTAAAAAAACAACCAAAGAGGTATACAATAAGAATATAGTTCTGAGCTACATTTGGAGAAATATTGAGAACAACTTTAATGGCTTTTGTGAAATCATTGAAATTATGAATGGGTAGTACAGAACCATAAAGCCACAAGAGGGCACACTATGAATAGGAATTGATATACTGTACTAATTATTATTTTTTCTTTTCTTTCCCTATAAGGGAACATTGAGATAACTGGTGGAGAGCCATATGAAGTTATAATTTTGTCTATCGGTTTAAAAGTGATGTAACTGGGAAAAGACTCAAGTTTGGATACAGAATACATAAACTTAAGGTCTCAAGTTCAAATTCTGGCACATTAATGAAAAATGGATTCTGGTAAAGGCTTGTGTTTGGATTGCTAGTCACAGAGTAGATCTTGCTGGACCAGGTGGATCACAGATCTGAAATAGATATAAGGTGACATTAAGTGATGGTAAAGCATACTGTATTTTGCTAATTTGTGTTGCTTTCTGCCACATCTTCATGTGTCCTCCAGCTCACACACAGGATTTTAAGCCAAAAAGTCATAGTTGAAAAGGGGTGGTGTACAAATAGAGTGTGTTGTGTCCATCTTACTTTGGGCAAAGCTTTTAAAAGTTGTTTTGGTGTATAACTCCCAGAGTTCTCCAGCCATCATGTAATTTGCATTGAAGTCCCTGACCCTTCTTCCATATCTAGGCCAAATGTGAAACTACCAAAATTCTGCAGTTCTTTTTGCCTGACCCAGTGTGAGAAAGATTAGCTGGCACAAGGTGGCCATTGCCTGCGGTATGGCCATTTAGGCTTCAAAAACAACCCAATCTTCAAGAAGGCTCTTTCTATGTACCCCAGTCCCTGATGGAAGCCAATGGTCTCTTTCCACATACCATACATACTCGAGTATAAGCAGAGTTTTTGAGCTACCAAAATGGGACACCAAAATGGGTCAATGACCATGAAGGTCCCAAGACCATGCTGGATTGAGACTTGCCAACAATTTAATTAATTTTACCATATTTTCATGTATTTTGATTATTGAAACTCACTAGCAGCTGCTTCATTCCCCACCCTTGGTTTATACTTGGGTCAATCTATTTTCCTGTGTTTTCAGGTCAAAATTAGGTACCTCAGCTTATATTCGGGTTGGTTTATACTCAAGTATATACGACAATAGCTCTCACATCATCACCATTCAATCACCCCCACAGAGTCTAAGCTATTACTTGTTTATATCAGTTGTCTTCATAATACCACTGTACTGTATTCTGGTCTTGCTGGCCCTGTTATGTCAACATTTTTTAAAAGGATGAATTTCTTTTGTTGTTGATAGTAATTTCACTACTAGAATAAATTTTACAATTTCTTTTTCAGATTACATTAAGATTTCTTGTTTAGCTATCTGTAGAATTATTATTAAAATATCAGGAGATTACAGATGAGATATACATAAGTAAATGGGGTTTGGGGCTTTAATTTATCTCCTTTGGTCTCCTTGTCTATGTTACATTTATGTCTTGTTTTCACCCACCACCCTTTATGCTCTGTCTCCAAAGACGATTTTAAAAGATGTGGACTCCCTACTGTATGTGGACACGGATGTCTTATTCTTGCGACCCATTGATGACCTCTGGGGCTTTCTAAAAGCCTTTAACTCCACACAGTTGGCAGCAATGGCGCCAGAACATGAAATACCAAAGATTGGCTGGTACAGTCGGTTTGCTCGCCACCCATATTATGGAACTACAGGGGTCAATTCTGGTGTCATGCTGATGAATTTAACCCGAATAAGAAACACTCAGTTCAAGGTAGGAAATTGATTATGAAGGGCCTTCATTTTTGAATGCTTACATAAAAATTCCATGATTGGAACAAATTATCAAATTTATGTAAAGCTGATAGTCACATGTTTAAAAAAGCAACCTAGACAACTGCTTTTTAAAAGAAATGTGTTATTGTCTGCTAAGACCCGTAACTTCTTTTTTACCCCAGAGTTGCACATCAAGGAAAATTTAATGCAGGGTGGTCCTATTTTCCCTAAAAGAAGATCTGTGTCTGTTTTCACCTGATGCTACAGTGAGAACACTGGTCAAACAGCATATTGATGAAATATTTTGCTGACTTGATAAAAAAAGAGAGAACCATATATATTTTGGATGGTGTTACATATAACTCACAACTCTTAGAAATCCATATACATTAGATCTTATTCCTGGATTCCTTCCCAGAAAAAGTATGATATGATTCTATTTCTTAGAGGTGTATGACATTTACCCATGTGCTTACATTTGTAGGAAGTAACCACTCCACCAATCCAGACCATATGTCTACCTGTCCCCATATTGTCTGCTCTGGTTGGCAGCAGCTTCCTTGCATTCTATGAAAGGATCTCTCCATCACTGCTGTTCAAGCTTTTAAAACTTGAGATAACAGAGACTGAACCTAGTATTTTCACATATGAGGAGTATGTCTTGCAACTGAGGTTTGGTCTTGTCCTATGAAACTATTGACAGTTTCACGAGATATAATCTTCCCGGGAAGTCATATTTTGGGGAAAGCTTTTTGTTTGTTTGGAGTGAAGAAGGGATTAGCTGAGGAGGTACTATCAAAGAAAGGGGTCAAAATGATAGGGCACAAATATGTAAAGAAGTAAGCAGGTTTGTTCCAAGTTGTGTTATTCTATAGGTAAAGGCCAAAGAGCCAGCACTTTCTGTGTCTGCAGACTTTTCTGTGAACATGTGGCAGGCATGACTAGACACCAAAGTGCACAGAATGCAGTTTACCTTCCCACCAAAGTGGTACCTATTTATTTACATAGAATTTCTTGCTTTCAAACTGCTAGGTTGGCAGGAGGTGGGACAGAGATGGAAGCTCACTCCGTCATGCAGCACTCGGGTCTCAAACTGCTGAACTGCTGGCCTTCCAGTCAAGTTCAGTGTCTTCAACACTAAGCCACTGCACTCCCTTGCTTCTGTATACATGCATGGATACATACAGTATCAGCATTTTTCCAGTTGTACAGATGGAAATATAGATACTGCATGGGAACCTACTAGAAGAAGACTGGGTGCTTTTGAGCATTTTTTAAATTGGATTGTCCAGTGAGGTCAACCATCTATATCAGGTGTTCTCAACCTTTTCAAGTTGGGGGGCTGGGTCCCACTCCCTCAAACAGTTGGTGGGCTGGACTGGTGCTCCAGCCGCCACCGCTACTTGTGGAATCGGCTGTGGACTCATTTACAGCTGTTGTAAATGCATTTACAGCTGTTGTAAATGCATTTACAACAGCCATAAATGAATCTGCAGCTGTCGTAAACACGTTTGTGATGGCCATAAATGAGTCTACAATTGATTCTGGCACCGGGAGCTAGAGTGAGGGTGTGGGTGTAGGCTGGATTATTTGGCACCATGGGCCGGATATGGCCTGCAGATCATAGGTTGAGAACCTCTGATCTATATGGTCAGTTGAATGATCAGTTGGCAGTGTGGATATACCCTGCCTGAACAAGGGGACTGTATGTAAGCTGTCTGTACTACTTTCATTTAGAATAGGCTTACTCTTCAGGTGGGCCACCAACTGAGCATGGAAAGAACTACAGGGATCATCCTGTCTGAAGCAGCTCTTCTTAGTCCTTGTTGTGCTATTTTGGTCCCAGGAGTCTCACATGTTTGTGTTCCATTGCTACACCTCCAGTGTGTTTTCTGTGACATTACTTATCTTTAAAACATTGCTTTCTTCCTGTTTTTCAGAACAGCATGATACCAACAGGCTTGACATGGGAAGAGATGCTGTACCCTTTATATCAGAAGTACAAGAACTACATCACGTGGGGAGATCAGGACTTGCTCAATATTATTTTTTACTTTAATCCAGGTAAACGGGGAAAAAATTGAATGATGTTTATGTTACCAAACAATGTGCAAATTATATTATATTGTTTATTTGTCTCCTGTGCATATGTGTTAGGATAGTATGTAGTTATTCCTCATTCCTCTGCCTTTTCCCTTTTGAATTTTCATTTAAACTGCCCAGGACTTATGATCAGAAAAGATGAAGTGTTTGCCACCTAACACATTTTAAAGAGTCCTGAATTGTAGCTCTAACCATGTGAGGAATAAAATTGAGTTCTTATGTGACTGGATCCACAGACAAGAATAATAATTTCTCTGCAGAGAAGCAGAAGACATGCTGATGCTTATAAATAGGTGTTCTGCAGTGTGTGAGTTGCGGGAGGTCACCCTGCAGTTTGGGGGTGAGGTAATACACTTTTTCTGACCATGAGCCAACCATATGTAAGAGTCCTGGTGGCACAGAGGGACTGTGGTAGCTCAGTGGCTAAGAAGCTCTCCTTGTTAGCTAGAAGGCTGGCAAGTCGGCAGTTCGAGACCCGGGTACTGCATGATGGATTGAGCGCCCATCTCTGACCCAGCTCTTGGGGACATGAAAGGAGCCTCATTTGGACGTTCCCTGAGCAGAGTTTTTCCTGCAAAATCCTTTCAACCCAGAATAATTTCTGACACGAAATTATTATAGTGGTTAAATTGCTGTATTGCAACCAAAACTGCTGACACGGTGAGTTTAGTCTTGACTGGGATCAAGGTTGACTCATCCTTCCATCCTTCCAAGGTCAGTAAAATGAATACCCAGCATGTTTGGGGCAAGATGCCAATTAATTTGTTAGTAAATAAAATTCATGTCATAAATTACTCTGGGTTGAAAGGATTTTTGCTGGAGAAACTCCACTCAAATTACCTTGTGAACTGCCCAGAGAGTGCTCTAAGCACTATTAGGATGGTATAAAAGTGTAATTGCTATTGCTGTACATAACTGTCTCTGTGGAAAAAGACAACTCATTCTCATGGTAGGAGCTGCTACAGGGAGCATTTCTTGTATAGTACTTTGCTATTGTGTGAATGGCTCCCCATGCCATCCCAAATTCTGTGGGGGGAAAGCCTGGTAATATGTCAGGATCAAGGCTGTACATTTGGATTCTTTGAGGGTTTTCCAGCCTCAGAGCTCTTGGGATGAGGTCAGACTAATAAAAGTCCAACTTTCTGGCATTCACTCTAATCCAGTGGTTCCCAATGTGGGGCCAGGCCCCACTGGTGAACTTCATTTCCCAGAAGCCTCAGTCAGCCCATCGGCTGATCAGTGCTTTGGGAAATTGACTTAGGTTTCGGGGAATTGAAGTCCAAAAACCAAAGGTTTGGAAACACTGAAACTGTGCATTACACTAATATCAAGTGCCACATGAAGGAAACATGTGCTTCCTCACCCTTCTCTTGTTGCAGATGTGATGGGGTGATTATAAAGTTTTGGTCTTGTTTAAATCTAACTCAGAAACACTCATTAGTCCAAGTAAAGAGCTAACTATGGCTAGTCTTAACTATGGTTTAGGACGGCTTCTCTTGACGTGGAGCTTTCCAGGTGTCTTTGGGCACTAACGTTCTTGATCTTGGCTGTGCTACCTGGGATGTTGATCAGATGTTGTCTTGTTTTTCTTTAAACCAGATGGAAGCAACCCAGTCTCCTCAGGATACAGTACTTGTGGCCACTGGTGCCATAAATCATGGTCACTGGTGTTGCTGATGAGTGTGGCAGTTCAAGACATCTCAAAGTCTTGCTTACCCCAGACCCCGAACATAGTTAAAATGGACCACCATTGTGGGTTTTGACACAATAAATAACTATGATCAGCCGAAAACAGGAGCTGAAACATCTGGTTTCCTCCTCACAACTACACCATATCAATGGTGAGAGAGAAAGTAGGTGAGCCCTGAGAATTGTTCATTATGGTGTTAGACTACAGCTCAGTAATGAATCTGCATTCAGCCATCATTCTATTTCTCACAAATAAAGTTGGTTCCATAAAGTCTTTTCTCATCTGTTAGGTACTGTGAAACTTCCTTTTCTTTGTTTCACCCAAACCATAATCCAAATTAAGGAACAAAACTAAGAAACCTCTGATTCCAGTCAGTTTGAATATACATTTTTTCTTAACACAGAGTTCAGAAATTCATATTGTTTAGTGAACCCCTGCTTTATGGACGACTCTCTTACCTGAAAACTTGCTTCAGGAAAAGAAATCCATAGGAAATGACAGTTGGCTTCAAGGGGAAAAAAATCACTATATGGAACTTTTTTTGGGTTGTTTTGATGCTTCCCACAATGGTGGGAGGCTGTTTGGAGCATTTGTCAGGGTTTTGCACCTCCAGAAGCATTCCTTGCAACCAGGAAGTGCTGAAATTCTCCCATCCTCTCATCAGCTGTTCCGTGGGTACTTTCCTTGCAATTACCACTAGATGGCACTGTCAGAAATGTGCAGAATATGCATTAAAAAAAAAATCAGTTCCTGATCTTGCTAAAGAGCCCCCCCCCCCCAAAAAAAAAAAAAAAAAGGATCCTCTCTGCTCCTTTTATAGCCTTTGGAACAGAAATATTGGTTTTAATGCATTCCTATGGGAAACTGCAGTTCGCTACAAGTTCGTCCCTGTGGAACGGATTAATTCCGTAAAGCAGGGGTTCACTGTATTTGCAGATTTTGTGTTTAATGTTATATTCTAGATTATAACTTTCTGATTGATGATTCCTTTGTTCTGTCTGTAGTCATTTGCTCCTGTTTCTCAATATCTCTCAAATTTGATGTTCTAGAATGCCTTTTCCTGTTTCCTTGCCAATGGAACTATCGGCCAGATCACTGCATGTACGGCAGTAACTGCAAAGGGGCAGAAGAAGAAGGCATTTCCATTCTCCATGGAAACAGAGGTGTCTACCACGATGATAAACAGCCTACGTTTAAAGCGCTCTATGAAGTGATACGTGATGTAAGTGTTCCCTTGGTAAAGGCTAAGTCTTAAATAGTGTTATAACACATGTTATAACACATGTTAAATAGTGTTATAAAACATGCCTGTATGGTTGTGTTTTACTTCCGCTTCCAGGAATGACGAGGGCTTCGCGGGATGGATGAATTGGCATCAGGGACTAGATCTGGCACCTGGGCCATAGCTTGGGCACCTCTGCTCTAAAGAGTAAAAGCAGAATATCTAAAAAAGAATGAAAGAAGAGGGAAAGAGACCAAAAAACACCCCCAAAACAATACTAAGGCAGTTTCTGTAACAGAGTGCTGAATGGAATTTGCACAGTGGATTTTTTTTTTTTTTTTGCAGGGAAATCCTTGCTGGGGACAGGCTGAGTCATAGGTATACTTATTGTTAAATACAATTTTAATTTATTTTTCTATGAGGGAGGTTTGTTGAGAGACCATAAGTGCTTCAGGATTAGTTAGTGACAGTCATAGCAATGTGTTGATCTGAACCTGGGTCCACCTGATCCTACAGGTTACATTGGTTACAGGTTACATTGTAACCTATACATCATGTAGACCCGTTTGTCACTGGCTGTCCAAGCAGACACTGATTAGCTAGGTCAGAGATGAAACATGGGTGTTCCCCAGATGTTTTTGGCCCGCTCTGGAGTATATAGACAGTGGCAAAAATTGTGGGAAATGCAGAATAGATGCATCAGAAGAGCTGCACATCCCCCATCCTTCAGCTAGCGGGGAAAAGATGTGTGTGTGTATCCCCCATCTCTCCCTGCCAAATTTGGAACTCTATGAGGAACTCTCCTTAGGTAAAGGTAAAGGTCACCCTTGCTCAAAAACCATATCTAACTCTAGGGTTCAGTGTTCATCTCTGTTTATAGCCAAAGAGTCAGTGCTGTCTGCGTCTGCAGACATTCCCATGGTCATGTGTGTTGGTGTTTAGCCAAGTGACCAGAGGGTGCACAGCAGAAGTTGAAGGCACTGAGATTAACACAGGGACCGAGGAGGAGTTATCCTGTTTGTGTTACAGTTATCTATGTTGATGTAAATATTTGGATCTTCGGTAAAAGAACCCTTTTGTACAAACAATCCGTTTTGGTCCCTGTGTTAATCTCAGTGCCCTCAACTTCTGCTGTGCACCCTTTGGTCACTTTGATAAACACCAACAATGTGGCAGGCATGCCTAGCACAGGACACTGTTTGCCTTCCCACCAAAGGGGTCCCTATTTATCTACTTGCAATTTCTTGCTTTTGATCTGGTAGGTTGGCAGGAGCTGGGACAGAGATAGGAGCTCACTGCATTGTGCAGTACTTGGGTCTCAAACTGCTGACCTGCCAATCTTCCAGTAATTAATTCAGCATTTTAACCACTTGAGCCACTGCAGTTCTTTCTCCTTAGGAGCAACTAATCCTGAATGGGATGAGGGTGCACAGAGGGGCAGGTGCCTCAGGGCCACAGATGGGCATTGAGTCAGGCTTAAGGCAGGAATGTATGGACACAGCCTCCATGGAAACTGTACCCCTCTCCCTGTGTACCTTTGCGAGTTGGAGGGAATCTTTCTGACTCCCAAAATGCAGTGGGGCACTTTTCTAATGGTTTGAAGGAATGGGGTAGACAGAGGTGAAGGAGCTGCTTTACCTCCTACCCATTTAAGGATTCCCTGTCCCTTAATTTGACCAGGCTGAAATTTGGGTCTGAGAGTCTTTTAATTCTGAAAATTCAATTTCTGTTTTCATCATCATAGTATAGTACAAGAAACAGATTGTAATTTTTTTTTGAGAGCTCTGATTTGATTGCGAAAGGGCCATGCTGGCTTAGTGGTTAAGATACTGAGGTTAATGATCGGAAGGTCGGCAATTTGAGACCTGAGTGCTGTGTGATGGAATGAGTGCCCTTCACCTGTCCCAGCTCCTGCCAACCTAGCAGTTCAAAAGCAAGAAATTGGAAGTAGATAAATAGGTACTGCTTTGGCAGGAAAGGTAACAGTGTTGCGTGTGCTTTGGCATCTAGTCATGCTTGCCACAGGACCACAGAAATGTCTGCAGACACAGACAGCACTGGCTCTTTAGCTGAAAAAGATGAGTACTAACCCCTAGAGTCGGACACAACTGACTTTTAAGCAAGGGAGACCTTTACCTAATTTGATTGCTGTGGTTGCTGTGCTTTTTAAGGACTAAAGTAAAAATATATATAATGTTTTCTCCTTGTCTTTTTCTTCTTTAGTTTTCCTTTGAAGACAATCTTTTCCAGTCCATGTATTACCCTCTACAGACAAAATTCCTTGATACTGTACACACTTTATGTGGGCGAATTCCACAGGTTTTTCTGAAACAGATTGAGAGAACTATGAAGAAGGTTTATGAAAACCGAGTGATTGTCAACATTGGAGCAAACTTCAGATTGTAATTGCAACATGTTTTTGATAAAGCTTTCATGGTTTTATTCAGTCTTCAAGAAACAGGGAGAGTGTTTTTGTAGTAAACCATTCCGAACTCAATGGAAGTTACATCTCAAGAGTCAAGTCCAGGGTTGCAGCAAGACAGAAATTTGCAGCTCAAGTGTAATTAAAAGGATGTTCTCGGGTTTGCTTGGTTCTAATGATGCACAAAAAGTAATTAATAGAATGACAATGAAGATGGATATGAAGGAAAAAGTGAAGAATTTCAGAAGGAGCTTTGTAAATTATTCAAGTTATTTTCTCTTAATTTTCTTGCTTGAAAGTAACAAAGCATTGGAGTCTGGAAAGTGAAACAAAATAGCCTTTTGAAGCAAAGAGAAGACAGCAGACATTCAGTATATTAACTGAACAAGTCTTTATGTTTTTACTCAAAAGTCAGCCCTGTTTATTTCAGTGGGATGCTCTCTCAGAGAAGTCTGCACAAGATTGCATCCCAAGTCAACGTTTACGCTGCCCAGGGTGCTTGAAGTATATAGAAAAAGCTACCAAAGGAGTGCAAACATTTGCCTTGTAATTCCGTGAAAAGGCCATTGTCATCTCCAAAGCCATGCCTTATACTTGAAAGTAATTGCGCTAAACATTATTATAGGCATAATTTAGGCTTTGTGGTAGAAGGAGGAAATGTATACATTCCGATAAAGTGCAGTGTCATTGCTCTTGCTCATCATCATCCTTTTTAAACTAAATTTTGTATGGTAAATTGACTCCAGGTTATGTTCCCTCTGGTTTTGGAGGCAAAAAGGTTACCGTGATCTTCACTTCCACTAGTGATCTGTGGCTATAGCATTACTTCATCCTCAAACAACAATTTTAAGGTGCAGCAATGATGGCAAGTGGGGGTCAAACAACTGTTTTTTAAAAAGATTATATATCATAAATAGAGAGTGCTTTTAAATTGAAAGTACTTTAAAATCTTTAGTCATTCCCTACCAACTAGCTTAAATTGGTACTTTATGCATAGCAATTCTGCCATGCCACTGAGATCATAGACGGCCAGGCCATCTGCCTCTAGTTATTGCTCTTGCCATGCTAAAACCACAACAAAAGAAGTATCTGTGAGACGTGTAGAGAAATTGATAGAGGAATATCAGCCTGAATTCATGAAGCCACTTTCATTTTGGGCATGGTGAGCCTGATGTAGCAGTCCTTTTTCATACATGACCCTCTGAAGGAATTTGGCTCTACCCTTTTAAAAACAGAACCGATATGCTTCCCTGCCTGGCATGCACAAGAGCCAATTCAGGAGGGCATCACGTGCATGGGTGACAGAGGAATCCCCTGCAGCATGGGAAATAAATCCACATTCACAAAGGCAGTTCAGCATTCAGTCTGTGTTCTCACATTGATTGCACACAAGAAGAATGGAAGCAACATTTGCAAGAGTTTGTACAGATCTAAAAGATGATCTTCATTGGCTTACATTCAGTAGCCATTAAGTATTTAAGTATCATGAGCATTGTTGCATCCCTAGCATGTTTTGTTATACAGCACAGTTAAAATCATGAACCAGAGGTTGGAAAAACTACCTTTTTGGGACTACAGTTCTTTTAATCCCTGGTCCATCATGACTGCAGCGTCTCTGAGAGGTGCACTCCAGAAAGCACTGTTGCACTCGGCTCTGCAGCTAACTGGTGAATACTTCATTTACAGTATAAAAGGTTTTGAAATGCTCCAGGTTTGAAGGGGACTTCACTAGCAAGCAGTGGTAGAATGCATTGCCTGATTCAAGGGCTTCCCCCCCTCCATTGAGTAGTATCATCTCCAGCAGTTTTAAAGCCAGTCAGCAGGAGAGGGGCAGGTGCCCCTTCCTCTCTGCAAATGTTTACACAACTAGAGCAGCTGCAGTTGCAGTGGATGCTGTTTCTTCTAGTGACTTAAGAAAATAAAGGCGGTTCCTCTTGCTTAGGAGCTCCATTGGCTAGATCAGTGTTTCCCAACCTTTGGTTTTTGGACTTCAATTCCCAGAAACCTAAATCAATTCCCCAAAGCACTGATCAGCCAATGTACTGAAGTCTACCAGTGTTCTGCGGAACATAGTTTGGGAAACGCTGAGCTAGATGTTGGTAGTGATATGGGGCTGTAATTATGATGCAATCTGCAGTTAAGTGTTCTTAAATCCATTAATCTCAGCAGGCTTAAGTATGCTTAAATCTGTCAGTGATGGTGCCCTTTGTTGTATTTTCTGCCATGGGGTACCCCAGCTCCTCTTCTGAAACATATGCCATGTGTCTCTTAGAGGACAAAAACCAAACTTGCACAATACAGTGGCAATAACATTCCTGACTGAACACTCAGAAAGCTATGTGTGAGAATTTTTTAAAGGGCTGGCAGTGTTTGTTTGCTGCCAAAAAAGCAACCAAGAATTCATTGATGCCTAAAAGGTGAATGTACATCATGGCATAAGCTTCCATGGGTTACAGCCCACCTTGTCAAATGAAGTGTGCATCACCAATTCAGTGAGGAGCAAAATGCAGACTATGCCATACTGACAATATTTTAACACACTGCATTCATAAATATATTTTTTGTGAATGGGCTGTGCTAATTATACGTTTGCCACTATCAGTACTTTCTGCATTTATTTTCCATCTCATTGCCTACCTTTGCATTTTCCCCATACACACAAACAATGTGTGCTGTGCATCTGTCTGAAACTACGATAACACTTCCTGCATCCGATAAAATAGGTTGTAGCCCACAAAAGCCTCTGCTGTAATGTATTTATTTTCCAGAATCTTGTTTTGTATTTAGAAAAGAATGATTGTTGCATCTCTGGAACTAGAAGGATACTTTAGAATTGTCTTTTATATTTATTTTAAACATAAACATTACATTTGTTTAGTCTGTGAGAGCAACATATCCTGCCTGGCACTTCTTTTCCCTTTAATATCTCTGTATTAGAGAGGACTTAAAGATCTGTTGCTTTTCTCCTTATTTATACTATTTCATTAGAGCCTAATGGGATTTACTGCACCTGTGAGCCTTCTGCCTGCCACTCATGATGAGAGTAGGCCAATAACCCTGCTTCCAGCATTAAGTTAGGAGAAACAAAGACATGCCTGCTAAAAATTTAGTTCAGAAACGTTTTCAAGCAGGGGTTCCCAACCTTTTGACGCCATGAGCCTGACCACGCCCCCGAACAGCTGAGTGGGCCTGACCACACACACCCAGAAGCGAAGTGGCCATGTTTATGATGGTTGTAAATGCACCCACTTCTTTGTTTATGACAGCCACGGGCGTGTTCACACATGCATTGGCTCATTTTGTGATTGACATAAATGCTTTCCACTTCTGGGTGCGGGGGTGATGGGACAGATGAAATGTTGCCATGGGCCTGGTCTGGCCTGCAGGCTGTAGGTTGGGAATGCCTGCTTTAAGAAATCCTACAGGTCTTTACCATTATTGGGTAATCTGAGTAAATGCACCCTTTAAAGGCTCTTCAAGGAAGCAGACAGGATCACAGATGGGAGTTAAAAGAAGGGGTGGGATGTGTTGCTTAAGTGTCAGTAAATAGGAGGAAGAGAACCTGAAGTGTTAAAAAGAATGGTGACGCTGGTCCAATGTGTGGTGGTGTCAAAATAGGAATTAAGCTGCCTGGCAGATAATATTAGAAAAGCACGGAAGTCCTGCCAGTGATCCCAGAAGAATAAGGAGAGAATAGAAAGAATGTCACTTTACCACATCCCTCCTTGTGGTTTGATATGTTTTTTGTAAGCGACAAAGCCTGTACTACTACTCCACTTAAACATTTCTTTTCCTAAGAATAGACATTACCCACAATCTGCTTTTGTTGTTTAAGAATGCAAATCAGCTGTATTAACAGCAGATAAAAATTATACCTTATCCAAATAGCAATCACAATTGCACTTCTGTGCTGCTCCATAGTACAGTACTTGGAACATTTCTCTGAATAGTTCACAAGTTAATTAGCATTTTTGCCCCCAACAAGCTGGGTGCTCATTTTACCAACCATGGAAGGCTGAAATAACCTGGGCTCTTCAGGAGTGAACTCACAATGTCAGCAGTTTTGCCTACAGTGCAGTTTAACAACTTAAAGGTTCCTTAAGAGATGCAGTATTTTCTTGCTAAGTAACCAGAAAGCCTGACAGAGGAAAGGAGGACTTGACGTATTGGCTCCAGTCCTTGTAAGAGATCATTCAAAATAATCCTCTTTCTGAAAGGTAGAACCAGTTCCCTGAGTTGGGAGAAGTTCCTTTTTTTTTTACTAGTGCCATAATATTGCAGCTAATATGTGCACTGGACACTTTGGCCTGGGTGTTTGGGGACTTGTAGTGCAAAATAAGAAAAAGGATATTTCCAGACCCTATACCAGTGGTGGCAAACCTATGGCATGCATATCAGAGGGGGCACTCAGCCCTCTCTGTAGGTACATGTATCAGCAGGTTTCCAAAAGTTCACCAGAACCGGTAGCAAAAATTCTGGCTGTCCCTGCCCATCCAAGTTTTGAAATAAAGTACTGTAGTCCTAATTCGGGTGCAACTCAGGGCTTTCCCCCTGGCCTCACCCACAGTGTGGTAGTAAAAATTTTTGGGAGCCCACCACTGTCGTCACCTCAGCACAGAGTTCACCCCACCCCTCTGCCCAATTAGAGTATTTCCTCCCTCCCCAGCACTCGTTTTTTAAAAGGTTCACCACATTACTTTCCAGTAATTTAGCCAGGTCAGTATGCAAAAATCATCTCTTGTGCACTGTTTATGAGCCACCCAGAGTGGTGCTTGCACCAATTGTGGGGGATACAAGTTAAATAAGTAAAGTAAAAACTTGACTGTCATTCTGCAGCGCTCGTCCACATTTTCTAATTGGAGAAGAATTAGTCTTAAATTTGGTGCTTCTTTAATCTGATTCCAAGGGCAGGATTCAAGCTGTGCTGTGAGAAATGTAATCTTAGTAGGGAATTTTCTTCTGGAAATGTCAGATGCATCATTTTGTTCCAGAACACAACCATAATTACCACAGCTTGTTTCCGAAAGAGATGTTGCTGCTATTGACAGTGTGTTTTGTGTAACTTAAGCCTTTTGTACAACATCGCAAGAACATCCCTATATCTTAGAACAAAATGATGATATCAGATGGTGCCTGCTATCAAATCTGAAGAGCACCTTGTTTGAAGATGACAGTCTGCAGAAATAGTTTGAAAAATATACATATGCATGTATAGGCTGTTACCTGTACAAAAAAATAGTAGCTTTTCCAACCTCTGTAGTGCTGTCCTTTTAGAACATGTACTATCAAGTCTTGCACATGTGTATTGCTCACTCCTAATAATTGATTTGGGCTGGTCTATACTTTGATAATGAAGGAAGTGAATGGCTCATGTTTGTTGATGAAGAAAACATTTTATCTCGCAGTACTTGATTTTGTTACAGAATGTGTCATCTTGTGTTATATCTGGGTATGTGTATTTATGAGGAAAATTTACCCTAATTGTTCTGATAAATGAAGGATTTGGTTTAACATAAAACTCTTTCTCCATAGTGTTAATAGAACTATACAGAAGAAACTCTTTCGTTGTGCACTGCATTTCTCTCTGTGTGTGAATGGGTGGGTGGGTCAATTATAAAGCTCTTAACATTTTTGAAACAATTATATAAAATTTATATTTTAACAGTTTGTCCCATTTAAAAGCATTTTAATTTATCCTTTACTGAACTTTTAGCACCGTATCAATTTCAGTTTTCATGGTAGTTTTTAAAAAATATGTATGTCATACTCAGTGCTGCTTTCTTTAAAAGTAGACACTGCTTACCATAAAATGCTGGAAATATATAAACTTTTAAAATCATATTCCTCACTCATATATCATGTTATTACATTCTCAACATGTACCAATGATGATTTAATTTTGGCCATCGATAAACCCAAGAAGGGTGCTTCATTTTGCCAGATTAAAGTTTGATCTGGACACAAAAGAAGTAGTCTCAACCAGAATAAGATCACCAGAAGGACATTTTGTGGTTCGGTAGAAAAATACGCCATTGGTCCAAACAGAAGTACTGTATAGTGAGGTCACAGGAGTGAGGCATTTAAGACAAATTTTTACTTTTTGTATAACATTGTTATGGATGGTGCTATGGTAAAACTATTCTAATCACTTGTTGGTCCTCTCTTGTAAAAAGACCTTGGTGATGCTTTGAAATACTGCTGCCAGAGTAGATAGTATAAAGCTAGTCTGTAGTCTGGCAGTATAAATCAGCCTCCTGATCACTGACACACCTCCAGCTGCAAAAAGGGGAAAGAGGATGCTACCATTATTTCAACTAGTACCATTCATAATAGAAACTGGATATCACTCTTGAAATCACAACAATAGGAAAGTAATGAAGTCTTAACTCTGGCTCTATTTTAATATGCAGATTTACTTAAAAGTCCAATGTAATTCAGAATTAAGCATCCCTAAATTTTTTATTCAAAGCCAGGGTTCCCAAACTTTTCGGGCCGTACGCCAGTCACATGATTCCTTCCACCAGAATCGGAAGTAAAATTTGCATGTGCAAAACGCTTCTGTAAATGCACCTGCAGCTGTCGTAAACACGTTTGACTTCAACTTCCGGGAGTGGTGTGGACCAGATGATTTGGTGCTGTGGGCCAGATTTGGTCCACAGGCCATAGTTTGGCCATCCCTGATTTAAAGTATAGATATGTTTAAACTCCCATGGTATAAGGTAGCAAGTGTGCTTGAGTCAACAGTTTTCAGATTCTTACCTCAAAGGTCTTGATAGATTCAAGCTTGAGACACCTTATCAGGACCAAATGAAACTTTTCAACATCAGACATGTCAATAACTACCTTGGATTTGGATCAATTTATAACACAGATTGCTCTGCTATACCAGGCTACACTCTTTGCAATTTTGCTCATTTCCAAACCCAGAAGTGCAGGTTTCCCAAACAAAAGCTTATAAATCTTTATTTCACCTGGTGTGACTCACAATGTCCAAAGAGTTATGTTTCATTCTTAGACTAACAACACTTCAAATGCTGTGAAGGCATGCGGGACTTCCATATAAAGTGATTAGGAATCAATCCAGTAATGCAATCAAATAATTTGTCCTTAAAAGCACAAAACCACTTCTGAAATATTTTCTGAAGGATATTTGTATAGAGTGGGGAACTGAAATACTGTATTCAAGATGTTGAATCTGGTTTACCCCTACTGGTAAATAGTCCACTAAGGGTTTCGTTCCAGTGTGGTTATGTGATTGCCACATAGGCAGCAAACCACAACACAGCTTCCAACAGATGGAGACTGCACAATGGAAATTCTTTTACATATGTGTAGATGCATTAAGTGTTAATATATGTGTAAAAAAATTGCAGTCAATTTTACATCCCTGAAGCATCTTTATTTTTATGTGACAAATGCACCCCATGTTTATTGCTCCAAAGGAGGCAAGTGCAGCACATTTCAAAATCATGTACAGTTTTAGCTTTACCTTGTAAATAAATGAACCTTTGCACAAACTTCGCATTTGGAGTAGCTTCTGGTGTTTGTGTGTTTGTTTTTTAGGAAAAAATGAAAACTCCTATGCTAAGTATTGTATGAGCTGGCTGCCTATGTACATAGAAAACCTCTGTTGATCCCAGCTACAAAGAAGCCTGCCTTTTAAAATGAGCCCTTATTAAAAATTACTTCTTGCTTTTAGTTGGTATTACGTAAAATGAGCTTTGTAAGTATTACAAACATAAAGAAATCTGGACACTGAATACATAGCACTTTTTAGCACTAGGTTACTGGGGAACCTAGACAAATGTGTCACTAGAAAGACCATAAGTGCATAATGTACAAGCCAAATGAAGTCACTGATAACTTACATGTGTCTATAACTATTTACATCAGTGGTACCCAAATGGGATGACATCATCCTGGGCATGCCATGAGGCTTTCTTAGCACCGTGGATTTTGAAAGGGGGAAGGCTCTGAAAATTTCCCCAACGCAGCAATCCATGTCCCCAAAGGCTGCTGAAGCAGGAGCCTGCTCGGTGCAGGGAGGCAAAGCACAATCGCCGCCGCCGCCATGGCTGACGTAAGAGATGTCAGGGGGGGGGCAGTCCTAGGAGAGCCTGGGTACTCAACCTGGGCCAGATTAATTATATGCTTGGACCTCTGGGCCGTAGTTTGAGCACCGCTGATCTACATGAACTGTAGAGTTCTCTCATTTAGGGAGAAAGAATTTGGCACATAATCCCTCTGTACAAAATTTATCTACATTAGTACAGTCAAACCTTGCATAAAGAGCGTTTCGCTTAAAGAGTAACTCGCTTAAAGAGCAGAATTTTCTCTGTTCGCTTCACTTATCAAATAAAACCAACCAAAAACTTGCTTAACAAATAAATTGGGGTTTGCAGTACCCCCAACAATTGGTCATTTACAATGGTGTTTCGCTTAAAGAGCAATCCTGTGGAACGCATTATGCTCTTTAAGCAAGGCACCACTGTATCTTGGATAACGTTATGACTTGGTTTCACAAGTCATAACGTTATCCGGTTTTTAATGTGCAATGCATTGATTGCACAAAGTTAAAAAAAATCCCTGTTCCCTTTCCAAAGAGGAAAGGGAACGGGGCTGATCTGATTTGCTTAGCAAGCCAGGGGGGGAGTCTGAAAAGAAGGAAAACTTTTTCCTACCTTTTTAAAAACCTCTGTCTGGCTTGCTAAAGGGATTAGCAATCCAGGCCAGCAGCGGGGCGTCTTCTTAGGAGAGGCTGGGACCCTTATCCCAGCCTCTCTTAGGAAGACCCACAAACACACCTAGATAGCTAAGACCCTTACCAAGCCAGGCCGGGGGGGAGGGGTTCTAAAATGAAGGTAGGAAAACTTTTTCCTACCTTTTTAAAAACCTCCGTCTGGCTTGCTAAAGGGTTTAGCAATCCAGGCTGGGGGGGGGGGGTTAAGAGAGGCTTGGGACCAGTGGTGGGATGTCACAAATTTTACTACCCCATCATGACATCATCACAGTGTGGGTGGAGCTAATGTGGGCGGAGCCAATGTCATGACATGATGTGGGCAGGGCCAAATAAAACAAATTTTAAAAATAATCAAAAATAAAAATAAGCACATGCGCGTGCGCGCACACACACCTCAACCCACCTACCCACCCACCCACAACACAAACTGTAAATAAATTAAATAAATAAATAAAAATACATTAAAAATACACCCAAACACCAACAACACAAATCAACCAGAGTTTTTAAACCAGAGCTTAAAGCTTATTCTGGCTAATCTTTCTCACACTAGGTCAGATGGAAGGAACTACAGAATGAACTCACTACAAGATGGCTTCATTTTGGCACTTTTCAACTTTTCAACAGTTAAAGAAGTTAGGTACTAAGTCTTTGCCTAACCAGTTCTCTGGGATATCTAGGGGAGCAGGCTATAGGGAGCTTCAGGTTAGCAGCTTCTCTTCCTCCTCCCTGCTTGGCAGGACAGCAAGGAGGCCGTGCATACCCACCAAGCACTGTAGGCGTGCATGCACACCAAGTGCTTGGTGCGCATGTGCAGTGGAGGAACCAGTGAAAAGGTAAGCCCCGAAGGTGGTGTCCCCCCCCCCCAAAGCTGCAACCGGTTCTCCAGGGCACTGGGGAAAGTTACTACCGGTTCTGGAGAACTGGTGAGAACCTGTTACATCCCATCACTGCTTAGGACCCTTATCCCAGCCTCTCTTAAGAAGACCCCACACACACACACACACACACCTGGATAGCTAAGACTCTTACCAAGCCAGGCAGGGGAGGGATCTCTCCCCCAACACTGGCAGTCCCAGCATTTGCTGAGGACAGCTGGGGTGGTGGGGAAGAGATCGTGCGCGTGCATGGTGGCTGGGGAAGCCAATGGGGACTCCCTGTTGGCTTCCGTAGCCACCCGCTCCGGCCTCCGCAGCTGTGGGGTGGATGGGGAAGCTGACGGGGGAGCCTCCGTCAGCTTTCCAGCCACCCCACCCCCGCCTCCGCAGCTGCAGGATGGCTGGGAAGCTGAATGGAGAACCCTGTTCAGCTTTCCAGCCACCCTGTTGCTACGAACAACTGCATCAGATAATGCTAACAGTTTGTTATCCGATTTTAGCATTATCCGATGCAGTCGTTATCTGAGGTATTTCTGTACCTTATAACATGAGTTCCCAACCTTTTCAAGCCAGGGGCCGGGTCATGCTCTCTTGGTTAGCTTCAAGGGCAGGACGGCCATTTTGGCCTGCTTGAATGATGGGAGTGGTGGCCATTTTGTCTCAACAGCTTCAAAAGGGCAACCATTTTGTGTCCTGAATACCCTTGGAGAGGTGGGAGCCACATGAAATGGTACTGGGAACTGGATCTGGCCCCTGTGCCTTAGGTTGGGAACCCCTGCCTTATGAAAAAGTGATTTCCAGGGGTATTCTGTGCCATAGAAAGGTAAGCATATATAACACCATTGCTCATTGTCCTGCTCCCAGCTCTCTTCTGGTCTTTATCAACAGATGTAATTTCTGTGGCTTTGATATTTAGCCAAGAACTACTTGCTTTCATTTTATTCCTGCCATTTTTGGGGGGCTGGGAATGTTCTGATAATCTTTTGACTCTTGTGCCTGTCCTCAGTCTTTCAAGGACAAATGACTGAATAGATCAGGGGTGCCCAAACTAAGGCCTGGGGTTCCGGATGCGGCCCTGATGCCAATTCACCCAGCCCACGAAGCCCTCATTGCTCCTGGAAACAGATGTAAAACGCACTATGGGTGCGTTTTATTTCCGCTTCCAGGAGCAAAGGGCTTTGTGGGCCAGATGAATTGGCATTGGGGGACATATCTGGCCCCCAGGCCAAAGTGACCGGCTCTTTGAACCACGTGACCGGCCCGCGGCCTGAAAGGTTTGGGCACCCCTGGAATAGATTACTGCCATTTGCAAGAGCTGTCTGGCTAATTCCACACATGTGAGACTAGAATAGATCAGTGGTACCCAAACTAAGGCCCGGGGGCCGAGTGCGGCCCCCAATGCCAATTCATCCGGCCCACGAAGCCCTCGTCGCTCCTGGCAGCAGAAGTAAAACGTGCCCATACAGGCGCATTTTATTTCTGCTTCCAGGAGCGACAAGGGCGTCTCAGACCGGATGAATTGGCATCGAGGGCTGCACCCGGCCCCCGGGCCTTAGTGCCCGGCTCTCTGAACCACATGATCGGCCCATGGCCCAAAAAGTTTGGACACCCCTGGACTAGATTAACATGTTCTTGACCATCTCCCCCCTTATTGCATTTGAGACACTGTTTCATCAGTGTCCTTGCAAATGTTAACTGGTAATTATTAGCCTGTTCAACAACTGGGGATAAAGCTATCATAATCTAGGGTTGCCATAAGTCCTGGAAATAGGGATTTTCCTGTATTCAAGGTTGGAAAAATTCTCCATGTTAAAGCCCCCGATTTTTCAAACTTACTGATTGTGTATTACACCATTAAAATAAATTCGAACTTACCATAAAACGAGCGATTTTCTGCCACATTGGAGTTGGAGTATACCTGGAGACAAATCTTAACATCCTTGCCTTACACCACCACCCAATAAATGTGACCAGTGTGTTTCCTGGAACTGAGGATGTTAAGAGTTGACTACAATGGAACTTCTCAGAAGTACAACAGATCATCTTGTGCTAAGAATTAACTGTTGTAAATAAATTAATTTATGTATTGATATATTTAATGTGAAAATGTTTTATAGCTGTCATTATGTTTCTTTTTAAAAAAGGCTATTTTATAGATAACCCGCCCATTTTTGTCAAGTACAGTGGAACCTCAGATAACGATTACATCAGACAAGGCTAAAATCGGATAATGATGCAAAATTTTGTAAAAAAAAATTGCATCTGATAACAATCTTGTAGCGTTACCTGAGGTAATCATTCATAGCGGCAGGGTGGTTGGGAAGCCAAATGGGGGCTCCCCGTTCGGCTTGCCAGCCACGCCACCACTATGAAGGGCACCGGGGTGGCGAGGCTGGCAAGCTGACCCGGGGAATCCCTGTTCGGCTTGCCAGACATGCCGCCCCTGCTCCCTTTGTAGTTCACCATCTTAACCACTAAGCATCTGCAGTCCCTTAAAGAGGGCGTGGAGTAAATTGTAGGAAAAAGGCAAAGAAATGTAAATTGTAGGAAAAAGAAAGAAATGTTGATTGTTGGAACTGAGGAAGGATAGAGAGACTTAATATTCCCCAATAGCCATACAGGGACAGTATCCGAGTTACACATGTAACGAGCATCACACTTTGGCTTCCAGTCAGACACATGAAGCCCAGGGCATTTTGATCTCAGTTTAAAGAATTGTACCTTAATAACATTTATGTTGGCATTTCTAAGAATATATATTCATTTGAAATTGCAGTAACAGTTGTTGTTGTTGTTGTTGTTGTTGTTCAGTCGCATAGTTGGGGCCAACCCTTTGCAATCCCATGGACCATTGCACGCCAGGCACCCCTATCCTCCATCAGCCTCCTCAACCCACCCAGCTCTGCCCATTGTGTCAACAATACCATCTAGCCATCTCATTCTCTGCTGCCCCCTTCTTTTGCCCTCAACCTTTCCCAGCATCAAGGCTTTCTCAAGTGAATCCTCTCTTCTCATTTGATGTCCAAAGTACTTTAGCTTCATCTTCAATATTTGACCTTCCAAGGAGCAGTTGGGGTTGAGCTCTTTTAAGATGATCTATTCGTTCTTGTTGTCCAGGGTACTCGCAAAAATTCTCCCCGAACACCACATTTCAAAGGCTTCTATTCTTCTGCGCTCAGCTGGGACTCTCCCAAATAGTTGGTACACATCTAGTTGCTAATAAACACCAGCTACTCCCCTTCCCAGGCATCCCTAGGTTATGTATACCAAGAAAAAATGTTTTAGTTAGTCCATGATATATGAATAAACCCAAAGTATCAAAAACTAGATGGATGGCACAGGTTGCTAGGGGTTGGTCACCACCTGTTCTCTAGTCCTCTTGTGAAGGGATAGGTTGGTACCTATTTTTATCACCCCAGACCATCACTTAGGGGCTGCCGTTCTCACACAATTCCTAATGCATAAGGAGAAATGTTTCATTAAAAAGTGAGGGTGCACCTAGAGGACCAAATTATCCTAGCCTGGATCAAACTAAGCTAAGCGACACAGTGCCACTTTGGGGTTATGTATGTCATTCGGGTAATCCTTGCATCCGTATGTAAGGATCCAATGGTTTGGTGGCAGGAAACCACACTATACCCCAAGTAACGCTATTTGGTTTTCCCTTCCTTTAAAGAGAAAGAAAAGACAGAACAAACAAGTCTCCCTTGTCCCCTTTTTTCTCCTCTATGGGGGAGCAAGAGGAAATGGTAAAAAATAATGTTAAAATGACTGGCAGAGCACTAAACTGGCTTGTGAGCAACCACTGCCATGTGGTCTTATAAGGGTTTTTTAAAAGTTTCCATCATCTCTCTTCTCTTCCCAGTGTCTGCAAAGTGATAACTTAAGCCAGGGGTTTTCATCCTTTTAAAGCTGGGGCCGGATTACACCCCCTCAGACTGTTTGTGGGCCGGACAGGTGTCCCCCCAGCCCACTACTAAAAGGGTAAGAGAAGCATTGCATTTCACACACAAACCTTTGAACACGCTACCAAATTAAAACCACTTTTGGCTGATAAGCAGATAAGAGCTGTAACTCTGTTTTGCCATCTAGCCCGCCCTTCTGATGTTTTGGTTTAGGGGTTTCCCAGAGAGAGGGCCAGCTGGTACGTGACACATGGCTCACTTGTTTGCCACCAATAACTATACACATATATGATAGCTAGCAAACAAATAAATAAAAAGCAATTAAAAGAAGGTACTCATTTCAGTCTTTGTCATGAATCTATGCCAGCCATCTCCAAACTTGTTCCCTTCTGGATGTGTTGGACTGCAATTGGCATCATCCTCCCCATCCAATAGAGATAAGCTGTCTGAAAACAGTTGCATGGAGGTGGGGAAAAGCATTAAAAAGCTGAGAGAGGGAGAGAAACAGAGAGTAGAGTGAATGTATGATACCTGTGATATTTCACTAAACTACCTATAGTCAAATCTCTGAAACAATTGAGTGCATCAATATCTTTGTTAATGTCACCAGCTGTCCCTTAAATGTCAGTCCCGTTTCCCATCTCATTGTAGCATCTTTTGTGACTGTTATTCAAATGTTTAAATCTCCTTAATGTCACACCAGGTAATGGGAAACATCTGCTGTGGTGAAAAGAATCAATGTGGCTATAGGAAAATGAGTGGTGACTGCTAATCCTGTACAATGGACTCACCACGGAGCACAGGATAAGTTGGAAAGTGGGCTGTGCTCTATTTTATCCCATCCCAAGCAAGCACATACTATATACTGATGGCAGGATGAGATACAGTGGGGCAATTTAGTTGAGCCCCTAACAGGGTTTCAACAACTCAGACTATCCCACAGTGGTGGACAGCCAAAAAAAATGCTACCACACCATGGGCGGAGCCTATGTCATGGGTGATCTAGTCATGCTTGCCATATGGCCATGTATACATCTACAAACACAGGCAGAACTGGCTCTTTGGCTGTAAATGGAGATGATCACTGCACCCTAGAGTCGGATATGACTGGCTTTTGAGCAAGGGAGACCTTGAACCACTTGCAGGGACAAAATCTGATGAGGCAGGGGAGGGAGGTAGGTGTGGCCCCCCTAATTTTACTACCCCCTGTCCGAAGGGCCCCCATTTTCGCCACCCTCCTGCCCAGAGGCCACCCAATTTTGCTACCTCCCTCCCAGGGGGGTGCGTACCTGTTGCTGCCCACCACTGCTAACCCACCCTAAAGAGTGGGCTATATAGTGGGCTATGTAGATAGCCTCTGCGCTAAGCTTCAGATGTCCTCCATTTAGAATTGATTATGCTGCCTGAATGCTTACCATTCCTTCTTGAATCACTTCTACTTATTATAATTTTTTGCTTTTTTCTTGATTTTTTTTTTGGGGGGGGAGGAAACACCTTCTTTTCTATTATTTTTGCTGCTGCAAGACTGTCAGTGCCAGTATTCTTTTGTGGATTCTATCCTTTCAATTTCTTTTGAGATTCATCCTTTTTCCCCCTTGGATTAATTTTGCTGCAATTTAGCCTAGCCTGCTAGACTCAAAGAAGACATCAAGGGATTGGGGGGGGGGGGGAGAAATCACCCCAGATTCTAGTAACTTTTATGGGGGAAGGGAAGAGGTTTCATGTTTTGTCTCTATATGCTTGCTGTTCTTGTTATGGGTTGTCAAGTCAGAACTGACTCACAGCAGTCCTAATAGGGCTTGCAAGATAATTGACATACTTAAAGAGTGGTTTTACCAGTTCCACCCACCCAGTGAGTTTCCATGGCTGAGCAGGGATTCAGACCTGGGTTCTCCAAGTTCTATTCCACTATTCTATCTATTATACCACAAAGGGTGTGTTTTGAGGGCTTCTATTCTCTCTGTGTGTGTGTTTTTGTTTGATTTATTTATTTTTGTAAACATACTGCCAGAAATCCTCTTCTTTAGTTTAGAGAGTTGTACTAGCCCACTGATTCAAATGGACTGACTTTAGCATAGTAAATCACAATTAGAGGAGGCCCATTTGAAAGTGGAACATAAACAGGAGTTGACTCATCAAATCCTCACTGAAGCAGTGCACCTCTACTGTATAACTACTTTTGCATGTTAAGGAACAGGATTTTGTTTACTATGCATTTATTTTATTAAGGTGTAAATTTTGGTGAGTGTTTTTAAGACTGGGGCGGAGGGATTTGCATGCTGGGGGTAGAATTTATTTCTTTGGCAGTGCTCCTGGAATGCATGTGTGTATGTTATGGTCAGTGGGCACAAATCAGCTGCCTGGCTACTTCCTCACCTTTTATTTATTTATTTATTTATTTATTTATTTATTTCATTTCTATCCCATTTATCTGGGATATTTCCCCACTCTAGTGTGCTGTTTAGTCCAAAAATGTGGATGGCACCCCACTGTTTTCTCTTTTCCCATGTTCTGTTGCCTGCTTTTGGGTTATGTGTGATTACCTCTCCTCCTCTGTAGTAGTTTCTAAGTGTTTTTTAAGGCAACATGAACAATAGCCCTGTCACAATTTTTTTTAACTTTTAGTCTTTTAAAAAAATTAACATAGAAGAATGTACAAATATTTAATTAAACCTTAATATCTAATGAATTAATAGCAATGGCTTGCAACTACTCTAACTTGTTTATGTTGGATAAGTGAAATAATTGCATTATTAGACACAGGTTAGCTTAATAAGGTGCTTTACAAAATGGCAGTTTTTCCAGACTCCATAAGGACTATCCAAACCTATTTTGAACAGATTAACTTTGGATACAAAATAAATTCCGGTGGGTTTTTTTAATAAAAAAAAAAGACTCTGTATCATTCAATAGTTCTGAATAGCAGGACTGTTGTTCTGTTGCACTGTCTACTACATCCTCTTAAAGCCTAAACCTGAAGATTCACCTCACAAATTCTGGCCTTTGAAAAGTCCTTTAACCACCTCAAATATAGGACAAATTCTTAATAACTGCTTGCTGTAGCAATGGGTGCAATTTAGGAAGTGCTTGATAACATCATTTGACCCTTTATGCTTACTTACCAAACATGGCTAATGGAAAGTTACTGAAACTAACTGCTAAGCAGACTGTAGTGACAGAAGTTTCCTTACCACATAATGGAAACATGTTCCAAACTATTCACTATCAAGTACAGTAGTTCAAAATCCTGGGACTCTATAGCTTGCCCCAAATCACACACTCTGGCTCTTCTGGGATGCACAGTGGGAACTGAACTCCTAGCCCTGCAGTTAGATATTTAATGCTCTGAGCTATGGGAGCTTCTCTTTTCCTTGATCCAAAAATCTAAGGTTGCTCCCTCCCCCATGACATATAATACTTATTATTCAAAAAGTGAACTCCTATTCACATGTGTGTGTGTGTGTGTGTGTGTGTGTGTGTGCGCACACCCACACACCCACACCCACACCCACACCCACACACCAAACCCAACTCACTTACCCTAGGGAGCAGGTGGCAAGGCAATCACTACAGCGGCAGTGCAGCAGCATGGCGCAACAGCCCCGCCTCGCCCAGCAGTGCAGCACGAGGGCCTCAGCCGCTGCCGCACCTCCGAGGAGGCCGCTGAGGGCCTCAACAGCCGCCTGACAGTGCAGCCCAAAATGGCTGCTTGGTTGGCGTGCATGCTTTTTAAGATATCAATTGCGCACAATTGGTATCTTAACACACATGCGTGCCGACCAAGCAGCAATTTTGGGCTGCACTGTTGGGGGGTCAGAGAGATGGCCGAACCGACAACCTCAGGAAAAAAAAAGAACAACAACTTTTTCATATGGCTTCTAGAACTATAAATTTGAAGGCATTATGTACTTCCTCTTTAATGGTTTCGTTTTTAAAAGAATGATGGAAAAAATGAGAAGGTTACAGATGAAACAGTGTTGTCTTCCATGCTGTCCTTGCCCCCCCCCCCCCAATGTGTGAGGTAGGGACAGAGTTGCACAACAAAATTGTCTCCTGGGAAGCATCCTCTGTGAAAGACTAGAGGAACACAGATTTTTTTTTATCTTGATAGGCATTAGAACAGGGGTTCCCAACCTAAGGCCTGGGGCCAGATCTGGTCCCCGACACCATTTCATGTGACCCCCAACCAGTGGTGGGCTATCAATTTTTTTGCTACCCCACCGTGGGTGGAGCCAACATTGTGGGCAGAGCCAACATCATAATGTCATGATGTCATGGGCGGAGCCAATGTCATGACACCATGATGTTGTGGGCGGAGCCAAAGGGAAAAAATTAAAAAATAATAAAATTAAAAATTCAATAAAAATTTAATACACAGTAACATTAAAACAAGAGGCTCCCAAATACAGAAGAGATTGTGGTGGCTAAGTGGTTAAGATGCTCAACTTGATGCCTGGAAGTTTGGCAGGTCAGCAGTTTGAGACCTGAGTACTGCATGATGAAGTGAGCTTCCATCTCTGTCTCAGCTCCTGCCTACTTGGCAGTTTGAAAGCAAGAAATTGCAAGTAGATAAATAGGTACTACAGTTGTACCTCTCTTAAAGAGCATAATGTGTTCCACAGGATTGCTCTTTATGTGAGTTTGCTCTTTAAGTGAAACACCATTGTAAATGACCAGTTGTGGGTGGGATTGTGAACCCCAATTTATTTGTTAAGCGAGTTTTTGGTTTATTTTATTTGTTAAGTGAAGCAAACATTCAGAGAAAATTCTCCTCTTTAAGCGAGTTACTCTTTAAGTGAGGCACTCTTTATGCGAGGTTTGGCTGTACTTCAGTGGGAAGGTAAACAGTGCTGCTCTGGTATTTAGTCATGCCTGCCACATGTCCACGGAAACGTCTGCAGACGCAGACAGCATTGGCTCTTTGGCTATAAACAGAGATGAGCACTGAACCCTAGATCAGATATGACTGGCTTTCGAGGAAGAATGATCTTTACCTTTACCCAAATATAGTTCCCAATTCAAAGGACAGTGAAGCGATGTCCCTATTAGTTTAGTTTGTTATCATCTTTCTTGATGACAATCAGGAAAGCTATTTTAATCACTTTGCTGCATAATTTAAGGGGTTACTGGAATAGGTGGGAGACTGCACTATTATAATAATTCTTCTCACCAAAAAAAAAACACGACAGCAATGAAATCTAAACTAATTAGATCCTTGAACCGCTGATGTTGTATCATTCTCCTTCCTTTCTTTCGTCCCCTGGACAGCAATTGTTTCCTCTTTATATTGGACATTGTTGCAATATAATATGCACAGCCACCGCGAAAAATGTTCAAAGATAGATGGGCCTTGTCAGTTACTTCAGGGAATGACAAATGGACTCTTTCAGAAAACTGGAAAGGGAAAATAGAGGGGGGGGGAGAGAGAGAGAGAGAGGGAGCAAGCTTTTCCCTGTCAGCCTAGAGGCTGTTGGGGATGTTGGTGCCACTTTAATTCTATGACAATAACCTTAAGGTGATTCAACAAAGAAGGTCTAGCTTCCTGTGAAGTTAACTCTAATTGTATTCAGAGATATTCTGAAACATATTAAAATTTCAAGGGCAATTGAGACAGAGATGTTTTCTCACTTGCTTCAATAGTACCATGTTCAGGTAAAATATGGCAGAGAGGAGGGGGGCAGCCTCTCAAAAGGAAAGTATTAAGGAGGGGGCAGACCTGAAGCTGGTACTTGAAAGTAATAATTTATTATCTGAAACATAACCAAAGGGTCTGCCTTATTCTGATACTAAAACGAGTCTGGAGAATATAATATCTTCTGGCATTCCAGAATAATACATATGATAGTCCTTTGTCCTGAGAAAACCAAAACACACTGTGAAACAACCACATAATAAATTGCGTCTTTCTTTCATACAACTTCCATGTGAGTCTCAAACTATATATTATGGTTTTGAGAGTCCCATGGACAACGAGGAGAACAAATAGGTCGATCTTAGAAGAAATCAACCCTGACTGCTCCTTAGAAAGTCAATAGTAAAGATGAAGCTAAAGTACTTTGGACATCAAATGAGAAGAGAGGATTCACTTGTGAAAGCCTTGATGCTTGGACGGGTCGAGGGCAAAAGAAGAAGGGGATGGCCCAAGATGAGATGGCTAAATGGTATTGTAGAGATAATGGGCACAGAGCTGAGCGAGTTGAGGGGGATGGTGGAGGACAGGAGTGCCTGGCGGACGGTGGTCCATGGGGTCGCAGAGGGTCGGAATCGACTGTGCGACTGAACAAAAAAAAAAAATTGTATCAGATGAATAAAATTTCACTGTTGTTTTTTTAATGAAACATCACTTCTGATGTTTGATCAAAAACACAGTAACATATGTGCCACCATACATACTCTGGTGGAGATATTCACCTTGTTCAGTCAATTTAGCCTTATTGCATCAATGCATCCCAGTTGTCTTTTACTAGCTTTAGTTACTGTATTTGCTGGCATATAAGACCCACCGGAGTATAAAGCACACTTTTATTACAAAAATATCCCATTATAGGCCACTATATACAGTACAAGACACACTCCATTTCCCCAGTGTATTTTAAGGGGGGAAAGTGGGTCTTATACGCCAGCAAATACTGTACTATAATTGGCTAGTTACAATTGTTTCTGGCCAAGAACAATCTTGCCACAGCAGTTCTTGCTCTGGGCATCATGGTGCTGCTCTTGAAAATGATTTGGTGTTCAGTTGTTATGGAAGGTGGCAACTGCACTGTAGCCACTACTACCAGATGGAATCACATTCAACTAGGGGTTCCCAACCTATGGCCTGTGGACCAGGTCTGGCCCATGCTACCATTCCATCTGACCTGCCACCACCCTCACTATCCCTGGAAGTGGGTGCATTTATGACAGCCATATAATACACACGTGCATGAGTAAATGTGGTTACGTCAGCTGTAAATGTGCCCACAGCTGTCATAAATGTGGAACCGGGCACATTTACTTCTGCTTCTGGGAGACATGGTCCTGGGGGGTGGTCAGACCCACAGTGTAGAAAGGTTGGGAACCCCTGCATTAAACTATTTCTGAAGGATGTTCTTTTGACCTGCCCCATAAATTGCAAGCTCAGATAAAAGTACTAGTACTTTCCTCTAAAACAGGGGAGAGCAGCACATCCCCTTCTGCCTGCTTTTGTGGCAGTTCCTGCTGAATTTGCCATTCTGTAGAAGGTGCATTTTCACGTCAAAATAACATGTAGCCATGTGATTTGTGTTTTAAACCAAACTGCTGTCTTAATTAACCTTTAGTCATACCTTTGTTTTCCCATTCCATATGTGGAGCAGACACCTCAAAGAAATAGGTTAATGTACCATGGAAATATTTCCATTTATATAATGGACCCACACACATATGATAACAAAAGCCAAAACTCAAACTGTGTACAAATCTTTTCTGTCTCTATGATTATATTTCATTGCTCTAATTTTCTCCCTTTAAAACAAATGTTATTGGCCGGGCTCCTTAAGATGGCCCTTTCCCCAGAAGAATGAAAAGACCTGCAATATGAGCTATTGACATAACTTGAGTATGGATGCTACCATTGTAGATTGAGTAGAGACTCAAATTATCTATTTATTTAGTACCCACAATAATTAGCATGAAACACTACTCTAGGTGGTTCACAATAATAAAACAGCATAACCAAAATACATGAATAATATAATTTTAAAATTTTATCATGCAACAATACAAACCACCACTCCCCCAGCCAACAATAACAACCTAAGAGGCACCAGGGTCATGCAAATTAATTCTAAGATTTCATTAATTCGAATTAATAAAGCTTCCCAGAATCATGATTCATTATAAAATTTGGGAAATGCTTCCATAAATAAAAAGGTCTTCAACATTTTATGGTTGACCAGTAGCGCAGAGGGTGTTCTGATCTCAAGGGACAAGGAATTCCATAACTGTGGGGCCATAGTTCAAAAAGGCTCTACTTCTTGTAGAAGATCCCTTCCTTCACTTTTATTGGTGTTGTCACCCACAAATTCATTATTTATGTGCTTTCATTCGTTAGAACATCCTAGGAAGAGGCACTCCTGTAAATAGTGTGGTCCTAAACCAGGGGTGCCCAAACTTTTCAGTCTGTGGGCTGGCCACGTGATTCAGAGAGCTGGTCACTATGGCCCAGGGGCCAGATCCAGCCCCTGACACCAATTCATCCGGCCCACGAAGCCCTAGTCGCTCCTGGACGTGGAAGTAAAACGCACCCATACGGACGCATTTTACTTCGGCTTCCAGGAGCAACGAGGGCTTTGTGGGCCAGATGAATAGGTGTCGGGGGCTGGCCCCGGCCACTGGGTCATCATTTGGCCACCCCTGTCCTAAATGGCTAAGGACTTTGTAAATAATTTCCATACCTTAAACCTAGCACATAACACCACAGGTAGTGTCACACAGCTGCAGTAAGTCTATTTATTTTTAATTTTAAGAGCCAATAGTCACTGACTGAGGAAATGCATTCTTGCTATTTGTCTTGGTAAGGACACAAGTAATTGAATACTGTACTAAAATGGTGTATTTCCCATTGTAACCATCTCATATAAGTGAAAGCTCAGTCCATAACTACATCAAACAAGAAACAAAGAAAAAAACAACCCACCCTTCTCAAAATAAAGAAGACTAAAACCATAAAAGATCATTGAGGCAGGTTTCATATATTGATCTTTATTGTCAATAAATGAACTGCTGTTTCAACTGATTATGCTTCTTGACTTCCTTCCAAGGGAATAGGGGAAAGGCATTTTTGCCTTGATTTTTAGAGGGATATTTAGGCTAAATAAATTGGATTTCCTGGCTTTAAAGTAAGAGTTGCAACTTAAAGTAGGGGTTCTCAACCTACGGCCCAGGGGCCAGATGTGGCCCATGACACCATTTAATTTAATAATTTAATACTCGTATTTAATACCCCGCTCCAATCGGGGAGGCCCGACTCTGAGCGGCTTACAAGTCAAAATATAATCATCTTAAAACTTAATGTTAAAACTTTAAAAAAAAATACATAAAAACATTAAAATCATGCCAGAAATTGAACCGAAGGGTGTCTGTCATTTCATGTGCCCCCACTGCCTCTGTCACACCCGGGGCAGGCAGGCAGGGCAACATGTCTGTCTGGTCCTCAAAGCTGTCTGAGGGAGCATGACCTGGTCCTTGACTTGAAAAGGTTGAGAACCCCTGCCTTAAAGTGTCTGGCATATTTTCCAGTCCACTTCATCAGACATAAGAGTGAGGCTCCAAAGCTAACATTAACATAATAGCAATTAGGTGCCACAACATTTTGGCTTCTAAGAATCCTGATGGCATAGTGGTTAAAAACTGCTCTATTGCAGACAACATTTTGTAAGTTCGATCCTGAGGGGATCAAAATTGACTCACTTTCCCAAGGTTTGTAAAATGAGTACCGTATATATACTTATTTTACAAACCTTGGGGCGGTATATAACTGCTATTGCTATTTTCTTGCTCCTGTTGTGTTTCTTGCTTGAAAACGGCTGTCCAGACAAGCCCACCCAATCCTTGAAAAACTGCATCTTTTATCTGTGTGCCAGGAAAAGATGCCTCAAGTCAAGGAGGAAAAGTGCCCGACTTCCGCCCGGCAAGTAAATGCACGCTAGTTTTTCTTAATAATCTAGGAGAGTGAGTGTTGCTTTTTCGGATAAGATGAGGGAACATAATGTCGCGTTGGTGGTGGGTGCACATAGTTTTATTACTGTTAGTCTTTATGCTCAGTATGTTTGTTTACATTTTGTATTTTTATTGTTTTGGGGGAAAAATATATATAGAGAGAGAGCAATAACAACACGCAGCTCCTCCTCGCGCCTCCCGACCCTCGGGAAAAGCCGCGCGCTCTGGGCTCTGAAGAACCTCGACGCAGCACCTCCTGCCGGAACGTGACGTCACTGGGAGAGGGCGGGGCCGACAGCTGAGCTCAGCGCGGGGTGCCAACCGAAAAAAAAAGTACAGCAGTTCCCTCCCAATTCTAAGAGGGAGCTGCTGCTCGAGGGGCCCCTCCTCTCTCCTCCTCCTCCCCCCCTGTCTCTCTCTCGCGTACCGGGTGAGCGGTGACGTCATGCTCACGGCTCCGCCCCGCGCTCCCTGGGCCGAGCGCGTCCCCGCGCCGGCGGGAAGAGGAGAGGCTTGTTTCGAGAGGGTGTCGGGGGCGCGCACGGCGACGGCTTGGGCGCCATGTTGGAAGGCTGCTGCTGAGTCCGGCCGCCGGGGAAAGTGGTGTTGGTTCTTGCGTTTCAATCTCTCTCTCTCTCTCTCTTTCTTTCTGTTTCTCTCTCTCTCTCTCTCTTTCTTTCTCTCTCCTTCTCCGTCGCTCGGCCCGGTTTCTGAGGCTGAACTACCCGTAGCGGAGCGGCCCTCCTGGTGTCTTGTCTCCTGTCACGGCCCGGGGGGCAGGAGGAGGAGGAGGAGGAGGAGGAAGAAGAAGGGGGGTAGCGGCGGATCATGGATCTTGAGAGGCTACAGGAAGCCCTGAAAGGTAGAGACGGTTGGGGTGACCCGGAGGTCACAGAAGAGGGAGGGGTAAAGCAGGGAGTGGGAAAAGATGGAGGGCTCTGTTTGTGGGGATGTCCTTTTATAGAGATCCCTTTCGAGGAAGGGAATTATATATATATAATATATATACATATATATACAACATTATTATATATAACATATTCAACAACATTCTCTCTCTCTCTCACACGCACACACACAAAATACACACACACACACACATACACAGAGAGTCTAGCTAGCTAGCTAGCTAGCTATCTCGTGGCACCTTAAAGACTATTTGGTATTATTTTAATGTGAGCTTCATATGTCCAAGGAAGTGGGCTTGAAAATATAGCAGATACTCTTTAAGATGTCACTGTTACTTTAAAGCCAGGGGGAAGGACACACACACACACACACACTATTCCTCTCAATCCGTGTCCACTCCAAGTAGCCTTGAATAGTTTGGTTTCCAAAGGGCCACCCTTCACCTTTCTAGATATCTCTGCGTGGTATGTTGCAATATTTGGGTCCTAACAGGCTACAGGCTTGACAGGTTTCCTTTGACTCAAGTTCTCCCTTCCCTTTCCTAAGGAAGGCCTCTAGAGTCTCTCCTCTGGCTTTTGAACATTTAGCAATTACACTTATATACTGTCACATAGGGGTTTAGTGCATTCTCAGGGCCCTTTACAGAGTTAATTAGCATGTTGCCCCCAACATTCTGGGTACCAACATGCACTTTTATCCACATGAAAAGTCTGTGTTTACTTGCAATCTCCATTTCCTCCCCTGCCTTCCATTTCCTGGTCCCTTTCCCTCTTTTCTCCCCCACATACACATGCATCCAGGAAATCACTGGATTTCACAGTTTATCTCTTCTTTTTCCTGATTGAAGTAGGTGGCCTAATATTGGAAGGAAGCTTTGAAAGTAAAACTGTACTACAGTAAAACCTCAGATAACACTAACACTTGGTTCCACAAGTCTTGGTGTTATCTGATTTTTAGTGTTATCCGATAAATGTTAAAATCCTATGGGATGGACTGGATAACGTTAAAGCTCCATAGAGATACATTGTAACCGCACAGACTTTAGCGGTTGTTATCCGATCCATCCCATAGGACCTTAACGTTATTCGATGCAATTCTCCACCCCAGATTACTTAACGTTATGTGATTGTAGCGTTATCCGAGGTATTACTGTATATAGTTTCTCCAGAAAGTAACATGGATTTACTTTCCGTTGGAGTCCCTTAACGTCCTTGGCCTGGGTACACAGAAAGAACCTCCTTGAAGATTGTGGCATTTTTGAAGCCCAATCGACTGTATTGTGCTGGCTATTATTTCTCATACTAGGTCAGGTGAAAGAAACTACCATACAGAATGATCTTGCCAAAAGGTGGCTTCATTTTGGCTTATCAGAAAACAAAATAAAGAAAAATTCCAAAAAGTTCATTTTGTCAGTTGTACGTCTGGCCTAAAGGAGGATTATGATGATGATGATGCCTTGGCCTGGGTTTTGTCTGCATGTTTTGTGTTTGTGGAAGTTTTATGTTTATTATGTGGAGAGAGCAGAAGAGTGGCTTCTCTTTTAACAAGAAAGGTAAACATTAAACAACTTACTTCTCTGTTCTGTTTGCAGATTTTGAAAAGAGGGGAAAGAAGGAAGTGTGTCCAGTACTCGATCAGTTTCTTTGTCATGTTGCCAAGACTGGAGAGACAATGTGAGTGAGTTTTGTTTGTTTGTTTCTTCCTATGTTTCTGGACATACTAGAGAAAAGGTTAGGAAGAAAACAAGTATTTTTAAATGTGGCATTATTTGATAAGTTAAGTGCATATGTCATTCCACATTATAATTGCTGTATTTTAAGTGTTTATCCAATTTTTCTCTTCAGATTAAATTTCATTCAGACTTAAAACTGCTGCAATTACTCCTGAGAGCTTGAATAAACACCTGTGTATCAGTTTTTTCCTTGAGTTGCTTGTTGGTTTAATTGACCCTACTAAATAAGATAAGCCTGGTGGGGTTAGTTTTAGTTTTATAAATTTCTAGCCACCACTTTCAGAAGTAAACATTGGAAAAGGACTTATTTTGTGCTCAGCTTCAATACCTAAATTCAGAGTTCAGACTTGAGTCAGGGTATTTACCAGACTTTTGTGCTTGTGTAAAAAGATGAATTTATTTAGCTTTCTTGAAGAAAGATATATTTAACAATTCTATTCTACGCTAGCTTTTGACTCCTTAGGTTACAAAGTACTACTTTTCTCAGATTTAATCACAGACTAAACATCAACAAAATCATTAAAGGCAAAATGCATTTGGTTTGCATTATATAAATCTGTGCACAAACTGTCCACAGAGTTTTGACACAGCATAACATGTGGGCCTGAGCCCAATTGCTGGTCTCAACTTGTGTTACATGCTGTTGGGTTGCATCAGACTTATAGTGATCCTAATGAGAATTTTAAGGAATGGTTTTACCAAGTCCACCTTCACTTCCCTGTGAGTTATCATGACTGAGCAAGGATGCAAACTCAGATAGTCTGATTTGTAATCAATCATTGTGTTCAGTGCACCACACATAGTCTCTTGTTTCAGCTAGAGTACTCTTATTGAATCATCACATTTATGTAAACCCTGTTGATTCAACGGGTCTTCAGTACTTGGAACTACCAGTTAGATTCAGGATTTAATAATTAGCAATGGAAGCTGTTCACAGAACAGTCCTTTTATGTGTGCTTTTTTGTTTTAGAATTAGGGTCATATGTACCATACAATTTAAGCCAGGGGTTTGCAACCTATGGCCCAGATCCGGCCTGTGGTGCCATTCCATTTGGCCCTCACTCCCACTGTTGCCTCTGTCCTTTCCCCCTGGCTTGACATGTCCCTACCTGTGCCCCTTGGCAGGGTGGATGCTGTAAGAAGGCTTACAACATCTTCTCTGCTACAGAGTGGTGTTAGGGACACGCCAAGACAGGTGGAGGGGACAAGGATGGCAGCAGAACTGGAAGCGGCAGACGCACACGGCTGCCTGTATCTTTCCTGGGTGCTGTTCTGGCTGAACACTGGCAAGGACAGGCAGGACCCCTCCTTCACCCATGGCAGGCTGATAAGCAGGGAGGCGGTGGCATTGTGGGGGGGGGGAGTCTTTGTGGGCTGGACTGGTGGTGTGGGGGGAGTGTTGGTGGGCTGGACTGGTGATCCTACCACCACCACCAAAGGTGAGAGGACATACCAATCTGGCCTGCCAACAATCTGAGGTGGCATGATCCAACCCCTGGCTTAAAATATTGAGAACCCCTGAAAGCAAACATAATGGATCTTTATTGGCCCTTTCAGGGGCAACTTTACAGATAGGAAGCTAATTCTCCTCAGAGAAATCAGTCTGGTTTTATGTTTGGCTTTCTTTCTCTTATTTATTCATTCATTCATTCATTCATTCATTCATTCATTCATTCATTCATTCATTCATTCATTCATTCATTCAAATTTGTATATTGCCTTCCTTATCTCCTTATCACTTGCTGTTGCAAAACCAGGAAGCTGATGGCTGTCTATTAGTTGTCCACAACTACCTTTGAAAAATGTAAGACAGGCATATGTATGTACAGTTTTTAGTTGCTGTGTGCCTCCTTGAGTCCCTTTATTGGCAGAAAGGCAGAATATAAATAAAGTAAAATAAGATACTGTCTGAACTGAATAACAGTACTGTACATTGTTCATGTGATAGGAATTATTAGTTTTTTCTCTTGGACTGCCCTTATTTGCCCATGTCCTGAGACTTGAGGGTGATAATTCCTTGATGATGCTCTGAAGGATGTTGCTTCTTGGTGAAATGTATAGTTGTGTTGTTTTTTGAGGGCTAAGATGGTAGTTGGGAGCTTCCAAGATAACAATATGCTCATCTGCTATTGTCCCATTCAATCAAGGATTGTTTTCCCTTGGTGATTCCTTCTGTATCCCAAAAAAAGCTTTAGCAATTAGGTGCAAAGGCCTGCACTGTTCTTTTATTCTAGCATCACTTTAGTAAATGTGGGGTAGCAGTAAATTGTAATGCATGGTTGGAAAAGTTGTAGATTCATTGACAGTAGCTAATGGTGCCATTCACACTGAACTATTTGGCAGGAGCTATCTTCTAGATCAGGGGTTCTCAACTTTACCATGCCACAGGCTGGACAGCTCCCCCTTAGATCACGCCGTGGGCCAGACAAAATAGCGGTGGGTGTGTTTGTGCATGCATTCCAGCTTCCGGGGTCATCGCCGTGGGCTGGCTGGAACGGTGTTGGGGGCCGGTGCCATCCCACAGGCCGTAGGTTGCGAACCCCTGTTCTAAACTCATGGGTCCTCCTAATTAAGTCCAGGCATGCTGCAGATCCTTCTGCTTGTTGCTCAAACATGAAGGTATGAGAGAGAGAGAGAGAGAGAGAGTGTCTGCTACTTGGTCTAATTCAGTGATGGCAATCCTATGGCATGCGTGCCAGAGGTGGCACTCGGAGCTCTCTCTATGGGCACCCATGCAGTCACCCCAGCACAGAGTTAGCCCCGCCTGTGCCCAGCAGCCCAATGGGAGATTTCTTTCCTATGTTGGCACTTTGCGATAAATAAGTGGGTTTTGGGTTACAGTTTGGGCACTTGGTCTCTAAAAGGTTTGCCATCACTGGTCTAATCCATGTGTCCTATACTACATCAAGTGAGCTGAATCAAAATCTGAAGTCCAATTCTGCCTGGGATGTCAGGATCTTAATTTAACCAAACCTCACCCTCTTGCATGGAGCAAAATGTACAAATGTAGCAAAAACTGTCCGGTTTATTAACACAGCTGTGCCTACTCATCTTTAGCTCAAAACAGACTCACTATGGCCTAGCTGTACTATCCAATAAGATGGTTTCACTCTAGAGACAAGCCCTTGGTCCATCTCTCCTTATATACCTATTTCTGACATCAGCTCACTCACTTTCCCAAATGTGCCCGGCTGCTGCTGGAACATGCATGCCACCAGGGAACATGATTCAGCTATGGTGGCAGCAGGCATAGTGTTAGCATCAACTGTTATAATATTCCCATGTAAAAATACATTACCCAATTATCGACCATGTGAACAGCTATAGCATGCCTATAAATCTGTTTGTGATAGGCAAATTCTGAGTTCAGATTTGGAATCAGCACACTCGATATCATGTAAATCACATGTGTTATTCCCAGTAGCAAAATGGTTGTTGTGCAGTGTAATTTATAAATTACTCGCTGTGCGAGTGGGGCGGCATAGAAGTTGAAATACAAATACAAAATATATTAATTTAGAAATGTGCATTAGTACCTGTTCTTGTACAATAGTTATCCAGTGTAGGTAATGGAAACTCACTGGGGATGGAACTGGCTAAAATCACTTCTTAAATATCTTGCTTGCTTCAGGACCTATTGGGGTCACTATAAGTTTGTTCTGACTTGTTGGCATACACATATAATAGTGTCATCCCTGCTTTATGAAGTACAAAAGGAGTCAGTTCTTTGCCCTAAGGGCTTGTTCAGCATGGAAAATAACAGTGGGAGGAGGATGGTGGGAGCAAGTGTAAATAAAGAATATGGATTTATTGCATTTACACATACTTAGCTTGGTAGAACATTTGGTTGTATTTGATGCCTATTCTGGGAGATACTGCCAGGCTTAATGGAAAACAAGGGGGAAGGGTCAGATCTTTTTACTGAAACTGAATTCCTTTCAGGCAGCTAAGGTTGGTAGAGAAGGGAATGCATGTTATTGAATCTCAGACATTTGTATGAAAAGAATATCTCCTAACACTAAACTACAGCCCTTCCCTATGTTGAACGTGTCTATTTGATTTTGCTTCCTCCTGGTTAGTACCTGGATGAGAGTCCCCCAGGGAATTTAGGGGATCTCCAGATCGGCTTAAGATAGAATTGTGCCTGAAAGCCTGGAGAACTGCCAGTCAGGGTGAACTTTAGTGGACTAATGGGTCAGTGGTTTTGCTCCATAAGTCAGTTGTTTGCTCTGTTGTGAAGTCAAAGTAAAAGAAGTACGATCATGAACATCCTTGTTTGTTTCTGGGTTTTTCTTGACTGTTTTATATCTCGGGAACAATTATCCAGTACAGTACTTTTCTCTTTCCTTATTGCAGCTGTATTTATTTGGAAATGAATAAAATCTCCATGTGTACTCTGCTAGTGATTGCTTGTTTTCTTCCTCCCAAGCTGTGATAGCGGGGGAGGTTTTGCTCTTTCATGCCTTAGTAAATCAATCAATAAATGACCATGATGTTTAGGAAAAACAATTCCTGAAATTTATTGTGTCCTTGGACTTAAACAAATCAGCTTAATAAGGGGGAGAAGGTGTTTCATAATTACATTCTCTATTTTATGGTAAACTTAAATGTTTAATGAGCAGGCCTATCTAAACCTGTTCAGAAGGTGTTCTGTTTTTGTTTTGAAATTTAGAGCTCAGGGTGAGGATGTAAATCATCACTTGTCTAGTTCTCATGTACCAGATCAAAAAAAGGGGAACATTTTTCTCCTTTCTCGTGAAATAGTCAGAATATAAAATGGTTATCTTTAGAGATAATGTAGATATTTGTGAAACCTTTTTTGTGTATTTCTGTAAAACTACAAAACGTAATTTGCTGCCTTGTTTGCCTTTTAAAAAATAGAAATATAAATGGATTGTTTCACTCTTTGTGAGTGATTAGCTTATCATTTTGTACTTACTATGGCATAGTTTCACTGAGGGACAGATAATTTTGGGCAGATTGTGCAAGCTTAAATGCTACCTCTTGTTCTGGACCAAGAACGTTCTAATTATAGCCTGGCTGGAGCATCTACAACAGAAATAAGACTATAATTATTTTTTTTCACATTTCTAACAAAGAACTAATTTTAAAAGTTCTTTGTTTTAAGATATTACATTAGCACATATAGCTGTTATTGTAAAATGTGAATCTCTATTACCGTATATACTTGAGTACAGTAAACCCCCGACTTACATATGCCCTGAGTTACATAAAATTCAACTTACATAATGATTTTGTGCTAAAACCATTTCCCAATTTACATAAATGTCCTGATTTACATAAATTTATGTAACATGGTTTCCTGTGGGTTTGCTTCAAGTTATAGCACATAAAAATTTATTTTTCCTATGGGTTTGCTTCGAGTTACATAAAAATTCATTTCCCTGTGAGTTTTCTTCAATTTACATAAAAAAATCATTTTTCCTATGGGTTTGCTTCGAGTTGCATAAAAAACCGATTTAAGCAAAAGCCTATAGAACTGACTTTTTATGTAAGTAGGGATTTTACTGTATAAGTCGACCCAAATACAGGGTGCGGCAGCATAACTTCCTTTTTTAAAATGCGCGCAATTCAGTTGGTTGATGTTGTAGCGGAGCACTAGTGGTCTCGTTTGAGAGGCGGGACTATAAAGTTTTGTCCCGACACAGTTCAGTCACCATCATGTGTTGGAATAGTGTGGAGCGTGCATTTGCCATTGAGGCCTACTTTTCGAGCAGTTGTTCAGTGATCGCAACCCAACATACAGTCTGCTATGCTGGAAAGAGTCATGACAAATGCCAGAAATCGGTTTACTCAGTGTACGAAGAATGGGGGACGTCACCTACCTGATTTGATCTTCAAAATTGTGTAAAACAAAACTTTAGGTATGCGCCTACATTATAAAAAACAAATAAAATTTTCTGATTCATACAATGGGTTTTATAAAGTTTTGAAAACAGGAAGTTATGCTGCCGCACCCTGTATAAGCCGAGACCTAATTTTGACCTGAAAACCCAGGATAATATATTGATCCAAGTAGAAGCAGAGGGTGGGAAATGCAGCAGCTGCTAGTGAGTTTCAATTAAAATAAGGTAAAATTAATTAAATTGTCGGTGCATCTCAATCTGGCACGGTTCTGGGACCCTTGTGGTCATTGACCAAAGTATAAGCTGTGTCCCCTTTTTGGAGCTCAATTTTGGGGCAAAAAACTCGGCTTATACTTGAGTATATACGGTATATAGACCTTTTCATTGGTTTAACTTAGCCTGCACGATAACTGCCATTTTTGTGCTAATGAAATGTTACATTGTGTTTTCCTGCAGTTTTAGTGGCATCATTAATACTTTTGGGGTATTGTCAAAGTACAGTACTGTATATATTTTTTGTGCTTCCAAATAGAATGTTATGATTTGGGTGTTATTACAATTGTAATATAAATGAGAGAACAGTTTCAAGTCAGTAATTTAAAAAGCACTATTATTGAAACTTTGTTGTTAAAATGCCTGCATGGTTTATATGGGTTGGATTCTCCAAGTACTAGTTCTTTAAGACACCTTGGGTTAAATCCAGATTTCATCCTAGCTAGAAAATACCCACCAAACTTGTTTGCCAACAGCCACATAAATGCCATTAATTTTAATGTGTGCTTCTCAGGATTTAGGGCTGCAGCTTCATCATCCTTTGCTATTGAGCATGCTGGGTAGGATTGATGGGAATTGTACTCCAAACCCTATGAAGGTTTGCATGATTCTACTGTTGGCTTAAAGTTCTCTTTGTAAAAAGTGTGTATGAACTATAGTCAATACGTTTTTTCTCTACAATACAGCAGCCATATTGCTGCACTACTTAGAACAGAGATTTTTGCTAGAGTAAACCTTCTGAAATGCATTACATGGAAAAGTACATCAGCTGAATTTGAGCCAGTTGTATTGCAAAGACAACTCCATTGTTTGCCATCATTGTCGGCCAAACTCATATCCAAGAATGCATTTTTTCCTGAAGCAGGAAAAATGCCATTGGTGTGAATTTGTTTATGGTGGATCCTAGCTTGCCACGAAGTAACCCACACACTGTGATCACGGAGCCATCTTCTGCAGTACATATGAAATGAGACATGCAGGATTTAACACCAGGACTGCAATGGACTGCTGCAGCCTTGAGGATATTGACAAGGACAGCCAATCTATCTGACATGGCCTCTTCCGCCTCTGTGACTGTTGGGAATCAGAGTTCCCCCTCTGCTCATTTTGCTGTTGGGCCCAATGCGATGTTTCCAGTGGCATTTCCTCCTCTGAGATGACCATCATCCCACCTAAAGGCCCATCTACCTGTAGCTGTTGGCCCCCTCAGGGAGTCAAGTTATTTACCGCCACCCAACACTAGGCATTGAGTCACTGGCTGTACAGTCTACTCCAGGGGTGGCCAACCTACGGCCCATGGCCCGGACATGGCCCACGGCACCATTTCACATGGCCCACTGCCACTCTCCGCTACTGGAAGCAGAAGCAGATGCATTTATGAGAGCCGTAAAGCTCACCTGCGCCTGTGTAAATGCACCCATGCCTGCTGTAAATGCTGACATAAATGCACCCATGGCTGTCATAAATGTGTTTATGACGGACACATTTAATGGTAGCATTTAAGGCAGGAGGAACCATGTGGCCAGCCCCCTCAGCTGTTCAGGGAGGCATGGTCCAGCCCGTGGTGCGAAAAGGTTGGGAAACCCCTGGTCTACTCCATTACACACATATTGCATTCAGCATTTTAACCTCACTTCAGTTGGAAGATGTGCCTCTTCTTACCATAAGAGGTGAAAGAAAATCTTACAGATAGAGAGTAATAAAAAAAGGAATTAAAATGAAAGACTGCTATAATCTGAATCTTGGAAAAATGTACATTTTATACAGTAAAACTGGAGGCGATAGGAGAACAGTAGGAACATTATCTGGAGAGTTAGGGGCAAAATTTAGTGTAGAGCTGAATTTCTTCTGTGTCTAGGCCAGACGTGAAACTGCCAAAATGAACATGGTCTAATGTGAGAAAGATTAGCTGGCACAAGGTTGCCATACGCCTCATTGTGGATCAAAAAGACCACAGTCTTCGAGGAGGCTCTTTCTGTGTACCACTAGAACTGAGCTGCTCAATATGCATTACACATTCTTAAGTTTGAAACATAGGTTGTCTTTTGTGACAAAATTATTGTTTCAGCGATTACTACAACAATAGCTGAAATCCAGTTGACACAATTTGTACTACTAAAGTAGTAATGAGATTATCACCTGCCACCATTAATCTTTATTTTAATTAAATCCAAAGCTTTCTGTTCTTTCCTTTGAGGTAGTGAGGCTCCTTAGGGATTCTTTTTGCCCTGGAGAAATTTTTGAGTACAGTAATACCCCGGATAACGTTTGTACCGGATAGCACTAAAACCGCATAATGTTACAAGATTTTCGGAAAAATCTTGCATCGGATAACACGATTTTTAGTGTTATCCGGTACAAGCGTGTGCGTGGGGGGAGTTGGATTGGGTAGAACATCGGGCGCGCGCGCGCATGTCAGATGGGGTTAGGGGAGTATACGGAGGTCTTCTCCTATCCTCCCCTAACCCCGGCCGACGCGCACCCGCCCACCGCCCGATGATTTGAAAGGGTACGCTAAGAAAAAAACGCTAAGAAAAAAAGCCCTGACTTCAGGGACAAACCACTTTAAAGGCAGGCAGGCAAAGAAAGAGATCTCCCTGCCTTTAAAGTCACCCCCACCCTCAGCTCTGCCATGAGAGAATCCAGCCTCCCCTGTTTACCTTGCAGCAAGTGCCGACAGTCAGCTAGAGCCTTTTTTCTGTTCCACTTCCTGTAAACAGGGAAGGGGGAAAATACAGAGATGTGATTGGTTCTCTTTCTTTTTTCTTCTTAATGCCATGTGACACTAGAGAACCAATCACAGTGTAAAAAAGGCTGTGGACCCTTGCAGTAGATTATAATAAAGATGAAACTGGGCAAGCAAGAGAAAGATTGTAACTTCTCCTTTATCCCAAGTTTCAGATTTATTCAGAGATGTTCATATTTCCTGTATACCTTTACCTTACTTGTTCACTTTTTTCAACAGCTCTGTTGAGCCACGAGTTTTAAATTTATGTTATTAGATTTCTAGATTTTGGTAAGTTGTTAATTGAAATAATAATGGAGGAGGGCTAGACATGAAAGATAGAGAAGGCTAGTATGAAAGAAATGAACGAAAAGCATATACAGTACTGTACCTTCCATTTGCTTACACGTTGTGTTTCTGATGATTTAATGGCTCTCCATGGAGCACAAGTGAAATCATGGTTTGAGCAGATGATTGTTTTAAGTTTTTCATATATGAATGAATGAAATTCGGTTTCCAAAAATTGATATTCCTTACTATTGGTACTGTTGAATATGAATAAGAGTTCAGATGTGAGAATATCCTAATTCTTTTCTTTAGAATGGCAAGTCTCTTTCATTAGACACTAATGCATCAAATACTTTCTGCCATTAGTCAAATAGGGTGTACAGCAGCCTTTAGTAGAAAGATCACAGGCCATGGGCATGTGCAGACATGTTGCACGAACTGAGAAGTTTGTGCGTAACCTAGTGTCCCCATACCTGTTTCTTTATAGAATTTCCAAACTTACATAATTTTACCAAGCAAATGGTGAAAGTACTATACATGCACTTAGTCTGTTCTTATATCTTGTGTGTCCTAAGAGAGAAGAGAAGAAGAGCTCTTTCTCGAGCCTTTTCTGATTGTAGTTTGCTTATCTTACACTATTGTTTGCAGTTATTCATCAAGTTGGTTGCAGGCTTTCATTAATTTTAATCAGCTGGAGTAATTCAGTGTACCTGATTAGTACTGGATATAACAGAGGAACATCAGATGCTTCTGTTTTGAAAGTTCTCTTGAATAAGAATTGATTTTTTTGAAGTGATTTAATAGTAACAGGTGGTATCTAAACCACACTTATATCAGCCCACTGGAATTTTGTTCCACTGATTGAAATCATGTTGTTTAGCATTGTAAGTTACAGAGTAAGCCACTACATCAGCTGTTGCTCGGAGCGGGAGGCTTTAAGACCTGCCACCGCCCCCAACGGACTCCTGGCTCTCGTCCGGTCCAGCCCAGAGAGAGCGCGCACAGCTGTTGCTCGGGGTGGGAGGCTTTAAGACCTGCCACGGCCCCCAACGGACTCCTGGCTCTCATCCGGTCCGGCCCAGAGAGAGCGCGCACAGCTGTTGCTCGGGGTGGGAGGCTTTAAGACCTGCCGCCGCTCCCAACAGACTCCTGGGGCTGAGAGGGTGGGTTTCGAGATTTTTTATGTATTGTCTTGTAATAGTCCTGATATGTTTTTTACGATATCCTGATATTGTTTAGTTTTCTTCTTTTGTAATTTTTGTGTAAACTGGACTGATATTTGGAATTTTTGATTGTTGCTTTTTATTGTTGCTTATTGAATTTTGATTCTGTAATTATTTATATTATAGTATCTTTGCTTTATTTCTTAGGATGTCTTGATGTTTTGTAATTGCAATTGCTATTGGAGATATATGTGATATTTGTAACTTATCTGTAATTATTTTTATGCTATGGAATGTGCTAGGTAATTGTAACTGTTTCTTCTGTTAGCCTCCCAGAGTCGCTCTGCAAGTGGGGCGGCATATAAGTCGAAAATACAATACAATACAATACAATACAATACAATACAATACAATCAGTACAATGTACAGTAATACCCCGGATAACGATTGCATCGGATAATGCTAGAATCGGATAACGATTCTGGATAATGATTCTTAGTGTTATCCGATGCAATGGTCTGCGAGTGTGGGGTAGTTTGGGTAGAACTACACAATCCACCCCCCACCTGCAGCAGTCTCTGCGCCTGCAGTAGGGTCGGGGAAAAGCACCCGCCTTTTCCCCCGACCCTACTGCAGTCGCAGAGACTGCTTTTTTCTTTCTTTCCCTCCCTGTATTTAAACTACAGGGAAGGGGGAAATAGAGAGACGTGATTGGTTCTCTAGAGGGAAGGAAAGAAAGAAAAAAGCAGTTATCTCTCTCCCTGTTGTTTAAATGCAGGGAGGAAAAAAGACACGATTGTGAAGGGAGGGAAAGAAAGAAAAAAGCAGTCTCTGTGACTGCAGTAGGGTCGGGGAAAAGGTGGGTGCTTTTCCCGACCCTACTGCAGTCACAGAGACTGCTGCGGGTATGGGTGGCTTTAAAGGCAGGGAGGTCTCTTTCTTTCCTTGCCTGCCTTTAAAGCGGTTTGTCCCTGAAGTCAGGGCTTTTTTTTTTTTAGCGTTGTTCGATGCATGCATCGGACAATGCTAAAAATCTGATAACGTCATGACTTGTGAAACCAAGTCATAATGTTATCCGGTGTATTACTGTAATTTACATACTAAGTTACACCTAGGATAGGTCCACTGTTTAGAATAGAGAATTTATGGAGGAGTTGATGGGCTTTATAATTTAGTCATTGCTGACTACACTAAGCAACATAGTTTCAGCCATTTTCTTTTGTTCTTCTGTCATCTTTGCAGAGATTTAGAAAGTGTTTTCTCCAGTGATTGGAACTTACGTGTATGTGTCCTGACTAGTGCTTCTCCAGACTAGCATTTGCATTAACCGTTTAGCCTTGGTATTTTCAATAACACACCTACATAGAGTTATTATTTAACACGGAAATCCACCTTTCAACATAAAAAATAGAATGCACTTTTTCTCAGCCAGGGCATATTATTTGTTGTTGTGTTTTAAAACGTGTGCCTATGAATTGGTTGTGTGCAATAAAGAAATGTGACTAGCAGGAGTCTGATAAACATCCTCTATATCAGGGGTTCTCAAACTTTTCAAGTTGGGGGCCGGGTCATGCTCCCTCAAACAGTTGGGGGAGCTAGACTAGTTGTCTCCCTGCCATTTACAGCTGCTGTAAATGAATCCACAGCTGTCATAAATGCGTTTACGATGGCCACAAACTCATTTATGGCTGATTCCACCTCCTGTGGCTGGAGCAAGGGCAGGGGCCAGATTATTTGGTGCTGTCTGGCTGAATTTAGTCCACAGGCTCTACTTTATTAGCCAATGAGCATTTATACTTTCATTGATGGAATATATCCCAGAAATATGAATACGGTAAAACCTTGAGTTACGAATAAAATCAGTTTCATGGCCTTGTTCGTAACTCGAAGTTGTTCACAACTCGAGGCATCTCCATTTGGATAAAGAAAAAGCCCCTCCCCCCCAAAAAAACAGCCCCCCTCCAAAAATCAATCAAACCACCCAAAAACAGCAGCATTGAAAGGAAAACATGCATAAGCAAAAATACTGTTCCTTACCTTAATGAAGCTTTGAAAATCGACAGAAAACTCAGAAAAATCCAGCAAGAAACAGCAACCGGCAGCTATTTGGGCGCCAAAACTCCAGACAAAGAAATCACTCCGAACACTACTGCCACCTACAAGGCTCAGAAAGACTGCATGTGTGCAATGCACTCTGGGGAATCAGATCGTGTAACCTGAAGTAAACCCATAGGGAAAATGGCGTTTTTTGCTTCACTGGAGGCAATACAAAGGAAAAAGAATTAATTCATAAATTGGGGCATGTTCGTAACTCAAGGCATGGATTTCACTGTAGAACCAATTCATAAGTCGAATTATTTGTAAGTGGGGCATTCGTAAATCAGGGTTTTACTGTACTTTTGTCTCTGTTTCAGTATAGCAAATTATGTACCATTTGAAATACTCATTGCATTTGGACAATTGAATATAGTGTCAAGTCAATTATGGAAAACTCTTTAAGTAAGTGAAAACTCTAGGTAATATTACTAACCAGTTTTTCCCTGTTAGTTGATCTGAAATCTAATTAAGCCATTGTTTAGCAACAGTTGCCTCATCTGTCAGAATGATCGGTCATCTCAACATTTGATATGATTTAGAAGCAGAGAATTCTGGGGTTCAGTCACAACTGAAACAGTGCAGCATTGTTTAATAAAAGAACAGTGTATCCTGTTCATTAATATCACTTGAGATATAGCTGAAGATGAAAGTGCATTTGACCCATCAGAGGACTGAATGGTTAAAAGAAATGTTTAATTAGTTGTCATTGAGGGTATGTTGCTTTTGTACAAGAATTTACTGCTGGTGAACAAGAAAAAATATTTTATTTACAGTATTTGTATCAGAGTATTGAAAAACTTAAAATTGAGCATGTATCTGAAATATGGATATTAAAAAATGTTTTTGTTATTTGAAGAAGGTGCTTTAACTGACATAAATAATTTCTTTTCTACTGGCATGATAGATGCATTTTAGTAGAAAGTGGTCAGTAAGCTTAATGGCTGTTTGACTGGGATTTGTCTCAAATCTACAAAAATAAAAATGGGCTCAACATTAAAAATGGGTTATTTTGAAGTGTTTGTAAAATTATTGGTGAAGTTTTTTATATTCATTATTGTATTATATACAGTCAAACCTCGCATAAAGTGTCTCCCTTAGAGAGTGTAATTGTTTGCAAGGTGGATTTTATTTAAAGCTGATTTAAAATCATGGTGTTCTGCACAAGACTCAGAATATTTCATTTTCATTTTTACTGCTTCCTCTGCTTCCCTCACGCTTAGCTTCTTGTGCAGGTCTCTATTCCAATCCCAACAATTCATTGGCTCTTTTGAAATTTAGTACTTAAGAGGCCAAGGGGTGATTTACAAAGGAACAATGGAATTAAGGGTTTTTTCCAACTGTATATGTCCACAACATTTTTTGCAGTGAAGAAGAGAAGAGGCATGTGATCTCTGCAGATGCAAAATCTTCTGGATAGAAAACATGTCAAGTAAATACATAAACTCATGCTATGACATTGTGAATGGAATTTGTTTATCCTAAAATTTAAATATTGCATTAATATGCATCTTCATGCTACATAACTAAAAACTAATCCTTATTTCATAGTGAGAAGCCTTTGGATAATAATCAGTGATGGGATGTCCCCGGTTCCAGACGGTTCCCTGGAACCGGTAGGACCAATTCCGGAGGGTTCTCCGTGAGGGGAGTCCACTTTTGGGGCGTCCGGTTCCGGACGCATCACCGAAAGAAATTTTTTTTTTAAAATCGGAGCTAAAATGGCTCCAATTGACTGCGCATGTGCAGAAACTCAATCTGACACATTGCGCATGCGTCAGATTGAGTTTCTACACATGCACAGTCAATTGGAGCCATTTTAGCTCCAGTTTTAAAAAAATTGTTTAGAGCTTTCAGGATGGCGGCGGCGGAGGCGGCACCAGCCCTCTGAGAAGGGCACCTCCCTCACGGCACGTTGAGGGCTGCCTGGGCCGTCCGCTGCCGACAAGCCCCCTGCTCTGGGGATGCCCGGTGCGGCGCACCGCTGACGCCTCCTCCTCCGCCGGGCGCTGGCCTGTGGGCTGGGTGCCTGCAACCGCCGCCTGCCGCCGGCGGAGCTGCCGTTGGCTCAGTGGCGTGGGGGGGGGGGTGGATGCCCCGGGCAGCGGCTTTTCAGGGGGCGGCAAAATGTCCCCTCCCCACCCTTTTGCTGGCGAGCGCCCCGCGTGCGCTTCGTCGCTTGCAGGCGAGGAGAAAAAGGGGTTTTTTTTAGGCGGACAATTCAAGGAGGGGCCCGCCCGCACGTCGGGGGCTCTCCTGGCGGGCGGCCCACGTGCGCGCGCATGCTGCTCGCCTCCGCCCGCCCAGCCACCCACCCAACTTGCCGTGAGATGGGGCGCTTGTCGGGGGTGGGTGGGTGGCGCCGTGGCAGGGAGCCCCTGGCGGCTGGCTGGGCAGGAGGAGGTGGGTAGCGTGCGCGCGCACGCGGGCCGCCCGCCAGGAGAGGCCCCGACGGCCAGCCGGGCGGGCGATCTGCCGGAGGTGCGCTCGTCGGGGGTGGGTGGCGGACGGCCCCTGGCGGGCGAGCGGACGGAGGTGTGTGGTGTGCGTGAGATCGCGCGCGCGCCGCTAGTCAGCAGGGGGCCGCCTTCTGCCTGGGTCGGCGAGCTGGGGGGGTCCCAAGAAAGGTAAGCGAGGGGTAATTTATTTGTGTTTTGGGTGGGTGGTTGTTTTTATTTTATTTATTTATTTATTTGTGTCTGGGTGGGTGGGCTGAGAGGGAGGGGTGTGTGTGTGTATGTTTATTTTTATTTTTTATTTATTTTTATTTTGGCCCCGCCCACGACGTCATGACATCGGCTTCGGCCATGACGTCATGACGTCATGACATTGGCCACGCCCATGACGTCCGTGACATCATGGCGTGGTAGTAGAATTTTTGTCATCCCATCACTGATAATAATGTACTGTATTTAGATAGATTTTCCCTCAAAAAGCCTTTTTAAATTATTTTTTATCTACTCATAACCCTGTTATCTGCTCTTTTTTAGTTTAAGAGAACAGCAAGATGTTTTCTCTGTTTCTCATAGGATGCCATGTTAGCCCCACCTCATTTTTAGATAAATTTTTTCAAAGAGCTTTATATTCAAAAAATCTGATTTAAATAAAAAATTGAATTAAAATTCATTGATTTTTATCCACTCTAATTATTTACAGATGTGCTTCCAAGTCTGAACCAGACAGTTTCTCAAGCATCTTGGCATATGTACAGTATTATATAAAACATATTAATATAGTATAATAATGAAGGCAGTTAATGCATCTTAAAAATAAAACATCACAGTGATATTCAGAATAAATCTAATGAACTTTCTGCTGCCTTCAGTTTGGAGGAACTAGAGCAGTGTTTCCCAACCTTTAGTTTTTGGACTTCAATTCCTAGAAGCCTAAGTCAGTTCCCCAAAGCACTGATCAGCCACTGTACTGACTTAGGCTTCTGGAAATTGAAGTCCTCTGGGGGGCATGGACCTCATGTTGGGAACCACTGAACTAGAGAAAGCCATAAGAAGATGTAGGAATGTCAAAATGTCAGGACTCAGTGATACTGAGATTGAGCAAATTAAACATATTTGGCAAAACAAAACTGAATAGCACAACAGCTCTAACAATTGCTGGATAAGCAACTAAATCTTAAAAATTATGGTGGAAGATAAAAGTACTTGTGAAAACCACCCCACCCCCCAAGAAAAAACTCCCAACCTCATTGGAGCCTCAAAGCTACAGGAAAATCTTACGGTGCCATTTATACAAATGTTAAGCCATCTAGTTCATGAGTAGGTAACCTATGGCCCATGGGCCGGATCCAGTCTGTGGTGCCAAATAATCAGCCATGGACTCATTTATGGCAGCTCTAAAGGGGGGGGGGCAATAGTCCGGCACCCTCAACTGTCTGAGGGAGTGTGACCCAGCCCCTGACTCAAAAAAGTTGGTAACCCCTGATCTAGTTCAAGCTCTCACATCAGTCATTCGCAATCCCCAGCCCACTGGCCTAATCCAGTACATGCATATCATTAATCCAGCCCGCAGTGGCCACTCGGACACCTCTAGGACCGCCCCCCACCACCAGAAGTCATGATACATCACTTACATGCAGTGGTGGTGATTGTACATTTTTTTCAGGGCTTTTGGACAACCTTCCCAGGGTGGCAGGAGCCTTTGCGGAGCCTGATCGATTCATTTTGAAAATTTTCCACTGCTTCACTGCTTGGTCCCAGCAGCTAATCCACAGTGTTTGGAGACTTCTGTTGGCATGCGGTGCTGACGTCAGTGCCTGGTTTCCTGGCTCTTGAATAGTTCCTGGTTCAGCACCAGGAAACCAGGCACTGACGTCAACACCGCATGCCAACAGAACCAGTGTGTATCAATGGAAGTACAGTAATACCTCGGATAACGCTAAGACTTGGTTCCACAAGTCTTGGTGTTATCCGATTTTTAGTGTTATCCGATGAATGTTAAAATCCTATGGGATGGATCGGATAACGTTAAAGCTCCATAGAGATACATTGTAATCGCACAGGCTTTAGCGGTTGTTATCCGATCCATCCCATAGGACCTTAACGTTATTCGATCCAATTCTCCTCCCCAGATTACTTAACGTTATGCGATTTTAGCGTTATCCGAGGTAAACATTATCCGAGGTATTACTGTATCCAAGTGCTGTGGATTAGCTGCTGGGACTAAGGAGGGAAGCAGCAGAAAATTTTCAAAATTTATCAATCATGCTCCACAAAGGCTCCTGTCACCCTGGGAGGGGGGGGGGAAGCTGACCAAAAGCCCTGAAGAAACATGCGATCGCTGACGCTACTGTGCGCTGCTGGTGACAACATAACCGTAAGTCCAGGGATCAAACATGCCTCTGCTCTTGATGGGAAGTGTCAGGGGCAGGCCTAGCCCCTGGCAGGAAAAAGTTGCTAATGCCAGCCTTAAATTGAACCTTTTCTAATTCCAGAACAGGCAGACTTTAAACCTGGCAAAAATTGTAAAACTCCGATCTCAAACCTATTCCAGTATGTAGAAGACAACTTAGAAACACATAAAACACCCAGAGTAGCATTTATCAACCTTACAGCGGCATATGATACTGTCCACCATTAGTTGCTGCTCAAAAAGCTCTACTTCCTTAATAAATAGTATGGACTAACATAAATGATTAGCTGGCTTGAGACTCAATATCAAGAAAACCAAGATAATGGCAACAGGCCCTATCAGTCCCTGGAAAATAGATGGGGAAGAAGTAGAAGCAGTGACAGATTTTACTTTCTTAGGATCTAAGCTCACTGCAGATGGTGATTGCAGCCATGAAATAAAAAGGCGATTGATTCTTGGGAGGCAAGCGATGAGAAACCTGGGGAGCATAGTGAAAAGTAGAGACATCACATTGCAAACAAAAATTCGCATAGTCAAAGCAATGGTATTCCCTGTGGCAATGTATGGTTGTGAGAGTTGGACCATTAGGAAAGCTGAACGCAGAAGAATAGACGCCTTTGAGATGTGGTGTTGGAGGAGAGTTTTGAGAGTCCCATGGACAGCGAGGAGAACAAATAGGTCAATCTTAGAAGAAATTATCCCTGACTGTTCCTTAGAAGGTCAAATAATAAAGATGAGGCTAAAGTACTTTGGACATCAAATGAGAAGAGAGGATTCACTTGAGAAAGCTTTGATGCTTGGAAGGGTTGAGGGCAAAAGAAGAAGGGGACGGCCCAAGATGAGATGGCTAGATGGTATTGTAGAGACAATGGGCACAGAGCTGAGCGAGTTGAGGGGGATGGTGGAGGACAGAAGTGCCTGGCAGACAGTGGTCCATGGGGTCGCAGAGGGTCGGAATCGACTGTGCGACTGAACAACAAAAAAATTGTACAGTAAAACCTCATATAACACTAAAACCTGGTTCCACAAGTCTTGGTGTTATATGATTTTTAGTGTTATCTGATGCATGTTAAAATCCTATGGGATCCATAGAGATACATTGTAACCTCACAGGCTTTAGCGGTTGTTATCTGAAGCATCCCATAGGATCTTAATGTTATCTGATGCAATTCTTCCCCCCAGATTCCTTAATGTTATGCGATTTTAGTGTTATTCGATACTAATGTTATATGAGGTATTACTGTACTTCAAAGCTGAAAATTCTTTTTTGAATTTCAAGAGAGGAGCAGTTATTTATTATAGTTGTGCCTCGCTTAAAGAGCATATTGTGTTCCACAGGATTGCTCTTTATGTGAGTTTGCTCTTTAAATGAAACACTATTTTAAGTGACCAATTGTGACTTCTGGTGGTGGTGGGGGATTGCAAACCCCGATTTATTTCTTAAGCGAGTTTTTGGTTGGTTTTATTTGTTAAGTGAAGCGAACAGTCAGGAAATTCTGCTCTTTAAGCGAGTTACTCTTTAAGTGAGATGCTCTTTATGTGAAGTTTGACTGTAATTGCTATTTTAATCACTGATTTTTAAAATATCAACGTTCTTTGTTGCTTATTATGTTGGATACTGTCAGGCAGTATCTAAATGTTAAAAATAAATGAATCATTGCAGTCTTTCATGTAATTAAACACTGGCACTACTTTACATTAACATTTTTCAGTTTCACTCTGTTTAATTTTTTTCTTGAGATTGGAAAGTCTAAACCAGCCCTCTCCTCTTGCTGTAACGTTGAAAAATGGTGCTTGCCTGGAACATAGTACAGTACTGTATTAACAATGTCAAGTACAAGTTTTAAAAATAGTGGAAGCTTCTGAATTTTCGTCATAATCGAAAACCAATGAAAGTTTCCCAATTTTCATCATAATGACTTCATAATTGTCATGGAACAGACCTTCCGTGAAAGGAAAAGCAAAAAGAACTACTGTATTTTGAATTAAATGAAAATTTCAGAATTGTCAAAATTACTTGGACATACACCCACCACTGTCTCCTATTCACATTTGCCTAAAGAATAAGGAAATACTCTTAGGAAGTTTAATTTGTGGCATTTCTAGGGAAATAGTTAGATTATAATTTTTTGGAGTAGTTGCCATTTTTGTTTATGTTTTAAGCATATCAGAGTAAACAAAACAAAAATTTAGCACTTTAAAGGCTAACTGCTGTATTTTAATGTTAGCTTTCGTGGATCAAGTTCACTTCATACCAGATTTGAGTTATGCATTATGCATAAGCTAGCCAAATTTGGGAGTAATATTGGAAAGGAAGTGAAGTACACACAGATTTTAGCTCCTTTTTTGCATTAAAACATAGCCCTTGGTTGCTGAGTAAGCTAGTGTACTGTATTCAGTACATTTTTCTGAGAGGCATGTTGTGGCCTTGTTGTGATGAATCCATGGTAACAAGAAGAATAAAGAAACATTAGTAGAGAGAATCAAGTTAGGGCCAAATGTGGTCAGCAAGGAAAACAGTTGCAATCAAATTGATAAAAATGCTAAATTCAGTGGGAGTTCATACAGGCAATTCCAGTGGCTAAGAATTTACCCTCTTTTAATAATCAGTGTTGATAAACTTCCCTCCTTTGGGAATCATGTCACCTAAACTTTAAAATATGTATGGCATATCAGAAAGAAAAGAAAAAAACCCCGTTGCAGCACTTTAAATACTAACTGCTATATTTTTAATGTGAGCTTTTGTGGCTTAAGTCCACTTCATCAGACATAGAAATGAAACTGCAAGGCATGAGTTTATATACACCAGATACAGAGGCATATAGTGATTAAATCAGAATGACAGATAAGAATGCAAATCAATACAGTTTCCTACAGCTGGCAGTGGCAGATGATCTCTGACTGTTACTCCAATTTGCTCTAAATGTGCCCCTTTTCAATTTTAAATAGTGGGGAAGTACAAAACAAATACCTGGCATTGAACATGTGTGTTAAAATGTGTGTTTACTTTTGGACCAACCAAGTTATTGTTGATACCTTGCTTAATAACTATTCTAAATATCTTGGTGTTCTCTTTTTTGTAACTTATACATGGTTTATTGCACAGAATCAAAAAGTTGACAGGATTAGATGGCTTGCACAAATTCAACATCACATTGGGAGTATATTTCATTTATTCATTTCATTTATTCGATTTATATACCGCCCTACTCGGTCCAACCAACTCAGGGCGGTTTACAGAAGACAATCAAAAGTAATATAACATAATCAAAGGTCATACAGTATAAATATAACAATACAGTACAGCAGTGCAGCAAAACAAAACCACACTGCAAAATATAGTTACAAAGTTCAATTCCAATTACATATATATTACATAGTTTCAATAATACGATATAATATAAAAATATAAAAAATACAGAGATGCAGTACATGATGCAATAATAATATTCGTTATGTCATAATGAATAAGCTACCATAGTTTTGATCCCAGTATGGCAACTCGGCCTCATTTAAATAATAATAAAATAATTTTGTGTCAGAAATTATTCTGGGTTGAAAGGATTTTTGCTGGAGAAACTCCGTTCAGGGGATGCCCAAATGAGGCATGTCCCCAAGATCTTTTCCCATTGATGTGGTCCCTAATTATCTACAGAAGTTACGAGCGGTTCTAGTTACAAAAAAAAATGATACAAATGAAAATTCTAGAAAATAATCACTTGAATAACTTTCCCCCCAATACGAACAGATTTGTTGGGTTTTCAGACAGTGGTCTCTAGTGACCAGCTTTGGCAATGTGCCGGACCAGACACTCAGCTGTGTGGTTGCTCCCAGTGCTTCATTTTCTGTGGTGCCTGGGTTCCAACTGCAGAACACAGAAGTGCAAAAACGCTAATTTTAACTGTGCAAACATGATGAAAACACGACGAAAGAGTCCAAAAATGGAATAGAAATGGTCTGCATACCCTCCCGCCACCTTGGGAAGTAGCAGGGGTTACTAAAACTGAAGGAAAAAAAAGATACAATTGTGCCCACCACAGCAAAACAGTGGTTTGCGCAGCAATAGTGGCAGTAATCACGGACTATCATTGATAATATATGTATGTACTCAAGACTGACTGTTAATCACTTACATCTATAGTAAAACCGCGGGTTATGACAGGTCTGTTTCAACAGCCTCTGTTGTAACACGAAAAAATTGTAACCCGAAACATCCACAGGGATGCATTGGAAAATTAAAAAATGATCCTGAACTGATAATTGTAAACTGAAACAAATACATTAAGAATTTGTGAACCAGGACGGCATTTCCATAGGATTTGCCGTTGTAAACCGGAGCAAACTTAAATCGAGGCTGTTGTAACCTGGGGTTTTACTGTATGTCGATATTGTATTGTCATCTTGCTAATCTATTTCCTGTGCCAACCCTGTGTAGATCAATGTCTAAAGGGGTGGCTGTATCCACAAAAGTGGAGCGTTTTGATGGTTTTTTGGCTTCTGATCTCTGGAATGGATTAATTAGTTTTCAGTGCATTTCTATGGTAAACTGCATTTCGAGTTATGAATTTTTCATAATACAAAAATCCTGAGGAACACATTAAATTCATAACTCGAGGTTCCATTGTATAGCAACTCAGCCTGACAAGTAGTAGTAGTAGTAGTAGTAGTAGTAGTCATTATCATTATCATTATCATTATCATTTAGTGTAAGAAATTATTCTGGAAGGATTTTTGCTGGAGAAACAGCTCATGGGATGCCCAAATGAGACTCTTTTCATGTCCCCAAGAACTTTTCCATCTGAAGTGGTCCTTATTTATCTACTTGCAATTTCTTACTTTTGAACTGCTAGCTTGGCAGGAGCTGGGACAGAGACAGGTGCTCAAACTGTCATGCACTACCTGGGTCCCGCTTGGGAGGACAGCAAGGAGGCCGTGCATATGCGCCAAGCACTGTAGGCAGCATGCACACCAAGTGCTTGGTGTGTATGCGCAGTGAAAAGTTAAGCCCTGAAGGTGGTTTCCCCCCAAAAGCTGCTACCAGTTCTCTGGGACACTGGGAAAAGTTACTACCGGTTTTGGAGAACTGGTGCGAACCTGTTACATCCCATCACTGATTATAGTTATCATCAAAACATCACTTGAATGGCAAATTGCAAGCCAGTTTTACTTAAATTTTTAAAAAATTCATGAATTGCACGTGTGAAAAGCTCTGTTCTTAATTTTGAGTCCAATCCCAAATCTTCCTCTTTATAAAATTCTGCTTTTAATTTCTGTGTCTGTATTCTTTTACTGGAGTCTTCACTACATGCATCTCTTGCTGTATTATTCTTTCTAAATAACAAAAACATGTGGAACTAACCATTCTCTTCCAGGGTGTACAAGTTGCTTTTTTTTTTTTTAAAGAAAGAAATCAGTCTACAGCACCAATAATTTTTATCCTTTCCTTGAAAAAGGCCTCTAAAAAGGTAAAAACTAACTGTTATAATGTGTAGTGTTATAAACTGTCAACATTTTAAGGCATAGATAGCATGGCTGGGTGTTTCCAACTCAGAATTGATCTGAACTTTTGACCCTGCCAGATGACCAGATTAGTTTGTTAACACCTTCCTAGCTAAACAGGCATTAAATGGAAATCTGTTTCTCATGATGAAAATATTCTAAAAAATATCTTGAAAAGTACAGTCAAACCTCACATAAAGAGTGTCTCGCTTAAAGAGCAGAATTTTCTCTGAATGTTTGCTTCGCTTAACAAATAAAACCAACCAAAAACTCGCTTAACAAATAAATCGGGGTTTGCAATCCCCCCCCACAATTGGTCATTTACAATGGTGTTTCACTTAAAGAGCAAACTCGCTTAAAGAGGAATCCTGTGGAACACATTATGCTCTTTAAGCGAGGTACAACTGTATAGAGAACAGATATTCAGAAGCTCACTAATTTAGGCTGAGAAATTATTTTTTATTTGTAGCTGGTGATGGCTTTGATGTAAGCAAAGCTTTGGTGCCTGTTCGTCTTCTCTTGTTACTATACAGTAAAACTGCTGAATGAGCAACAAGATCGCTTAGTGACTGAGGATCAATAGGAAAGAGCGCCCTCGTGGAACGACCAAAAATCTCAAAGCAACTAGAACTTCTCCGATGCTGCATTGCGCCTGGGAGATTTTAGAGCAGCGGTTCGCAACATTTTTTTTTTCAACGGGCTGGTCCTGCCCCCAACACACAGCTGCGGGGGTAGAGGCAGGTTGCTCCTCATACCTATGTTGCCATCATCATCGGTGGTGGCAGTGAGTGTGGCAGGTTTGCCGCTGTTTCCACAGTCTCTGCTGCTTCTCCCAGCAGCGAGAGACTGGGGAGCATATTTGCTCTATTTCGGTCTTTGTCCAAGATCCCTTGGCACTTCAGCAGGGAAAGCGCGCTGCTCTGGGACTTCCGGGTTCCGTGCTAGGTGCCCAGGTGATGACATATTTCCCTGGGCGCCCGGGGCGGAACCAGGAAGTCCCAGAGTGGTGTGCTTTCCCTGCTGAGGTTCCACTGAGGGACCTCGGACAAAGACCGAAATGGTGTGAAGTTAACCTAGCCTGTAGTTCTGCATCTGTGAGATAACAGCCTGTAGTTCTGCATCCATGAGCTCAGCAGTAAGTCTCTTTAAAGTAAACAGGGCTGGCTTCTCAGGAAAAGGATAAACTATGACTGAAGTCTTAACACAGAAATAAGTGCCATTGAAGTAAAAAGCAAAGCAATCACACTTATATGCTGCCCCATAGCGCTTAGTGTACTCTCGGCCCGGTTCACAATTTAATTAGCATGTTGCCCCGATATGTTGGGTACTCATTTTACCAGCCTTGGAAAGATGGAAGGCTGAGTCAGCCTTGATCCCTGGTCAGGATTGAACTCATAACCTTTTGGTTGCACTATAGCAGTTTAACCACTGCATCACCAGGGCTTTAATATGTTAGCAGCCAGGATTGTTTGCAGACAAACTATCTGGAAGCATTCTTTTCTTGGGTTGACTAGATAAGTAGCAAACATTTATTTTATTTCGGGGGGGGGATGGGGGATGGGAAATCATTTTGCCATACATGCATTTTAAAGACTCCCACAAAATTCTCATTATTATTTTTTTTAAAAGGCCATTAGGGGCTGAAGGGAGATTTTTAAATGGAGGAGGGGGGTGTATTAAAATGGAGTGTGGGAACCATTTTTTGTTTGTCTGGAACGGAATATTTGGCTTTCAATGCATTCCTATGGGAAAATGCATTTTACTTAAAGAGCATCTCACTTAAAGAACAATCCCATGGAATGCATTAAATATGTTAAGTGAGGGTTTACTGTATAATTTTTTGGCAGATAAGACAAAAACGCCAAAGATAGGATGTGTTATCAAGTCACTTTGATGTGTGGTGACTATGAGTTAGTGACCAAAATGTCCTATCATTAGCATCTTTACTAATATTGACTAAGAACCAGTAGTGTATCGTGATAGCTTGTTTTTCCTTCTTATGCACCCCTCCCTCCAAACAATTTTGCCTTTTTTGTTAGTTCTGTACAGTATTTTCATTATATGTGCAATATTATACTGTATGTCCAATGTAGTCATTTTAGTTTCACTGAATATTCAGGCTTAACATAATTGAGCACCTACTGTTCCACCTTTTTCACTGTCTAGATAGAGTTACCTGCAAGGCTCTTTTCCAACACCTCATTTCAAATGAATTGATTTTCCCTTGTCTTTCTTCCCTGTCTTTTATATAGGATGGATTATTTTGACCTTGGTTTCCAATAACCCCCAACTCCCTACATTTTTTAATTTCAAAAGGTGAGGGGACATCTTTTAGAAAACATACACAACATTTAATTGTTTGTTTGTAGGGCCTTTGGTTTACTACAGATTTTCTTCCTTGGGTAGCCTAACCAAAGGATAGGGATTAGAAATTGGAAGGAGATTTTCTGGTCTGCATTCTACAAAGCAGACCTAGAAACATTAGTTTACCTGAGAGATTAAAGGGTACAGTGGTACCTTGCTTAAAGAGCATAATGGTGTTCCATGGGATTTCTCTTTAAGTGAGTTGCTCTTTAAGCGAAACACAATTGTGACTTCTTGCGTACCGGGGGGGGGGGGGATTGTGAACCCTGATTTAGTTGTTAAGCGAGGTTTTGGTTGTTGTTTTTAGTTAAGCGAGGGCGACCATTCAGAGAAAATTCTGCTCTTTAAGCGAGTTAGTCTCTAAGTGAGGCACGCTTTATGTGAGGTTTTACTGTACAGTATATCTATTTCTCTGTGGTATGTTTTCCACTTATTTTAGCTTCACCATTTTATTAAGTCTAAAACAGCCCTTCAAAAATGTTTGGCACAGAGAGACTATAGTCACATCCCAGCTGCCTTTGCTTCTATTATCTCCCAGCAATCTTAATACAAATCATGTGCTCATCTTCTGGCATTATTTAGCACTGGGTAATTCTGCACAAAGGAAGTTTCTTTTAGAATTTGTGTGTAGTATACATACAGTGTACAGTATTTAATTTTCTGTTTTTTTAAAAAAGAGATTCAATTGATCAAAAAACCTATGGTTTATGAATGTGGAATACTGTATTGTGCATTCTATTCAAAATGTTAGGAAATGGCCCAGTATTGATATACTACATCAGGGGTTCTTAACTGTTTAAAGTTGGGGGCCGGATCACACTCCCTCAGACTGTTGGCAGGCCAGACTGGTGTCCCCCTGCCCGTTGCTTCCCTGCTTACTGGCCTGCCGTGGGTAAAGGAGGGATCCTGCCTGTCCTTGCCCGTGTTTGGCCATAACGGCACCTGGGAAAGACACTGGCAGCCGCGGGCATCTGCTGCTTCCGTCACCACTATCCTTGTCCACTCCACCTGTCTTGGCATGTCCCTAACACCATTCCATAGCGGGGCAGATGTTGTAATCCTTCTTACAACATCCACCCTGCTATGGAGCACAGTCAGGGGTACCCCAAGCCAGGTGGAGAGGAAAAGGATAGTGGCAATGATGGTAGAGGCGGCAGGAGTGAGGGTGGGGCCAGATGGAATGGTGCAATGGGCCATACCTATGGGCCGTAGGTTGAGCACCTGTGCATTATATAGTGCTGCATTACCAGCAGGAATGCACTATATAGTGCTGCATTACCAGCAGGATGTCAGGCCTGAATATTGACAGTATCAGTGGCAGTATTCAACACCCCCTTTCTCAATCAATCTGAGTCTTCAAGTTTTATTCAAAATTTAGGTATAGCAGTCCTCAAATATGGATATTTATTATGCTCCTAAGGACTGTACAGTTAGTCACTTGGCACAGCCTTCATTTAGTTATAAAAAACCTTTAAAAATTTTGTTTTTGTGGAAGAATAATGTGGATTCTGGAAAAATTTCAATTTTCCATTGGATACATATGTAGCTCATGAAAGTGTATGTGTGCAGGCAGTACAATCTGAATAAATGCTTCGTGCGTGAGTAATTCTAATGGTGTTTACATATCTGTCTTTTTCTCTGATCCAACTCATAATATGAATAGCAACAGTAGCTTTGTCAGATCCCATCTTTTATCTCAGCTGCTCACTCACATGCACTTGAATTGGACAAAGGAAACTACAGTAAGTGACTGGGGTGAAAGAAGATTTTTTAAATTGAGTCCCTTGTTGCTCATGCCAAGGAGTAAAAAAAAAAGTTATTAGTTTGAGGATTGTGCTGCTCAGGAGAAAATTACTGAAGTATTAGTAGGAAGATATACTTAGGGTTGGGGTGAGAGCTTTGCTGGGCGATGGAATGAAAGTTATTGCAACTGAATTGACTTCTGAGATCAGTGATGGCGAACCTTTTAGAGACTTGAGTACCCAAACAGAGGGTGCAGGGTGAATTTTGTGCTGGGGAGGCAGGAAACGCTCCCATTGGGCTGCTGGGCAGAGGAGTGGGTGAACTCTGTGCTGGGGGAAGGAAGGAAGTGCTCCCATTGGGCTGCTGGGCAGAGGGGCAGGGTGAACTCTGCTTAGGGGATGGAGGAAGTGCTCCCATTGGGCTGTTGGACAGAGGAGCGGGGTGAACTCTGTGCTGGGTAATGGGGTGTGTGCCAACAGAGAGGTCTGAGTGTGTCATGTCTGACACACGTGCCATAGGTTTGCCACCACTATTCTAGATGATTATGTAATCACCAGTTTAAAAGCTAAGCCTGTATTTGTTTCTGTTATATGCTGTCAAGTCAGAATGAACTTATAGTGACCCTAATAGGGCTTCCAAAGTAAGTGAGGTGTTTAAGGAGCAGTTGTACCAGTTCCATTTATTTATTTATTTATTTATTTATTTATTTAGTCGTATTTGTTCATTGCCCTCATCCCCAAAGGGACCCAGAGCGATTTACAGCATATCATATCAACCACAACAATTTAAAATCGATTAAAAGACTAAAAAAATAAAAGATTAAAAAGCTTTAAAAATTAAAAAAACTAGACGTTGCAGCTAAAAGGCACTGGGGGTCAAATTATCCCCAGTAGTTTCCATGGTAGAGCCATGAAATCAAACCCAGGTCTCCTGAGTCCTAATTATTATCTATCCACTAAGGCAGGAATTCTCAACATTTTCACGGCATGGGTCAGACCATGCCCCCTCAGACAGCTGAGTGAGCAAGACATGTGGTTCCCCCATGTGTTTACAACAGCCGTGGGTACATTTACGGTGCATTTTTGGCTGTTTCCGCCACCTCCAGTAGCGGGATTAAGGGCAGCAGGCCACATGAAATGGCACCATGGGTAGGGTTTGGCCTGTGAGCTGTAGGTTGTGAATCCCTGTGGTGGCTCAGTGGTTAAGGAGCTCACCTGGAAGGCTGGCAAATCGGCAGTACTGCATGACGGTTTGAGCGCCTGTCTGTCCCAGCTCTTGCCAACCTAGCAGTTTGAAAGAAATTGCAAGTAGATAAATAGGGACCATTTTGATGGGAAAAGATCTTGGGGACATGAAAAGATCTTGGGGACATGTCTCATTCAGACATCCACTAAATGAAGTTTCTCCAGCAAAAATCCTTTCAACCCAGAATAATTTCTGACACACAATAATAATAATAATAATAATAATAATAATAATAATAATAATAATAATAATAATAATAATAATAATAATAATAATAATAATAATAATAATAATAATAATAATAATAATAATAATGGAACCTCGGCTATCATAATTAATGCATTCTCTGGGAGGTTTCTTATAGTGAAAAATACTTTACAGTAAAACCCTGGGTTACGGAATTACTCCATTCCAGAAAGTTTTCTGTAAAGCGACTTTTCTGTAACCCGAAGCACAATTTCCCATAGGAATGCACTGAAAATTTAAAAAACATTCTCGACTCTCCAAAACATTTTTTAATTAAAAAAAAATGGCAGACACGATTCTCTCCCAGACCTTGATCAATTGCCCCAGCTGGCAAGTGGCTGGGGTAGAGAAGAGGGAGGTGTTCTTAAGAGGACTTACCTTTCTCCTGCACCTCGCTCGATTGATCTCCCCAGCTGGTGGTCGGCTGAGGTGGAGAAGAGAGGGAGAATTCTTAGAGATTAAGGTGCAGGAGAGAAAGGGGAATCCTCTAAGAACACCCCCTCCCCCCCCCCCCCAGCTGCCCACCAGCTGGGGAGATTGATCAACCTAAGAAAGGCAAAAAATGCAGAGCACACAATGCAAAAGACGAAGCTAAGCTCCCTAATTTTTCTGGAGCTTCATCCTGAGGGTTGGCATCTGGCACACCTCCTTGTCCGGGAGGGTGACGAACAGGAGCAGTTTATCCGGCCACCAGGGGAGCCCATGGCCTGGGCTCTCTTGCTAAAGAAGCCACTTGCAGGTGAGGGGAGCTCCCCTTGCCCACCAGCGGCTTCCTCACCAAAACCCTCACTCAAACTCCTCCTGAAGAGAGGACTTTTTGTGCCATCTGGAGACTTCAAAATGGTGTGGGGTCGCCATTTTAAACCCTCCCAGACGCAGTTTATTGTGGAGAAACCTGTTCCATAACGTGAGTTTTATCCATAAACTGGAGTATGATTTCCCCATAATTTCCTTCCATAAGTCAAGTTTCCCGTTACCCGAGGTGTCCATAACCCAGGGTTTTATTGTAACTGAATTTCCCATAGGAATGAATTGAAAACCAAAATACATTAACCAAAATGCGGTTTCCCATAGGAATGCATTGAAAATCAATTAATTCATTCCCAAAAAAATTCTATAAACTGAGCCACTATTTTCTATGGATTTTCTTTTGTTACGTGATTTTTATGTTAATTAAGCCAGTTGTTAACCGAGGTTCCACTGTATTATTTATCCCCTACACGACACTGGATTCCACGAGCTTATATTCTTCTTTTGTCATATCCAAATCTGAATATTGGCAATCCTCATTATGATGAGCCATGAAGACTGTCCTGAGATTATAATGCAGTGGCTTTTCATCTGCCTTCTTCATCTCAGCATGACACCCAATGTACCACTGATCCTGTTTGGCACACAAAGTCCTCATCAACCCTAGGCCAGTATGGATGAATCTGCTGCCCTCCATCAAGATGGATTCAAGTGCGATTTAATCCACTTGGGGACCATCACCCTTTCATGTGGACTTGGGCACCAAATGCCGTTAGTCCTCGGGGTTGTCAAGTTAGTTATTCACCACCTGACGCCCTGTGTCGAATCGCTGGCAGTATAGTCTACTCTGTTACCATAGCGGGATAACCTGGCCAGACTGGTACACGCCTATATGCACATGGCTAAATAATTTCATATTTCATGACATCGCTGATTTCATGTGTTTCTTGTGTGCATGCTTGAAAAATGTGCCTAGAACATAGCTAAAAGCCAGTGTGGTGTAGTTTAATAGCATGTCAAAATAGGACCACAATTTCTTTACCTTGGTTCAGATCCCACTTAGCCTTGGAAACTTGTTGAAGGGTGGCAACAGTGAACTGCTCTTTCAGTATTTTCACCTGGAGATCTCTAGGTTTGCCATAATTCAGAAATGGCATGGCAGCATATGACAGCAACATATCACAGTAACCTGTAGAGATGAATTCTTCAATATATTCTTCTTGTATATTAGGAGAAAATATTTTTGATGACATTTTGTTATTAGAGCAGACATTATTGCATGGTTTCTTGGTATGTTAAAATTCAGAGGCAGGGGATCTTCTGTGGTTTCATTCTACAAACCTGTGAATCAAGATAAGATGAATTGGGAACAGTGCTGTGATGCAGGAGAACAAAGTTACTAGAAACAAAAGAAGGAAAAATAGAACAGAAGTTCTGCTCTTATTTGATTTAATCTGCAATGCTTTTTAAAAGTTGTTCACCTATTTTAGGTGAACTAAGACTAAGACAGTAATGTGGCATGTTAATCCTACCTTACCTGTCTCTTTCTTTGGACAGTAAGGCAGATTATGTTTCTCAGCAGATCCAGTCACAGCCCCCAAAACAAGTTCCTTCGTCACTAGGGAACAGCTTTTCTGTTCTCTTACTTCTCTAAGTTCAAATAATCATTTGGTTCCCTGTGCCATGACTATCTCCCAGGGGTATCTGATGTCAACCAAACTCAGAAAGGGCTTGTGCAACAGAATTGAAAGGACAGAAATGCCTTTTACTTTACATTTGCCTCTTTCTGTCTTCCTACTATTTTTTAAGCTCACATCTGAAACATTTCTGCATAGCAGTCTTACTTTATCCTAGTTTTCATCTGGCATCAATCCATTTAGTAATCTTGGTGAAGTGATTTTTATTTATTTTTCTTGTTTTTTTTTAAATCTTGTTCCAAGACTTCCACTTGTGAGGGGGACTTTGTGACAGAATTTAAGCTGTTTCGTTTTCCTGTTTATTAATGATAAAAATTTTGTATTTTCACTGTGAGGCATAATATAAATTACATGAAGATTGGATCCTGTTATGTCTTGCTTGCCTGAAGGTTGCTTTAAAACTAATTCTGCTGTTCCTGCTCTGTTGCTTTAATAGCAATATGGTTAACATCTGATTTTTCATATGCTGTTAAGGAAGTTGTATGTTTTCTATTTTAGGATTCAGTGGTCCCAGTTCAAAGGCTATTTTATTTTCAAATTGGAGAAAGTGATGGATGACTTCAGAACTTCTGCTCCTGAGCCAAGGGGCCCACCTAACCCAAATGTGGAGTATATTCCCTTTGAGGAGATGAAAGAACGTATTCTGAAAATAGTCACTGGCTTTAATGGGTATGCAATCTGACATCAAACTTTACTTGTTGTTTGGGCTACATGATTCATTATTTTTACCTTCATATTGTAGTAATTTTCTGCCATATGTGCAGCAGAATGAATCATTGCTATAAATATTTTTTTTTGGCAAAGTCAAAGTATTGTATAAACTTACTGAACTGTCCATATGAAAATACTTGCTTTTTTCAGTTTAATTTAAATAACTACTGCTCTTCAAAGATTGTACCTTTATATATGAGTGACTTTTTTTATTTTACTAGGAGAATAGGTTTCAAGAGAATGTGCATTGAGGGCAAAATATTTATTTAAGCTACTAATTCTACCAAAAAATAGAAAGTACTGTAGTAGTTTTCTGATTTCTGCTACAGTTCATCAGGTAAATGTTCTGAAACAAATTCCCTTAATTTTCAGTTTGGCAGAAATTAAGACTTGCATATCCATATAGGGTGGGTTGGTTTAGATACAATGAGGACTTTGTTTTAACTGCGGTTAAGAAATCAGAAGCCAACTTCCAGATTTCATGTCTTTTAGCAAAGATGTACACAGCAAAAGCTTTAATTTTTGTCCCATGTTGGATTCGTTTAAGGGTTGCTACTTTTGTTTCCATGTTCATAAATTGATCCTTTCATTTAACACAGATGAGACTATCTATTTCACTTTATTTTTGTTTTCTCTCCCCTCCTTTCTCCTCATGCTAGTCCAGACTAGCCTAAAGAAACTGTAAAAACTACCCCAGAAAGCATGGGCAAAGCAATAGTGAATTAGTCTCCTCCAAAATCAGGAAACAATATTACCAACATCCATCAACGCTAGAGGGGAAAATCCACACAAATTCTGGCAAAATATACATCCTTAACAAATAGATACACAATAAATTAACAAAATAATGTTTGTAGAAAATCAGTCAAACATAGAAAGCACCTTCTTACCCATAGACAATGGAAGTATTAGCTTAATAATAATAATAATAATAATAATAATAATAATAATAATAATAATAATAATAATAATAATAATAATAATAATAATAATAATAATAATAATAATAATAATAATAACCACACAGGAGATTGTTTTAAAAATCCCAAGGAGGCACACTAGCATAGGCAGACTGTGCAGGAGCAGTTACAAAAATAATCCAAATAAATAGAAACAAGGTCTCCACAAAACCAAGGGAAAAAGGAATAAATCACAAAGATACAAACACCGGTAGATGGCCAGGGAAGTAGGCTAGCAACTTAAAAAAATAAGGGGTGTGTGTTCCAGGAGCTCAAACACCCCCCAACCCAACAAAGAACAAATCCTAGACAAAAAGTGCACCCACTGATTTTCTACCAGTCCAGGTTCTTTTATAAATTCCAAATTTCTGCTTCTTTTTGGACATTCTGATTGTTTGTTAACAGCAGTTTTTGCAAGGTTATTAAAACATTTCCTAGGTGATTTGACAGACAGGGTTACTGAGTAGTTAAATCAGAATAATGTCGGGGAATTTGAGGCAAGCATTTGCTTGGTTCATTATCCACTATTTGATTAACTGAAATATGGCTTTTACCACATTCCATAATACAGTTCTTGAGCTCCTAAATGAATAAGCTTTCTTCATTGCTTAGAATTGGCTTTCCTGCCACAGTATTTAAAATAGTGAAAATTAATGTTGTATATAGGCATTTTTAAATCTTGAAATATCAAAACTTTCATCATTTCTGCTTACTTAGTTGATTACTTGGATGATTCTTGTTCACATGTCAGGTTGATGTGGCAGATCGAAGCATCATCTTCTGTTGTTTCCGATCCCATGCTAGTCTCATCCAGGTCCTCGAGAACTTTGCCCTGAAATGGTCTTCCCATCTGGTTGCTGGCCTTCCTAGTGGTTGCGTTATGTCAAGTGGTATCCATTCTGTGATAGCTTTCATCCACTTGTCATCTTTGAAGCGGTACACATGCCCAGCCCACTGATGACTTGTAAACTCAATGTTGATGGTTGTTTTGCACCTGATCTTATACGCAGTTCTTCATTTGATTTTCAGTCAACCCTTCATGTGCGTAGCATCCTTCGCTCGATTGCTATTTGTGTTACATTGATTTTTTTGATCATTTCATTTTCATCATTTCAGGGAGTAAAATTCTATAAAATATAGTCTAAATAGAAGAAGGTAAATTTTGAAGAATTTGGAATTTTGTTTGTGTAGGTGAGCATGTAGCTCTTCATAAATGTTGTGGGTTACATCTAACTTTTCTCCTGACATTTAGGAGTAGCCAACAGGAAATTGAAGGCTTCCTTTGCAGCTGGTGGTGCTGATTTGAAGAATTCCTTAACTTCTGATGCAGAGCATAGGAATTATACGGAGAAGAGAGCAATTTCCCCAGCTCATTAAGATTTTGAACAATTTGAGGGAAATAATTGCCTATGAGGAAAGCCACTAAGGAAAATATGCCTTTTGCAGTTCACTTCTCTGATCGAATAAATCATTATCTGTACATGATAACTATGATCATTGGAACTGTTTTAGATATTTACCAGCATCCCCTGAGCCTTGTGGAGTAAATATGTTGCTGTGTAAGTGATTCTGTGACGCAGCAGCACCATCTACTGCTCATATAGTCTGTTATGTCTTTTGAGTTTTTTTAAAAAAGAAAGGTGTTCTATTTATGTGCAGATGTAGTTCCTGTGTAGGTAATTAGAAATTGGTGTATAAAATGATCAGGCTTATTGCTTCTCTCCAGTTAATTATCCACTCACAGTTTAATTTCTCTATGTTTTGCTTCAGTATCCCTTTTACGATTCAGCGACTCTGTGAGTTGCTGACAGATCCGAGAAGGAATTACACAGGAACAGACAAATTTCTCAGAGGAGTAGAAAAGGTAATAGTGTTTGTCTTAACTTGAAATGTTGCCCAGTTCAAACTGCAGTTACAGTCTGTAACAATGTTTGAAGCGGTAGCCATGTTAGTCTGCAAGTATATCAGAGTAAACAAAACAGCAAGAAAAGAAAATTAAAAGACAAAAAATATTGTGGCACCTTAAAGACTAACTTTTGTATAGTTATACCTCGCTTATAGAGCATAATGCGTTCCACAGGATTGCTCTTTGGGCGAGTTTGCTCTTTAAGTGAAACACCATTGTAAGTGACCAATTGTGGAGGGATTGCGAACCCCGATTTATTTGTTAAGCGAGTTTTTGTTTGGTTTTATTTGTTAAGCGAAGCGAACATTCAGAGAAAATTCTGCTCTTTAAGCGAGGCACTCTTTTTACGAGGTTTGGCTATATTTAAATGTGAGCTCACACTTAAATACAGGAGTTAGTCTTTAAGGTGTCACAACATTTGTTGTCTTTTTTTGCTGTTTTGTTTACTCTGATATGTGTGTATGTACAACTGATGCAGTATGGTACAGCAGCAATTTTACAATTATTTAGAGTTTAAACATATTTCCCATCAGTAGTTTGTTATATATTTATCCATTTTAATTTTTAAAATTTACATAGCAGAATAAAAAAAATTAACATGAGATGATGTAGCCACATTGAGAAACTTAACTGTCCAGCAACAGGGAGCTTTAGAAGTTGGGGGAAGAGGCAAAGGTGAATAGTATAAAAGTTTAGATGATGAAGCTAATTTTACTGAACTGTCTAGTTGTTTCTAGTCTGAAAAATCCCATGATTTGGGATTATGCTTAGTTTGCCAGTATTATCAAAAATCTTTTCTCAATGGTTTTTGCTAAAAACTGCTGGTCAAGATGTCCGGGGTTCAGACAGACATTTGGAGGAGAGAGCGACTGTGACAATGTGTGTGTTATCAGAACACCCAGTAAGTGGTTACTCTGTCATAAGGGTGAAAACAGACATTCTCTTCTTTGTAAACTAATTTTTGTGTGTTCTATTTTTATTGTATCTTGCAGAATGTCATGGTTGTCAGTTGTGTATATCCATCATCAGAGTGAGTACAATCATGTTTTTCTTTTCATGGGGAATCTTCTACTTAACTTTTGATTGCTGTGTCACTGATGTTAGCAACAACATTTCTTTCTGAAATAAAATGTGGATTAAATTAAAAAGAGACTTTGTAGATTGTAGAATGGGGAGGAAAGGATGTGTTACCCCAAAACGGTGGGTAGAACATGCCAAGTCCTTAATTTATCAGTCTAACTTCATCTGACAAGTACCACACACACATGAACAAAAGCCAGCTGCGTGGCTGTTTAAAATTATATTGAGTTGAGACTACAAAGTGTGAAGTCGCATGGAGGAAACTGCACAATTAATCACTGCAGATGAGCAGCTTGCTATGTATTATTATTATTATTATTATTATTATTATTATTATTATTATTATTATTATTATTATTATTATTATTATTATTATTATTATTATTATTATTATTATTATTATTATTGCTGCTCACATTTGATATCCCGCCCCAATCGGGTAGACCCGACTCTGGGCAGCTTACAACGTAAATTACTGTCATAGGTAATCTATAGTCATAACAATATCTAAAACCTTAAAAATTCATAAAAATTTAAAACATTAAAACAGCAAAGCAGATAAAAACAGATACAGATACAAAGGGGGGGGATGGCTGCCCTTAAATCAGCCATCCTAGATGGGAACCTGCGTTCCTGGGTCCCCACACTTGACCTGCCAGCCAGATCTTTAAGCCCTTCCGAAAGGGCAGGAGCTCTGTCTGCAGACGCAGCTCTGTCGGGAGGAGGTTCCAAAGGGCCGCGGCGAACACAGAGAAGGCCCTCTTCCTAGTGCTTGGGAGGCGAGCCTCTCTAGCCGATGGAGTAACAAGAGAGCCCCTCCGATCCGCCCTGGTGGGACGGGCAGACGTTCTTAGGGTGACGCGGTCTCTTAGGTATCCTGGCCCACTACCATATAGGGCACCCGGAGGCATACTGGCAACCAGTTCAGCTCCCGGAGCAGTGGTGAGGCCCGAGCATAATGCCCGCACCCCATCACTACCCGAGCTGCCGCATTCTGGACCAGCTGTAGCCTCCGAATGGTCACCCAGGGCAGCCCCATGTAGAGCGCATTACAGTAATCAAGTCTGGAGGTGACTAAAGCATGTGTGACCATGAGCAAGGTGTCCCTGTCTAGGAGGGGGCGTAACTGGCGTATTACACGAAGTTGTGCCTCACTGCATATTTGTGCGTTGGGTTTTCTAAGACAGGGATGGAGAACCTTGGCGCTCCGGGTGTTTTTGGACTTCAGTTACCAGAAACCCAAGTCAACACATCTGCTGATCAGAGCTTCTGGGAATTGAAATTTAAGAACATCTGGAGTACCAAGGTTGGCCATCACTGTTCTAAGAAATACTTTCAGGCTAAACTTACCTCAGAACAAAGAACATGTGGGGATGGAGGTATGAATAGATGCAGCTGTGAGGATAGAGGAATGATGGTAGGTAAAATTAGTGTTGATATTGCTCAACATGAGATTTTGCTTTAATGTTACTAAAAAGTATAATACTGTCAACTTAATAGGATAGAAATGAGGCAGATAAAGGCACTGGAATTATTTTATGTTTATGGTTAAATGATAATTTATAAGATTCTGAAAGTCTAAAATGAGTATTTTTCAAAGCAAAGGTATTAAAAATAAACAGTACACAGGGCTCATAACATCTCCATTTTTTTTTGGTAGGAAAAATAATTCCAATAGTTTAAACAGGATGAATGGTGTAATGTTTCCTGGAAACTCACCAGGCTATTCTGAGAGGTAAGATGATGCGTTTTTAAGAAAGAGCAACTACTCTGGAAAATATAAGGTTGTGGTTTTGGATTGTATCTAAACTTTTGACAATTAGCATTTAAATGTAGCTCCAATTTTTTTTATTAGATATTTTTGCTATCATGAAAAGATATCCTTTCTGGAGAATGACCAGATACATTAATTGCAAGAGCTTTTCATATCCCAGCCTCCAAATGAACCTTTAATAGCATGAGTGCTTTTTGAAGTAAATTATCTGTTAGCTTGGTTACCAAAAAAAAATGGTATTTTAAATTTAGCATGTTGGACAACAATTAATTTATATGTATAGTTAGAAGGATCTAGAAAAAGGAAAATTTAGAACAATAAAAGAAAATTACAACAAAAGTGAAGGATTTTATTTAATATTTTGTTCAATATTCCACATTTCCTAAAACATTTGTTTATTTCACAGGCTTAATATATTTTAGGTGCAGTCCTATGTTTTGCTAGGTAAAAACTTTATTAAATATGTACTCTGTGATTTTCTTCTAAGTAGTCATGCTTTCAATTGTATTGGAATTTTATCTTCCAAAGTGAAGTTACTGAATAGAGTTATGTACCAGTTTGCAGTAATGCTTCCTTCAGAATAATATCCAATACAGTAAAACCTCAAGGTATGAAATTAATTCATTCCTTGAGGTTTTTCATATCGTGAAAAAATTGTATATTGAAATGTGGTTTCCCATAGGATGCATTGAAAAGCAAAAAATCTGTTCTGGAGCTCAAAAAAGCAAAAAAAAAATATTTTTTCTGTTCAAAACTCTTGATAAAGTGCACTTTGGAATTTTTTACTGCGTTTTGGCCACTATATAAAGAGATCTGAACGGCTAAAAGATGTTTATTTGGCTTTTTCCTGAGGTCCAGAACGGATTACAGGGAATAGTAAGTAAAATTTATAAAATTTTAAATAAAGGTGGAAAAATACAGGAGATGTTGAGACAAAGCTGGGAGCATGAGCTTAATGTAACAATTACAGGGAAAAATGGCAGAAAATGTGGAAGAGGAGAATAATGAGAACTATGTCAATTAGAGTAAAAGAACATAACTATAAGTTGATATGGAGGTGGTACAGGACTCCAGTGGGGTTGCATAAAATGTATAACAATTTGAGTGAGAAATGTTGGAGATGCAAAAAAGTAAGAGGAACATATGAGCACATGTGGTGGAGCTGTGAATGCTTTAAAAATTTCTGGGGAAAGATAGAAAATGAGATTAAGAAAATACTGGATATGCAAATCGAGTTGGGGTCGGAGACAATCTTGCTAACGGAGGTTGATAAATTAAATATGAAATGAATAACGATAATAAGGAACTGAATGTTATCAGTGGCCAGACAGTGTATAGCAAGAAATTGGAAGAATAATGAAAAGTTAAGTATTCAGGAATGGTATAAATAAATGTGGGATATGGCTCTGAATGAAAAACTCACCTGGAAATTAAATATTAGAAAAGGTAAATTGCAAGGGAATAGTTTCTGGAGGATCTGGAAACCATTTATCGATCACACGTTGGTTAAGAAGAAAGGCATGGCCCCTGTACAAGAACAAAATGACTTTTGGAAATTATGAGGTTACACAAATCCCTGGACAGTGTATATAGCACAAGGGTGATAATAATGATGTAAAATGTAACAGGGTAGGAGAATACTATGTATTAGTTATTGAAATTGAGAGAAGTTTATCTACACTTACTTTATGGGTATTGGATTCTTTTTTTCTAATGTAATACTGTTACTTCAGAAACTTTATTTTATGATTCTTATGATTTTATGTACATCTGTATTTGTCTTTTCTTTTATATACCTAATAAAAATATTTTTTTAAAAAAAAAGAACTGATTACAGTAAAATCTCGGGTTGCGACTGAGGTCTGTTCCAACAGCCTCCATTGTAATGTGAAAAAAATCATAACCCAAACCACATTTCCCCATAGGAATGCATTGAAAATAAAGAATTCTCGACTAGACAAAAATAACATAAAAAAATACAAACCCCCCACAAAAAACAAAAAAAGTCAGATGTGATTGTCCCCCACAAAAGCAATGAAGTGATCTCCCTACCTTTTCCACGCCATTTGGGGATCTTATCTGATGATGATGATGATGATGCAAAATAGCCACCGCAGCCATTTTAGAATTTAAAATGGCCACTGGCCCCTCCACCTGAAGTCACAATGCAGTGCTTACTGCTGCGGAGGTGCCATAAGGTCCCCACATGGCATAGAAAAGGTAGGGAGATCACTACCATCTTAGAGTTTAATATACTGTAGCACTATTTTGGTCGTAAATTGAAAATTTGTTGTAACCCAGGGAATTTTTTAAATTAAATGTGCAAATGTAACCCAGGGCAGTCTTATGCCAGGCTTATACTGTATTTTGATTTTCAATGCATATTCAGCACATTTCTGACAGCACCACCTAGTGGTCACATCTGGTAGTAAAGGTAAAGGTTTCCCTTGCTCGAAAGCCAGTCGTATCCGACTCTAGGGGTCAGTGCTCATCTCTGTTTCTAAGCCGAAGAGCCAGCACTGTCTGCTTCTGCAGACGTTTCCATGGTCATGTGGCAGGCATGACTAGACACCGGAGCTCATGGAACGCTGTTACCTTCCCACCAAAGTGGTCCCTATTTATCTACTTGCAATTTCTTGCTGTCGAACTGCTAGATTTAGCTGTTTCAGAGAGGGGGGAATTTTCAGCATTTCCTGGTTGCGGGGAAAGCTTCTGCCAAAACATGACAAAAAATTCCAAAAATGGAGCAGAAATGCTCCAAACACCCTCACACCACCATGGGAAGTGTCAGAAGCCCCCCCCCCCCCAAAAAAAAAGTATCTAAAAAATTCATGTCTCAAAGCAATTTCCCCCGAGATTTCCTTTTGTATCATGAGTTTTTCGCAAGTAGAGCTGTTTGTAACTCAAGGTTTTACTGTATAGTAATTATGTATGATACATTATTTTAAAACAGTCAGTAAAACAGAGTTCTGGATTCCAGTAGCTGGTTGACATGGGAAATGTGATTATCAAATAATATATAAATATATATATATACAGATCCAATATAAATGGTCCTGGAACTCCCCGACCTGTGAATCGACCAAAAGTTTCTTTATCGCCTCCTATGACAACAAATGGTTTACCGGACAGTCCAGAAAACAAGGACTCATCTCTCCCACAAGCAGAAAACAAAGCCAGCAGGTTTGTAAGAGAAATATACATACATAGATTTCCTCAGAGTTTTTGTGTCACACAGTTTTTGGGGAGTCATTTTTAATTCCTCTTTTCTAGGACAAATTATTTTTTTCTGTAAAGAAATGAGGGGTACTTACAGAAAGCATTCCTCTTCTGCTGAGAAAACAGTATATACTGTATACTCATAAATGTTCATAATTTTTGCAGGCATGGGATACCTTCTTATTTCAGTAGATAAACTTGTTCAGTAAATAATTATCACATCAATACACTGGATTACTGTCTGTGAAAAAATTACCCCAAAGAGATCTATTTACTGTCCTTATCATCTGAGTGTTTGCAAGATGAAGTTTGAAGGTAGAATGAAAATTCATAAGATGTTAAGAGAAGAGGTAATAAAATCAACTGCTAAGAACCAGTTTCTAAGTTATGTGTAAATAGTGGTATAGCAGTATTGTGGAGTGGAATTCATTCATGTGGGATTGAAGATAAAACTCAAATAATTTTTGAACTAAAATTAGGTGAAATGTAGGTATTATATCAACACACACTTTTGTCTTCTAGTGAATCACCAGCATCTGAACCAGAAAGAGTTCAAAGCAGCCCTGTAAAAAATAAGCACCCTGAAGAAGATGCAGCAGAAATTGAGGGGCATGAGGTCAAAAGACTTAAATTTGACAAAGAGGAGGAAGTTGAAGAGGCCTCCAGTCTGAATAGTTCCAGTGAAGCTTGTTCAGCAATGGTAGAAGAACCTGAGACAACTTCTACACCTCAAAATAAAGAAAAAGAAGCTGTTGGTGAAATGCAGCATTCTAAAGAGGAAGATGATCAACAGGAAGAAGGTATTTTGCTGATTCAGTGTCAGTAACCATCACCCTTAGTGCTACATAAAGTGAGATGATGGATAGTCATAAATTGCCCATCCCATCATCAAATAGTAATACGTGGTCAATGATTTGGTTTGTTATGGTGATACTGCTGAACAGCAGAGCAGGATTACTATTCAGATTTTTCTTGCAACTCTGATTGGGAGAAGGCAGACTAATTATTTTTGTATACTACTAAATGATCACTGTGTAGCATAGGAATGGCATGACTGGAGAGGTACCATATTTGCTGGCGTATAAGAAACACTTTCCCCCTTAAAATACAGTAATGAATTTAATTTGTTCTGCGAGGCTGCTCGCTATGCGAGTTTTTCGCTATGTGAGTCAGACTCGCATAGGGAAAATCCCTATGGAAAAACTCGCATAACGAGCTTTTTTGAGGGAACAACTCGCATAGCGAATTTTTTTTGTTATGCGAGTTTCCCCCCCAGAAACGCTCGCTATGCGAGTGTTTCCATAGGGGAAGTCTGACTCGCATAGCGAAAATATTCATTATGCAAGTCAGATCACTTTTTGAAAAACGCGCTCGTTATGCGAGTTTTTCATAAAGTGAAACGCTCACTAAGCGAGGTTTGACTACATGGGAAAAAATGGAATGTGTCTTATATGCCAGTAACAGCCTCCCCTTTTGCTCCTGCGGTTCAGCATTAAGAGGCAGCTGGAGATAGGAAAAGGCTATTTTTAAAACCACCCTCACTACTGACCCCTCCGCTGGTGCAGTTCAGTGGCCACTGCTGACCACTAGGAGCCAGGTGAAGGGCTTCCAAAGGAGCTCTCTTGGCCAGCCAATCCTGTCATCCCTGCTTCCTGATGTTCAGTAGGGTGGGATGGGGTAGAAACAGGCTTAAAGGATCCTTCTTTTTCCCCATCCCACTCCCCAGTTGGTGGTGGGATGGTGGGGAAAATGGATTCAAAGAATCCTTCGTCGTCGTCACCCCACTCTCCTTGGCTCCTCGAATTAATTTTGGAAATTCATGGAAAAGGTAGAAAATTATTTTTTCCTTAAGAATGTGTATTAAAATGGGGTGTGTCTTATACTCTGATATGTCTTATATGTCATCAAATATGGTAAATTGGATCTTCTTGTACTACCCAATATTCTTTGATGCCTCTAGTCAAATTTCTGTTTGCTTTCAGAGGAAATAGTAGAAATTATTTATCTCTACAGTTATTTCTGTAGCCTTTATTCTTATTTTAAGAATCTATACTAAACATTATGCTGTAACTTTATTCCAGAATCACTCATGACGCCAAGAGAAATTATCTCTGAAATAAAAAACCAAGATAGAGACAGTTCATCCTTAACCGTGAAAGAAGGTATTTCAGAGGAGAATAATGAGATGGAGGAATCTGGCCAGACTGAAGCAGAGAAGGACTTGGCTTCTGAAGAAAGTCAGAACAGTGGATCTGTCAGTAGCAGAGCTGACTGTAGTAACACAGAAGAATTGAGCTCTTACACAAGTGAAAATCCTGAAATGGCACTAGAAACCCCAATGGAAAACAGCGATGAAGCCACAGAAGCTCCAGAAGAACCTATGGAACAAGACTAATAATTTAACTATATTTAGAGGCAGTATTTTCCATAAGGCTCTGGTTTTACACTGTATAAATAATTTTATGTAATAAAAGTTGGACCTTTAGTTTTACAAGAGAAGCAGGCTGTAAATTGAACTTCTCAGTGAGTTGAATCCTGAAGGAGTTGTACTTGTTACTGTGAAATATCGACACCTTCAGGTCCTGCTTACCGCTGAAATTTCTGTATGCTCAAATCAGTGGTTTGTGAATAGGTTTTTTTAATTTAGAATTAAAGTTTTTAAACTGGAAAGTAATTATAATTTTCACAACTTTTTGGAGATTATCACACTTAATTATTTTTCTCACTTAATTTCCCCTGAATGCCATAGCAAGTTTATTTTATTTTTTGGTTATAGTTTCAGCATAACCATGTGAATTGCAGGACTTCTTTAGTTACCTGATTTTCATTTGACTGCATTGTGAGCTTTAAAAAGCTACACATTTGACACACATTGCATCGGGGTGGCCAAGCTATGGCCCGTGGACCGGCTATGGCCCGTGGCACCATTTCATGTGGCCACCACCACCCTTGCCGCTATTGGAACCGGACGCGTTTACGACAGCCATAAAATTCACCCACACATGCTTAAATGCGCCTGCACCTGCCGTAAACACTTCTGTAAATCCACTTGTGGCTGTTGTAAACAGGAGGAATCATGTGACCAGCTTGCTCAGCTGTCCAGAGGGGCATGGTCTGGCCTACGGCACAAAAAGGTTGGGAACCCCTGCATTACATGATAACATGCTAATATGAAGAAGACCTATAGTTGTACTCTTAAGATATATGCTTTTTCCCCTGTGGAAGCTGAGTTCATTTACACAAGACATTTTCACCTCTAAATGAACCAAATAAAATTAGGCCCAACTGATAACCTGTAGCTCCAAACATTGTTTGAAGCGCCAGGTTAAATACATTCCAAGAGATCTATTCTAACGAAATACTTTTATATGTTTCTGAGGTGCCTGGATGAAAGGTTTTCATTATATTCTTGAGAAAATGTGTTTGAGAACAGACTTTAAAACAATAGCTTCAGATCTTCTCATTCTTATCTTAATAGGGGAATGTTCAGAAATCTGAACAAAGGCTGTTTTTGGCCTTTGATGGTTCAACCTAAGAAGATAAGACTGTTGTGAAATGCTGCAGCATTGCATGCCTAGTTGCATACCAGAGTTGAAGGGCAGGTTAGCAGTTGTAGGAATTACCTAGGAATTACCATATTTGTACATCCTTTTCAAAACAAATTAAGTATTTTTTTCCAAACATGCTACTTTGACAGCCAAGTTAAATGCTTTCTTTTCCAACACTCGTTCAGAGCACAACTGCTTTAAATTCTCCACATATATTTTTCAGAAATCAGCTTGAAGACATCAAGATGCAATCTCATCACATTTACTGGCTGCCAAATTTATACCTGTTTCTTCAACAATACCTTTTTGATATTTAGAATTTTTAAATTTCTGTAAAGTAGATTTTTGTAGATTGTAAAGAGTGCTCACTGCCATTGTGAAACAGTATATAATTGTATAATTCGTGTGTAAACTGGATGCTTGGGCTTTCAATACAGTATTCATATAAAGCAATAAATATTAATGTTATGAAATGTTTGAGTACATTTGAATCAAAATACAATAGAAATCCCTCTTCTTAGAGGTTGATGTTGCATACCCTGGAGTACAAAACTAACAACCAAAATGCATGCTGACAATTCTTGTACTGCATGGTGTGCTTCATTTTGGAAAAGGGTGGGTTCTGCATTGAACTTGTATTCCAGAATAATCTGGCTGAGTTTGCATATCTATGAAGTGGTAATAAGCTTTGCTGTCTATCAGATTCAAAGCAGACGAGGAGATGTATATGAAAAGTCCTACTGTTCTACATAGAGAAGAAAAAACAGTTAAGCTCAAATTATTTTCCCCTTTCCAGGTTTAGGAAAGTTGAATCTGTAGAGTAAGCATGAAAGGAAGCATTAAAACCAAAACATAGAAATGTCAAATATTTCCAAAAACGTGTGGCTATTACATTCCCTCCCTCCTCCCTCGCTTTTGTTTTTCTTTCAGGGATATTTTGCCAATGAGAACAAATTTTAAGTTTAGCAATTTCTGAAATTTTCTTTAGAACATTTGTGAAAATATTGTTAATAAACCTATTCTTTATGCATCTGTGATCTTTGGGCATGTTTATTTTAGTAAAATGCCATAACTAATTTCTGATAAGGAGCTGGTGCCTATTTGACCATTTATATAGTTGAAAAAAGGGACTTGTGAACACCGTGTAGTTGCTCGGGGGTCTCGTGTATGTTGTTTGATTTTCTAGGTTTCCTTTTGGGAATAATGAAAATTGTGCGCTCTCATCTTATACTTGGGATAGGGGATACAGACAGATTTCTCCTTCATTGGGAAATCCCATTCTTTTTTTACAAAAAAGTAGCCACACTAAGTATGACATACCGAGGTATGATTTTTCCTCTGAGAGCTTGAGTTTCCATGGCATAACCAAGGCTTTGAATATAGGCTACATGCAAAGACACCACTGTTATTTAAGCACCCAGTCCCATTGAAATAGATGTGAGTTGCTTCCAAGCAAATGTGTTTAGCATCTGTAACATAAAGCCATCTTCTAATTGCAGTGTGTACTGCTGAGAGATAGTAGTGCTCTGTGCTGCTTAAAATAAATCTAATCACATTGCGTACTTTGGAAGGCAGCCAAGTTACAAAGGCAATTGCCCTCTACTAACACATGGATTCAGTGGCTTTTTTCCCAGCCAGAGATGGCCATCTAATCTGCCTCAAGGTATACATAATTCATATATAAAATAAGAGGCAGAAACTTCCATCCAAAGATTTAAGTTTCTGAAACCACATTTAGGGATGAATGGGCAACAATTAGTCATGTGTGATATTTGGGAGTACTGTACTATTGTGTATGAAGACTTGAAGATGGTTACAGAATACAAATAAGCTTAGATTTTGTGATAGTGTGCATTCTCTTTCTAACCAGTCTCCTTCACATGTTTTAGATACTTGCTTTCCTGTGGTTTTGCTTGTGCTAGAACAGGTTTTTTAGGTTGATGGTTGAAACTACATTCAGTGATTTATTTCTATTTGTCACTTATGTTTTGAGAGCAGAAAAGTATTGAAAATGCATGTACAGTAAAACCTCGGATAACACTAAAACTTTGTTCCACAAGTCTTGGAGTTATCCGATTTTTAGTGTTATCCGATGCATGTTAAAATCCTATGGGATGAATCGGATAACGTTACAGTTCCATAGAGATACATTGTAACCACACAGGCTTTAGCGGTTGTTATCCAATGCATCCCATAGGATTTAACGTTATTCGATGCAATTCTCCCCCCCAGATTGCTTAACGTTATGCGATTTTAGCGTTATCTGATGCAAATGTTATCTGAGGTATTACTGTACAGTATTAGAATTTCAATAGAGAGATGAAAAATGGCAGCCTGAAGTCTCCATCTGAATTCCACAAATATAAAACTTCCAGTTCAGAAATGTCTTAGATCAGGGATTCTCAACCTGCGGCCTGCGGGCTGGATGCAGCCCATGACACCATTTCATGTGGCCCTACCACCACCAGCACCACACAAGGAAGTGCCATGTGGTGGAGGAAGGGCAAAATAGCTGTCCGGCCCCCAGAGCTGTCTGAGGGAGCATGACCTGGTCCCCGGCTTAAAAAGGTTGAGAACTGCCTGAGATACTTTGCACTTTCATAGAGCACCTTCCAAAACTGAAAGCTTAAAAATATAAGAATTAGTGCTCATTCTGCTTTCTGAAAGAGAAGGCTCTGCAGTGTATATATGTATATAATAAAAAATCAGGCCTTCCTTTTTGGTTGAAAATTAGACATCTTTCAGAACCTGTGAGAGAAGACATGGAGGATAATAGGTGAGCAAGTGAACAAGGATCCAGTACATCTATCTTGAATTCATTCATTCCTATCAGAGCCATTGCACAGTTTAAAATTATAGATATATTTGAAATACAGATTATTATGGATGTACAAGTTGTACCTCGCTTAAAGAGCATAATGTGTTCCACAGGATTGCTCTTTAAGTGAAACGCCATTGTAAGTGACCGATTGTGACTTCCAATTTATTTATTAAGTGAGTTTTTGGTTGGTTTCATTTGTTAAGCAAAGCGAACATTCAGAGAAAATTCTGCTCTTTAAACGAGGTGCTCTTTAAGTGAGGCACTCTTTATGCGAGGCGCTCTTTATGTGAGGTTTGACTGTACATGGAATATAATTAAAATTCAAAACATTACAATGTTAGACTGTTTTTGACCAGAAGCTGGCTGCTAAAGTAGCATTATCTCAGTCAGTTAATACATCTTTTTTTGTACAATTGGTAGAACATACATTGTGTGCACATAAAGGCTGCATTAATTGAATTTCTCCACATTCATTGAAGGTTTTTCTGTATCCAAGTTTACATAATTATTCTTTGTTCTTCCTACTTCACTTCAAAGCCTATTAAGTGCTTTCTGATCCAGCTAGAATCTTGTCCTGGTGGAAGACACTCTTTGGTATCTGTCTGTTTGACAAGGTGTGTTGTTCCTGTTCTCCAAAAACAGCCTAGCTTCTGGTTTAATAGAGCTTGAGAGATGTGCAGAAAACTTCCTTGATTTAAGCCATCTAGGAGTTGGTGTCCATGAAATGGATGGATTTGATGCTATATTACCTTATTTCAGTCATTATTTGCTAGAACCTCAATGTACTTCTGGTGGGGCAGTGCCAGGCAAAGAGACTTTATAGTGGGGATAGGTTTCAGCAATCTGCATGATTCATTAAGAACTACATCCGCAGTTTGGCATGTACTGATATCTACTATTCAGTGCTAGCATATCGTGTTGTGGAGTAGCATATGGAAAAACTTGTTATTGTTTGTGGGTGTACACCCAAGTCAGTACCAGCCACTTTCCTAAGTGTGTTATTTCTGGCAGTAACTTACTGTGTAGTGTTTTGTCAAATTTTTTTATAGTTTAGGGTTCAATTCAAAGCGATGGCCAAATATTTTGTGATAGGGCAGTGTTCCAAAATCTTGCCTTCTCAGTTAACTCAGAGCTTCCTTTATGCTTCTGTGTTATTTATATGGAAGACACAAATTACTACATAAATAGCAGTTGGTGTGCTACAGGTATTTAGTTTTGGGTTGTATTTGCAAATAATGTTTTTTTGCTGGGATTGTTTTCCGTAGTCTAGAAGCTTACTCGCTACTTCTTGCCATTCATGGTCAATTATAATGTCTGTTGAGTTTTTTTTGTTTCTGCCATAATTGAAATCAGCTATTATATATTCATTAAAAATATTTTCTTTGAAATATAAAATATAATCTAGGCATTAGGTGTAGTTTTCTCAACTGAGACTTGCCATGTAGTTGATCAAGCAATCTTTTGGAATGGAAGTCCAAGATCATTCCAAAATGGAACTTACAAATTGATAATAGTTCTCTGTTTGAGGGGCAATCTGAAGCATAGATGCAGCTAAGACTTTTATAAACTTTTCCCAGTAGGCTTTTTTAAAAAACATGCCTCCTTTGGAATGGTATAGATTTAGGTTGGATGGCTGGGTAAATCAGACATAGATTTGGTCTGTGCCTTTGATGAGAGACCATTCATTGGCTCAAATACATTAGACAACATCCTGAATAAAAAGGATATTTGCTCAACACCTGCCTTTTGGGATTGGATCACCTACCCTCTTAATTCACTGTTGAGTTATAAAGACTCACTGACAAAAAATAGATCTGGATTGTGTCTTCTGTGCTACCTGCTATTGTTAATTCAAGATGGCTTAGCAAAGCCCATCAAAGTTATATACCGCCCCATAGCGCTTAGTGCATTCTCTGAGTGGTTCACAAGTTAATTAAGATTTTGCCCCCAACATGCTGGGCACTCAGTTTACTGACCTCAGCCTTGATCCCTGGTCAAGATTGAACTCGCAACCTTTTTGGTTGCAGTACAGCAGTTTAACCACTGCACCATCAGGGCTCCTTAGAATTGTGAATAAGGCATATTGAACAAGATTCTACTAATTTTATAACAGCTTTGCCATTTTTGTTCTGTTTGTAGCCACACTATGGCTGTTGAAATCTCCAGCTAGAAAGTGAATGTTTGAGTTTTCCCTGTTAGATGGATTCTTAAAGCAGAATGATGGATTAGGTCAGGAGTTCTCAACCTTTTAAAACCAGGGGCCAGGTCACACTCCCTCAGACAGTTTCGGGGCCCAGACGGCCATTCTGCCCTTCCTCCAAAACATGGCACTTCCAGGTGTGGTGGAGGCAGTGGGCCCCCCACATGAACTAGTGCTGTGGGCCACATCTGGCCCATGAGCCGCAGGTGGAGAACCCCTGGATTAGGTGGTTATAAATAAATGTTCTATATACAGCCAATTAAACCATCAAGATTTTTATATTGTCATCAAATGGCAGATGTTGAGCAAATGCCCTTTTTATTCAGGGTGTTATCTAATGTATTTGAACCAGTGAATAGTCTCATCAGAGGCAATTTACCTGGAACAATAGCAGCAGTGGCGTCGGCAGCTCCTTGTGTCTGAGTATACATCCCCCCCCCCCCCGAAAAATATCATTGGCGTGAATTTGTTTAAGGTGGATCCCAGCTTGCCATGAAGTGACTCACACACAATGATCATGAAGCCATCTCCTGTGGCTTGAAATGAGACATGCAGGATTTAACACTGGGACTGCCAAGGACTGCCGCAGCCTTGAGGATATTAACAAAGTGCACCTTCACAGCCGATCTACCTGGCATGACCTCTTCCACCTCCATGACTGTTGGGAATCAGAATAATGAAGTGCTTCCTCCTCTGCTCATTTTGTGGTTGGGACCAATATGGTGGTTTTCAGTGTTATTTCCTCCACCGACGGGGACCATCATCCCATATAAAGGGACTCATCATGTAGCTGTTGGCCCCTTTAGGGAGTCAGCTTGTTTACTGCCGCCCAACACTCGGTGTTGGGTTGCTGGCTGTACGGTCTACTCTATTATCATAGGAGGATGTCTGGCCAGCCAGACTTTTTTATAGCAGATGGAGGAAGCTCTTTATTATTCTTTTATGAGCAGAGGAGGAAGCACTTCATTATTCTGATTCCCAACAGTCATGGAGGTGGAAGAGGTCATGCCAGGTAGATCGGCTGTGAAGGTGCACTTTATTCTTATACAGAATAAGCTCCTTTGATGAAAAAATATCAGGGATATTTAGAACTTGGGGGTTACAGAATTGCCCTACGGCAGGATGGCAAACTTTGGCACTTCAGATGTCTTGCAATACAACTCCGAGAATCCCCAGACTGTATTACCAATGATAAAGGACTGAGGATTACAGCCAAAACATCTGGAGTGCAAATGGTTCACCACCCCTGCTGTAGGGCCACAGTTTTCACCATTGCTATAGTTCTATGGAGTGTTAAACTAGGAGTTGGGAGACTGGGTTTAAATCCTCATTCAACCATTACATTAAATAGGTAACACTGAATAGTCATACTCTCTAAGTGAACTACTTTGGGGCCTTTCAAATACCACATGGCTTAAAATAGGCCACTTTTTGACCCCCCCCTCCCCCTGTGACTTTCCGTGACCTTTGACTGACACCCTCCCCCCTAAATTACATGGTTTCTCTGTTTTCCCTGATTTGAAGAGAAACGGCAGAAGCATGGCTGACCCGGAGCCTGAGGACGCCTGCTTTTCCGCCCCCAGACTCCCACCTGGCTGGGTTTAAAAAAAAAATGTTTTGGAGTCACATGGTTTCACACTGAACCCCCTTCCCCCTCATGACTTTCCGTGAGTTTTGGTCGACCCCCTCCCCCCTAAAATGGTCACATGGTATTTGAAAGACCCTTTACAGAGTTCTTGTGAAGATAAAGTAGGGAAGAAGAGAGACACGTATACCACCTTGAACTCCTTGAACAAAAGGTAGAACAACAGTCCACAGTACAATAGGCCTTTCTATACCAAGTGCAAGTGAAAAATACTGTACACCTTTATTTAACTCTGGAAGTTGCGTAATGAAGCATTTTCCTGCATGGTACTTGAATGTGCCATGAAAAAGGACAATTGCCTGAAACACATTGAGCAATTTTTTCCACACCTTGGAGTTTCTTCTCCTGCCCTCCATCCCATCATATATTGCTGTGTCGTGGTTTATTAATACTGAAGCACCCTTTCATGATCCTGGAAACCTGCAAATTGCAGGGAGGCTGGAAGTGGGATTGGGCTTTCCTTCATGTGGCTGTGCTGTCCAACCTGCATCAGGAGGGAAATATAAATGCTCTGAGTAGAAGAATAGCACACTAGTATCAGTTTAACTGTTACAAGCTGTTTCTTCTTTTACACACTAAATCATCGTATATCACTGCTCCATTTTATCCACATGAATGGAAACTATTCACACCACTTTAGCATCTGATGATAGGCCACTAAGTCCTATTTAAATCATACTTCATTTCCTGCATATAATGAAAATTGCACAGTGAAGTTAATCATTCTCAGTTTTCTTCTTTCGTGTCCAGATCACTGCCAAAATGAAGCCACCTTCTTGGCTTGGGTTTTGGCCAAACTTAAGTTTGTATCAGGTCTCCCATGAGAAAGCTATTTCTTTTATGTTGCCTTTGTGGGAGATTATTGCAAAGGGGTGACATGGGCTTGACAAAGGATTACAAAAAAGACGAAGGAGACCATAAATAAGGGTGTGGAAAATACCAAATTTTGGATTTCTTAGCAATAAAATATTTGGAAGCCAGAGTAAGAAATGAACGCAACAAGAGTAGTCACTGAAATGTTAAACATCATTTTTCTGGTGGATTGAAAAGAAAGGTTTTCAGGGTGTAAAGACTCCTTCTCAAACCTAGGAATGTTGCTGGTAAGGTTTGTGATCAATTTAAAGTCATGCTCTGCCCTCTTGTGGAAAATGTGACTCTTTACAGCCAGAGAAACAACAGATGCTTTTATTCACCAAACAAGTTCTGAAATCCTAACAGTTCAGTCAAAACAATATAATTCAAGGAGCCACGATAGAGGACTCTTGGAGAAAGTTCTAGTTTCTTGTATAAATACTTAGCTGCCAAGGGAGCCCAAACATTTTGAAAGAGGCAGGGAGAAAGAAACATGCTGGTTAAAGAAAAGCAGGGTTGAATCAGTTGTGGAAGGCAAAAAGGGGTTTTTCAGATGTGATATATTTTGTGAGGGTATTCTTGAAGCTAGAGAAAGGAGCACTAGGAAATAGTTTCAGGTGCAGTGTAGAGGATAGCGTGATGGAAAAATTTCATAAAACTTGAAAACCCTGCTAGATTTGCTGTAAGTTATGTGGGACTTGAACACCCCCTCCCCCCCCAAAAAAAAGTACTAATAGCCATTGTTTTTTCAGAAAAGCAGCAAAGGAAAAATAGCAACTTAAATGATTGTTAAATTCTGTCTTGAAATGAAGTACATACTTGGGCTTTGTAAGCCACTTACTCTTAATGCATGTTTCTTGGAGCTGTGTTTCGCCTTTATGTGCTAATATTATATTCAGAGCTTGGAATTAATATGATTTAAAGTGTTGATGTTGCAAAACTTACTTTTTCATTAAGGCGAAAGAAAACATCTAAAATATGTCATTTTGAAAGTAACTAAGGATGTTTACAATACTGTATTCCCTTCATGTACATCAGCTGCTTTGTTCTCCAGTTAACGCAAAACTTTAACATTTCTGCAAGCAACTGAACAGATTAATCCCTATTCTGATTGTATTTATAAACACTGAACAGAATAAAATTAAACTTTCCCATAATGCAGGGATATAAAAAAAGTTTCTCCCAGAATGCATCACAAATTGGCTATTTTTTTGTTGGTGCTGGTGAAAACTGAAGTCCAACATCTGGAGACTCCATGTTCTTCATTGTTGCTGTAATATGTGGAGATTTGCACTGCAAACAACAGCTGAGTTTGTGATGTCTCTTAGTTTGAGATATAGATAGATCTACATCTAGAACAGCGGTTCCCAACCTTTTTGGCCATGCCCCACCTAAGCATCTCTAAAATCCTGACACCCCCTCCTCCCCGGATGATATATTATTCTTATTATTCAAAAAGTGAACTCCTGTTAACGTGGAGGAATCCTAAAAGGCCATCTAACTCATTTTTTAATTTCCCCCTTAAAAATCAAATTTCCCCCCTGTGGGAACCACAGATCTAGAACTATCTATCTGTAACGTGTTTTGTGGTTGTGTGTAAGGTTTGACAATGGCAGTTGATACAAATACAGATGACCAACTCTTACAGGGTCAAGCAGAAAATATATGCTTTTTCATCTATAGTAGCTGCTGGCAAGTGTTGACTACAAATCAAGACATTTTGGAGTAAACATCTAAATCTGAGGAATGTAGCCTATTGTGAAGAGTATCCTCTCATCTTGTATAAATATATTTATTTATTGTCTGAAATCCTCTTGGTTTCTGACTCCCACTCTCTGCTCCTCAATCCTCTAGGGAAGACTTTGGAAGCTTCAACAGAGGGAAGAATCTTCCATGTCTAGTCACTGCTTGTAGGGCTGGCAGCAACAATTTGCAGAAATTGATCCCTTCCACCCCAGACTTATCAAAAACAAAAATGATGTCTAGGGAGGCATGGAACTTGGCAGAAGAAGTAGGGAGGAAATTGGAAAGTTTTATTTAATGATAAAAGTCTGTGGCTTTCTGAAATACAGATTTCAGCCCTTGAATCTAGATGTATGGCAGTGTTTGGCTACATATTTTAATTTCAGATGTGATATCTTGTATAAAGGTTTTTTTTAAAACTTAGTATGATTTTCTCCATAGAAATTGAATTAGAACTGTTCTTCCTGTTTAAAGGTTATGATTCTGGGTGAGGATTTTAATTCAGAACAGCAAATTGGATGACATTTTCTTTTGTTTTCTTCTTCAGTGCACCACAGAATACAGGTGAACAAAGAAGACATGCGATGTGACTTTGAAGACAACTTAAATGTTATGGTAAAATACAGTCACAGGCAGTGGTGGGTTGTCAACATTTTTACTACCCCACCATGACGTCATCACAGTGTGGGCGGGGCTAACGTCATGACATCATGGGTGGGGGCAAAGAAAAATAAAATAAAAAATAAAATAAAAATAAGCACTCACACACACACCTCAACCCATCCACCCACCCATCCACAACACAAACCCATAAATAAATTAAATAAATAAATTAGATAAATAAATAAATAAATGTTACATTAAAATACACCCACCTACCCAAACACCCACCCACCCCAAACACAAACTGTCACCTGTTAGTATAAGTGCCTGGGCAGCACCATGTTGCAAGATGGATATGGTCATCGTACCAGTTCTCTAGGATAATATGCCTTAATGTAAATGTAAAACAACTGTACCTCCTTAAGGGTTCTCCAATTGGAACAGCACAGGTGTAGCTTACTGATGAAGTAACTCCAAGACTTTGCTTAAAAACTCCAAGCCAGGCTGCCAGGCCTGCCAGCCACCCGGCCTTTTTAGGAACTGTGGTAGTACATCAATATAGGTAAAGGTATTAAATACACATTAAAACACACACAGACACACCACATCCAAAGGTGAGTCACTTACCCTGGGAAGCAGACTATAGGGAGCTTCAGGCTAGCAGCTTCTCTTCCTCCTCCCTGCTTGGGAGGACAGCAAGGAGACCGTTAATAGGTGCCAAGAACTGTAGGCGTGCATGCACACCAAGTGCTTGGCGCACATCCACAGTGAAAAGGTAAGCCCCAAAGGTGGTTTCCCCCAAAAGCTGCTAACGGTTCTCTGGGACACTAGAAAAAGTTACTACCAATTCTGGCGAACTGGTGCGAACCTGTTGCAACCCATCACTGGTCACAGGGTTGTTATGGGGAGCAGTGGAACAGCTCTTGTAGTGCATGTCTGAGTAGATTGTAAGTTTCTGATTCTCATCTTGCAAACCCTACATGGCTTCAGACTCTAGGTACTTGAAATTACTGCTTGTTCCCAAAATGATGTTTCTGTGTACTTTGGCCATCTGTGGAAACTCAAGTCTAGTGGCCTTTGCTGTTTTAGACAACCTGGGTAGGGAGCTGAACAGCCTAGATATTGTAATATCTATTTATAAAACCTTTCTAAACCTAATTGTTTGAAAGCTGTTGTGGTTATGCCGTAATACACAGTACTGAAAACCTGTTGCTTATGACATTAAGTCAGAACTAGATAAGGGAATCAGTGGAATTTATGGAGGGGTTGAGCCACCAAATCTTGACTATTCAATGAACCTACCATATTTGTGATTTACTACCCTAAGCAACTCTAGGGTTTAGTGCTCATCTCTGTTTCATAGCCGAAGAGCCAGCGCTTTCTATTTCTGCAGACATTTCCATGGTCATGTGGCAGTCATGACTAGACACCGGATGACTAGACACCGGAGTACACGGAACACTGTTTACCTCCCCACCAAAGTGGTCCCTATTTATCTAATTGTAATTTCTTCCTTTCGAACTGTTAGGTTGGCAGGAGATGGGACAAAGACAGGAGCTCATTCTGTCCTGCAGTATTCGGTATCAAACTGCTGACCTGCCGCCTTCCAGTCAGTGTCTTAGCACATGTGTGATTCCATTAAACCAAGGATGGCTGACATTGGTGCTCCTGATGCTCTTGGACTTCAAGAAGCCCTGATCAGCAGCTGTGCTGTCTTGGGCTTCAGGTAATTGAAGTCCAAGAACACCTGGAGCCCAAAGGTTGGCCATCTCTGCATGAAACCATAGGGCAGATAAAGACTGAAAAAGTTGCTGTCAGCCTACAGATCCCAGAATCCTGGAACTAGCACGAGAGAGTTCTGTGAGCTGCATTCAAAAAAATAAATAAAAATAAAATAAAAATAACATTTCCAAGCTTTGAGCCATTGTTCCTTGAGACAGGTAAGAAGACAGGTCTTGTAAAGACGAGAATTGTGGCAGCAGGAGATGTTGGTGACAGAGTGTGAGTGATACGAGAAGTACATGCATCATAGCTAATCTGGTGGACAAGTGGCAGGTATCACTTGTCCACCAGTGGCAGCCTAGCAATGCTTATTCAACCAAGGCAGTGACAGGCTGACATTAAACAGTCCATACATCAGGGATATCTTTCTGATATTTGGGGGGGAAAATCACCTGTCTGGTGTCTATGCTGTTGCACATTCCCTTGGGTGATGGTTGGATGGCTTGGAAGTGGCTAATTATTAGATACTTTAAGTGGATGAGAAGCTTGATCTCTGTAATTGGCTGATGGTATCATGCGGGTGTTTTGTGTCTCAGTGACTCCCCAGGGAGATCTGTCTGGCAGCTGAGCAGAAAGCACAGAGGGTTTTTTTTAAACTCATTTGTAGCACGGTTCCACAATGAGCACAGAAGACAGGCGGAATACTTGTTCAAGCAGATGCTTGACTGAAATTTGGCACTTTGTAGAAGATGGATAATAATAATAAAAAAATGATATGTGCATTCTCAACTAAATTTAAAGCTGAGAGGGATTAGCAGGGCTTTGGTAACAGCAGTATTGCTATTTTGGATGTGGCTGAGTGAGCAGCTGTTGTGCAAATTTGTGAGCAAATTTCTAAAAAGCTATTGAGTACCTATATACAGTACTGATCTTGTATGTACATTTACTACCACCATATCTTATGGCACAGTTCATTACAAATCATGATCGAGGGCCCTGGTGGCTAACCTTGGCACTCCAGCTGTTCTTCAACTTCAATTACCGGAAGCCCAAGTCAGCACTCTTGCTGATCAGGGCTTCTGGGAATTGGAAGTTCCAACTGGAGTGTCAAGGTTAGCCATCACTGATCTAGGGTTTGTTCAGTAGTTCAGTTTTGAAAATATTTGGAATTTAGCAGATTTTATTTCATTGGTTTGGCAATCATAACCTAAAGCAGTGATGGCGAACCTTGGCACTACAGATGTTCTTGAACTTCAGTTCTCAGAAGCCCTGATCAGCAGGAGTTCTGACTTGGGCTTCTGGTCATTGAAGTCCAATAACACCTGGATTGCCAAGGCTGGCCATCACTGACCTAAAGTAAGTGCATATAAGTTTCACTTAGAGCAAAGTAACTTAGCTGCTTATGACCATGGGGCAGTAAACTGCTAACAAATGTGAATTGAATATAATTGCATAGAGCAAGTTATACATGCTTGATGCTAATGATAAGGCAAAGGTCTCTCTTGCCTTGCTCGAAAGCCAGGTGTGTCTGACTCTAGATTTACAGCCAAATAGCCAGCACTGTTTGCATGTGCAGGCATTTCTGTGGTCACGTGGCAGGCATGACTAGACGTCAGAGCACATAGAACACTAATCTTTCTGGCTCAGCAGTACCTATTTTTCTGCTTGCAACTTCTTGCTTTCAAACTGCTAGGTTGGCAGGAGCTGGGACAGATGACGGGAGCTCACTCTGTCATGCATCATTCAGATCTCGAACTGCAGACCTGCTTAACATCCAGTCATCAAGCTCAGCGTCTTTAACTATTAAGCCACCATGGCCCTTGTGCCTGGTGATACTTATGTATAAACATTTCTGTGTCTGGATGGTAAAACTACATGGTGTTTTTCTTGGTTTTGCATGTGTAATAGATAAATTAACTGCAAATAAAAATAAAATACCTTTTTTTAAAAAAAGGTGAAATGCCAGAATTGTATTACATGAGTAGGCTATTTTAAAGTGCCTTCATAACTGAATGAATTAAAATAGAAAATGATGTACTCAAGTGGGGCCTACAACAACATTTTAACTTTCATGTGAAGTACTATTCTAGTTCATTGCACCTCTTGTTGATCCATGCCCACTTCCATTATCCATCATTTCAGACTCTCTCTCTCTCCCCCTCTCCCCCCCATACACTTGACTTTACATTTCCTGCCTTTAGCCATTATTCCTTAGTCCACTGAGTATGCTCCGTCCTTACTGTGCTCTGGGGTGGGGCCAGTTCTGAGCTGCTCCAGATAACCACATCCCTTATCCCCATGAAGTCTTTATGTGGTGTTTACCCAGCATTTGTGTGGGCATTTCCCCTTTCTAAAAGCCTGAGATGCCTGTCCTAAAGCTTCGTTAATGGCAATAAGAGGGTTTTTCTTTGCCAAAGTATGCTGGCATTTTGGGTGCCACCATTTTATTTTTGACCCTGCTCATATCAGGAATGCTTCCTCTGACATCTTTGAAATTAAAGTTCAATCTATAGGCTATAAGAAAATTCTTAACTTTGATTAAGGAGGTCCCTGCCTTTTAGGATCAACCGGATGCTTTTTTTTTTTTTTTTTACCAATTTTGGGCTCCCTGACACCCCTGCCGGGTCCAGGAAGGTTGGGAAGACCCGATCCAAGCTGTTTCTGGGCTTCCCAGATGTCCTCAGCAAGTGCAGCAATCCAAAACGTCAGGATTCAAATCCCGACGTTCTGGCTTGCTGCACCCTCCAGGGAAACAGGGCTTTTTTTAACGTTGTGCGATCAATGTATCGCACAACGTTAAAAACCGGATAACGACGAGACTTGTGGAACCAAGTCTCATCGTTATCTGAAGTACTAGTGTATGGCACTTGAAAAAGAGGAGGAGGTGGAGCAGAAACAGAAGAAGAGGAGTAGCAGAAGAATCCTGTATTGATTTGGGAACTAACCTCACAAGATTCAGTCACGGTATTGCTAATATGAATGGCTGGCCTTGCAATATTAAGAATGATCGGTAGAGGGAGCATAATGCCTGTGAATTGACAGTAGAGTAGCCTTCCTTATCCCAAGAACCATACTGTACCTGTATTTAGGACCAGCAGGATGTGGAAAATTGAGATAGAGATGCTTTCCCTGCTTTTTAAAAGAGAAGGAAGCGTGAAAATATTTTAACCAGATACATGAAGCCATACCTTTGTACTTTTCACACCCCTTCCCTCCTGAGCTCTTTAGGCTCCAAACAACAGTTTTTCAGAGAGCTGTCATACAGCTGTCATAGGCAATATGAGTCATGTTATCTTGTGTTGCCTGTACCACATTCTCTTTCATTATCATCTATTTTAGAAGATCTTCAAACTCCATTTCTTCTCACAAAATGGTTCCACAAAATTGCCTTAGCAGTTGCTGTCACAGGAATGTAGAAGTTTTGGTGAAACTATTTGCCCATTGTCTAGTGTTCCTATATCTGCACAATCACTCACTGAGCCATTTTAAAAAAATAAGGAAGGGGGAATGTGTTACCTTTCCATTTGAGAACATATTTTATTTCTTAATATTTTTCTCTGCTGCCATTCCAGAATGTGTGAAATAAACAAGAGCAGATGTTGTTTAAAAGGTGATGTAGTAAAACCAAGCAGATACTGACTTGCATAGGACATGGCAAAATAGTCTGCAAAAGTGGATTAGAAGGATGGAGTAAACAGGCTTCCCAGACCAAGACACCTCTCTCTATTCAATTTATTTTTTATGATGTTGATTGCTGCCTTTTCTGCCCCAGTGCAAGCTGGGAGCTAGCTTTCTGGGCAAGGAGCAAGACCCATCTCAGCTTCAGAGGCTCCCAGCTCAGGTACATTTAGGTGTCTGTCCCTCAGGTAGAAATCTCAGACCAACAAGCAAGCAAAAAATCCTTTCATTTAAAAAGATTGAAGTCAAGGATGTCATGAACAGTCACAAAACGACTCATTCATTCCTAGTGATTGTTTTGACTCTTACCATGTCAAAACTACTTGACAAGGCTTTCTTTGGCACAGGTAAAATTGCTCATCTTCCTACAATTTTTCACTTTGTTATTTTCTTATCTTCTGTTTTATCTTCTTTGTGTGTGTGTGTGTGTGTGTGTGTGTGTGTGTGCGTGCGCGCGCGCGCACGCGCAGAAAATTGCTATATTTTGCCCAGCTCAACGCTGCTTCTGGGAAACTTTTCACAGAAAAAGATGCCATTCTGTTAAATTTAAATGGGAAAAATCTTGCTGTGTGGAGAAAAGAGGGATATTCTATCCTCAGTTTGAACTGCAATTCTAGTTGAAGCTCTGTCCTCTCAAAGCAGGAAATAGAGACCACAGAACAACCCATCTCAGCCTCAAATACTTTCAGTTGAGGCCTTTATCACAGGCGAGGTACATTTAGGTGTCTGTCAGTCAGGTAGAATTCTCACGATTTTTTTTTAAATTTGGATTTCTATACCGCCCTACTTGGTGCAACCAACTCAGGGCGGTGTACAAAACAAGTAGAATACAATCATCAATACAATACAATAATAGGGCAACAATACTGTGATAGAACACCACACAGCAAAACAGCAATAATGTGGCAATACAATTAAGCAATAATATAACAGTACAGTCCAACAATACAATACAATGTAGAGATGTATCTAACAATATAATATAGCATACAATATAATGTCAAGAAATTCCCATCCCTCAATACAAAATAACAATATGGTCAGATATTATAATTACAACATCCTCTCAACTGACCGCAGTCTTCTCCTCCGGGCGAGATGAGGGCGGGAACGTCTTCTCACTGCCACAGCTGCAGCTGTAGAGGGATTGTGGGATTTGTAGTCCAAATTTCATATCCCAATATACTAATGCTGTCAAAACCTGTTTTCCATTTCCAACCATCACTATCAATAGGCCATACAGGTTAGTAGGTTTTTGTGATAGTGTTTTGTGGCAGTTAAGAAAAAATAATAATACTGCATCCTTGTGCACATGTGAATTATGATGGAAGTTGATCTGTAGTCTGTGCTTTGGAAAGGGAAGGGGTCCAACCATAGCTTTTTGGTTTACATTACATGCCCCCCTTCCAGGTTCTTAATTAGTACTATTCAGGCACTGCAATGTGTTCAGGGACTGCATGACAGAATGAGCACCCATCTTTGTCCCAGCTTCTGCCAACCTAGCAGTTCAAAAGCAAGAAATTGCAAGTAGATAAATAGGGACTACTTCAATGGGAAGGTAAACAGTGTTCCATGCACTCTGGTGTCTAGGCATGCCTGCCACATGTCCATGAAAATGTCTGCAAACACAGGCTATAAATAGAGATGAGTATTGAACCCTAGAGTAGGATATGACTGGCTTTCAGGCACAGTGAAATAAAATAAATAAATAAACAAATAAGCCAAAGAACGACATGAAATACAGTATAGACTACTCCAGCTTGCTATGCAAGTGAAGATTCCTGGGAAGAAAGGTCCTGGATGTAGATAGACTTTGTGACTGAAGAACCAGAGAGACTGGTGTGGAGTTAAGAACAGGAAGACAATTGCCATGATGATAGCCAATGTCTGGAATGGATACGGCACATGAAGAAGTGCCTTTTGCCTGACCGAGTGTGTAAAATATTAGTTGTCACAAAGTTTCCATTGTCTAGGGTATGCCCATTGTGATTAAAAAATACCACAATCTGTGGGGAGGCTCTGTGTACCCCTCCAAAATAATAAGATACTAATTAGGAAGGAGGAAGACAACCTGGCCTGGTTGGATGTCAGGTTATATATAAAGTCAGTTGCATCCATTTTCTCTTTGGCTGGATTTCTCTCTTATGTGAGACGTTATATACAAGGGGAATGAGTGGTGTAGGATTGCCGGAGTGCAAATGGATTCACCTCTTTCTCCACAGGAATGATCTGTCGATCCAAAGCCTCTGTTGTGATTCTTAGACATCTTTGAATTTTTGGATGGCCGCGCCTCACTTGCCATGCCGACGAAGTATCATCAAAAAGGAACTGAAGTATTCAGAAACCCTCTGAATAATGTAAAAAGTGTATTCAATCACTGACATGTCTGTGCAGAGCAGCTAATGAGATAAACCTTAAGGGCCCTTCTTGAGCACTTTGGAGAATTTTAAGCACAAACACGACCAATATGCATACATTAGTTTCTCTGAATAATTAATAGGCAGAGAGTAACTATATGAGTAAGGTAAGCTGCTTAATTGTTCAGTGTTGAGATGCATATTTATTGCTTAATGAATAAATAACACTTTTGCTTCACAGATCTTGCTGGCGGTTAATGTGCCGTGAAAAGTATTATAAACAAATATCAATTAATAATTGCGTAACATGTGGCATTTCCATCTAATCGTTTTTTTCATGGCCGTTCAGGGACACACACATAGGACTAGTTTTGACTGGAGTGGGATGTATCCTATTAATGTACTTTTGAGACTGTAACCCAAGAAAAGTGAAGAAGGCTAAAGTAATGGAAGATAAGGATGCTTTTGCGCATCGGGGGGGGGGGGGGGAAATGCCACATCAAAGGGGGTTTAGAGGTTTCTGAACTGGCTCTGTGCAACCCTTATATTTCCCTATTCTCTAAAGTTAATATCCTTCTTCTTGTGCTGTATCTGATTCCAAATATTGGCTATCATCGTGGCAATCAGCCATGAAGATTGTCCTGAGAATATAATGCAGTGGCCTTTCATCTGCCTGCCACATCACAGTGTGACCCCCGTACCACTGATCCAGTTCCATGAGTCACTTTCTGGTCATGAGCCCTTTTGGCACACAAAGTCCACATTGGCCCCAGGCCAGTGTTTATGATGCTGCTCCTCAGCTGGGATTTAATCCATTTAGGGACCATCACCCTTCTCTGTGGACTTTGCCATCCAAGGCTATTAGACCTCAGGGTTGTCAGGTTAGTTAACCACTGCCTGACACTCGGCATTGAGTTGCTAGCAATATGGTCTACTCTATTACCATAGCAAGATAACCTGGCCAGACATGAAAACTATTACACAGTGGCTAAAATCATGCTGCTAAGCATGTTATTTGGATGTTTGGATCTTAATCATGTAAACCTCCCAGAGTGGGAACACCTTCCAGATGAGCGATATAGAAGTCCATTAAATTAAAAAATAATGAACCATATTGTAACTTTCAGCCATATCAGAAAACAAAACAAAACAAAATAAATAAAATAAAAAACACAGTAGCACTTTAAAGACTAAGTGCTATATTTTTATTGTTAGCTTTCGTGGATCAAGTCCACTTCATCAGACAAAGAGTGAAACTTACAGGCATGTTCTTTATATACCAAATTCAGGGGCTCAAAGGGAGAAGGGGTGTGGTCAAGCAAGATGACACACAAGGGAGCACAAGAATGCAGTTTCACACAGCTATTAGCAACAATAGATTATTCAGATAAACTTTAAATGACTCCCTTTCAATCTCAAGGTTGCTGAGAAAGCCCATTATGGTCTCTGATCAACTTGTCACCTGCATGTCTGGGGGGAAAAAACCAAACACCTGTACCAGGTTTCTTTCTGTTTTACTAAAGAGAATTGGCAGGAAAGTTGTAATATAAAATCATATAGCAATCTGTGTATCAAATTTGATAATGTCCCAGAAACCCTTCACTAATATTTAGCCCTCTGTGATGGGTATTTAACAGATGGATGTATTTGATTTCTGCTGTCTCCCTTTCAATCCTAGTTTTGTAATTTCTCTGTTCTAGAATTGCAACTTTGAGGTCTTGGATAGAGTGTCCAGTTAGATTGAAGTGGTTTGAGACAGGTTTCTCTGTGTTGCCATTCTGGATATCTGATTTGTGTCCATTAATTCTTTTGCATAAAGATTGTCCTGTTTCTCCTACATAAAGCACGGATGGATATTTTTGGCAAGAGATGGCATAAATCACATTAGCAGAAGCACATGTAAAACTGCCTTTAATGTTATGTGTGGTACCATTGAGTCCAGTAATACTGTTTCCAGAGCGAATGTGGGGGCATAGTTGACATCTGGATTTGCAGCAGGGTCTAGTTCCCATATCTGCTCCACTTCTGTGTTATCTGTTGTGTGTCAATAGTTGTTTGAGATTGGGGGGTTGTCTATAAGCAAGTATGGATCTGTCACCAAGGGCTTTGGAAAGTGAAGCACTCTTGTCCAAAATGGGTTGGAGATCCCTCATTATGCGTGTGTGGGGTTTAAGTTGAGGGCTGAAGGTGACAACCAGTGGTGTGCAATTGCTTTCCCTTCTGGGCCTGTCTTGTAGTAGATCACTCCTGGGTATTCATCTAGCTTGGTTGATTTGTTCTTTAACCATATTGGATGGGTATTGTAGTTTGAGAAATGCATTTTGTAAGTCTGTGAGCTTGGCATCTCTATTGTTTGGGTCTGAGCAGGTGCGATTGTACCTGAGGGCTTGGCTGAAGTCAATGGATTTTGTTGTGTGTTCTGGATGGAAGCTGGAGGCATGCAGGTAGGTACATCTGTGGGTTTGCGATATAGTGTGGTACTAAGATGTCCATTTTGTAATTTCACAGTGGTGTCCAGGAAATTTACTTGTTGTGTAGACTGGTACAAACTGAGTTTGATATTTGGGTGAAAATTATTGAAGTCTTGGTGGAATTTCTTCAGGGTTTCTTTTCCATGCGTCCAGATCAAGAAAATGTCATCAGTGTATCTCAAATAGACAAGTCCTGGTAAACAAAATTTCCTCACTGATTTTTGGGGTGCGTACCATGCATGTGTCAAGCTAGCAAGCACACCTCCTGCCAAGAATCATAGCAGTTCTACTTCTTTCATGTGACACCTTACCACTCTGAAATACTCACCCAGTCATGTTCAGGTGTAGTATAGTCATTTTCATGTCCACATTAAGAGGGGAATATCTAGCCCCATAAACCTCAATTCTATCTTCTTTCCAATGTCTGGACAGTTTGAAGAAGGGATGCTCTTGCTTGCATGTAGGCTGTACACATGAATGAAACCCAAAAGGTCTGGAGGTTTTGGCTGTGAGTTGGGCCTACATGAAAGTAGGAATCTCTCTTCTTCAGTCTCTGATTTGATTTGATTTGATTTATTCCATTTATATGCCGCCCTACTTGGTGAAACCAACTCAGGGCGGCTCACAACATACAATCGAATACAATATAACAATTCAATACAATATCATAATATCATAAAATACAGTACAACAAAATAAATATAAACACAGTGTAATCCACAATACAATCCACAATATGGTCCACAATACAATCCACAATATAAAGCAGAGATACAATCCCAAAATACAGTCCAATATATAATAAAATAAATATACCAATATAATCTTTCTCTGGGGTTGCTGTGGGTTGTTAGAACTGAAATCACTGGAATAGAAGGGGCTGTAGCATCCCTCCCTTTCTTAACTGTTGAGCAGCCATTTTTGGTCAGAGCTGGGTGTGGCCCTGTTTGTCCCATGAAGCTCCTCCAGGTAGTCATGGTTTCCATCATCAGAATCCAGCCAGTCCAGTGAGCACAGAGACTTGACAACTGGCAGCATCAGAAAAGGAAGTGCTGGACAGGCTGTGCAAAAAGAAGAGGTCATGCCATAGGAGAGAGGAGACAGCTGGGAAATACTAATGAGTCCCCACTAGAGGATAACTCTTCAACGGAGGCAGCAGTGCTTGAGTTGCCATCATGAGCACAGAGATGGCAGTGGGCCAGAAAGCTGCAGGCATTCCTGGGGGAAGGCTTGGGCAACTGGGCCTAACACTTCCTCTAGTATTCTGGATTATGAAGCTCCTCCAGCAATCCAGTTTCTTTGTGAGCTGTAGTTGTGTATCCTGGATGGTTTATATGTTGATGTTAGTGTATCTGGAAATAGGGGGGGGGGGGGGAAGAATGTCTTGGGACAGTTTTTCATATGGTTTCCATATGCCATATCTGAGCCCTCAGGTGCTCTCTAATACAGTAATACCCCGGGTAACGCGAGTACCGTATAGCGTGAAAACCGCATAACGTGACAAGATTTTCGGAAAAATCTTGTATCGAATAACGCGATTTTCACGTTATTTGGAACAAGTGTATGTGTGTGGGGGGGAGTTGGATTGGGTAGAACATCTACCCAATCCAACCCCTCCCCCAGCGCCCACCCCCACGATGTTTGGAAAGGGTACGGGGATCCTTACCCTTTCAAAACTTCGCGTTACGAAAGGGTAAAGATCCTTACACTTTCGCAACTTCGAGCTTGCGCGCGCGCCTCGGCTGGGGTTAGGCGAGGATATGGGAAAGACCCCCGTATCCGCGCCTAACCCCCGCCGAGGCGCGCAAGCCTGCAAACCGCCCGAGGCTCCGAAAAGATAAGGATCTTTACCCTTTCGAAACTTCGGGAGAGGAGAGGCGCCTTTCCGTGGGGTCTCCCCGGCTTGGGAAAGAGGCAGCTTGGCCGAAAATCCCTCCCCCTGCACGGGGGTGAGGATTTCGACCAAACTGCCTCTTTCCCGGGCACGCTATAGCAACGAGGATCGCACGTCAAGGCAATTGCCTTGACTTGCGATGCCCGTTTCGCTCACCTAAACAAGTGTTGGCTTTTCCGAATTCCCCCCTCCCCCGTGCGCATCGACTCTAGGGAGGTTGGGAGACCTGATGCGCGCTAATTTTGAAGTTCCCCCACCCTCTTTGTGGCTGCAGCAAGCCAGAATGTCGGGATTCGAACTCTGACATTCTGGCTTGCTGCACTGGCTGAGGACGTCGGGGAAGCCCAGAAACAGCTTGGATTGGGTCTGCCCACCTCCCTGGACCCAGCGGGGGTGGGGGTCAGATACCCCAAAATTGGTAAAAAAAAGTCCGTATCCTGCCCTAACCCCGAACGACACGCGCGCGCACGCTCGAAGTTGCGAAAGTGTAAGGATCTTTACCCTTTCACAACTTCGGGCGGTTTGGAGGCTTGCGCCCCTCGGCGGCGGTTAGGGCAGGATATGGGGGTCTTTCCCGTACCTTGCCCTAACCCCAAACGACACGCGATCGCGTGCCTACCCGGGGGGGGGGGATTTTCGGAAAAGCCGAGCCTTGCCTCGGCGTGGTTTGTCCCTGACGTCAGGGCTTTTTTTTAGCATTGTTCGATCAATGTATCGAACAACGTGAAAAACCGGACAACATCATGACTTGTGGAACCATGTCATAACGTTGTCCGGGGTTCTATTGTAGTAATATAATAGTATGCCATCAGGTCAGTTCTGATTTATGGCCACCCTTCCAGGATTTTCTAGGCAGAGAATACACAGAAATGACTTATCATTATCTTCTTCTTGGGTTGCCAGGATTGTACAACTTGCCCATAGCTACATTGCCTGACACAATGGGAAATTGAATCCCCAAACTCTAGTTCCACAGCCAGATGCCTAAACCACTGAGCTATGTGGACACATGGCGCCCAGAGCAACCCTAGAGAACTCAAAACAGTGGTCTGTTTGGACATACTCAGAGTTTACAGAAGTTTCTGCAACAGAGTTTGTGAAGTTGATTTTCTTTTCTTTTTTAAATTTACTTGTTTTGGAACTTGCAAGGTGTTTATTGGTACTTTTTTGTTGTTCAGTTGTACAGTCAATTCTGACCCTTTGCGACCCTATGGACCATTGCCTGCAAGGCACCTCTGTCCTCCACCATCCTCCTCAACTCGCTCAGTTCTGTACCCATTGTCTCTACAATACCATCTAGCCATCTCATTTTTGGCCACCCCCTTCTTCTTTTGCCTTCCACCTTTCCTAGCATCAAGGATTTCTCAAGTGAATCCTCTCTTCTCATTTGATGTCCAAAGTACTTTAGCCTCATCTTTACTATTTGACCTTCTAAGGAGCAGTCAGGGTTGATTACTTTTAAGATAGACCTATTTGTTCTCCTCACTGTCCAGGGGACTCTCAAAACTCTCCTCCAATACTACATTTCAAAGGCATCTATTCTTCTGCCCTCAGCTTTCCTAATGGTCCAGTTCCCACAACCATACATTGCCACCAGAAATACCATTGCTTTGACTAGACAAATTTTTGTTTGCAATGTGATGTCTCTACTTTTCACTATGTTCCCCAGGTTTCTCATAGCTTGCCTCCCAAGAATCAGTTGCCTTTTTATTTCATGGCTGCACTCACCATCTGCAGTGATCTTGGATCCTAAAAAAGTAAAATCAGTCACTGCTTCTACTTCTTCCCCATCTATTTTCCAGGGTCTGATAGGGTCTGTTGCCATTATCTTGGTTTTCTTGATGTTGAGTCTCAAGCCAGCTTTTGCACTCTCTTCTTTCAACCTAAGCAAGAGCTTCTTCACTTTCTACCATTAGGTAGTATCATCTGCGTATCTCAAGTTGTTGATGTTTCTCCCAGCAATTTTGATCCCAACTTGTGATTCCTCCATCCCTGCATTGTACATTATGTGCTCTGTGTATAAGCTGAATAAGCAGAGTGACAAAATGCAGCCTTGTCTTACTCCTTTTCCTATTCCAAACCACTCCGTCATTCCGTATTCTGTCCTAACTGTTGCTTCTTAACTCATGTACAGATTTCTAATGAGGCATATAAGGTGTTCTGGTATTCCCATCTCTTTAATTACTTGCCACATTTTGTTGTGGTCCACACAGTCAAAGGTCTTGGTATAGTCAATGAAACAGAAGTAGACTTGCTTCGGATATGCCTTTGTTTTTTCCATGATCCATCTTATGTTGGCGATGTGGTCTCTAGTCCCCCTGCCTCTTCTGAACCCCGCCTGCAATTCTAGTAATTCTCTCTCCACATACTGTTGCAGTCTATCCTGTATTATCTTGAGCATCACCTTGCTAGCATGAGGGATGAGCGCAATTGTTCGATAATTTGAACATTCTTTGGCATTACCCTTTTTGGGGAGTGGAACGTATACAGATCTTTTCCAATCCTGTGGCCATTGTTGTGTTTTCCAAATCTGCTGGCATATAGAATGCAATAATTTGATTTCATCATCTTGTAGGGCTTTGAAAAGTTCAACCTGGATACCATCAACTCCACTGGCTTTGTTGTTTGCTGTGTTTTTTAGGGCCTTTCTGACTTCACTCTCTAGACTGTCTGGCTCATGTTCAATGTTCTCATCATTGTGATTATCAGGGGTGTTGAGGTCCTTTTTGTAGAATTCCTCTGTGTACTCTTTCCATCTTTTCTTAATCTTTTCTGCATCTGCTAACTCCTTGCCATCTTTGTCTTTTATCATGGTCATTTTTGCTTTAAATGTTCCCTTGAGTTCCCCAATTTTTTAAAAAGATCTCTAGTCCTACCCCTGATATTGTTTTCCTCTATTTCTTTGCACTGTTTGTTCAGGTAGGTTTCCTTATCTCTCCTTGCTTTTCTTTGAAATTCTGTATTCAAGTGACTGTATTTTTTCCTTTCTTCTTGGCATTTTGCATTCCTTTTGTCCTCTGCTATTTTAAGAGCCTCATCGGACAACCACTTCGCTTTCTTACGGTTCTTTTCTTTTGGTATGGTTTTCCTTGCCGCCTCCTGCATGATGTCCCACATCTCTGTCCATAATTCTTCTGGCACAGTTAAATCAGTGTTATCCCCAGGAGTGATGTATGGCTGTGAGAGCTGGACCATAAGGAAGGCGGAGCAGAGAAAAATAGATGCCTTTGAAATGTGGTGTTGGAGGAGACTCTTGAGAGTCCCTTGGACTGCAAAGAGATCAAATTAGTCAATTCTAAAGGAAATCAATCCTGACTGCTCCTTGGAAGAACAAATACTGAAACTGAAGCTCAAGAACTTTGGCCATTGAATGAGAAGAGAGGACTCACTGGAGAAGGCCCTGAAAGGGAAAGATGGAAGGAAAAAGGAGAAGGGGACGACAGAGGATGAGATGGCTAAATGGCATCACTGACATGGTGTAGATCTGGGCGGACTACGGAGGATGGCAGATGACAGAGGAGCTTGGAGTGTGGTGGTTCATGGGGTTGCAACTGAACAACTGTGCAACTGAACAACATTTGCTATACTGTATCTTTGATATTGCGACACATATCCCAGTCCACAAAGACTTGGCTTCTGGGACCAGACTGCAGAGGAATGGGACATTTACTGGTCCATCTATCTAGACTGAAGATGGTTCTCTAAGGCCTGTAGCTGAGTCTATCCCAGACTTGCTGTCTAAAATCTGTTGGATTGAATTTGGGAACTATGCTAAAGATTGAAATTGAGAACTTTTAATGCAAATCTCCCAATCTGATAACCATGTGTCCTGTGTCACACAGGAGAGTCCTCAACTTGAAAGACATTCAAAATCCCTTTATGTTTGGAATTATCTTATCTTTAAGGGGCTTTTAAGATGAAGACTGGAACAAAGATAAGACATGTAATAAGCCAGGGGTTCTCAACGTTTTTAGGTTGTGGGCCCCCTGGACAGCTGATCAGGCTGTAGGCATTGGTAGGCTCCAAAAAAAATTACTACCACACTGTGGGCGTGGTATGGTGGGTGTGGCCAAGGGAAAAGCCCTGTGTTGCACCCGAATTAGGACTAATTTATTTCAAAATTTGGATGGGTAGGGCCAGCCAGAATTTCTGCTACCAGTTCTGGCGAGCTGGTGCGAACCTGCTGATGCCCACCGCTGGCTGTAGGTTGCGAAAGTAGCAAGTTTCTTGAACTTATTCACAAAGGTTATAAGAGTCAAACTGCACATTGAACAAGTTTATAGTTTATAGGAACACATTCTTCCCTGTTACATTGAGCTATGGTGTAATTCTTAGATCTACATATAGATTAATTAGCATATGCAACTGTTGTGCCCTCTCTTTTTGGCAATGTAAAAGTGGGTACTGTAGCTGTTTACCAAGCTCAGACAATGAGGTGTGTCCTCTTCTCCCCGCTGTTTCTCTCCATTTCTCCTATGAAATATGAACTCCTATGATTTGTCAGCCTACAATTTAAGTCTTGTGTGTCATTAGAAGAACCTGGATTTAGGGGTCCTTTCATACAAGATGTTTTATTGTCCAAATTATTATGATTATTGTCCAGGTTTCTCCTGAAACATATAAGACTGCCCATCTAGTGATGGGAACTGCTGCTGTAACACCACCTTTCCTACCTATTCTTCCCATTATCTCTCATAGGAATATATTTCAGAGCTTGGAAACATTTCCTTTCTAGCCTTAAGACATTCAGAATCCCCTATCTAGCTTATAACTTCTTCACTCTCTGTCCTCCTCTTTTGACATACCTTAACCTTAATATGAACTGAATGGTTAAGATGCCAAACTTGATGACTGGAAGGTCGGCAGTTCAGCAGTTTGATACTCGAGTACTGCATGACAGAGTGAGCTTTCATCTCTGTTCCAGCTCCTAGAAATTACAAGTAGATAAATAGGTACCACTTAGGTGGGAAGGTAAACAGTGTTCCGTGCACTCCAATGTCTAGTCATGGCTGCCACATGGCCATGGAAATGTCTGCAAAAGGCAGACAGCGCTGGCTCTTTGACAGTGGTGGGCATCAGCAGGTTTGCCCCAGTTTGCCAGAACCAGTAGCAGAAATTCTGGCTGGCCCCGCCCATTCAAGTTTTGAAATAAAGTAGTCCTAATTCAGGTGCAACACAGGGCTTTCCCCCTGGCCACACCCACCATACCACGCCCACAGTGTGGTAGTAATTTTTTTGGGAGCCCACCACTACTCTTTGGCTATAAACTGAGATCAGCACTGAACCCTAAAGTCGGATATGACTGGCTTTCAACCAAGGGCAACCTTTACCTATGTGTTGCCTATCCCTGGGACACAGGTGTTTGCACTTCTTGCTGTGTTTGTATTAAAGTGCATTAGCTTTTCATTGGTCATTGCTTTATTGCCATGTGTGGGTGCCTTCTTGCTGCTCATTATTCAAAAAGCCCATAAACCTTAGTCCTGCACATGGCAAACGATCTGCGTTACATCTATATTTTTACATGCAATTTTGGAGCCCTATAAAACATGTCTAGGTGAAGGATAAATGAGAACGCAGCATCCCATTGGCCTTTAGAAGGCAGTTCATTAACATTCACTTTCTCAGGAAAAGCTTAAACTAAAGTAATGGGAAGAGCTGGCCTGAGTAGGAGAAGTTGAGGGAGTCCAAGGCATCATCCCTTGTGACCTTCAGAGGGCTTAGCTATAGGCCTTAGGAGGGGAAAGGTTATTTCTCAGTGCTTCAGAGAAGCCAGTCCTCAGCTGTTTCATTTCATGACATGACATTATACCAAGGCTTTGGCACAGGGCTTTCTTGAATGGCACACTCTGGTGCAAAAGGTTACGGAGGAGCTGAAATTATTTTCATAGGCTCAGCTGGCCTGTGTCAACGAAGCACACCATTGCCAGAAGTAAGCTGCAGCAGTAAAGCATCCTTCTAAAGGCTTGTAAATGGAGATCATGTTTATGACAGGATGAGAGCGTGGCCAGGATGGTGTGAACTCAACGACCAATCTGCCTTAAGTGGTATGTCAGATTACGTCCTGCCTGGTTAAGATATACTGTACCTCATTTCTGAAAACAAGACAGATGGCTAGTTCCAAGCCACTCTTCTGCCCTGACATAACATTCAGGCTGCACAAGAAGACTAAGGACATGAACAAAGTTAATGAGAACTATAGCATTCCTGCTAACCTCTATTGCCAGGATTAAACCCACATCCTACACTCTGAGCACATGCCAGGAACAAAAAACTCCACAAAACTGAACAGTTAACACCTGTGCTGGACTCCTTTTAAAAATGTTTTAAGAAACACTGTTGTCAAATTAGCATTGGACACCATTTAAGATTCCCTTAAGGCTCCCAATGCAGTGCAGATGAATCCATAAGAGATGCTTTAAGCACAACAAAAGCACAAGAACAATGAAACTTGGAAGACATGAAATTATTTCCCCATCATTACAAGAGATTGTCTGTAAGATACTGTAATGGTAAAGGTCACCCTTGGTCGAAAGCCAGTTGTATCCAACTCTAAGGTTAGGTGCTCATCTCTGTTTATAGCCAAAGAGCCAATTCTGTCTGCATTTGCAGACATTTCCACAGTCATGTGGCAGGCATGGCTAGACACGAGTGCACAGAATGCTGTTACCATTCCCATTGAAGTGGTACCTATTTATCTACTTGCAATTTCTTGCTTTCAAAGTGATAGGGATCGAGACGGGAGCTCACTCCATCATGCAGCACTTGGATCTCAAACTGCTGACCTGCCGACCTTCTGGTCATCAAGTACAATGTCTTAACCGCTAAGCCCTTCTATTGCCTGTAGGCCCCAGCTAGTGATCCACACAATAAAATGCTTTGGTATAGTCTACAAAGCACAGGATTATCCTTTTATGAAATTCTTTGATGATTTACATTATCCACCAGTTATTTGTAATGTGATCTCATGTGCCTCTTCCTTTTTGGAATCCAGCTTGGACACCAGGCATTTCTCACAAAAGCAGTAAAAGCTTTTTTAAAAGTCCTTGGGCATTACTTTGCTCTTCTTGTTAGGATTCTGACAGATTCAGTCTCTGTGGCTTGAAATAGTCTTCTTGATATCTCATGTCATTTTTCATTCCAGTGCTTTCAGAAAAACTTCCACTTCACTTTCTAGAATTGCAGGTTCTTCATCATAGGAGTCTGTCATCATTTTATTTCTTCTATATTGTTCTTTATTATACTGTTGCCATCTTCTCTTTATTTTCTTCTGGTCAGGTAGTGTGCTTCTCTGTTGGTCAGCCAGCATTCCTAATCTAGGTTTAAATTGCCTAATGGTACAGCCAACCTCTTCCTGCATTTACATGAAAACACAACAACCCCGATTCAGTTTATTTCTGCAGCTGTTTGTCCTCTCAGTGATTTTCCTTTGTGAGCATATCTAGTCTATTTTATACTGCCTTTTCTAACAGATGAAAATAGATGGTTCTGTCAGATATCTATGTAAACTGAGCTTACCTGCCTCCCCAACTTTTACTTCATTTAGTTGTTTATGGGTGTTTTTAATATATAAAACGTGATAAAGATACCTATTGGTATAAATACTGCTAATGCTGGCAGCAATTGAAGGTGAAATTGTCAAATGCATGTATCAAGCCATTTTACAAAGTAATCATTTATGAACATGGCTCTATTAATTTGTTTAGTCAGATGTAGGGAAGCGATAAAAGTGATTGACTAAAAACAATTAAAACAGTAAAAGTAAATTGTGTCCATTAAAACCTGCTGAGCCTGTCAGATGGAAATTGTGGGTTTAAATGTGAAAATTAAAGCTATTGATTTTATCCAGTAGGTTTGTGAATATCTGAGTTCTAATTTGTTTTACTTTTCTCTACTAAAAGCCCCTGAGATCAGAATGAAGGTGTGCCCCTAAATTAGCTTCAGCAGATGCTGCCTGTAAACCTTCTGAAAGTCATACATGATAAATAACATCCTCAAGATGGATTTTTTTTTTGACAGGGGAGACTTATATTTGTTATCGGTATCTCTGCTCTGCAGGACTGAATGCAAATGTTTACCAATAATGGTAATTTATTGTATTTTTTAGTGGGCTAAGGAAGAAGAAATTGCTATCAGAAGAATATGACAGCCAGAGATTTAGGGCTTTTAAAAAAGTTTATGTTCATAATTTTATTGTCGTTTTATTATTTTATGTGTTGCACTAAATCTTGCATTCACTGAACTATTATTTGCTAGTATTCAATTAAAACGGTCATATAGATGGGATTTTTGACAGTTATCTCATACAGTATCTGAGAAATATTGAGGATGATAAGAAGAGCATTAGAACTCCACTGGATGAGACATTGACCGGCCAGGTGACATTGAAAAGGTCTGAGGATAAGGCACCAATTGACCAGATACAGTAATACCCCGGGTAACGTGAGTACCGTATAGCGCAAAAACCGCATGACGTGTATCGAATAATGCGATTTTAACGTTATTCGGAACAAGCATATGCGCCCGCTCCCACGATGTTTGGAAAGGGTACGGGGATCTTTACCCTTTTGAAACTTTGGGCGAGCGGCGCGCGTCGGTGGGGGTTAGCGCAGGATACGGGGGGGACCTCCGTACCCTGCGCTAACCCCCACCAACGCACACGCGCCTGCAAGCCACCTGGTGTTCCCAAAGGATAAGGATCTTTACCCTTTTGGAACATCGGGAGATGAGAGGCACCTCTCCGCGGGGTCTCCCCGGCTTGGGAAAGAGGCGGCTTGGCCGAAATTCCCTCCCCCTGCGTGGGGGTGAGGATTTCAACCAAGCCCGGGGAGGGGGGAATTCGGAAAAGCTGACCCTTGCCCAGGTGCGCAAAACGGGGATCGCACATTAAGGTAAGGGATGAAAGTGGGGGGTGGCATCCCCCACTTTGATCCCTTGCCTTGACGTGCGATCCCCATTGCTATACCCATTTGGTAGAAGAGGCTCCCGCTGGCGCGTCTTTTTGCGCGCGTGTGAGCGCCTCTTCTCAGGTTTTTTTTAGTATTGATCAGACAACACGAAAAACCGGACAACGTCATGACTTGTGGAACCATGTCATAACGTTGTCCGGGGTACTAGTGTACTATGCTTGCATTTTGTGCATTCAAAAAATCCTTTCAAAAGTAAACCATGTGATTTAGTCATGAGGAGTAATGTTTTATCTGGTTCCAGTGTTATGAGGGATATTACACAGACAGGCCTCATGAATTTTGGAAAGTTTTCTAAGCAGAATGCCCAGAAAGAAAGAAAAATCTTCAGGAATCAATCAGCAAAGTGGAACAGAAAATATTGGCTTGTGAAGATTGTGCCTTCTTATCCCTCCCCCACCCTCACCCCCTGTGGTTAAGAAGCGATGCTAGGGTAAAATTATTTGCACTGGTAATGCTCAGGGTGATGTCCCAGTCCCATGGTCCCCAAAAGAAAGCATAGCAGATGTTTGCTTCACCAAAGAGAGAACTCGGTATAGGACAGTGATGGCAAAACTTGGCACTTCAGGTGTTCTGGAACTTCAATTCCCAGAAGCCTTGATCAGAAAGAGTGCTGACTTGGGCTCAGGGCTGTAGCCAGAGGGCCCCCAGGGAGAACCCTCCTAACAGCCTCACCTCCACCCCATGGTGCCAATGTTATATAGGTGAATGTGACATTGTTGCCCCTCCTGAAATTTCTTTGGTCCTTCTGAAACAAATTTTCACACACACACACCCCAACTAGAATCCTGGCTACGGCCCTGCTTGGACTTCTGGTATTTGAAGTCCAAGAACACTTGGTGTTCCAGTGTTCACCATCACAGATCCTGGCCAGATCCTGAACCTGCTCCTTCAGAAATAGAATCAAGGCAGGAATTAACCCAACTATTCAGGAGACCATGAGAACAGGTCTTCCATCATGTCTGAATTCAACCTCACTCTATTAGCCCTTGCCCAATCCATTATTGTGAAAAGGCAACTGTCCAGAACCTGGACAGCATCCTCTACCAAAGATGAAAAGGAGAGATGGAATTGGATGTCTTTCACTTATTGATGACACCACACTCTAAATCTCTCTATGACCTTGCCCAGTGGCTTCTTGTAGATGATAAACAGCATAGGAAAGAAGATCAACCATTGCAGCATCTCATATTGTTGTACCCAATGGGCCAACACAGCCTCCCCCAGCTGTACACTCTGAACATTGCCACTGAGAAAAGACCAGAGCCAGTCTAAAGCCAAACCTCCAATATCCAATACTGACAGACTGTCCAGGAGAATACCATGGACGGTGGTATCAAAAGCCACTGAGAGATCCAGGAAGACCAACAGCCTCAATTGGCTTCCAGAAAAGGTAATCTAACAGGGTAACCGGTGCTGTCTCAGTACCATGGGCTGAACCCCAGAGTTTGAGAAGGCTAATGGAAGGAAAAAGAGCCTGGAAATTTTGCTTTTTTGAGCTATAAGAGGAAATCCTGTAGCTTAGCATCATAAGTCACATTAGAGTAGATTGATAGTATCAGGTGGGCTTGGGAGACTCAACTCTCCTCTAAGTTCCATTGATTCAAATGGATCTACAATAATTGTGACTTACTTTTGGTGCAGTAAATTGCAACCAGAATAGAATTTATAGCTGTTTCTGCAAATTCCCATTAATAGAATTGCAGTCAAAGTCCTATCCAGGTGCCTGCAGGCTGTGAAGGTCTGGATGGGGGACAATGGGTTACAGCTGAACCCTGGCAAGACTGAGTGGTTGTGGGCTGGGGCTCCTGGGTCAACACAAGAGTTACCATCTTTGGTACTGGATGGGGCTAGTTTGCCTCAAACAGACCCGGTGTGCAATCTGGGGGTCCTCCTGGACTCACGACTCCTGCTCAATGAGCAGGTGGCAGCCGTGGCCAGGAGGGCTTTTGCACAATTGCATGTAATTCGCCAGTCACACCCACTCCTTGACAGGGACTCCTTGCTCATGATCACCCACGCCCTGGTCACCTCCAGATTAGATTATTGCAATTTGCTCTACATGGGGCTGCCCTTGATGACTATCCGGAAGCTGCAGCTGGTCCAGGATGTGGCAGCTCGGGTGGTGCTGGGATGTGGGCGTTATTCTCATGCATCCCCACTGCTTCGGGAGCTGCACTGGTTACCAGTTTGCCTCCGGGTGCAATTCAAGGTGCTGGTCATTACCTTTAAAGACCTATATGGTAGTGGGCCAGGTTACTTGAGAGACCGCATCTCCCCAAGGGTATCTGTCCATCCCACCAGAGCGGACCGGATAGGTGTCTTAGTTGTACCATCTGCCAGAGAGGCTCGACTCTTTGGCACTAGAAAGAGGGCCTTCTCCCTGTTCGCTCCGACTCTGTGGAACCACCTGCCTCTGGAGCTGCGCCTCCAGACAGAGTTACTGGCTTTTAGAAAGGGCCTGAAAACCTTGCTGGCAAGAATGGTGTGGGGTAGTGATGGTTTACTGACACCCCCCCCCCGCTGGCTTATTTAACTTCCTACATCTACCCTCCTATCCTGACTCCCATTCCCATTCCTTTTATCCATTCCCATTCCTTTTATCCGGTTTCTTTTAGGCTAGGGAATGGGAGGTTGTTTTAATGGGTTTTAAATGTTATTGCTTTTGTGGTATATCATATACCTGTTGAGCTCCGCCCTGAGTCGCTTGTGCGAGTAGGGTGGAATATAAATTTGATAAATAAATAAATAAATAAATAAATAAATAAATAAATAAGGTAAACGTAAAGGTCTCCCTTTCTCAAAAGCCAGTCATATCCAACTCTAGGGGGTGGTGTTCATCTCTGATTACAGCCAAAGATCCAGCACTCTCTGCATCTGCATACATTTCCGTGATCATGTGCCATGCATGACTAGACACCGAAACACATGGAACACTATAAGCTTTCCTGCTAAAGCAGTACCTATTTATCTAATAGTAATTTCTTGATTTCAAACTGCTAGGTTGGCAGGAGCTGGGGTAGATGACAAGTGCACACTCTGTTATGCAGCACTTGGGTCTTGAACTGCTGACCTGCTGACCTTCTGGTTGTCATGGTCACACTAAGCCACTGTGGCCCTAGTAGAATGGGCTTACTGTAGTGTAAATTTTTACATTGAGCAACAGGATTTTAGCTGTTTTAATGGCTCCCTGCTTCCAATTTTAATTTTTTGGGAGAACACTAGAGGGTATAATGCTGCTTCTTTTTAAAAAAGATACTTCATTTTTTGTTGGAGACAAGTTATTTTTGAGTGATACTTGTGGAGATGGCCTTCTGAGGACCTCTGGAATTTAATCACCCTTGGGGCTCAATCTGTAGATAAATTATAAAATTTAATCTCTTCTCCCTTGCTTTTAGTGGCTGTGGTAGATTAGTGGTTAAGATCAGTGGGGGGATGCAAAACTTTTTACTACCTACTCTGTGGACATGGTATGGTGGGTGTGGCCAGGGGAAAAGCCCTGCATTGCACCAGAATTAGACCTACTTTATTTCAAAACTTGGATGGCGAACTGGGGCAAACCTGTTGAATCCCATCACTGGTTAAGATGCTGAACTTGACAACTGGCAGGTGAGCAGTTCAAGACCCGAGTGCTACACGATGGAGTGAGCTTCCATCTCTGTCCAAGTTCCTGCCAATTTAGCAGCTCGAAAGCAAGAAATTGCAAGTAGATAAATAGATACTACTTTGGTGGGAAGGTTAACAACATTCCGTGTGCTCCCGTATGTAATCATAGCTGCCACATGACCACAGAAATGTCTGCAGGTGCAGACATCACTGGCTCTTTGTCTATAAACAGAGATATGTACAGAACCCTACAGTCGGATATGACTGGCTTTTGAGCAAGGACAACCTTTACTTTACCTAAGTAAAACAAGTGTTATTAAGTAATTATGGGGTCTGAAAATATGGAAGCATGCATTTGTAATCATTGTTTGTTAGACTTCTGACTGTGTAAGATTTTTTGTACTCCTATATTTAATAAAATCTACAGAAATTATGGCAGGTAAAAACCAAAGGCTTATCCAAAGAAAGCAATTGTTTTCGATATTGTGCCTGTTTCCGCACTGATTGAATTGGCCTTTTTCTCATTATCCATATGACTTGAGGCTTAGTCTGATCAATGACAAAATCCTTGAGTTTGTGTGCTCCCTCTCTTCTTAAAGGCTGTTTTAACAAATATGGGTGGATTCTGGAAGATGAGGTTTAGTTGTGTGATATCTTCAGTGCAAGTTCATTGTCCCATCCCAGCCTCCCAATGAGAAGCTATGAATTCCAAGAGAAAGGTTCCACCAGGGAAGGATATTTTAAAAATAATTTTGGAAAAATCTAAAAGATTTGCTATCCAGAAGTGGTTTTACAAGAAGTGTATTTTTGAAGTGTGATACAAGCACAAGTTCTGGTAAGCCTTGCTCTCCTTTGCACTGAATTGTGAACAACAGCTGGTTGGGGCAGAACTTTTGTGCTTCTGATTAGGGCAGGCATGCCTAAACTATGGCCCGTGGGCCAGATACGGCCCCCAAAGCCACTCCATCAGGCACACAATGCCCTCGCCAAACCAGAAAGTGAATACAGGCGCTTCTGACATGTGCGGACATGTCCATCTTCCTGGTTTGGCACACATGTCCTCGTGCATGTGCAGAAGTGTCCATATTTACTTCCTGGTTTGGTGTGGATGTACTTGCACATGTGCAGAAACATCTGTGCCAAACCAGGAAGTAAATATGGCTGCTTTTGCGCATGTGCAGAAGTGTTCACACTGAACCAGGAAGTAAATGTGGCACTGGAGCATCCGTACCAAACCAGGAAGTAAATGTGGCCGGGCATGCTCAAACACACCCTGTTCTGGGGGCATGGTCAGGCCCCCGGCCCAAAAAGTTTGGGCACCCCTGGGTTAGGGCTTAAATCTCAGAAGTAGCAAATCACAAGCAAAATAGCCATCTATAATGAGCTAACCTTTTCATAATGAAGATGTAGGAAAATTAGATTTCACACCCAATGGCCCAAATTCTGTTACCGTACTTAGTGAAGTCAAAAGCCCTAGAGTAGACTCATTGAATTAATAGGGCTTTTAAACATACCATATATGCTCGAGTATAAACTGACCTGAATATAAGCCGAGGTACCTAATTTTGACCTGAAAACTAGGAAAATAGATTGACCTGAGTATAAGCCGAGGGTGGGAAATCCAACAGCTGCTAGTGAGTTTCTATTATCAAAATACATGAAAATATGTATGGTAAAATTAATTAAATTCTTGGCACATCTCAACCCAGCACAGTTCTGAGACCCTCATGGTCATTGACCTGAGAGTCAATGACTGAGTCTCCTTCTTGGAGCTCATTTTTGGGGCTAAAAAACTCAGCTTATACTCAAATATATACGGTAAGTGAAAGTTAGTCACAATGAAAATGAGATGTCTGAGGAAGGCAGTTGGGGTGACTAGAAGGGATAAAATCAAGAGTGAGGTTATAAGAGAAAGAACTGGAAACAAATAAAGTGGTTTGTCCATTTGGAGAGAATGTCTTGGAATTCCATACCATACAAGGCAGATGTGAAAAGAGGAGAAGGACAAAGATCAGACCCAATAGAAGGTGGAGAGGGAACATCAAAGACATATTACAAAAACACCAAACATTGCCAGTGAAGGCTGCTAGAAGTTCCAGAACAAGAACCTTGTATCTTTCTCAGAGAATAAGAATGAGACAACTCACTCAGATGTTCCATTGAGTCAAATAGGTCTACACTAACTGTGACTTACTATGTTGAAGTAAAGTAAGTACAGCTGCCGACCAATGGGCTGGCTAATCAAGTCTTCCAGTTAGGTCAGCATTTCCCAAACTATGTTTTGCAGAACACTGGTGGATTTCATTTCCTAGAAGCCTAAGTCAGTACATTGGCTAATCAATGCTTTGGGGAATTGACATAGGCTTTTGGGAATTGAAGTCCAAAAATCAAAGTGTGGGAAACCCTGAGTTAGGCAATGCTACAGTTTATCAGGGAGAGGGCAGAAATGTGAATGTTGGGGGAAAGGGTTAAGCTTTGTGGGTCTCCATGCAGCAGATGCTCTGACTATGCAATTTTATATAAATAATCATGTATTCGCCCAGGTTTTACTTGCAGTCTTAAAATTCAACATGTTTTATGCTTTGCATCTTCACAGGAGGGAACTATTCCCTTGGCGGCGAAAACACAGTGAATTTTTACATAAGCACCAGCCCAGCATATCTTTTCTTGGGAAGAGTGCAAAATTCAGCATTTCCAATTCTGCTGGGAACCATAAAGCAGTGCTATTAGAGGAAATAATTTGAGCAGTTATGTTCCTAGGTAGCATTACCGGCGATACCATGCTGAGCAGTTCGGGAGAAAAGCAGGTGTGATTTTTATTTCTGGCTGAAGAACAAGTGATGTAAATCCCAGAACCTATAACACGTTTAAAAAGATGCTGCTCTATAGGTAATTTTCAGAATAATTGTAAAAAAATACCTGAGTGAGATGCTGATTCTTTAATCCTATTTGGGTGAGTATCATTAAATTATAACACAAGGTACTTTGATTTACCCAGTTGCAAATATGGACTAACTCAGCTGATGTCAAAGACATAGCCTTCTGATTATGGTACTCTTTCTTTTCTGCTGATATATGAACAACCTTTTTGTTGTTGTTCAGTCGCACAGTCAATTCCGACCCTCCGCGACCCCATGGACCACCGCCTGCCAGGCACCTCTGTCCTCCACCATCCTCCTCAGCCCACCCAGCTCTGTTCCCACTGCATCCACAATACCATCTAGCCATCTCATTTTTGCCCCCCCCCCTTTTTTTTGCCCTCCACCTTTCCCAGCATCAAGGCCTTCTCAAGTGAATCCTCTCTTCTCATTTGATGTCAAAAGTACCTTAGCTTCATCTTTACAATTTGACCTTCTAAGGAGCAGTCAGGGTTGATTTCTTCTAAGATTGACCTATTTATTCTCCTCGCTGTCCAGGGGACTGTCAATACTCTCCTCCAACACCACATCTCAAAGGCATCTATTCTTCTGTGCTCATCTTTCCTAATTCTTCCATTAATAGTTTGTTATTTATATTCAGATAGATCACTCAGCACTGAATGATTGAAGCATCACTATTATATAGGCAGTTATTTTTAAAAAAACATTAGATTCATCTTCAGTTCTCTCTAAATATTTCATTAACAAGATGATATGGCCTCAAAAAAAGAGGAAATGCAATAGTAGGCTGCATCAATAGAAATATAATGTCCAGATCAAGGGAACTTCTACTCCATTCTTCTTGGGTGATACCTGTCCTAGCATACTGTGTCCAGTTTTGGACTCTGTAGTTAAATATGGACACTGACAAGCTGGAGTATGTCCAGAGGAGGGTGCAAATCAATTCCGTGAGGAAAAGATCAAGGAAAATTGGTATATTGAGATTCTAAAAGAGAGGCCTGAGAAGAGGTGATACTAGTAAAAGAAACAGCCAGGTCCACCTCTGACAGTGCTGTCTGCATCTGCAGATGTTTCCATGATTATGTGGTAGGCATGACTAGTCATATACTAGGACTAAGCGGAGTTAAAAATGGTTTATCTACAAATTTAGATTTGCTACTTTCAATGACTACTACTACTTAGCTTCCTTCTTTGTCACTTTTGCTGTTGAGGGAGATACAAGGTTCTTGTCCTGGCACTTCAAGCGGCCTTCACTGGCATCATTTGGTGATCTTGTAATATGTCTTTGATGTTATCTCTCCACCTTCCTGTGGGTCTGCCTCATGTTCTTTGTCCTTCTCTTTTCACATCTGCCTTGTATAGTATGGAATTCCAAGATATTCTCTCCAAATGGGTAAACCATTTTATTTTTTTAATCTCTGTTTATAGTTTAAGATTGGTTCTATTCAAATTCTTTCCTTTCTCATTTCTAATTTTATCCCTTCTAGTCACTCCAGCAGACTTCCTCAGACATCTCATTTCCATGGTGACCAACTTTTATTTATGTCCATGTTTGCTACTGGTAACATAAGGTAGGAATGAATATGATTTGTCTGAGGTGTTTCTTTGAGCTGTTCAATATTGCCATTACCTCAGTCTTCCTTTTATTGATTCTCATATTATTTTTCATATTCAATGCCTATTAAGATCAAATGATGTGAGGTAACTAAGACATTTCCTCTAGGCCAGTGGTAAGAACTGTGGCCCTTCCAGCATTCATCATCCTGCTAGAGCAGAGATGGTGGACCTTTTAGAGACCAAGTGTCCAAACTGCAACCCCAAACCTGTTTATTTATTGCAAAGTGGCAACATGGCACAGGCTGGGGGAGGGAGGAAGCACTCCCACTGGGTTACTGGGCAGGGGGTGGAGCAAATACTATGCTGGGGGAGGGAGGAAGAGGCCTGAGGAATACATTGGGCTGCTGAGCAATGGGGTGGGGCAAACTCCGTGCTGGGACAACACGAGTGCCCACAGAGAAGGCTCTGAGTGCCACCTCTGGCACGTGTGTCATAGGTTCGCTATCACTGAGCTAGAGGATGACAAGAGTTAGAGCCCATCACCATCTGTTCTATCTGTCTTCTGTTCTGAGGCATTTCATTTCCTAGACCAGTTCTGAGGACATGGACAAACTTGGCTTGAGCAAACGAGGCATTAAACGGTTCCTTTCTGCTCTGAAGGCAAGCACAGCCTGGAAATGGTTAAAGAAATATAGTACAGTTATATTGCATTTAGTGGTAAGGATTCAAAACAACAAACCCCGTAAAAAAATAGATAAGGCTATTACCTGTTTATTGCCTCAGCTCTCTTTCTACACAAAGAATGAAGAGGGGACCCATTTGAGCAAGACACTGTAAAAAGCCATAATCGAGAAATTCCCACTGGCTTTTCCCCTTGGACCTACTATTATTGGGAGCAAATGTCTGCCACTTTCAGCAGTCCTGTGTAAATGCATGCTGTGACTAATGTATATGCAAATAATTTGCTTTATAGAAGCAAAACTTCATATAAATTAAGGAGATAATTAGTGATGCAATTTGGGCAAGATAATAGGTGCCATGAAATTCTCCATTTAACATCGGATATTGTTCCATTGCCAAGGCAAAAATAAATTGAAATAGGGGGTTGGGAGCAGATTTTGGTGTAATATGGTCCAACGGAAACAAAAGGGAAAGTGGCTGAAGCATTTTCATCTACAATGTATACACAATCTATAAACGTACTGAATGAATACCACATTAGAGTTTATAAGCTAGTTCAGACAAGATCTATTTGTTAACTCATCAGTTTTTAAAAATATAATTGCTCTCTAATTATCACACTGTAAATCAGTGTGGAAATGGTTAGAATGATGCTTCTAACTGAACACAGAACAAGGGTGCAACATTAAAATTACTTGGGGACACTCTTCCATTTGTTCTCGTTCAAGCATTCACACTGTGACATCAACCATTAGAAAACATGTTTGCTATTGGGAAAACATGTTAATGGATTGTCTCTGACTTGTTGACTTTTCAAATGGTTGTGTATATAAACCAGCTTTCCCTTTGGGTGCCCCATAGTGTCCATTCTCTTTCCCGATCTCTTAGCTTGGCTCTCTGCACCACTATGTTTCTTCTGTAAGTCTTCTTTGTTTGCAGGGAGGCTGCCAGGACTGACTGGAGAAGGCCCTGATGCCGGGAAATATCAAATGCAAAAAGAAAAGAGGGTGGCAGAGGATGAGATGGCTAGATGCAGTGATGGGATGTCCCCGGTTCCAGACGGATCTCTGGAACCGGTAAGACTAATCCCGGAGAGTTCTCCGGGAGGGGAGTCCACTTTTGAGGCGTCCGGTTCCGGACGCCTCACCGAAAGAATTTTTTTTTTAAAATCTGAGCTAAAATGGCTCCAATTGACTGCGCATGCGCAGAAACTCAATTTGACGCATTGCGCATGCGTCAAATTGAGTTTCTGGACATGCGCACTAAATTGGAGCCAAATGGCTCCAATTTAAAAAAAAAAAATCTTCTGAAGCTGGATGGGAGGTTCCCCGTCCATTCATTTATCTCCCCCCTCCCAGCCTCCAGCTCTACAGCCCACTAGGGCCGACTTTACAGAAGAAACTGAATTTCACATTTCAGCAAAAATGCAGCCCTCGGAGAAGGGAAGGGTCAGGGTGGGAACCACCAGCCTCGCAAGGGGGAGACAAGGCCACCCTGCCCCGCAGAAACAGGGAGGACAAACGGGTGGCAGGGCGGGCGAGACGACCTCGTCGCTCTGCCGGAGGCTGAATGGCGGGAGTGGCAGACAAGAGGAGGGTCTCCCCCCCCCCAATTCGACACCGACCGGGAAGGCTTCCAGACGGCCGAGCTGCCCCCCACACATACCCCGGCTCTCACCTCGTCCTCCCTCTCGCTGCGGAAACACAAGCAGACTGGCTCCGGCAGCAGCGGCGGCAGCCCTAAGAGAAGGGCACCTCCCCTAGCCGGCTACCTGGCTCCCACAGGCACGTTGGTGCCTGGCCGCGCCGTCCGCCCGCGCCGCGCCGTCCGCCCGCGCCACACCGTCCTAGGGTCTTGGGCCCAACAAACCCCCATGCCCTGGGTAAACCCGGCGGGGCTCGCCACCGCCGCATCCTCTTCTGTCGGGCGCCTGGAGCTTCCTCGGGCCGTTGCCTTTTCGGCCCGGCTCTGGCTGCGGTCACGGAAGGTAAGTGAGGCTTTTATATTTTGGGTGGGTGGGTGGGTGATTTAATTGTGTTTTGGGTGGGTGGTTGTACTTTTATTTAATTTTTATTTTATTTATTTCTTTATTTTATTTCTTTAAGTTAATTACGGGTCTGTGTGCGTGTTTTTTTTTTTTTAATTTTTAAATTTTTATTAGGTATGTTAAAAAAAATACAAGAATACAAAAAGAATACAAAATACAAGAATACAAAAATACAAGTAAAAACATTACAAAAATATAAAAGCTTATGAAGAATATGTAACATGTTTTATACGCATTGCTGTTACATTCTCCTCTTTTCTTGATACATAATCTTCTTCACATTCCTTTCTATTACATCATTAAAAATCACCCTTGTGCTATATACATAGTCCGGGGGGTTCTGTACCTCACATTTTCCAAAAGTCATTATAATCTTTTTCGGGGGGTATGCCCTTTTTTTCCTTTAGCGTATAATTTATAAAAGGTTCCCAGATCCTCCAGAATATATTGTTATCAGCTTTCCCTTTCCTACAATTAATTTCCCAGGTAAGTTTTTCATTTAAAGCTAAATTCCACATTTGTGTATACCAATCTTGTAGGCTTATTTGTTCACTACTTTTCCACTTTTTGGCAATACCTTGTCTTGCAACAGTCAACATTATAGCTAATAACTCTTTGTTATCTTTATTCATATCCTGATCTTCTATGTCTGTTAACAAAATTATTTCTGGCCCCAATCCGATCTGTACATCTAGTATGTTCTCTATTTCTTTTTTTTATTCCTTCCCAGAAGTTTTTAAGTGCCTCACAACTACACCACATATGTTCATATGTTCCTTTTGTTTTTCTACACCTCCAGCATATATCACTCATATTACTGTACATTTTGTGCAGGCCGACTGGGGTCCTATACCATCTCCATACCAACTTATAATTGTGCTCTTTAACTCTCACAGACAAAGTTCTCATTATTTTTCTTTTCCACATCTTCTGCCATTTTGTTGCTGTAATCCTTATATCTAATTCTTGTTCCCAGCTTTCTCTCAACACCTCTTGTATGTTTTGACTTTTATTCAAAATTTTATAAACTTTGCTGACTATCCCTTTGATTCCCATTTCTCCATTTCTAATTTTAGCCAAGAGTGTCTCAAACTCCGTACATTCTCTGTCTAAACCATTTTCCCGTAAGAATTTCTTATTCCAATTGTTTATCTGGAGGATCTTGAACCAATCCAATTGAAGTTGCGAATACAGCATATGTCTTTTCTCTTGATCTTTGCAAGCATTGACCCAGTCTTTTAATAGTAATACTTTATTTTCCACCAATATATCTCTGATCTTTGTATCTATTTTTATCGGGAAATCTTGAAAATCTTCCACCTCTAAAATTGGCAATGTTCCTAAAGTAAGCTCTTTCCTCACTCTGTTCCATGTCTCTATTGTTGATTTTAGCATCAAAACCTGAGCCATCTTTTTTCCTCTTTCTTTTCCCTCACATAAAAATTGTGCCTTGCCCACCTTCGACAAATCTTTCCTTTCAAATTTTTCCCAAACTGTTTCTTCCCTATTTAAAATTTTTATAACATTTCTTATTTGAAAGGCTCTATAATATTTTATAATATTTGGAATTCCCAGTCCTCCCTCTTTTTGCGAGACATACCATAACGACTTAGTTATTCTGGCTCCTCTAATCCCATTACAATACCGATTGATCATATTTTGATACTCATTTAACTCTTTATCAGTGTGTTTTAATGGCAAAACATCAAACAGAAAATTCAATTTGGGTAGTAACATCATCCTGCATATAGCAATTCTTCCGAACCATGACAGCTTTAATTTACTATACTGTACTATTTTCTCCTTTATTTCCTTCTTTTGTCTGTCATAATTCAATCCTTTAAGTTCCCCTAATTTGCATGATAAAATTACTCCCAAATATCTCATTTTCTGTGTAATTTGTACATTATAATTCCTCTTAATTAACTCTTCATCTTCTTTCTTCCCATTAATTAAAATCATTTCTGTTTTATCCCAGTTAACTTTCAACCCCGTTACCTCTTCAAAATCTTTCAAATGTTTATTTACCTTAGCTACACTTTCCACTGGATGCTTCACCGTCAACAATGTGTCATCTGCATAGAGACTTACTTTAGTTCCTTCTATCCCTACTATTCCCTTATCTTGACGAATTGCATTTGCTAAGAATTCCATAGCCAATATAAACAACGATGGCGACAAGGGGCAGCCCTGCCTCGTGCCCGCCTCTAACCTTATATCACTTGTGTAGCTTTCATTAAATTTGACTCTTGCTGTACCTTTTTTATACAATTCTTCAATAACACCTTGAAATTTTCCCCCGAATCCATATAGTTTAATCATCTCGTGGATCGATGTCCATTGCAGTGAGTCAAATGCTTTAAATATATCTAATGCTAGGAAACACATTTTTTCCTTTCTTTTTTCTGTTATGTCTAATATATCTACAACTCTTCTTATAAGATCTGCCATATGTCTATTTTTAACGAACCCTGCTTGATCCTCGTTGATATAATTGGCTATGAAACCATTTAGTCTATTTGCTAAAATCGTAGTAAAAATTTTTGCATCTTGATTGATCAGAGATATTGGCCTATAAGATTCAATTTTTTCTAAATTTTTGCCCGGCTTGGGAATTAAAGCAATTATCGATCTATTCCAGGACTCTGGAGTCGCATCTCCCCCTAAAATCCCGTTGTATAACTTATGCAATCTCGGGGCAATCCATGGCATAAAATCTTTATAAAACTCAGCTGGTAACCCATCCTCCCCAGGTGCTTTCTCCTTTTTCAATTTTCTTATTACTTCTTCTATTTCCCTAATCGATATTGTTTCCTCCATTTTATTCCTATGTTCCTCTGTAATCTTCTTAATTTGTTGCTGATCAAAATATTCTCGCATTTTACTTAAATTTACGTCCTTTTTTGAATACAACTTTCTATAAAAATTTTCAATCAGCTCTGCTTTCTCTTTCTTTTTATTGCATCTTTTCCCATTTTTATCTACCAATACACCTACTTGCCCTTTATTTTTTTTATCCCTTGCTGCTTTTGCCAATAACTTGGAGTTTTTATTGCCGTATTCAAAGTATTCTCTTTTTAGGAAAATCAAATCTTTCTTTACTTTTTCTATATCCTTCCCATCCAGCTCTTTCTTGATTTTTTTTATCTCTTGAAGTGTCACCTGATCCTTCTTTTTAGCATATTCAGAGTGAAGATATTTTAACTGCCTTTCCAACTCCTGGTTCCAATTTCTAATTTGTCTATTCCTAATACTTTTTAATTTTATCGATTCCCCTCTGAATATTGCTTTCATTGTGTCCCAAACTCCTCCCCCACTGATCTCATTATTTTCATTGAATTTCCAACTTTCCTCCCATTTTTCCATAACTTGTTTCCTAGTCAATTCATTCCCGTATAGCTTCGCGTCATATCTCCAAATGTATCCTCTTTTTTCATCCTCTGTAAAATTTATGTCCACTGTTATTTTTGCATGGTCAGATTCTCTAAATGTCCCAGTCTTTATATCCTCAATTGTTTTTACCAACTCTCCTGTTACAAATATATAGTCTATTCTTGAGTACATATCATGCACATGGGAATAATATGTATATTCTTTTTCCTGGGCTTTTAGCTCTCTCCAGACATCCTTTATCCCCATTAACTTCCTCCATTCCTCTAGAATGTACCTTTTACCTCTCTTTTTTACACTTGTACTATCTATGTCTGAGCACATCATGTTAAAGTCTCCACCTATGACCATGTTCTTAGTCCCTTCCTCCTTCAATATTTTCCCCAGTTTATCTAAAAACTCCTGCTGTTTATCATTTGGAGCATAGATGTTAGCCAGTGTTATCTCTTCTTCCTCAATTTTTCCTTTAATTATTAAATATCTTCCTTCTGAATCAGCTGTAATCTTGCTCACCGTAAACCCCAATTTCTCCAAGATCAGAGTTGCGACTCCCCTGGCTTTAGATGTCCCATATGCCTTTTCGTATATTTCAATTCCTCTCACCGTCAAATTATTTACATTTGCAGATTTTTGGTGGGTCTCTTGCAAAAAAATTACATCAGCCCTGTCTTTATTAAGCGATATTTGCAACTTCTTTCTTTTCAGTGCATTCCCTGCCCCCTTCACATTCCACGTTACAACTTTCAATGACTTAACCATTTGTATTTAAATCCTCTTCCCATCGTTCTTTTGCCTCCCCGGACGTGCTCCCTAATAAACCCCCGATTTCCCCACAAATAAGAAAGTTAACCGAAATAAGATACAATAAAACAAGAATACTATTCAACCTAAGTAAAAAATAACAAAAAGAAAACTTACCTATTCTTTTCACTTCTTCAACCCTCCCCACATCTGCCTTTCCGATGTCACCTTTGTTTTCCAAAGAGGGGAGGGGGGGACCGGAGAAAAAAGGCATATAGTTCTTCTATTAACCTCCCCCCTCTGACCTTAATTAAATTTGTAAATATATTCAACCTACCTATTCACCACTTGTCCCTGGAATGTCCAAACCTCCCACTGCTCCCTCCTCCTCCCGACCCACTAACGATCCCATCACACCCACCTTAGCCAGCTCTGATCTCATTAGTATCCAATCCGAATCAGCTTCCTTAATCAAACCAATTTGTGTTAAATACAACAATGGATCCATATTCGCATCCAAGACGTGCCATTTTTTATCATAAAAAAATCTCAACTGTTGTGGAAATCGCCAAACATACTTAACACCTTTTGCAATCAATATTTTTGTAACAGGTTTCATCGTGTACTTCCACTTCCTCTCTTGGGGCGCTATGTCGTTATAGACCTCCACATCCACTCCATCTATTTTTAGGACGCCAGACCCAGCTTGTCTAATGAAAGACATCACTTTCAATTTATCTGCCCAATTTGCGAATTTAACTAAAACATTCCTAGGTGTCTTCTTATCTCTCCTTCCACCCACCCTATACACAGCACCAATATCATCTGGACCAAATTCTTTGCCCATTTTGAGTGAGTTCAGCCATTCCTTGCCCACAACGTCATGATGTCATGACGTTGGCTCCGCCCATGATGTCATGACATCATGACATTGGCCACGCCCATGACGTCCGTGACGTCATGGCGTGGTAGTAGAATTTTTGACATCCCATCACTGGCTAGATGGCATCGTTGATACAGTGGACATGGATCTGGGCAGACTCCAGAGGATGGCAGATGACAGAGGAGCTTGGCACGCTGTGGTCCATGGGGTCGCAAAGGGTCAGACTCAACTGTGCAACTGAACAACAACAATTGCCTATGATGTCCTTGTTTTTTGTACAGCATCCAGTTGCATACTCTCTTTACAGGTGACACAGAGTCTTATTTTTCCCAGGATAGCTTCAAAGTGTGTAAAGACATGAATACTTTGGTTGGGGCGGGGGGGGGGGGAAAGAGCTGGCAAATCCTCTTTCCCTCCCATAAATGTTGAGTCTATGTGGAGTGTGAAGATCTAGAAGAGCATCCTAGGATATAATGTTGTCTAGATAACTTCAGTTATAACATCATTACAAGAAAATATGCTTAGTAACCAGATACTGTGGGAGCTATAGCCTAAACTTGCTAGAAGACATTTGGTTGTACCTCCCTGGTACAGGTCACAGTGATAGATGAGCAGGAAGAAAGATACATGAGATGAAGTCCAGGCTTCCTCTTGGACTAGACTGGCTCCCTTTTCATTATACAGTACAGTCCTTCTGGTACTGTGTTTGGCAGGAAAAAGTGAGATATAGAGCAGTTCATGTGCACCCCTTTGGGTGCCTTCAAAGGTCCGTAAGACCCAGAGTAAAGGATAAAATATCAGACTATGACTCAAGAGACCTGGGTTCAAATTCCTGCTTGGCCATGGAAACTCACTGGAAACTCACTCCTTAAATACCCTGAAAACCCTATTAGAGTAACCATTAACTAGAAGCAGCTTGACAGCATACAACACACACAGAGAATCCCCACTATTGAAAACTGTGCTACTGCCCTGTAAATCAGGGATTCTCAACCTGCGGCCCCTGGGCTGCATATAGCCCATGGCACCATTTTATGTGACCCCCACTGCCTCCACCATACTAGGAAGTGCCATGTGGTGGAGGAAAGGCGAAATGGCCGCCTGCCCCAAAGATGTCTGAGGGAGTGGGACCTCGCCCCTGGATTTAAAAGGCTGAGAGCTCCAGCTGTAAATCTTATTCTTTATGAAATTCTCTTATTCAGTGTCTATGAAAAGCCAAAGGATGAAGCTTAATGATACTTCCTTAAATTAAGAGCTCCTAGCAGTTCAAAAGAAATTGCAAGGTACCACTTCTGTGGGAATGTAAACAGCATTCCGTGCACTCCGATGTCTAGGCATGCCTGCCACATGTCCATGGAAACATCTGCAAATGCAGACTGTGCTGGCTCTTGGATATAAACAGAAATGAGCACTGAACTCTAGAGTCAGATACAACTAGCTTTCGAGCAAGGGTGACCTTTACCTTACCACCTTCTTATTCCTTCACTCACATAAGATGAACAGAGCTTCTCCTTACTGACAGGTGGGAAGAAATCTGTTGTGGAATCTGGATCTTCTTAGATCTGGAAGAAAGATAAAGATAAACCCCAAAAAGACTTGCCCACCTCTTTATTACAGAGGACTTCACATAGTATCTTAGAATAATGGAGTTGGAAAGGGCCTGCTCAATCCAAACCTCTACTCAGTGCATGAATTAAGTACAACAATACGCCGGATAACAATTGCATTGGATAATGCTAGAATCGGATAACGATGCAAGTGTTTTGGAAAAAACTTGCATCTGATAACGATTCTGGATAATGATTCTAAGCATTATCCGATGCAATGGTCTGTGAGTGTGAGGTGGTTTGGGTAGAACAACCCAATCCACCCCCCCACCCGCAGCGGTCTCTGCGACTGCAGTAGGGTCGGGGAAAGCATCTTCCCCCGACCCTACTGCAGTTGCAGAGACTCCTTGTCTCTTTCCCTCCCTGTATTTAAACTATAGGGAAGGGGGAAAGAGAGAGATGTGATTGCAGTTGCAGAGACCGCTGCGCGTGGGGGGGTAGCTTTAAAGGCTTTTAAAGCGGTTTGTCCCTGAAGTCAGGGCTTTTTTTTTAGCGTTGTTCGATGCATGCATCGGACAACGCTAAAAATTGGATAACATCATGACTTGTGGAACCAAGTCATAACGTTATCCGGGGTATTACTGTATATCCAACAGATTATCGTATGATTTTCTCTTGAATACCTCCAGTGTTGTAATGCTTATCAGCTCCCAAGACCATTGGTTCCATTGTAATACTTCTCCAACAGTTAGGACATTTTTTGATAGTCAACTGAAATCTGGCTTGCTGTAACTATGTGTCCTGCATTGTAAGAAAACACACTATCTCTCCTCTGTATGACAACTGTTCATTTTTTTTTGAAGAATCCTATCTTATCTAGCCTCAAACTTCTTCTCCCATGCTAAATATGTGCTAAAACTGTATTTGCGTGTTTTGCACAATCTAAGATCTTTCTCACATGTAGTAATACTGAGCCAAGTATCTGCCATCTTGTACCTGTGGCTTTGATTTCTTTTCTCTATGTGTAGAACTTTACATTAGTTTGAGAACATTTCAGATTCTCATGTTGCTATTTCAAACCATCTTTATTTCTTCACATGTATTTGGCTTTTATTTTTTAAATAAATATTTTCCAGCTGTAGTTTTGATAAAAGGCACTCTCCAAGCTTTAATGAAGTTGCTTTTATGGATTCATAAAACATCAGCACTTTAATTACTTCAAATTGATAATAAAACCTTTCTTATATATGAGAATGGGAGACACACAGAGTTAATGCCATTGGGAACAATTGAATTTTCATTCAATGATTTAGTTTAAAAAAATGTAAATACTAGAAGCAAATGCCTAAAGGGAGGTTTAGTAACTGTGTTCGCAACCACAGAGGTTGGTTAACCCTCCAGCCCAGAAGATTGTTCTCTTTATTGTTTGAACATCCCATATGAGAAGGAAAAAACACCCTATATTCATTCACAAAAGCACAGGATTTTTGATGATACCTTTGGTATATTTATTGTGGGTATTCTCAGAAAATGTACAGTAACCAGAAAGACATCCAGCAATTAATAGACGCTCTGTTCTATGTGGCATGATAAGAAGAGCTGGAATCTCCTTTCCCCGCTTTTTATGTTTGTGTGTCATGCTGTTGGTACAAAACAATAGAACATGTCTCTCCCGCCGCCTCCCATCTCTACAATGGCCCAGAAGCAGCATGTAATACTTAGACAGGCAGGCTTTGTTTATTTGGGGTTGTTTGTGGGGCCTTACATTCTTAAAAGTTTCTTCACTTTAATGGATACGTTCATGATCAAGTGGGCAAATGGGAAGGTAGTGACCATGCATCATGTCCTGCACCCAAGAAGTGACATCGATCATCTGTACTTACCAAGAGCTGAGGGTGGCAGAGGACTTCTACAGGTGGCACAGACAGTGGAGCAGGGGTTCCCAAACCAAGGCCTGTGGGCTGGATCGGGGCCCATCATGGTGCCATTTCATGTGGCCCCCCACCCCTCCAAGGGCATTTGAGAAACAAAATGGCCATCCCTTTGAAGCTGTAGGGACAAAATGGCCACCCCCATCATGCAGGCAGCGCAAAATGGCCATCTGGCCCTCAAAGCTGACTGAGAGAGCACGACCTGGCCCCCAGCTTGAAAAGGTTGGGAATCCCTGCAGTAGAGAAGAAAATCATAGCTACATCAAGAAAAGCAAAGAGCACATGCTTAAGTCAATAAATGAGATTTTTGAAAACAGTGAAGAAACTGAATACAGAAAGGATTGAAACTCAAGCTGCAAACTGGGGAAAAACCAGAAGATGATGATGTGCCAGTAAATACACTCTGGCTTATGGTTAGTTGCAAGAATACACTTGTCTAGAGATCTAGAATAAACAAATCAGAGCTAGAGTGGAGCCAGGAGGTGGCTTAATTCCTTCCTTAATGCGGATGCTACAGGAGTCAAAGCAATTGCCTTCTCAGTAGTAATGCTGTGAAAGCTGGACCATAGGAAAGGCTGAGCTTAGAAGAATAGACACCTTTGGATGGTGGTGCTGGAGGAGACTCTTGAGAGTTCTCTGGACTGCAAAGAGAACAAACCAGTCAATCCTGAAGGAAATCAACCCTGACTGCTCATTGGAAGCACAAATACTGAAGATGAAGCTCAAGTACTTTGGCCACCAAATGAGGACTCACTTGAGAAGCCCCTGATGCTGAGAAAGATCAAAGGCAAAAGGAGAAGGGAATGGCAGAGGATGAGATGGCTAGATGGCATCACTGACGTGGTTGGTGTAGATCTGGGTGGACTATGGAGGATGGCAGAAGACAGAGGAGCTTGGCATGGGGTGGTCCATGGGGTTGCAAAGGGTTGGACTTGACTGTGCGACTGAACAACATTTGCTATAGCTTTGCTATTGTGACACATGTCCCAGTCCACAAAGACTTGGCTTCTGGGACCAGACTGCAGAGGAGCAGGACATGTGAGGATTCCTGAAAGTACACCATTCAGCATCTACTCCACACTTTGGTAGGTAAGGTATCTGTGGATCTTCTCCAAGCATTTATCCTTCATAGGTATAAAAAAGTCATTAATAATTTGCACACTTTATTTTGCATTAGCAATTTTAATTTGCCTACTTACTAATCTTAGAACAAAGAAGAACAATTAGTTAGACATGAGAGGGGGCCAGCAAATGAAACCACTGGCCCAGTGTCAACCCAATTTGAAAGATTCAATGAAAAAATAAATAAATAAATAGAGATCAGAAGTGGCCAATTTTTATTTCTTTTTCTGCTCTGGAATATTTTTAACAGATGGATACTTCCAGACAAAAGCCTTCCATTTCCGTTTGGTAAGAAATAACCATTAAATTCCAAATCAAGGCAATAATAGATGCTAACAGATAGAATGTTCCACTCAAAAATAATTCCACTGCTATTCTTTTTTTAAATGAGAAATCACACTCTATTGGTTTTCATTAAGAAAAGCCCTAGGGGACATGAGAGTGTTATGACTAATTTTTCATTTATCAAACTTATGGTTCATTTATTCTTTAATGGTAAATAGGAATTTACTCCAAGCTTGTGGTTTCTAGTGACTAGCATAAAAATAATATGATAGATCACCTTCCATATGAAAATCACATTTTTCTTTTCTTTTCCCAGACATAATGTAAGCACTTATGCTATACTCTGTACTAAGAAATTATTTCTCTTACTCTCAATATTACTTATTCAGGCAAAGGTAAAAGTCTCCCTTGCTCGAATAATCTATTGTTGCTAATGGCTGGGTGAAACTGCAATCTTGTGCTCGCTTGTCTGTCATCTTGCTTGACCACACCCCTTCTCCCTTTGAGCCCCTGAATTTGGTATATAAAGAACATGCCTGTAAGTTTCATTCTTTGTCTGATGAAGTGGACTTGATCCACGAACGCTAACAATAAAAATATAGCAGTTAGTCTTTAAAATGCTACTGTGTTTTTTATTTTATTTTATTTTGTTTGTTTTGTTTTGTTTTCTGAGATGCCTTGCTCGAAAGCTAGTCATGTTTGACTCTAGGGGCAGGTGCTCATCTCTGTCTATAGCCAAAGAGGCAGCACCGTCTATATCTGAAGACATTTTCATAGTCATGTGGCAAGCATGGCTAGATTCCAGAGCACACAGAAAGCTGTTACCTTCCCACCAAAGTGGTATCTATTTATCTACTTGCAATTTCTTGCTTTTGAGCTGCTAGGTTGGCAGGAGTTGGAATAGACAATTGGTGCTCAATCCATCACACAACACTCAGGTCTCAAACTGCTGACCTGTCAAATCTCTGGTTGTAAAGCTCAGCATCTTGACCACTAAGTCACTATGGCCGTCTTACTTCTTTACGTAAAGGTAAAGGTCACCTTTGCTCAAAAGCTAGTTTTATCTGACTCTAGGGTACAGTCCTCATCTCTATTTAAAGCCAAAGAGCCAGCACTGTCTGCTTCTGCAGACATTTCCATGGACATGTGGCAAGCATGTCTCAACACCGGAATGCACGGAACACTGTTTACCTCCCCACCAAAGTGGTACCTATTTATTTACTTGCAATTTCGAACTGCTAGGTTGGCAGGGGCTGGGACAGAGATGGGAGCTCATTCCCTACTGCAGTACTCAGGTCTCAAACTGCTGGCCTGCCAATCTTCAGGTTGTCAACTTCAGTGTCTTAACCACTTGAGCCATCACAGTTCCCTTACTTATTTACCTGTTAGTAAATTCCTTTCATATCAGCATATCTTAGGGCAGGACAACACGGTGAGGGAAGTGCAAATTATCTCACATTCTCTTGCTGTGAAGAGGCAACTGGGCATTTATTGTCTCTTTCAAGTGGACACTCAGAGGAGAAAATAAAGGAATGTCTGTAAGAAGGCTTTCCTTCTTCATTTCTTTATCTTATCTTGTTAGTGGTAAAGTTTGTGAAGCTGTTATAAATGAATGAATGAACGAACAAACCTGCCCACCTGAGTGGCGGCTGTTAAAACAAAGAAAAGAGAGAGGAGAGGCTCTCCAGGGAAAGGTGATTGCTGATGCTGCTTGTGTGCATTTCTGTGTGTGGGTGAATGAGAGAGCGAGCTCCTTGCTCTTTCAAAAAGCGAGGGGAAAGTGCTTTGTTAAAGCATCCCTTTGTGTGAGAGCGCACATTTGCTTGATCTTTCCCTTTTGCATCTCTTCTAAGTGATTGCATGCTTTGAACTAAAGTGAATGTATTAAAAAAATTAAAGCGGAAGGGTCTCTTTTGAGAGGGAAAAGCTATCAATGGGATTCCGGGCTGATTATCATTTCTCATTATATCATATGGTTGAGGGGGGAATGAAAATCAGCTCCCCCCCAAACCTGTAGCATTTCCTGGATTGCTATCATAAGTCATCTTTGGAAGGATGTGGGCATGGCAAATGGCTTTTAGTCCCCTCCACACGTTAAGGGAAAGTTGCCACATTATGAACTGGTCCCACACCACTGGGCTGCATCACTTTCTAGTGTTGTCAGAAAAACTGGGGGAAAGTTTGAAACCTTTCTCCAGAAATTTAAAATTCATTATAACCACAGCTAAGCATACCTATTGTGCCAGGTATTGTTTTAATGTACTTCTAAACACTAATATTTCAAGTGATAGTAATTTTTTTTCTGGCTACATTTTTGGAAATAGTGAACTAATGGCAACACATCATTTAAGAGTTTTACAACATTATGTCTCATAATTCTGTAATGCCCTGTGCATGTGGGATGGTGATGGGTGGAAAAAAGTCTTCCTTCTGCCAGAAGTAGGAGGAGAACCTCTTTGTTTGCTTGCATTCTACTAGCCCATGTTATGCCTTGCTCTGATGGCAAGGTAGAGAGAATAGGTTGCATGGCGAGCAGCTTACAAAAATTCCAGTACTGCTTGCCACACAGTGGGCTAGACTAAAAAACTTTGTTTAAGAATTTTCCTTTCAGAGTTAGGCTTTGTAGGTGACACATTTTGGAAGGAACCTGTGGGCTGTCTTCTGAGCATCACATGTATAGTCTCTTGGTCTAGGGCAGGGCTTCTCAACCTTGGCTCCCCAGATGTTCTTGGACTTCAATTCCCAGAAGCCTTGATCAGCAGGTGTGCTGATTTGGGCTTCTGATGATTGAAGTCCATGAACATCTGAAGGACCAAGGTAGAGAAACCTGGTCTAGGGTATTTTGAGCCTGGACAGTGACTTTCACCCACTGGACAACTGGACCAGCTAACTAAACTTTTTCAATGACCATTCTCAAAAGTTAGACTAGTTGCTTCTGGACTGCCACCTTTGCCACAGATGAAGACCCATGGGGTTTTTTGAGACAGAGGTAAAATTAGATGCCTCTCATCAGAAGAGCAGCGTGCCTTGGCGGGGCCCCGTATAAAAATTTGTTTGGGGGCCCTTAGGAAGGGTAAAGATTTGTTTTGCTTACGCACGTTGGGGGCCCCTGTGGCCCGGGGCCCCCGTATAATTGATACGGCAGATACGGCGGTAGCTACGCCTCTGCCTCTCATGCATCCATTGCTGAAGACAATCATTTTATTCTTCCGAATGGAAAGGTCATGATAGCTATACTGTATATGTTTTAGGATACAATGCTCATCTTCAAAGAAAAGTGTGTGCTCAAACAAAACACTGTATTCAGATATTCACATATTTATCCAAATTATTCAAAACCAAGTAGCTTTTTCCGTCTTGTTCTCTTTTCTTGCCTTCAAAGGGTAATGCAGTATCTTTAGTTGAGAAGACTAAACAAACGAGAAAGTGTAGCAGCAAAAAGCAAAACCTAGGCTATATTTTTTACAGACAAAGTTGTTGCCACCAGTGCATTTTTTTTACACAAGCATGTATCCCTATATATATCTTTTTAAATGAAATAGTAGAATGAATAATGGCTTGGACAATACACAATGCGACATCACCTTTGAACTTTGAAGCAGGGTCAAAGATTTTATGGGTTGTTGTAATCATGATTTATCAAAAAGTCGTGTGTGTGTGTGTGTGTGTGTGTGTGCGCGTGTGCGCGTGCGCGTGTGCGTGTGTGTTCCCAGTTATCTTTCTTTGTTCCTTGGTTTCATTTAGATTATTTAATTAAGCATTATAGTTATTACTCAGTAAGCTTCCAAAAATCTTCAGTATCTTTTTTATTTTGGGGATGGGGTGAATGGGGTGGTGTTGGAATTTGGAAAGGATTTGGAATTTGGAAAGGATGTCTCTAGTTTTCTAAAAAAGGAAAGAGCATAACAACCATGCATAAAAAACAGGGACTTTGCTAAAAGTGGTTGTCCCCCTTTAACACCTAACATAAGACTATAACTGCATAATGTGAATTAGCATTTTATGCAAGGCTTTTTTTTAAGCAATACCTCATACTAATTAATAAGAGCATTTTGTATTGTTAGCAGGCTCAGAAAATAATTCATTAATATTGTAGCAAACAAATCTCTGCCCAGTATGCTTTATCCATTAATTTCAATGGAGAAAGCCAGTCTGCTTGGCATCCTCTGAAAAGTTAGCTCTGACTGATGAGTGTTGGATGTGTATCATGGATCACTTCCAAGAACAACACTGTTTGAATTTAAAACACTTCCATCAATGCACATTGCTTGGATGGCATAATCTGATACTGGCATTGGTTTCCTTTAGACAATGCCTTGTGATGACTTGGCATCATGCCCTGCGTAGAACGACCTGCCATTTAAGCAGCCTCAAGAAATTATACTGATAGAAAAATCACTGGTGGATGTTGGCTTCCAAAAGCAGCTGCGTAGAGCTATTGTTTCAATGTAGATTGGAGACATTAATTGGCCAATAAAAGCAAAAAACCATTTTCTTCTCTCTACTCTGCAAAAGCTTGAGCAACGGTTAACTATTGTAAAGTCTGCAAATTAGTCCACGGACCTATCTACTCAGAACTGCAACCGGAGGAGTAAGAAAGGGCTCTTTAAGCATTCTGTGCTTAAGCAAATTATATGACCTGAATTCAGATGTGACCTAAGATGTTTTGTTCCATGAAGTGATGGACAAAATACCACACCTCCATTTATAAAAGCTGACCAGACAGGCAGCTGAATCTAATTTTAATGTTGTGTAACTACATTGACACATAACGTGGAAAATGCTCTGGGTTTACATTATTTTCTGCTGATGACATATCTTAAAAGTCAATGAGAATCAGTTTCCCCCTTTAAGTTGCTGCCTTTTCAGTTTTATTTATTTATTTAGAATTGACTGTATTGACATTGGTTCATTGGCTTGAGCCAATGTGGAGGGGTCAATGTGTAGCTGCTGTTCTCTGAAGCCATTCCAGCTGGCTACAGCAACAGTGAATAACGCAGGTCAGCATTCTGGACACTGAGTACTACTCTCCTCCCTAGTGCCTGGGTCTACTTTCATTTTCCCTTCCCTTTTCATTCCTTTCCTTTCTTTTTCCTTCCTCTTAGACAGTTGCTAAACTAATACTAGTTCAGCTAGTGGACCAAAAGGGAAAAGGGGGGGGGGGACAGTGACAGTCAGGAATCAGACAAAAAATAGTGGAAAGTTTTAAGGCAGTTTGGCTCTAACCATTAGAACCACAGTGGTTTCGTAGTTAAGACACTGAGCTTGATGATCGGAAGGTTGGTAGGTTGAGATCTGAGTGCTGGAGTGAGCACCTGTCATCTGTCCCAGCTCCTGCCAAACTAGAAGTTTGAAAGCAAGAAATTGCAAGTAGATAAATAGGTACCACTTCAGTGGGAAAGGTAACAGTGCTCTGTCTGCTCCAGTGCCTAATCATGCCTGCCACATGGCTACCGAAACATCTGGAGACACAGACAGTGCTGGCTCTTTGGCTGTAAATGAAGAGGAGCATTGCCCCCTGGAGTAGGACACACAAGGCAGACCTTGACTTTACTCTAACCTTGCAAATCTGGTTGGCTAGAGCAGAGATAACTTAACAAGCTGGAAATAAGGCTGAAGTGAGAACTTTCCATGTCTTTACTGATTCCTTACACCTCCCCATCACCCATCTCTTTGGCCACCTACTGTCAGGGATTTGAACCGAGAGCTCGAGAGCTCCGACCAGTATTCTATCAGCTATACCACATTATTATTATTATTATTATTATTATTATTATTATTATTATTATTATTATTATTATTATTATTATTATTATTATTATTATTATTATTATTATTATTATTATTATTATTCGATTTATATGCCGCCCTACTTGGAGAAAACCAACTCAGAGTTTCTAGATACAGTACCTCTAAAACTCCTACCCCCACCCACACTACCAAAAGTTTAAAGATAGAGAGCTGAGCTCTCTGAGGGGAAAGGATTAAGTGGAGGTGAGTTAAACTAGAAAATGGAGTTGTGGATAAAAGTATGAGACAAACGAATGGTGGTAATGTATATTCCCAGGACGCATTGCTCCAGAGAGACAGCTCTGCCTCCGGAACTTACACTGTTGTGCAAGTGAATTGCTAAGTTAGTGGCACAGAACAGCAATGAAAAGAATGAGTTTTGGCTCAGACACCCATATTCTGGCCTGAGGCAACTGTGGCAGATGTAGCACCGGTTCTAATAAACCACAGGTCCCCTGTTGCCTGAATTTTTATATAAGAAAAGTAATAATAATGGTCTTCTTAGAGGGAAAACATCCATCAAAGGCCAAACAATTTCTGATATAGTTTAGAAGAAAAGGAAATAAAGAAAGTAGTTTAATTTTGAGGGAATTGTTCATGAAAAAAATCCGTGCCAGGCTTAATGAAACATTATTTTCAGTTTAAGGCTGCTTTCATGCGGGGGCTATTTTGAAAAACAACAACTGAATATTGTTGGAAAGGGGTGCTTGAAATCACATCATAACACGATGCTAGCAGGGAATAAATACAGTAACATTATTCACAGAAAGATGTTTGCTCCAAAGCATTGACTAGCATATATTTACACAAGTTTTATTTTTAGTAAATGGGCCATGTCATTTTTATTACCCTCTTAGAAACCAAAGTAAACAAGTGGTCATTTACATTACACTATGGGTGGTCCATACTGCAATGTGTATATTTTTGTCCCTAAAATATGTAACCAAATAACTTAATGGAGATGATAGTATGTAGGAAATCATATGTTGTTCTAAAAATTGAAGACAAATAATTTCCTATTGTATGCAATATTTTGATGATTCAATCTTCAATATTTCATTTTGTGTAATCCTGCTGAGTTAAGTAATGTATCATTCCATAAAAGAGAATGAAATATGCATTCATGCAAACTCTATGGCCCTAAACATATTGAGCATTTGCTAATATTATGAGCAAGAAGGATCTTGGAATTGTTGTAGATCACAAGATTGAATATAAGCCAACAGTGTGATGTGGTTGCAAAAAAGGCAAATACTGTTTCTGCCTGCATTAACAGTGGTATAGTTTAAAAAACTTGAGGAGTACTTTGTCGGATGCAACTCATATCTGAGAATTCATTTTTTCCTGAAGCAGGAAAAATGCCATTGGCGTGAATTTGTTTAAAGTGGATACCAGCTTGCCATGAAGTGACCCACACACTATAATCATGGAGCCATCTCCTGTGGCACAAATGAAATGAGACCTGCAGGATTTAATGCTGGGACTGCAATGGACTGCTGCAGCCTTGAGGAGATTATCAAGGTGCACCTTCACAGCCAGTCCATCTGGCATGGCCTCTTCCACCTCCATGACTGATGGGAATCAGAGTTCCTCCTCAGCTCATTTTGCCGTTGAACCCAATATGATGGTTTCCAGTGGCATTTTCTCCACTGAGAGGACCATCACCCCACCTAAAGGGGCTCATCCGGCCATAGCCATTGGCCCCTTTAGGGAGTCAGGTTATTTACTGCTGCCCAACTCTCAGTGTTGAGTCGCTTGCTGTACAGTGTACTCCATTACTGTAGCAGGATGTCTGGCCAGACAGGCAAGGGGAAGAGATATGACAGAGTCAATGTAATTTTGGAAAGGAAATGGGCTCCGTAAAGCATGGGAAATTGTTTTTTAAACTCTCCAAATGGTCCCTGTTACAAGGGAAGCATAATATGTGTTGTTTTGTACTGTTCTTGAATGTTATACATTTTTGGGTTTGTATGGTTTGTTTTCTATCCTTGAAAGAAAAAAAACCCCAACACAAAAATACCCTTGGGCTGTCAAATACATAATATTTGAAGTTCATTTGTCCCTGTGTAATGAATCTCCTGAAAAGAAAATTCCACATTATATTTGTATTTGTGGTCAAAAGCCCCCAAATGCTTTCTCAGCGATGGACACATCTGCTCTTCTCAAGTATGCAAGGTTCCTGCAATGGCACACTTTTATCTGGTGAAGCTAATATACGAATTTCCCCGGAGGGTAGTTGTGGTCTTTAATTAACTTCTTTCCCAAAGGTCTATGTTAACACATTAGACAATATTTGGCCAATTCCTTGGCCTGTCTTTCTAATCTTGCAGAGGACTTATTGGTATCTGTTCCAATGGGGAATACTATAAGCACAAAGAAGCAGGAAAGCATTAAATGAAACCTGGATTAATATTTTTCTTTGTCATTTCTTCTTCTTCCCCCTTTTAAAAGAGTTTTATCTCTCTCTGCAATGTTGAATGTAAATATTCTTTCTTGTTTAGTTTCTTTTAGGTGAGTTAAATTTACAGTAACTTATTTTCAATAACCACTAAAAGCTCCTTCTCAATTTTGGAACTCTTCCTGAATGCACAGCTATGATTTCTTGTAATGCTCCATTTTTATGCCAGTGTCTCCTCCCCAAAGATTGGTAGCCCTATTCCAGTGATGGGGAACCTCGGCACGCCAGCTGTTCCTGCACTTCAATTCCCAGAAGCCCTGATCAGCAGGAGTGCTGACTTGGGCTTCTGGTAATTGCAGTCCAAGAACGCATGGAGTGCCAAGGTTTGCCATTATGATGGCCTATTCACATGCTGCTATGTCAGGAGAGCTTTGGAGACATTCTGGATTGCCAGAAAGATAAACACATGGGGACTAGAGAAAACTTGGTCTGGACAACTGCTGGAGTCAAAAACGATGAAACTGAGGCTGCCCTACTTTAGGCAACATCATGAGAAGACATGAATTTCCGGAAAACACAATAGTGTTTGGAAAATTTGAATGCAGAAGGAGCAGCTAAAGCGTGACCATGGCCAATTTCCTGGTTCCGCACTGGGATCCCAGGCGCTGATGTAAATTCCACCTGGCACTGGAAGTCACCCACAGCCACACTCCAGCTGCTGAAGCACAGCCAAGAAGCAATGGAAACTGGAGCGAACATGCTCTGAAAAGCCTCCCACCACCCTGGGAAGTGGCGGAACCTGTCCAAAAACCCAGAAGAACATCACAATTCCTGCCACCGCACCGCCATGGCGGTAAGTGATGTATCGTGGCTTCCAGTGGTGTTGGGTGGGTCTAGAGGTGCCCGGGTGGCCACCATGGGCCAGATTAATGATAGGCATAGGTCAGATTAGGCCCATGGGCCAGGGGTTGGGAACCACTGGCTTAGATGTTACATGGGAAAATAGACAGCAGGCTATATCTTTTTACAATCAAAGTCAGGAAGCCAGGGATTTGCATGTTACCTTCCCCAAATGGCCCTCTTTGAAGGTGAGAGCTTTCTCTGTTAACGGGGGTGGGGGTGAGTGGGTGGGGTAGGTTTTCAATTCCATCTTGTGGAAGTTCTTCAAATCTGTGGTCCTGCTGTACTGGTGTTCGAAGGTGGCTCTTTGTGGTATCCTCATTAGTTAAACTAGCAAAATTAAGCTGTATGGCCCATCCATAAAATCAAAACAAATGCAGAATGGAAGCAATACCTTTTATAGGGTTACTTAAAAAATAAAACATAAAACATTGCAAGCTTTTGTGACTAAAAGGTCACTTCTTTAGGCAAATTCCCATAGTGTGGTGTTCAAGTCAGGTTGGTTGGTTTAGATGTTACATGGGAAAATAGGCAGCAGGCTATATCTTTTTACAATCCAAAGACAGGAAACCAAGGATTTGCATGCTTTCTTCCCCAAAGACATCCAAAGGTATATCTTAGCATGCTAGTCACCTGATGGTGGTTATCCTGCATCTGAAAAATGTGATGCGTGAATTGATTTGTAGTCACAGTGGATGCATGTCTTTCTGCTCAGAATTTTGTGGGGACTCAGTGAACCAAAAGATTTGAGGCTTTGCCCATCAATGCTATATGCATTTCCAAAGGGGGCCTTATATTTCCAAAGATTTTACACAGATTTTTTTCTCAAGATGTGAAAAGCAATCTTCAGGCTCTATTAAAATTTGGCTGAGATATATGGAAATATCTCCCACATGCTTTAGACTAGAATCTGGCTTCTATTTTTCAGTGTTTCTAACAAAAAGAGGAAACAATCACAATCAAAGGGAAGGTTCTTTCTGAATTTCATCCTAATGTAATTAAGATCTTCACACACTGAGCTGGCTTCTGAGAGACAGGAGTTTTGAAACCATTTTAGGCAAGGGTGTGCTGGGCACCTTGGGAGGGTGGTAGACAGGAAGTGATGGGGGCACTTATTGGGGGGAGGTTGGGGGAGAAATCCCATACATCCCCATTACCTCTGCCTGTCTCTGGGGGGCACCAGTTGTTGGGGCGCACCGGGATGAGTCCCTGTATTCCTGTGGGCCAGCACACCACTGATTTCAGGATCTACTTGCAGCAGAACGAAGATAACTTATTGCTGCACTAAAAATTCTATTCTGCACCAACAAATACTTTATTCTTATACTGGAAGAGTGTCAACAAGGACCAACTTCTGCAAAATGATAGTGTTTAGTCTTATAGCAAGTTAAACAAATATCTGGTTATGGGCAACCAACCTCAGGACCTAAAAAGCACTGCAAACAACAAAGCTAGTGGAGATGATGGTATCCCAGTTGAATTTTTCAAAGCTCTAAAAGATGATGGAATCAAATTATTGCATTCTATATCTCAGCAGATTTGGAAAACACAACAATGGCCACAGTATTGGAAAAGAACAGTATATGTTCCAATCCCAAAAAAAGGGTAATGCCAAAGAATGTTCAAATTATTGAACAATTATGCTCATCCCACACGCTAGCAAGGTGATGCTCAAGATAATACAGGACAGACTGCAATAGCACGTGGAGAGAGAATTACCAGAAGTGGAGGCTAGGTTCCGAAGAGACAGGGGGACTAGTGACTTTTAGGGATGTAAGACTTTAGCTCACACCAACTGGTTGCAAGGCATATTATGTCTGTGATGCCTTTAAGGCCCTACTTCAGGGGCACACAGGTGCTGGGACTTTTCCCTGATGTGCTCCATGGGCCAGTGTATTTAGGTCAGAGCAGGATTGCAGACTTCCAGCTACAATGCTCAACTTGCTTGAGCTTTAATGCTCACCTTCCTCTGCTGACAGTCTGGACAAAGATTCCTGTGTTTTTCAGAACCTGCAGAATATTTGCACTGATCCTGCTGATGGTTTTTGCCTAATATGCCATCTGTGCTTGCTGGACAAAGAAGGGCTACTTGGAATAAGCCTCCACCAGGAGGACAGAAGCTGTAGAACTCTTTGGCTTTGTCTGTAATTACAACTTGCATTTACCCTGCTGGACTGGACAGCTACTGAACTGTATGGACTTGTATATAGCACAACTGAATTGTCTCAGTGAGGTCAACTGAGCAGCCCAAGAGAATATATCTGTTTTGTGTTACAGTTGTTGCGTTGTATATACTTGCACCTTTTTACTTCCTGAGTAAACCTCCTTTGAGTTTTCTTCTGCACCAAGATCTGTCTGCCTGTTTTTCTCACGAGGGACCACCTTGCCAGGTGTGAACTTCATGCTGGCCATTGCACAATGGTGGGATGTCAAAAATTTAATACCCCACTGTGACATCATCACAGTGTGGGCGGAGCTAACATTATAATGTCATGGGTGGAGCCAATGTCATGATGTTGTGGGTGGGGCCAAAGAAAAAACCAATTAAAATAAAATAAAAATAAGCACACACAAACACACACACACACACACACACACACACACACCTCAACCCACCCACCCACCCACCCACAACACAAACCTGTAAATACTTTAAATAAATAAATAAATAAAATACATTAAAATACACCCACCCACCCCAAACACAAATCAATCAGAGCTTTTAAATCAGAACTTAAAGCTTATTCTGGCTAATCTTTCTCACACTAGGTCAGATGGAAGGAACTACAAAATGAATTCACCACAAGATACCTTCATTTTGGCACTTTTCAACAGTTAAAGAAGTTAAGTACTAAGTCTTTGCTTAACCAGTTCTCTAGGATAATATGCCTTAATGTAAATGTAAAACAACTGTACCTCCTTAAGGGTTCCCCAATTGGAACAGCACAGGTGTAGCTTATTGATGAGGTGACTCCAAGACTTTACTTAAAAACTCCAAGCCAGACCACCAGGCCTGCCAGCCGCCAGGGCTTTTTAGGAACTGTGGTAGTACATCAATACTGTATAGGTAAAGGTATTAAATACACATTAAAATACACACAGACACACCACATCTAAAGGTGAGTCACTTACCCTGGGGAGCAGGCTATAGGGAGCTTCAGGCTAGCAGCTTTTCTTCCTCCTCCCCACTTGGGAGGACAGCAAGGAGGCCATGCATACGTGCCAAGCACTGTAGGCGTGCATGCACACCAAGTGAAAAGGGAAGCCCCAAAGGTGGTTCCCCCCAAAACCTGCTACCGGTTCTCCAGGATGCTGGGGAAAGTTACTACTGGTTCTGGTGAACTGGTGCGAACCTGTTACATCCCATCACTGCCATTGCATACCACTATGCTAACCGTTTACATCAACAGAGACCACATTGCCAACATACGCTGAATCATGGAGAAAACAAAGGAATATCAGAAACAAGTCTACTTCTGTTTCATTGACTACACTAAGGCCTTTGACTGTGTGGACCACAACAAAAAGTGGCAAATAATTAAAGAGAAGGGGGATTCCAGAACACCTTATATGCCTCATGAGAAATCTGTACATGAATGAAGAAGCAACAGTTAGGACAGAATACGAAATAGCCGAGTGGTTTGGAATAGGAAAAGGAGTAAGACAAGGCTGCATTTTGTCACCCTGCTTATTCAACTTATACACAGAGCACATAATGCACAATGCAGTAATGGAGGAATCCCAATTTGGAATCAAAATTGCTGGGGAAAACATCAGCAATTTGAGATACACAGATGATACCACCCTAATGGCAGAAAGTGAGGAAGACCTAAAGAAGCTGCTGCTTTGGTTGAAAGAAGAGAGTGCAAAAACTTGCTTGAGACTCAACATCAAGAAAACCAAGATAATGGCAACAGGCCCTATCAGTCCCTGGAAAATAGATAGGGAAGAAGTAGAAGCAGTGACAGATTTTACTTTTTTAGGATCAAAGATCACTGCAGATGGTGATTGCAGCCATGAAATAAAAAGGTGACTGATTCTTTGGAGACAAGCTATAAGAAACCTGGGGAACATAGTTAAAAGTAGAGACATCACCTTGCAAGCAAAAATTTGCATAGTCAAAGCAATGGTATTCCTGGTGGTAATGTATGGTTGTGAGAGCTGGACCATTAGAAAAGCTGAGTGCAGAAGAATTGATGCCTTTGAAATGTGGTGTTGGAGGAGAGTTTTGAGAGTCCCCTGGACAGTGAGAAGAACAAATAGGTCGACCTTAGAAGAAATCAACCCTGGGTGCTCCTTAGAAGCAGAAGAGTAGTGTGCCTTGGCGGGGCCCCGTATAAAAATTTGTTTGGGGGCCCTTAGGAAGGGTAAAGATTTGTTTTGCTTACGCACGTTGGGGGCCCCCATGGCCTGGGGGATAGCCAAAGAGTTTTGCTTAATGATCCTTAGAAGCAGACAGAAATTGAATAAAATGATGAACATTGCTTAACTTTAAAACAAACTTTTTATGTTTGGCTTAAACTGGCTGCTAAGGAATGCACAATATAATCCCATATGTGACTAATGTTGCCACACATCTTTGTTCACATGCACACACAATGAAAACATTCACTCTCTCTTTTAATGGATGGGGTGTGTGGGTAAATTATTAAGAATATTTAATGGGATTTTAAAGGGTTTTGTAGTTAGTTTTGATGTTGCTTTGAAGTGTTGTTAGCCGCCCAAAGTCATTGCCGATTTGGGTGGCAATAGAAATTCGAAGAATAAATAAGAATAAATAAATACATAAATAAAACGCATAGATCCCTGAGTAGTCTTGTGGCTGCAGGGAAGACTTTTCAACTGGAGATGTAATAGCCAGAATAATGCTTATGCAGCTCCGCATAGGTAAGGCTGAAGATATCATTCACCACAGGCTTTAATCTTCAATTGAAAGTACTGTACTCTGTTCTGTTTACTTCAGGTTTTTTCAATGTGGGGAAACCTTTGGGGAGCTCTGAACATGGGGGACTAGGTTTTAGCATCTACAAATAAAATGAACCATAACATCCAATTGAGTCCTGGGTTTATTATCAGAGTTGAAATATATCAGTATGTGGGAAACCAAAGCAGAAAAGAACAAATGTTGCCAATAACTTGTTCCTAAACAGTTGTTAGCAGACATGGCTTGTGACTAGAGTAGGGGAGCATGCCATGATATTCTGAAGCGAGGGTCAAAGGCTAAGCCACAGAAGGATGAAAATAAAGCTATTGAATGCAAAATTTAGAAAGGTCCTTTTGCATCTAGCTAGCTATTTGGGATATCACAACAGAATGCTTGAGGCAAAGAAGATGATCAAAGGTGCTTGATTTAGGATTTTGTCATGCAGAATAGGGTAGTCAGGGATTTGAACAAAGGTCACCGAGTTCTTAATCTGTCATCCACAATACCATGCTGGGTATCCTGATTCCATACTTGCCTGTTTTCTCCTAGCTAAGGTACAGTAATAATAAGATAATAAGGTACAGTATCAGCCACAGAGAGCAGGGAGGGGGAGAAAGCAATGATTAGCATTTCTCCAGCCTTTTAAAGCTAAAAGTGAAAGGAAGAGAGCAAGAGACTGCAGAAATAGACAGTACAAACAGCAGAAAGAGACTGGAGCAGAACTCCCCAGATTTTTTGCTTGTCCATAGTTATTGTGTACATAAGTCAGCTGTTTGCATGATCGAATTAATAGGTTGATTGACAGATGACTGCTAGGTGGCCAACAAGACAGTTGTGACAGTTGAGTGTAGACTAAGAATGTGCCGCAATTCTATTGTGATTGACTGGTTTCTCCAGTCCAAATGAGAGAAGAGGGAGAGTATGTAAGCTTAGCATAAAAATCCGTGTCTAGGCCAGGCATGACACTGCCAAAAAGAAGGCACCTTTTGGTGAGTTCATTTTGCAAGTCCTTTTGCCTGACCTAGTGTGAGAAAGAGTAACCAGGCAACACAAGGTTGCCATTACCAGGGTATGTTCGACTAGTTAAAAAAATACCACAGTCTTTGAGGAGGCTCTTTCTGTGTACCCCAAAGACAGGTTACTGAATGGCAGATAGGATTATAATATTTAAATGGGTAAAGGTGAATTAAGTTAGGACTGTGAGAAAAGCTAATAGAAGCTAAGGCATAGATTAGGAGTAGAGGAAAGACAGATACCGGTAGATAGGATTAGGGAGCTGTAACAAATAGAATTTGACAAACTGAGTTGTGTGAAGAGATAGCAATGAAATGTAATGAGCTGTAAAAAGATGGAACTTGGTTGAAACTAATGTAAAGGCTGTGCGATGTAGTTTGTTTGTATTGTTACTATTCTACCCCTTATTATTTAATCTATTATAGAATCAACATTGGGTATGACAAACAGTTAATGAAGTAGGTAACAAACATTCATGCAGACTGCTTGGCTATAGGTACTCAAAGGAGAATAAAAAAAGAAAAGTACACCTATTAGAAGGTTTTCAGTTTATTAATTTGTGTAGCAGCATTACCTAAGAGTTAGAGTCCCATCAGGCTGAAAGGCTGAAGTAAACTCCTTCTCTAGAGTGAAGAGGAGGATGGGGAAGGGGACGAAGAGCCCTAAGTGTCTCCTAAGTAACAGCAGGGGCAGATCTATGAAGATGAGTCCCTGTGACTACTGAAAGACAATAATTCCACTGAAGTAGGCTTGTGTTTGTGAAACCTGACTTCAAATGAATCCCATGCTTAACATCAAAGACCAATCACCAATCCAAACAAAGCAATTTATATACTCAAAGAGATGAGAGAACCTTCTGCTGTGACACATTAGTTATGAATTTCCCCCTTCTAGTCACAGGCTATATCACCATAGACAGTGTCTGCAACCATGAAATAAAAAGACATTTACTCCTTGGGAGGCAAGCTACGGCAAAGCTAGACATCACATACTAGGTCAGACAAAAGGAACTGCAGAATGAAGGAACCAAAAGGTGCCTTTATTTTGGCAGTTTCATGTCTAGCCTAGACATGGAAGAAGAACCCTGCCAACAAAAGTCAACATAATTAAAATGATGGACTTCCCAGTTGTAACGAATGGCTGTGAGAGCTGGACCATAAGGAAGGCTGAATGCAGAAGAATAGATACCTTCAAACCGTGGTTCTGGAGAAGACTTTAGGGAGTCCCTTGGACTGTAAGGTGATCAAATCAGTCCATCCTGAAGGAAATCTACCCTGACTGCTCCTTGGAAGGACAGATGCTAAAGCTGAAGCTCAAATACTTTGGTCACCAAATGAGAAGAGAGGACTTGCGGAAGAAGACCCTGAAGCTAGGAAAGATTGAAGGCAAAAGGAGAAAGGGGAGGCAGAGGATGAGATGGCTAGACAATATCATTGATATGGTGGGTATGGATCTGGGCAGATTCTGAAGGAGGGCAGATAACAGAGAAGTCTTTCATGCAGTGGTCCATGGGGTCACAAACACTCAGACATGACTGTGAGTGAACAACAAAAAAATCTAATGTGTATTTCTGATACCTACCAAAAATAAGAAAATGAGTAAAAGTGGCCCATTTGGTGTGGTCCCAAAAGTAACCCCAAACAGTTCTGAGCTAGCTACATTTGTGACTTTGGCTCTTCTGTTTCTAGAATTGGGACCAGAGGTCATGACAGACAGAAGAACCATGGTCAGTCTCTCTCTAATTGCAAGCTTATACTAAATTAGTGCAATGTATTTCATAATGCAACCACAATTCTGCATAAATGTTCCTCTGTGTCACTGGAATTTTAGAATCACATTATAAACACAATGTTGTCAGAGCTTGCTGTAGAGTGTTTTAAAAAAGAAACAGGAAATAAGGCCCAGCAGAAATGTTTCATTTAATGTTTCATCCTTCCTGCCAGAAAAAAAATTATGCTATTTTTCCCACTCCCCCACTGACAGAAAATGCACCATTCCTTGGGGAGTATTGTGGAGCCAAGTGTCAAGTCTCCAGAGATCCATTACCAAGACGAAGGATCATGCTGGGTTGTATATGAACACAAACCCTACTAATTCATGTCTGTCTACTGCTCAGAATGTCTCCAGAGAGAAAGAAAAGTCTTCATGTAATACACCCTGCTGTGGTATCCTCCACCTGCTGCCTCACTGGTTATTGTGATACATTAATAATAATCTGTGAGTGTCAACGTTAGAATACAGTCCAGAAATTTGCCTTAAAATCTTCTAAACCAGTTGGACCGATTTGATACAATGGACAGTTTTGCTGGGTTTTATAATGTCCAACTCTGCCTTAAAAAAAGACTAGCAAAGTCATATCACTTATCTTATCTACCTTAGAGTGCTGTTAAAGACAAATGACAAAACTGAGGAAAAGACATGTGTAATGGTGGAAAGCACATATTGTGATGTTGATTCAAAACCGTATGCGTGTAGGCTTGTAAAGCTTATAGGATGGAACAATCTCTTTTTCAATTAGAAGATGAAATATGGAGCTCACTGACCAAGGAACAACAGCATTAAAGGAGGAAATAGCTGAGGAACCCAACCTCTCCTACATCACTAGGAGGACCCAAAATAGGCTGTCAGTGTCCTTAAAATGTAAGTCCTTAAAATGTATGGGCCTAAATGTAAGACCAACATGTTCAAATGATGGTTGCTGGCAGACAACAACATGCTGGGTGAATGTGGAAAGATACAGAATCCAGCTCATTTGCTGACTACTGGAAATATGTACTGATGAGGATTTAAGTTTGCACAACAACAAAGCCAAGAAGTTGGCTTCATTTTGGCAGTTTAAAGTTTTATCTGGACATAAAAGGAGAATCTCTTTTTCAAACAAATGTGGACCACCAGTAGAGCATTATACATATTACCATCAGCAGCAGCACTTCCCATTGATTTCTGAGCTTAATTTAAAGAGTAGTTCAAATTTACCTTGCAGGTGACATTTTTTTTTTACTGGTGGGCTGCTATATTGTATTGGTTAGCACATCACAGGCTGGGTCTGGTCCACGGGCCATAGGTTGGGAACCCCTGCCATAGATGGCAATTTAGTGACTAAGTAGCATGCTAAAGCTACAAATGTCATATTTTCATATTTTTCCAGACACATATTTTTGTACTGGTGGTAGAAACTCTTACCACAACAATATGAGCTAAGTATCAATAAAGCTAATGGAGACATAGACAGAATCTGGATCAGTGATGGGATGTCACCGGTTCCAGACGGATCTCTGGAACCGGTAAGATGAATCCCGGAGGGTTCTCCGTGAGGGGAAGTCCACTTTTGGGGCGTCCGGTTCCGGACGCCTGACCGAAAGGAAAAAAAAAATTAAAATCAGAGATAAAATGGCTCCAATTGACTGCGCATGTCCAGAAACTCAATCTGACGCATTGCGCATGCGTCAAATTGAGTTTCTGGACATGCGCAGTCAATTGGAGCCAAATGGATCCAATTTAAAAAAAAAAAAATCTTCCGAAGCTGGAGCCGCCTCTTTTTAGAGTGGCTCCGGCAGCAGCGGCGGCAGCCCTAAGAGAAGGGCACCTCCCCTAGCCGGCCACCGAGCTCCCACGGGGACGTTGGTGCCTGGCCGCGCCGTCCGCCTGCGCCGCGCCGCCCGTGCCGTCCGCCTGCGCCGCGCCGCCCGTGCCGTCCGCCTGCGCCGCGCCGCCCGCCCGCGCCGTCCTAGGGACTTGGGCCCGAGAAACCCCCATGCCCGAGGAAGCTGCCGGCGGCCGGCGGAAGATGATGCGGCGGTGGCGAGCCCCGCCGCGCTTATCCAGGGCATGGGGGTTTGTCCGGCCCAAGTCCCTAGGACGGCGCAGCGTGGGCGGACGGCGCGGGCAGGCACCAACGTGCCCGTGGGAGTTCGGTGGCCAGGCAGGGGCTGCAGGCGGCTGTGGCGGCCGTGGCAGTCAGGGGCAGCGTGCCTTGCCGGGTGGCCCCGGGCCACATGAAGGTTCGTCAGTGCCAAGGAAGGTAAGTGAGGCTTTTATATTTAGGGTGGGTGGGTGATTTATTTGTGTTTTCGGTGGGTGGTTGTACTTTAATTTAAATTTTATTTTATTTATTTCTTTATTTTATTTCTTTAAGTTATATACGGGTCTGTGTGCATGTTTATTTATTTATTTTTTATTTTTGGCCTTGCCCACAACGTCATGACGTCATGACGTCATGACGTTGGCTCCGCCCATGACGTCATGACGTCATGACATTGGCCACGCCCATGACGTCCGTGACGTCATGGCGTGGTAGTAGAATTTTTGACATCCCATCACTGATCTGGATCTATTGTAAAAACAAACCATATTCATTCTCAGATATCAACTATGGCCCCATGTTTAATTTAGCAACACTATAATTGTCATCCACACAATGGAACTAAAATACAGCTGCTCCTCTTTCAATCTGGTATGCAGCACCATTTGTATCAATGCCTTATTGTATTATACATAGAACAAACAGGGAAGACTCTATGCCAAACCATAAACTGCAACATATCTGACACAGGAAAGTGCGAGATTGAACAGTTTTAGGAGAAAGCTTTAGTCTCCCAGAACATGCTTCCTCCGACTTCAAGGTGAGCATTATTGAACCAAACAAATTCATGAAACCCTGAACAAGAGTAAAGGGGAGATTCACTTTTGTCTCATGTAACTTGAATTAGAACAACCTTTTAATCATAGTGTGGGTTATGTATCTCATCTCTGCTAGTACAGTATATGAGAATTACTGTCCAACTGCTGTTTGTAAAGGCAATGAAGTCTCTTTACACCCAAGGAGGTAAAAGCCAATGTAAAGGACAGAAAGACAATGAGTATTGTTTGTACCGTCTGAATTCCAGTCTCCTTTGCCCTCACTGATTATCAGCTGGTATCTTATCTACTGAAATGTATGAATTATGATTTGCCAACTAAGGCACTTCACACATCTGAAGAAGTGGGCTGCTATCCAAGAAGGCTTATGCCGTAATAAAATTCAGCAGTTTTTTAAAGATGCCAGGATAATTTCTGTTGTTTTTGCTCGATCTTATGCTTGGAAGAACAGGCTACAGTATTTTCAGATAATGGGAACACAGCAATGGCCTCTTGTTGTAATTTGGCAATGATTCAAATTTGTTATGTGTTTTAGAACAATTAAATTTCACTTGTAACTTGAAAAACATTGTTTTTTCAGATTTTGTGTGAGTCCTTAGGTTATTTTCTAAGGGTTTGTTTTGTTAAAAAATGAAGAAAAAAAGGGAAACAATGTAACATATTTGCCGGCGTATAAGATGCACCCCGTTATTACCAAAATAGCCCACTATAGGCCACTATATACAGTACAAGACACACTCTATTTCCCCCAGTGTATTTTAAGAAGGAAAAAGTGGGTCTTATACACCAGCAAATATGGTACTAGTAATATGCCACTAGTGCTTCACCCCTCATCTCCACTGTGACTAATATTAATGTTAAATCAATATAAAATTAATAACGTATTAGCAATTTTTGCTAATATTTCCAAGCTCTGAGATACTTAATGTTTGCAGAGCAGGACAAGCATATGGCAAAAGGTACAATTTTGTAAGCCGCCCAGAGTCGGGTCTTCCCGAGTGGGGCGGGGTATCAAATTCGAACAAATAAATAAATAAATAAATAAATAAATAATAGCAGTGCACATATGGTGTGGAAAATATATCTCAATTTCAGAATTCTGATTTGTTTCAAATAGATACTGTCTTTATTTTTAATCCTTTTTCTTAAATGATTCTTATTTGCCAGGGTTGAATTGGATGTCATGTGGCAAGGGAACTGATTACATCATTATTCAGCACCAAAATACCTCGGTGTGACACTTGACAGGGCGCTCTCTTTTAAGCAGCACTTCCTGAATACCAAAGTCAAAGTTAGTACAAGAAAAATATCATCAGGAAACTCACAAATTATAAATGGGGAACTCAACCATCCATGTTGCGTGCATCAGCTTTGGCCTTGAGCATCTCCACAGAAGAGTATGGTGCTCCAGGATGGAGCGTGTCCACACACCCAAAAGAAGTTGACATTGCTGTTAATGAAGCCATGTGTATAGTGACAGGATGCCTCAAACCTGCACCAGTTGATAAAATATACCCTCTTGTTGGTATTGCTCCATCTAAGATAAGGAGAGAAGTAGCAGCAGATGCTGAGAGAACTAAACAAGAGAATGACCCTCAACACCGTCTGAATGGATATGAGCCTCAGGTCTGCCGGCTCAGACTACAAAGAGCTTTATGGCAAGAACAAACACTCTTGAAGGTACACAAGAGCAAAACCAAATTAGATGATGGAGGAAGGAGCTCACTGGAGAAAGCAGCCATGATGGTGGAGAGCAGCTTATGCTGAGGACAACATACTGTCATGTGACTATATGTGGACACATGAGGGCTGTTCCAGTACTAAGCACTGCCTGTATCACTGTTCTTCTCAGACCACAGCAGTTACCTTTGGGGTGCAAGAGACGATGCTGCCTGGCCTCAGAAAGGGGAGAGGCAGTTTTATACAAGTACTGTAGATCAATCAAAAATACCGGTAATTTGAATCAGGAAATACAAATGAAATCTAAATTGGGGTGGGGTTCATTTCATTGGTTTGAGCACCTGTCTCTGTCCCAGCTCTTGGGGAAATGAAAGGAGCCTCAATTGGGCATTCCCTGAGTGGGGTTTCTTCTGCAAAAATCCTTTCAACCAAGAATAATTTCTGACACAAAATTATTATTATTAACTCAATGACACAGATTTCAGAGAAAACTCTCAGAAATGAACAAAAAAAAAAATCCAAAATAAATAAATAAAGAGGCTCTTTCATGCCCCCCCTAATTCACTGCAACCTCAAAGTCCCATCCCTAATAAGAAGTGTAAATTGACACATTCAGATCACCCCATCTGGACAAGCCCTTACTGTTTCCCAGCTGCTTGCATAACTGTCTCCTAAGTTGTTTTTATTTCTCTTGAGAGATAAGATACGGACACTTGGATGACGGTTTTGTGTTATTTATTCTTAAACTATAAAATACAATTTGAGGACACTAGTTTACAGAGGACAAACAGCTGGAAAGGAAGAATAAAATGATTATTCTTGATTTTTCTGCTCAACCTGACATCAACTACAGCTGTTTTATTTGATGAAAGGAGGCCATCAAAGGGAAAAGAATCAAGAGGTTTGATTCTTGTTGTTCCTCTTCTGCAAAGGCCTTTAATTTGATAAATTTTAGAAGAGTGGTTAGATTAATCTTTTACAGCAAAAATAGCAAATAATTATGTTGCACCCTGAGGATTTTTTTTATTGTATCAGAAGCACACAAAGGTGCTTTCTGGGTTAAGAGGATTTATGCTGGAGGAACTCTGCTCAGGGGATGCCTGAATGAGGCTCCTTTCATGTCCCAAAGATCTATTCCCACCAAAGTGGTCCATATTTATCTACTTACAAATTCTTGCCTTCAAACTCCCAGGTTGGCAGGAGCTGGGACAGAGACGGGCACTCATTCCATCATGCAGTATTCGGGTCTTGAACTGCCTACTTGCTGACCTTCCAGATAACAAGGCGAACTTCTTAACCACGGAGCCACCACAGTCCTTTACTCTGAGGATTAATAAGGTTTACTTGGCATCAGCTTTCAAGGACTACAGAATACTTTTTGAGTTGCATCTGAAGAGGTGGGCTGCAACTCATGAACATTTGGGGTAAGTAAAACAACAATGGACACTTGAATCCCTTTTGGAAAGTCACTCTTAAAATGTTATTGATGGTTAAACTCATACACAGAACAACTTATTATTGCTGGCATCACATTTTTAAAAGTTACTTGTTACACCTCTCATTTCATCACTAGTTAGTTTTTTTGTTGTTGTTCAGTCGCACAGTTGATTCTGACCCTCTGTGACCCCATAGTCCACTGTCCGCCAGGCACTTCTGTCCTCCATCCTCCTCCTCAACTCGTTTAGCTCTGTGCCCATTGCGTCCACAATACCATCTAGCCATCTCATTTTTGGCCACCCCCTTCTTCCTTTGCCCTCCACCCTTCCCAACATCAAGGCCTTCTCAAGTGAATCTTCCCTTCTCATTTGATGTCCAAAGTACTTTAGCTTCATCTTTAAAATTTGACCTTCTAAGGAGCAGTCAGCGTTGATTTCGTCTAAGAGTGACCTATTTGTTCTCCTCGCTGTCCAGGGGAATCTCAAAACTCTCCTCCAACACCACATCTCAAAGGCATCTATTCTTCTGCGCTCAGCCTTCCTAATGGACTAGTTAGTTATGGATCATCAAGTCAGAACTGACATAGAGATGCTAATGGGGCTTTCAAGGTATATGAGATATTTAAAGGATGGTTTTACCAGTTCTACATCCCAAACAAGTTTCCATGGTCAAGCAGGGATTTGGACCATGTTCTCCAGAGTCCTAGCCCATCACTCTATCCACAACTACACCATCCTAGGGGCTGTGGTGGCTCGGTGGTTAAGAAGCTCGCCTTGTTAGCTGGAAGGCTGGCAAGTCGGCAGTTCGATACCCAGGTACTTAATGACAGATTGAGTGCTCATTTCTATCCCAGCTCTTAGGGGCATGAAAGGAGCCTCATTTGGGCGTTTCCTGAGTGGAGTTTCTTCTGCAAAAATCCTTTCAACCCAGAATAATTTCTGACTGACATGAAACTATTATTATTACACCATGCTGGGTACCCATCACACCAATATTTGCTTTTTTTAAAAAAAGTATATGCTCATTTATTTCCATCAGAAAAGCAAGAATGCTCTTGTATTTCTAAAATGAAAGGCTTAAAATTATATTTTTAAAATCCCCCCAAAATAATTCCACCCCAAAGTTATATGAGTCACCATGGCGAGTGGGCAGCAATATAAATTTGAACTAATAAATAATAAATAAAGAAAGAAATAAAGAAATATGAAAAAGAACAAATAAATATTATTCACTACATTAAAAAGTAATAAACTATCACACATTTTTAATCTTAAAAAACCATTGTTATTTCCTCATTCTATATGTCTTCACCTGAATATGAGTAGAAAAGCACAAGACTATGTGAACAGAATAATAGAGCAAATGCTTTATTTATTTGCTTCTATTTCATTTTGAATTTTTATGAGCCGTGTTAATAGTTTTATAAATATTGGCCAGAGTCCTTTTGATGAATTATGACTGAAAGCCATATTAGCGTCACTTTAAATTTGGGCCACAGATGCAGAGCTTGACAACATGGAAGGTTGGCAAGTCAGCAGTTCGGGACCTGAGTGCTTCATGATGGAGTGAGCTCCCGACTCTCTCCCAGCTCCTGCTAGCCTAGCAGTTTGAAAGCAAGAAATTGCAAGTAGAGAAATAGGTGCCACTTTGGTGAGAAGGTAACAGTGTTTTGTGTGCTCCAGCATCTAATCATACCTGCCACATGTCCATGGAAACATCTGCAGATGCAGACAGCGTTGGCTCTTTGGCTATAAACGGAAATGAGCACCAAACCCTAGAGTCAGATACAACTAGCTTTCAAGCAAGGGTGACCTTTTTTATCTGTGGTATGTACATTTATTGCTCTCTGGTGTTTTACACAGGTGTAATTTGGGCTGTGGTGCAATCTGCAAGGCCTAGTACAGTAAAACCCTGGGTTACAAACAGAGGTCAGTTCCAACAACCTCCTTTGTAGCCCAAAAAATTGTAAACCAAAACACCCATAGGGATGCATTGAAAAAAATGGACCTGAGTTGATTGTTGTATTAAAAAAAACATTAAAAATTGTAAACTGAGACTGCAGTTCCCTAGGATTTGTTGTTGTAAAGTGTATCAAACTTAAACCGGGGTGGTTGTAACCCAAGGTTTTACTGTATTTGTGAATGTGTTTGCTTGGTGGTAGAGATTCTCCTCCTCTCAAAACAATTTCTGGATAAATGCTAGATAGCAGAATATTTGTTTACAGCTGTTGGCTACCTATTTGTCAGATATATGAGTGGAGAAACATGTATCCAAGCAGTAACGTTGCATGGAATTCAGCCGCCCGGGGCTGAAGCCAAATTTGCCGCCCCCTGGTGGATGCTAGCTCCCGCTCCCACTAGAGCGTCTGGGAATTGTAGTCCAAGAACATACATAGCCCAAAAAGCGCTGCCTGGGGCCACTGCCCCCCTAGCGACGCCACTGTATCCAAGCATACAAAAGGCTTCCAGTTTTTTTTTCTGGATGGAGGTTTGAGCCAGTAGGCTTAACAAAAAGAAAAGATGGCCTCTTGATCTTACAACTGGTTCAGAATTATAATGCAAATATCTATGAAATCGCACTGCCTTGAAATATTTCTTGCTACACATTGACAGTTGCATACTCTAGTCAAACTCTATTATTGTGTTATTAAAATAATTTATATAGTGCTATGAATCTGTATAGGACTAGATTTGCTTGAAGGAAGAGTTAATATCTTTGTTGGGAAATGCCTTGTATATGCCATGGCACTTGTGCGTGGAGTTGAATAATAATCCAATAAAAGCAAACCACTTCAAAAATTGGGCAGCATGGATGCAGATTTGTAGTGATGTTAAATTATATGAAAAAATTTAATAAACCTGCTGTAAACATTAGTGCGCTAAACTGAAATCTTTATCTTCTTACTTGTTTAATAACATACCCACCGCCGTTTGGCTGGTGAATTAACAGAGGAAATAATGCAGTGCACCCACTGGGAGTTGTTAATGCTGCAGAACACAGCATTAAGCAGTTGCTGAAATTATTGCAATTCTTGAAAGGTTGGAGATAAATTGGTGTGATTTTCTACACTTTTAAACTGGTGTATTGTCCCGGGGGCTGGGGGACGACATCTGGATCAAGCGACGTGACTGGGTGGGGATGGGAGTGGTCAGTATGGTGAAGATTTGGACTATGCTGCATACAGAGTGGGATACTCAGGTAATAGCTGTGGTTAGCAGGGCCGAGTAGCCAGTGGGTGGCCAGGGTGGGATTGGTCCACCCTGATTTAGCACTTTGCCCACCTTGGCAAAACATGGTTTCCCATAGGAATGATCTTAAAAAAGGCTTTGTTGCCCATCCTGAAAAAATATTTGCCCACCCACATCTAGAATCCTGGCTATGGCCCTGGTGGTAAGTAGTGAATCTGTTGATAAGAACCTAGTGCTAGGTTGCTTCTAGTGTTGTATTTGTCAAAATGTAGCAAAGCCAGTTCAGTGAAGCTTACTGTCAGGAGTGTATAGAGCAGAATTGAGAATGGCAGTCCAAGGGTGAGTTGACACAGTGGGGAAAATACCGTTTGATCTGCTGTAATAATAATAATTTCGTGTCAGAGATTACTTTGGGTTGAAAAGATTTTTGCTGGAGAAACTCCACTCAAGGGATGCTCAAATGAGACTCCTTTCATGTCCCTCTGTAGCCCTTGGGTGTTGAAATCCAACCTTCCAGTCTCCAAGTTCAACATCTTAACCACCAAGCCACCAGGGAAGTGGCTAATGTCAATGTTAGCAAAGCACGGTACAGATCAAGTTTACTGATCTTGCACAGTCCAGAACAGATTTACTGGTCTAGTCACAGAATTTTGGTGATTTGCCCCTATGAACTTGGGTTTGTTTAGGTAAAATCACTTTAGCCATCCAAATGATACTTTGCAGGTGGCCAAAGTACCTGAGATCATCTTCAGTATTTGTTCTTCCAATGAGTAGTCAAGGTTGATTTCCTTCAAGACTGACTGATTTGATCACTTTGTAGCCCAGGGGACTCTCAAGAGTCTACTCCAGCACCACAGTTCAAAGATGTCTATTCTTCTGTGCTCAACCTTCTATATTGTCCAGCTGGCAATTTCCAGATCTCTCTCTCTCTCTTGTTCTCCTAAGTGTCCTAGTAAAAATCTGTTGGAAGGGTTTTTTAAAAAGACAATGTGTAGCAACTAGGAGCCCTCGGTTGAGGGGAACTGACACACCCACAAGAACCTGTTTACACTGGATCAGCCAATCACATTGGCAGAAAGCAGACAACGGTGTTGACAAACCAATTGGAACAAAAGTAAACCATCCCTGCGGGCTACTTAAAAAAACCCGGTGATTCATCATAGGATTTTCCTAATGCTTACCCTGGAAATAATCCCTCGGCAGCAGGAAATGTGTGTGTGTGTGGGATGATTGTTGATGAGACATGATTTTCCAGTATCATGGGATGGGAGAGAAAATGGATATCTTTTCATTTCTAATTTCAGGTGATCCTGCTATCGTAATAGAGTAGACCATACTGCTAATGACTCAACGCCAAGTGTCAGCTGGAGGTTAACTAACTTGACAACCCTGAGGACTAATGGCTTGTGTGCCAAAGTCCACAGGGAAGGGTGATGGTCTTCAAGTGGCTTAAATCCCACTTGAATCCATTTTGATGGATGGCAGCAGCTTCATCAGTACTGGCCTGGGGCCGATAAGGATTTTCCATGCCAAAAGGGCTCAGGATCAGAAAGTGACTTGATGAGCTAGATCAGTAGTACGGGGGTCATGCTGCATTGTGGAAGGCAGATGAAAGACCACTGCATTATATTCTCAGGAGAGTCTTCATGGCTGATCACCATGAAGATCGCCAATATTCAGATTTGGATACGGCAGAAGAAGAAAAGGAAATACCTTTCCAATATGCCCTGGAAATAAGAACAACGGAACCAGCTTGTTGTATTGTAACCTCACACTACGAAATTCTCAGGAAAGCTGGCATCCTGCAAGATGATGTTGACTGTATAGTTATACATACAGATCCTGGTTAAGAGTGGCGCTTCTTCATTAGCCCAAGATAGCAAAGCAACTGCTCACTGCTTTTCTTCTCATGCTGTCAAATTCTCAACTCCCTCCATGGCACTTTATATTAGCACACTTTATTTGATTTGCTATTCACTACCAATTTGTACTATACGCAATTATGTCGCCAAATTGTTGTTAAAAATTGGCCAGGAGCATTTAGCACTGCAGGTGCCTGCACACTGAATGCTGGTGCAATTAGCAAAAGAACAGAGACAAGGCTGTCTATTTAAAAAATCTGACCTAGAATGATAGACATGTTAATTGAACTGTGTTGTCTCCTAGATTTCATTGAATCTTTCATCCTTTCCCTTTATGCTCTACAAATCCATTTCTACCAGCACTCAAGCTTTACTGCAGAGAGACTATGGGCAAAATAACTATCTAAAAGAGCAGCTTTATTTTAATGCAACTCTCATTGGATGATGAGTTTTCATACTGGCCAGTTTTGGAGATTTCTGGGTTGTCTGCGAATTGTAGTCCAATAAAGTAATGATTCCAAGCTCTACATGAAATTATGGTTTGTTTGAAATGATTGTTTCACATAGCATCTACCCAATGAGATGATCAGAGGGAATCTGTCAATCATATATCTCACTCAAGTGTCCAAATCTCTACATAGGACTGGGGTTTGAACAGCAGTTATGAAAATAGAACTGGATGTTGAGGGGATAAAATAATTCCTCTGGGAACCTTTTTGTTGCAAGTTAGGGCTCATTCAGAAAGGGTAATTTGAAGCAACTTGTTCCATGATCCTGATGCTGCTTTTTCATGGTTCATAATAATACTATTCGCTCTACACATCCTTATATCTAAGACAGGTGTGGCCAACCTTGGTGCCCCAGGTATTCTTGGACTTCATTTACCAGACACTCAAGAAAGCACACCTGCTGATCAGGGCTTCTGGGAATTGAAGTCCAAGAACACCTGGGGCACCAAATTTTGCCATCCCTGGTCTAAGATCTTTTGTTCCAGGGTGTTTCAGCTGTTTTATCCACACAGAAAATGAAAACAGCATTTTTTGTTCCATGATGTTCCATAATTTAATTCAGGGGTCCAAGAGGAGTTCTATAATGCAGTCCTCCTTCTTCCACAAAGAGTCAAAGCTGTAATGGAGCAGGTCCTTAGCTTGCTGGCCAAGGCCACCACTTAGAGTTGGAAAAAAATGCTGCTTGCCATCTAAGGAATTCCCCACCCACCTATACTTTCCCCTTATTACGTCTCCCCACTATCATGCCAATCAAGCCCTGGAATATTGGGATCACCTGGCTAGGGAAGGCTGTCTTCCCAATAGAGATGTAAAGGTGGTGGTGGTGGGAACCTTGGAAATTTGGGTTTTTCCCTTGGGAAAATTGGAAAGGGAAAATTGACTGGGGGAAAACAGGAAAATTTGGAAAAAATTCAATTGATACTTCTACAGTTCATGGGTGTGAGTTATTTTGAAAGAAGAGCCTTTAGCAGGCTGGGAGCATATAATTCCACATGGCGCAGAGCACCATAAACTCACATAAGTTATGTGCTAGATATGTAAACCTTCTGAGAATTTTGAAAGGAGGGAAGTTCAGACAAGTAAAACATGTCAAGTGTACAGGAAAAAATGCATTTCAAAAAACAATAGATTTTTCCAAAAATGTCATCCTTTTTATTCCTTTGAATTTTATTTCAGATAGTAGTTTCCAAAATCATTCCACGGCTTATGTTACAAAATGAGGTTTACGTATACCATTAATGAAGTAAAAATATTTCTTTTACTAACAAAAAAAATACAATTATCCATTTAACTGAAGTAATGGAATAATTATAATTGGAAATTTTAGACTAACAAAATTCAGTGAGTAAGTAGAGGATATCAAAGTAATGAGTAATGACAACTATTGGGTCTTGAGATAGCCCAAGTGATGAAGTCAGTGCCAAAATACATTGAATATAGACTGAAAGTTCAGAGGGAAATGGAGGCTGAACTCAAGAAAGGATACAAAAGAAATTCAGAGATGTGTTTGAGGGAAATGGAAGGTTAGATGGTGTTCAAAATGTATGAATCCAGTCATGTTACCTAAGAGGAAAATACCAGAAGCCTGATTAAAGAAGAATTACAAATCTTAGAACAGAAAATTGTACATCTAGTGGAGCAAAACACAGAATGAATAAAAATAGCATGGTAGCAATCAATAGAAATAAAATATAATAAGGGAAGCTCAGAATGTGCATAGTTTTGAAGCCTTTAAAAAAACCTCTGAAAAAGAGCCATTTCCCATTATCCACTGTTGAAAATAAATTGTCAAAACTGTCAAAAGTAAGACTGTTTTCCATCTGTGATGTCAAAAATAGATTCTGGCACCTTGAGCCAGAATCAGAATATTTGACAATATTTGACACACTCCTTGGAAGATGTCTTTCAAAGATCTTTCAAACCAGCGCACAAAGGGGCTGCAAATAGATCCCGGGGGGGGGGGGGAGCTGAAACACGGCACTACCCCAAGTTTTCCAAGGAGTCCAGAGGTTTCTAGGAATAGGTGCCTATCTAACTAAGTTTTATAAGTACAGTTGTACCTCTCTTAAAGAGCATAATGTGTTCCACAGGCTTGCTCTTTAAGCGAGTTTGCTCTTTAAGAGAAACACCATTGTAAATGACCAATTGTGGGGTGGATTGCAAACCCCGGTTTATTTGTTAAGTGAGTTTTTGGTTGGTTTTATTTGTTAAGCGAAGCGATCATTCAGAGAAAATTCTGCTCTTTAAGTGAGTTACTCTTTAAGCAAAACGCTATTTATGCGAGGTTTGACTGTACCTTTCAAAGATCTGTGAGCTCCTGAGGCAGTCACAGCCTGAGAGAGCGCTATTAAACTCTTTGTTTGAGCAACTTAACCTTTGAAGTAGAACTTCCCAGTGCAGTTCTGTCAGGGGTCTGCCCAAAATCTTGAAATATGACTTTAAGAAACATAAAGATGTTTGAAATGTGCAAGGTTTCTTAAAGTTTAAGCGTTGCACAATTGTATGACTCAGTTCAGAAAATGGAAGCATTGAGTTTAATAAGGAGAATATAACAGTGGGACTCACCATCCTGCCGGAGGAGACGCCGAAACAGCTGCAGGCGGTGAGGCAACGCTCCTGCCTCCCGGCCCCGTCATTTGGCCCGGCAGCCGATAAAAGTATTACTGAGACTATGTTATGTATATGTAACTGGAATTGTATTTTGTAACCTTATTTTGCAGTGTGGTTTTGTTTTATTGTCCTGTTGTACTGCATTGTTATATGTATTGTATTATACTGTATGACCTTTGATTATGTTATATTACCTTGGGTTGTCTTATATGTATTGTTTCTGTAAACTGCCCTGAGTCGGTTGTACCGAGTAGGGCGGTATACAAATTGAATAAATGAAATGAATGAAATGAAATTATGTTTTGAATTTTCTGTGGATGGTTATGTGTAGACTGCACTGCTTGTTGTTCTAGTCAACAGCTGTATGAAGGTATTCTGGTCTCTAGGTCTTAGTGAACCATAGTAACTTACTGTACCAAAAGAACAGGAGAATGCCAAATTTCTCTTACTGTGTTTTAGAATGTATTTATTTAGCGTATGGCACTTGTACACATGGAGTCAGCATATATCAAAAAGAAATATGTATAAACTGTATAAAACTGAACATCTAAACCATTTATATATTCGATTGCACCAAGAGTCACCCATAGAAAATTTTCACTATTGCCCTCAAAAGCAGCTTCAATACACACAAGGCATTTCCTCTAGAACAGAACCAAGGCACAATTTCCCAACCCTCCCTACCACAGCAAACGCATTCACTCATTTGATTTGCTCAGTGCAGGTCCCCAAGGAGGATCTGTAGCCAATTTTGTTGGCTGGAAGTTTCCTTCTTTCATAATGTGTGATATGGTGGAAACTAAACCCTGTCATATTAGAGTAGCCTTGGGCAATGAACTGGTCCATGAAATCTCACTGGGGAAAAAGACAACAATATGTGCGGAATTGGAAATCTGGGAGAAACTTAAGTAGGCTGGGCTACTGTGAAATGGAAAGCCCACTTCATGATGTTACTATAATTCAAGGACTTCCATCTATATATTTATTTTCTCTAAAGAGGGTAGTGTACCCTAAATATAACTATAAATATAAAATACAAGTAATACCTCATATAACATTAGTATCGAATAACACTAAAATTGCATAACATTAAGGAATCTGGGGGGAAGAATTGCATCAGATAACATTAAGATCCTATGGGTTTGTTGTTCAGTCGCACAGTCGATTCCGACCCTCTGCGACCCCATGGACCACTGACCGCCAGGCACTCCTGTCCTCCACCATCCCCCTCAACTCGCTCAGCTCTGTGCCCATTGTCTCCACGATACCATCTAGCCATCTCATCTTGGGCCGTCCCCTTCTTCTTTTGCCCTCGACCCTTCCAAGCATCAAAGCTTTCTCAAGTGAATCCTCTCTTCTCATTTGATGTCCAAAGTACTTTAGCCTCATCTTTATTATTTGACCTTCTAAGGAACAGTCAGGGATGATTTCTTCTAAGATTGACCTATTTGTTCTCCTCGCTGTCCATGGGACTCTCAAAACTCTCCTCCAACACCACATCTCAAAGGCGTCTATTCTTCTCCGTTCAGCTTTCCTAATGGTCCAACTCTCGCAACCATACATTGCAACAGGGAATACCATTGCCTTGACTATGCGAATTTTTGTTTTCAATGTGATGTCTCTACTTTTCACTATGCTCCCCAGGTTTCTCATCGCTTGCCTCCCAAGAATCAGTCGCCTTTTTATTTCATGGCTGCAATCACCATCTGCAGTGAGCTTAGATCCTAAGAAAGTAAAATCTGTCACTGCTTCTACTTCTTCCCCATCTATTTTCCAGGGACTGATAGGGCCTGTTGCCATTATCTTGGTTTTCTTGATATTGAGTCTCAAGCCAGCTTTTTCACTTTCTTCTTTCAACCTAATTAGGAGCTTCTTTAGGTCCTCCTCACTTTCTGCCATGAGGGTGGTATCATCTGCATATCTCAAATTGTTGATGTTTCTTCCAGCAATTTTGATCCCAAATTGTGATTCCTCCATTCCTGCATTGCGCATTATGTGCTCTGTGTATAAATTGAATAAGCATGGTGACAAAATGCAGCCTTGTCTTACTCCTTTTCCTATTCCAAACCACTCCGTCATTCCATTTTCTGTCCTAACTGTTGCTTCTTGATTCATGTACAGATTTCTCATGAGGCATATAAGGTGTTCTGGTATTCCCATTTCCTTAATTATTTGCCACATTTTGTTGTGGTCGACACAATCAAAAGCCTTCGTGTAATCAATGAAACAGAAGTAGACTTGTTTCTGATATTCCTTTGTTTTTTCCATGATCCATCTTATGTTGGCGATGTGATCTCTAGTCCCCCTGCCTCTTCTGAAACCCGCCTGCACTTCTGGTAATTCTCTCTCCACATACTGTTGCAGTCTATCCTGTATTATCTTGAGCATCACCTTGCTAGCGTGAGGGATGAGCGCAATTGTTCGATAATTTGAACATTCTTTGGCATTACCCTTTTTGGGGAGTGGAACGTATACAGATCTTTTCCAATCCTGTGGCCATTGTTTTGTTTTCCAAATCTGCTGGCATATAGAATGCAATAATTTGATTCCATCATCTTGTAGTGCTTTGAAAAGTTCAACTTGGATACCATCAACTCCACTGGCTTTGTTGTTTGCAGTGTTTTTTAGGGCCTTTCTGACTTCACTCTCTAGAATGTCTGGCTCATGTTCAATGTTCTCATCATTGTGATTATCAGGGGTGTTGAGGTCCTTTTTGTATAGTTCCTCTGTGTACTCTTTCCATCTTTTCTTAATCTCTTCTGCATCTGCTAACTCCTTGCCATCTTTGTCTTTTATCATGGTCATTTTCGCTTTAAATGTTCCCTTGAGTTCCCCAATTTTTTTGAAAAGATCTCTAGTCCTACCCCTGATATTGTTTTCCTCTATTTCTGTGCACTGTTCGTTCAGGTACGTTTCCTTATCTCTCCTTGCTTTTCTTTGAAATTCTGTATTCAAGTGATTGTATTTTTTCCTTTCTCCTTGGCATTTTGCATTCCTTCTGTCCTCCGCTATTTTAAGAGCCTCCTCGGATAACCACTTAGCTTTCTTACGCTTCTTTTCTTTTGGTATGGTTTTTCTTGCTGCCTCCTGCATGATGTCCCGCATCTCTGTCCATAATTCTTCTGGCACTCTGTCTATCTGGTCCAAGCCATTAAATCTGTTCCACACCTCCACTGTGTATTCCCAAGGAATGTTTTCTATGTCATATCTTTCTGGCCTAATTGTTTTTCCTATTTTCTTTAGTCTAAGCCTGAATTTTGCAATCAGTAGGTTGTGATCTGAGCCACAATCTGCTCCTGGTCTTGTTTTTGCTGACTGTATGGACGTTCTCCATCTTTGACTGCAGAGTATGTAATCAATCTGGTTTCGATGTTGGCCATCTGGTGATGTCCATGTGTAAAGTCTCCTCTTGTGTTGCTGGAAGAGAGTGTTTGCTATGACCAGTGCGTTATCTTGGCAGAACTCTATCAGTCTTTGACCTGCTTCATTCTGTGTTCCAAGACCAAACTTGCCTGTTATTCCATTTACTTTTTGATTTCCTACTTTGGCATTCCAATCTCCTATGATAATGTGTACATCATTTCTTGGTGTCTGTTCTATGAGGTGTTCTAAGTCTTCATAGAACTGGTCAATTGTGGCTTCATCTGCACTAGTGGTTGGTGCATATACTTGTATTACAGTGATATTGAATGGCTTGCCTTGTATTCTGACTGACATCATTCTATCATTTTTGAGATTATATCCCATTACTGCTTTTCTCACCCTTTTATTGACAATTATGGCTACTCCGTTTTTTCTGAGGTTTTCTTGTCCACAGTAGTAGATATGATGGTTTCCAGAGCTGAATTCTCCCATCCCTGTCCATTTTAACTCGCTGATTCCCAAGCTGCTTATTCTTTCCATTTCCTTTTTTACCACTTCCAGTTTTCCCTGGTTCATAGATCTCACATTCCATGTCCCTATACAGTATTGTTCCTTGCAGCACTGTATTTCTCCTTCCCCTTTCCTGTCCCTACCCTTCTTTTGATCTGCTGTGCTAAGCATCCTGTTTCATCTAAATTGATCCTATGGGATGCTTCAGATAACAACTGCTAAAGCCTGTGTGGTTACAATGTATCTCTATGGATCCCATAGAGGATCAGATAACACTAAAAATCATATAACACCAAGACTTGTGGAACCAGGTTTTAGTGTTATATGAGGTTTTACTGTAAATGTTAATTATGTTACATGTTTAGTGTTTCAGTTGCTGAACATACAAGATTCATGATTTTCGGTACAAAATGTCAATCTTTAGCTTACCGAAGGGGAGTTGAGGCCCAGTTTGGCCACACTTGATGGTACAATTTCCCCCCAAATGTAGCTTGTAAAAGTACTCTTAAGAAGAATAAAATGGAAAAGCTGAAGCCATCCAGAACTGAGGAATAGTGAAATGATCACCTGGATCTCCGACCATCATATACTCAGTTATGTATAGCTTCATTAGGCTCTTACATTTTAATTTCACATTACACTTGTTATTCTACTCTTAACAAACATGAGTCTGTTTTAAAAGACATTTGACTACAGCTATTGAACAACCACAATCCAGCGAGGATACAGGAGCATTTGTAAACCCTACACAGTTCAAACACAGAATTTACACAGGGTTCTATGGAACTTTACGGACTGTGGTGGCTTAGTGGTTAAGATGCAGAACTTGATGACTGGAAGGTGAGCAGTTCAAGACCTGAGTGCTGCATAATGGAGTGAGTTCCTGTCTCTTTCCCAGCTCCTGCCAACAAAGCGGTTCAAAAGCAAGAAATTATAAGTAGTAAATAGGTACTGGTTCGGTGGAAAAGGTAACAGTGTTCCATGAATTCCGGCATCTAATCAAGTCTGTCAAATGACCAACAAAACATCTGCAGACACAGACAACACTGGACTGCAGTGGCTCAAGTGGCTAAGATGCTGACTGGAAGGCAGGAGGTCAGCAGTTCGATTCCCGAGTACTGCAGGACGGAATGAGCTCATGTCTTTGTCCCAGCTCCTGCCAATCTAGCAGTTCGAAAGCAAGAAATTGCAAGTAGATAAATGGAGACCACTTCAGTGGGAAGGTAAACAGTGTTCCGTGCTCTCCAGTGTCTAGTCATGCCTGCCACATGACCACAGAAACGTCTGCAGAAGCAGACAACGCTGGCTCTTCGGCTTTGAAACAGAGATGAGCACTGAACCCTAGGGTTGGATATGACTGACTTTCGAGCAAGGGAAACCTTTACCTTCACCTATATAGGACTTTATTTTGAATGTGAGGTTGTGGAAGTAGAAAAGGGTTTAAGTAATTTATTCAATTTTTTAGGCACTACGAAAAGAAAGGAAAGGAAAAATACCCATGCCAAAATTCAGGAACACTTATTGAGTAGTTGAGTAAACACATTGTGATCTTATTAGGATACTCCAGTAAAGCTCCCCATCAGAGAGGCAATAGATTAATAGGTGAATAGGTGAAAGCAAATTTACAGTAGGGGTGGAGAATGGGGTGGAGAGAAAGATGGTGGAACAAAACAGTTTCTCACTATCTCTATTCAGCCTCTCTGTTTTGTCAGGAATACACTGCCTCCTAGTCTGTACACTCTTGATCATAAAATACATGATAAAATGCATATGTCAGTGCATATAGATCCTATATTCTCTTGTAAATTAAACCCAGGTTCATGGCAATGGGTCAATGATTCCAGTGATTCCAATTTTGATTTCTTACTCATAAAAACATTTTGCAATGAGTAATTTGGGGAAAAAACCCTGCTAACCTTGGTGAATGGATCTACAGCCATGTATTTTCCCCACCTCTTTGGGATATTTTCCTGAGAAAGTGGTTAAGACTCCTCTGAGTGCCATGATAAAGGCAGAGATAAGAAATATTGCACATTCATTTCCTCTTCCTGCTACAAGTCACAATCATAGGACTGAGGGCCAAGGGGCTATAAGGCTCTTTTGCCAGCCGGCCAACCTTCTTGGGAAAACATAGCTGCCAGTCTGCCAGCTGTCATTTAAACTGAATGAGTGAACCTGCCATCTTCGTCTTCAGAGTGATCTGAAATCTTTATGTGTGCAGAACAAGGCACAATGTTGCATAGGTCATGATTTGTAACTTGAATCCTCTTCAGGCATTACTGGATCTGACACTGTGAACATAATAATAATTTCATGTCAGAAATTATTCTGGGTTGAAAGGATTTTTGTTGGAGAAACTACACTCAGGGGACGCGCATGGGGCTCCTTTCATAACCCCAAGATCTTTTCCCACTGAAGTGGTCCCTATTTATCTACTTGCCATTTCTTGCTTTCGAACTGCTAGGTTGGCAGGAGCTGAGACAGAGATGGGCGCTCATTCCGTCATGTGAACATGAGTAGAAGAGAATGAGCCCCTCTTTTATCATGTTGTCCATTGTTAGAGCAGAAGTTCTGAAAGAGAGAATATTTCAGTTATAATAGAACCTCTACTCCTTACTTTGTTTTTCCAGGTTCTGGCTTATGTTTAGAGTCTACACACAGGAAAGAGAAACCCCCACTTCACTTCCAGGACTGTAACTTTGAAGAAGCCATGAAGGGCAGGTCGGAGGTGAGCATTCCAGTCTAAATCTGTTCACAGCACCAGATTCCATGATGTCTGAGTAGAAGTTTGTGGCTAGACTAATATGTCACACCTTAGGACAGTAGTGGTGAATCTATGGCACCTGTGCCAGACATGGCACAGCACACCCAGGCCTTTCTGTTGGCATGCACATTGTCACTAGTGATGGGATGTAACAGGTTCTCACCAGTTCGCCAGAACCAGTAGTAACTTTGCCAGGTGTCCCGGAGAACCGGCAGCAGCTTTTGGGGGGAACCACCTTCGGGGCTTACCTTTTCACTGGTTCCCCCACTGTGCATGCTCGCCAAGCACTTGGTGTGCATGCACGCCTACAGTGCTTGGTGCATATGCACAGCCTCCTTGCTGTCCTCCCAAGCAGGGAGGAGGAAGAGAAGCTGCTAACCTGAAGCTCCCTATAGCCTGCTCCCCAGGGTAAGTGACTCACCTTTGGATGTGGTGTGTCTGTGTGTATTTTAATGTATATTTAATACCTTTACCTATATTGACGTACTACCACAGTTCCTAAAAAGGCCTGGAGGCCGGCAGGCCTAGTGGCCTGGCTTGGGGTTTTTAAGCAAAGTCTTGGAGCTACCTCATCAATAAGCTACACCTGTGCTGTTCCAATTGCTGTTCCAATTGGAGAACCCTTAAGGAGGTACAGTTGTTTTACATTTACATTAAGGCATATTATCCTAGAGAACTGGTACGATGACCATATCCATCTTGCAACATGGTGCTGCCCAGGCACTTATACTAACAGGTAAGTGACGGGTTTGTGTTTGGGGTGGGTGGGTGTATTTTAATGTAATTTTTATTTTATTTATTTATTTATTTTGTTTACGAGTTTGTGTTGTGGGTAGGTGGGTTGAGGTGTGTGTGTGTGCGCGTGTGCGTGCGTGCATATTTTATTTTATTTTTATTTTATTTTTATTTTATTTTTATTTTATTTTTATTTTATTTTTATTTGGCCCCACCCACGACATAATGATGTCAGCTCTGCCAACACTGTGCTGACGTCACGGTGGGGTAGTAAAATTTTTGACATCCCACCACTGACTCACTCCAGCAGAGTTCGCCCCACTCCCCTGCCCAGCAGCTCAATGGGAGCGCTTCCTCTCTCCCCCAGCACAGAGTTCACCTGCCCCTCTGCGCAGCAGCCCAATGGGAGCAGTTCCTCCCCCCCGCATAGAATTCTCCCAGTGGTGGGATTTAAAAATTTTTTACTACCTACTCTGTGGGCGAGGTATGGTGGGCGTGGCCAGGGGAAAGGCCTGCATTATTTCAAAACTTGGATGGGTGGGGCCAGCCAGATTTTCTGCTACCAGTTCTGGCAAACTGGGGCAAACTTGTTGAATCCCACCACTGAATTCACCCCGCACCTCTGTTTGGGCACTCGGTCTCTAAAAGATTCACCATTACTGCCCTAGGAGCACTGTTGCACACTGAAAAATACCAAGTACAGTAATGTCTAATTTCAAGTTGTACAATTACCTTTTGTAATTCTGGTGAAGGGCTCCCGGTCTTTGTGGTGTTCTGTTCCCCATCCAAAACAAACTTGCAGTTTCAAAAGAAGGCCATGGGGAACATTATGCATTTACCTTGTTTCCTGTGCTTGAGGCATAGGGAATGATATCCAACCAATAGGTACATAATGCAACCTGCATTTATTCCACTGACTCACCTCTAAGGAACAAGGCCTGGCATAAAAATGCACCATGAATTTTTGGAACTCATTCATAATTTTCCTGCATTATCCACAAGTAATTGGTCCATGCCTGAAAAAATGATCTTGAATCACAAAAGCATGTGTAATCTTTGTTTTTTTTTCAGTGATCCAGTAAAGGTATCACCTTGGTCCTGCATGTGTGTTGTATAAAAAGCACTTGGGCAGAAGCGTAGCTTACCTTGGCGGGGCCCCGTATAAAAATTGTTTCGGGGCCCTTTATATGCGGGGCGGAGCTAACGTCATGACATCATGACGTTGTGGGGGGAGCCAACGTCATGACGTCGTGGGCGGGGCCAAAAATAAAAATAAAATAAATAAATAAATAAAATAGAATAGAATTAAAACAAACAAACAAACACACACACACCTCAACCCACCCACCCACCCAAACAACCACAACACAAACCCGTAAATAACTTAAATAATTAAAATAAATAAAGAAATAAAATAAAAATTTAATAAAAATCCACCCACCCACCCAACACACACATAAACCACCCACCCACCCGAAACACAAAACCCTCACTTACCCTTCTGGGGCTGCATGGCAAGGCGCGCTGCCCCCGACTCCAGCCTCCTCCTCCTCTTCCAGAGCTGCTTGCCGCTGTCGTCGCCGCCGCTGTCACCACCGCCGGACCCGGAGGAGGCGGTGGCGCACTCTGCCAGGCGTCCCCAGGCCATGGGGGTTCGGCAGCAGCGGACAGCCTGGGCAGGCTGCCCGTGGGAGCTGGGCGGCCCCAGGGGAGGTGCCCTCCTCTGGGGCCACCATCGGAGCCGCTCTGAGAAGCTGCGGCTTCGACTCCGAAATTTTATTTTTTAAAATTGGACCCAAAAATGGCTCCAATAAAGTGCGCATGTGCAGAAACTCAATCTGACGCGTGCGCAATGCATCAGATTGAGTTTCTGTACATGCGCAGTAAATTTTTGCTCTTTCTTTTTTCTTTTTTTTCTTTTTTTTTGCCGTTGGGGGCCCCCGTAGCCCGGGGGGCCCGTATAATTGATACGGCTGATAAAGCGGTAGCTATGCCTCTGCACTTGGGTCTCTTTGTTTGTTCTTGCAAAAGAGGTATCTGTTTATGCTGCAGCATAAATGCAGCCATCACTCCAGATGACTGTTCAACAAAATCTAGTGATATTGTTTAATGAGGAGTGAAGGAAATTATGGTCTCTGGTTTGTGAACACTTGTTATTTTCACAGCTGGTCTGTTGCGATGCAGGTGCTTGTTCTTAATGAGGGTCAATTTGTCTCATATTTTAATTGGTCAGAATCTGGCGAGCACTGTTACTTTGTTCCTCTTCTGAGATGATCTTGCACGTCTTTATGGATTAACTAAAGTTAGAATTTTTAAATTTGATTTTGCGTGACTTTTTGATTTTGATCACAAGTGAAATGTCATAGGAGAGGCACAATGTATCCAGTCTGATAAAGAAACAGAACTACTAGAGCAGTGGTGCCCAAACTAAGGCCCAGGGGCCGGGTGCGGCCACCAACACCAATTCATCCGGTCCACAAAGCAACAAGGAGCAATGAGGGCTTTGCGGGCTGGATGAATTGGCATCGGGGGCCGCACCCGGCCCCCGGGCCTTAGTGACCGGCTCCTTGAACCACATGATTGGCCCACAGCCCAAAAAGTTTGGGTACCCCTGTGCTAGAGTGACAGTTCAGTCAGGTGGCCAGTACAAAAATACAATTAATTAATCAATTAATTAATCAATTCATCAATTCATTACTGTTTTTTTACACTGTATTTTATTGTATTGTTTTTTCTTTTTATGTAAAATTTATTGATTGCATTATCTGTGCTGCATCTGTTATATTTTTATATTATGCTGTATTTATTTTTGAGATTGTGATTCTGTATATGTTGCCTAAGATATGTGAGCCGCTCTGAGTCGCCTTGGCGAGGTGAGTAGAGCGGCATATAAGTCTAATTTAATAATAATAATAATAATAATAATAATAATAATAATAATAATAATAATAATAATAATAATAATAATAATAATAATAATAATAATAATAATAATAATAATAATAATAATAATAATAATTTTAAAAACAAAAAGGAAAAGAAAGCTAACAGTTTGCAACCATTACTTTTCTTAGATAGTCTAGGAAACTCTGGGATGTACACTGACATTTCCAAGCTCTGAGAAAATCCATATAAAAATATTGTTGTTTCCTTTTTGTAATTGCTCAGAGAAATCTTACCAAGTGAAAATAGACCATGTAGTGAACAGGATTGTTATAATTATTGGTTGTTGTAGTAGTTCCTTCCCATGCTTACCTGCACTAATTTAGGAAAAGCAAGTACTGTATTTGATTTTATTTATATTTATTTATAACATTTCAGTTGTATACTCAACATACACATACACATGCGCATACACAACCATCAATGTAATTATCAAAAATACTTCTAAATAAGCTCATTTCAATTTAAAAAACAAGTAACATGCAAGATTTTGCATACAATAAAACCTATTTTGCATACAATATAGCCCAGATTGCATTTAAAATTTAAATAATTTCATATCACCTTTTTACAAATGAGATTTGATAGTCAATCTACGTCAGGAGTGCCCAAACTTTTCAGGCCGTGGGCCGGTCACGTGGTTCAGCAGGCAGGTTACATGGTTCCTCCCACCAGAAGCAGAAGTAAAATGCCCATATGCAGAACGTTGCCGTAAATGCACCCATGGCTGTCGTAAATGCAGTGTTTTGCACATGTGTGGGCACATTTTACTTCTGCTTCCTGGAATGAAAAGGATGGCACAGGCCAGATGATTTGGCACATGGGCTGGATCTGGCCCGCAGGCCATGATTTGGGCACCCCTGATCTACAGGATGAGAAAGTTTAGTTACTTCATGTGAAAGCTAGTTTACACTCCATTGCAGGCATGAAAGTTTGAAACAAACCATTCTGTCACTGATAAATTGGGTTTTTACATTCATAAATGTGGTAGTGGGATCAGGTAAGAGAAAATACAGGATCATGGGGTGCAAGGAGCCCTTAGATTATCTCTTCAAAGCCATTCTACCTGTATAAGATCCTCCAAATGCCAACCATTCACACATGCTCTACCGATCTAACCCAGAACTTTCACTGTGGGAAAACTATATCAGAGAGTAAACAAAACCAAAACATTGTGGCATTTTAAAGACCAGCTGCTGTATTTTAATGTTAGCTTTCGTTGATCAGGTCCACTTCTTCAGACATGGGTGTGAGACTTCATGGCATAAATTTATACACATCAGGTACAGAGCTTGCAAGACAACTGTTTGCAATTCAACAGGGCAAAGTTTCCCCAATAATCTAAATAACAGGTATTACCAGTTGTGATAAAAGCCACACACCTATCTGTTATGCTAATCATTCTGAATCTTTGTACCAGATGTGTATAAATTTATCCCATGAAGTCTCACTCCTATGTCTGATGAAGTGGAATTGACTCACGAAAGCTAACATTAAGATACAGTGTCACAATGTTTTTGGTTTTTTTTTGTTTAGTTTTGTTTACTTTCTGATACGCATGAAACACAGATGGCTACTATTTTTTTTAAAAAAAAATCAACTATATGGGAAAACTAGTTAGTCAGAAAATATAATTAATTTTTTTATTACAAAATTTAAAGAGCCATTTAATTTAAAGACTGAATATTGCAAAGGAAAGCAAGCATGCAAATACTGTACAAGTTTATTTTAAAAGAAGAATGGAAAAATAGGTGCCATACACAATTTTTATACAACTTCTCATTTGTTGTTGTGAGGAATTTATTCAATGCTAGTCTGCTGTAGTCTTCACAGCCTATGGAATCTGTTATTTCCTTTCGCGTTGACTTCTCTCCATCCAATACCTGCTCTTATGAATGCAACATGCAGCTAGACAGGCTTGGAAATCAATTCCATCATCCTAAAATATTACTTCCACAAGTGAGCCTGCTGCTGCAGGGCAGTTCAATATCTTACCTTTTACTTGCATAAATTGCCTCTTTACTTTCCTAATATCCTGGATATGTTGTAAAGGGATTTTAAATCCCCTCCATCCCCACTGGTGGAAAGTAAATACAGTATAGTAATGCCAAAGGTGTTCAAGGGAAAAAGAAACCAGCAAACTATATTTTTCTCAGTCAATTGAGAGACCTGAAGCTCTCTACCCCATGCCTGGGAACTCATAGTAAACACACTTCATCATGCATTGTCAGCATATGACCCGTCTGTAGCAGTCAGGAAATTAACTGATAATTTCTATTCATTCTCTTCTTGCCGCACAGTAGAATTGATTAGATACCCAAAGCCAGGCAAAGGAGCCTATAATTGGCATCAGCACATGCCTGGCACAAACCTGATGCATCAGGAAATAGCCTAAATGAAGTTTCCAGGGGGTAAATCTACTCTTCAAGCAGCATGAGCAATACCACCCTTGACTGTCTCCGCTGGAAGACAGGTCAATAGCCTGGAAACACTTGTCAAGATCCTTACTTATCCAGTGCAGGTGACCCAGGCAGGCCACTAAATTGTTTAGGCTCAAAGTACTTGGTGTGAAGTTGATGAACAGCTTAGCCTTTCTCAGCAGCAACACCTAGACACTATGCACATTTATACTGATTACGTCTAGGTGGGTAGGAGTAAGATTGAACCAGGGTAGCCATGTGTCTTACTTTAGAGAAGACAGGTTGCCTAGTTACCGCTTTTACTACTACTTTTCAGATTACAGTAATCATTTCTAATTTGTAACTATCATGTAAATTATCACATGCAAATATTGATTTTAGGCAAATCTGCAAAAAAGAGTCTTTTTTTCAATAATATATTTCTCTCTCTCACACACACTCTTTCTGTGATGCATCCCATATTGAGCTGTTAACAGCATCTGTCCTGATAATTGAAACAAAACAGGACAGCTCAAAGCTACCTTTAATGTGTGGAGCCCAGGGAAGAATCTAGCTATGTGGTTCTGGTAGGTGTAGATATTATTTTGACCTATTCCATTTGCACCATTTAGATCCATCTATCACTGCCATCTTGGCTAGGTCTTCTAGGATGCAGCTAGAGCTGTGATGGTGAACCTTGGCACTCTAGATGTTCTTGGACTTCAATTCCCAGAAGCCCAAGCACCCTGTGAATCCACACAAATACTGCGATTCATCTGGACTGCACTGCCCTCATCACTCCCAGAAACAGAAGCAAAATGCGCCCGCACAGAATGAGCTCCCATCTCTGTCTCAGCTCCTGCCAACCTAGCAAATTGGAAGAAATGAATTGCAAGTAGATAAATAGGAACCATTTTGGTGGGAAGGTAAACAGCGTCCCGTGTTAAGGCATGCCTGCCACATGTCTATGGAAATGTCTGCAGACGCAGACAGCGCTGGCTCTTTGACTATAAACAGAGATGAGCACTGAACCCTAGCGTCAGATATGACTGGCTTTCAAACAAGGACACCCTTTACTTAAATTGGTAATGCTTCAGCAGGAAAGGTAACAGTGTTCCATGCACTCTGGTGTCTAGTTATGCCTGCCACATAACCACAGAAATGTCTGCAGATGCAGACAGAGGTGGCTCTTTGGCTGTAAATGGAGATGTGCACCACACCCTAGAGTCAGATACAAATGGCTTTCAAGCAAGGACGACCTTTGTCAGCAGTAGGGATGTTGTTGTAGCAATTGTTGAAGGACCTGGAAGGGCTGCACATTGCTCTGGGAATGGGGATCCTGCAACAATTTTCAGATCCAGGAACCTTGTGGAAGGCTAAGATTAGCAAAAGACTGAGAAAACACTAAGTTACCCATGGCAGACATTGGGCAGTTTTTCCGACTCAATTTTGAGTTTCTTGGGCATTTATTTGCATTGTGGTGAAGGATGGGGCATGAAGAGGATAATAACATCATCAGCATATAATAAATGGCACAGTTTAATATCTTTAAATTTTCCAAGAAGTATGAAAAGGGAGACTATATAAAAAAAAGCATTCGTTGTTCTAAAGGTGATAAACAAATGAGTGATACAGTATGTAACCTAGTACTGTATATTGCCCTATTCCATGCATTAAGACAGCACCCACTTTCTGACAATTGCCTCAACCTACAAAACATGCTATGTATTCATATTGCTCTATTTTTCTTCAAACCACATTCACTAATTTGTAAGAAGCTCAAATTTGGCTCAGTAAATAACAAGGATATTATCTGTAATCAAAAACCTGTTCTTGCCACTTGCAATCTCAGTTGTCACATATGTCAATTCTTGTAAGGAAAAAACAATGCTGGCACCTACCTAGCAAAATATATGCACATGTACATATATAGGCACATGTGTATAATATGAAGTAAACTGAAAAGGAGCAATCCACTAAGTATTTTTGTAGAAGTGCTAACTTGACTGATTTCAGTAAGCCTTTGTTTGATGGAGCCCTAAGCACTCAATACTGAAATCTGATTTTGCAGATGTACTCCCAACAGATCCATCTCCTGTATGTACAATTTAATTTAATTAAATTACTGTACATATATATGGATTAAATTATAGGGATTCTTTGTTGGTGTTCTAAAATGCTAGAGTATCTTTCATCATGCCAAAGTCATTGCACAATTAACATTTCATACATTTAGGAAATGCAGCTAAAAATTAAAAACAAAATTGAATGTTAAAATAATTAGACTACAGTATTTTGGTTCAGAAATAGGTTATTTCAATAGCATTATCTTAACTAATTACTAGAACTTTTTTTGTACTTATACTAGGACATACTTATTTATTATTTATTTATTTAGTCTTACTTGTTCATCGCCCTCCTCCCCGAGGGGATCCAGGGCGATTTACAGCATATCATATCAACCACAACAATTTAAAATCGATTGAAAGACTAAAGAACCTTTTAGTAAAGGTATCTGGCTCTAGGGTTCAGTACTCATCTCTGTTTAATAGCTAAAGAGCCAGTGCTGTCTGTTTCTGCAGATATTTCCATGGACATGTGGCAGGTGCCCACTACTTACATTTTCGGTAGTGGTGTGCAGCGGTGGCAGGGCCAATTACACCATTTTTGTGGCTTTTTCAACAGCTTCTGCCACTTCCCAGGGGGTCTGGAGGCTTCTCAGAGCATGTTTATTCTGTTTTGAGCATTTTCCACCACTTTTCCGCTGCATCTTGGCAGCTAATCCGCGGTGCTGGGAGACTTCCTAGTTCCGCGCTGGTTGTCCAGGTGCTGACATAAGCTCCACCTGGCACCGGAAGTCACAAACTGCCACAGTTTAGGTGCTGAACACAGTGGGGAAGTGGCAGAAAACTCCCAAAATGGAGCAAGCATGCTCCAAAAAGTCTCCAGACACCCTGGGAAGTGGTGGAGGCTGTAGAAAAAGCCGTGAAAACAGCACAATCACTGCTGCCACTGTAGTAAGCGATATTTTCGGACTTCTAGTGGTGGTGGGCGGTCTTAGAGGTACCCCGGTGCCCACCACTGGCTGGATTAATGAGATGCATGGGCTGGATTAGGCCCACGGGCCATAGGATGTGAACGCACGATGTACTACATGTAATACAGTGCACATATCTAATCACAGAAATATCTCAAAGCAAAGTATATAAAGAGCTGTTAATAGCTGATTAAGAGCTATATGTAGGTAACGAAAATTTACATGGCACTATTTAGCTATCTTGCATGTGGCTGTTTTGTGACTGAGATTTGATTAATCACAGTCGAAAAATAGCCACACGTAAGGTATTATTTTATTTATTATTGTCTCCTCCTCAAGCTACATGAAAACACAATTTTATTATATAAAGAATTAGTGGTGATATTCTAAAAAGGTACTGTTTATTTTAGTTTGTTAGACCTCTGTGTGTGTGTGTGTGTGTGTGTGTGTGTGTGTGTGTGTGTGTGTGTGTGTGTGTGTGTGTGTGTGTGTGTGTGTGTGTGTGTGTGTGTGTGTGTGTGTGTGTGTTTAAGGGCAGGTGGAAATCTTCAAAAGACACTGTGAGCCCTTGCTCTGGCTTCACAGTGTGTGGGATTCTTACCCACTAAAACCACCTCCCATTACGCCCTGCCACCCCACGGGACCGCCGTCAGGCATTACTTCATGGGGGGCAAAATGGCTATTAAAAAACCCTCCTCCAATTTGGCTCCTAGCCCTCCTTCTCCTCTATATCTCTGGCTGCCCTCTTCGCAGTCTCTCCACACGTCTAAGTTCCAAGATGACCCCGGCTGCATAATTGGACACCGCGACCCAGGTAGTCTCCCTACTCAACATCTCACTGATGATATCTTCTGGAGACAGCTGTTGTCGAAAATGCCTCTGTAGAATTTCCCGTTCTGCATCAAAGCGTGGACAATGAAAAAACACGTGCTCTGCATCTTCCTGCACGGGCTGGCAGACGGGGCATGAAGCATCATCATCCAGCCTGAAGCGGTGTTGATAGGCTCTGAAGCAGCCATGTCCTGTCAACAGCTGTGTGAGGTAGTGGTCCACCTCTCCATGCTGTCTTGTCGACCACGCCCTGATGTCTGGGATAAGGCGATGAGTCCACCGTCCCTTGGTTGATTTATCCCAGATCTGCTGCCATTGTGTTATCCTCTCTTTCCTGGCTTCTATGGCAATTGTGCGTCGTTCCTTCTCCTGGTTTTCTCGCCTCTGCTGGTAAATCTCTGCCCGTTCCTCTGCTATCAAATGGATCGGCATCATATCAGCAATGACACACACGGCATCGTACGAGACTGTTCGAAATGCCCGAGCCACCCGCAGGGCACTCCTACGGTATATTGAATTTATCTGATGCATGTATGATGTCTCTGCTGTGGCTTCAAACCAAATCGGGGCTGCATACAGCAACACGGAACTAACAACACTCGAGAGGAGTCTTCGGCGAGTCTGCCGTGGACCTCCAATATTTGGCATGATCCTTGTTAATGCATTACATACTGCTCCAGCCCTTGCACTCACAATTTGCAAATGTTCATTAAAGCGTAGCCTGGCGTCTATCTGGACACCCAGATATCGTAGTGACGGTTGCGAGAGAATACTGCAGCCTCCAACAGTAAGGGTGATAGTCTCTCTGGCTTTCCTACTGGTCACGAGAACTGCCTCAGTCTTATGATCTGCTAGATGCAAACCAGCTAATGAGAGCCACTGGCGGATTTTGGGAACACACTCGTTTGCAGTTTGGACAACTTCCTCCAGATGTTTAGCGACAACCACTACCGCCACATCATCTGCAAACCCAACTGTTCTTGTCCCCACTGGGATAGGCAACCGGGGTGTGTGTGTGTGTGTGTGTGTGTGTGTGTGAGAGAGAGAGAGAGAGAGAGAGTTTGTGTGTGTGTGTATGTGTGTGTGTGTGTGTGAGAGAGAGAGAGAGAGAGAGAAGTGAGAAGACATAGTGTTTGATTTCTAAATATTCTTGAGTAAAAAGTACATCTGTACTCAATTATTGTTTTCTTTCTCTGCATTTACACTACTGGACTATATCCCAGTTTTTAGACCAAGATGTAAATTAGATTTATACGCCTTATGGCAGGGGTGCTCAAACTTTTCAGGCCACGAGCCGGTCACATGTTTGGGGATGCCCAAACTACAGCCTGGGTGCCAGATCCAGCCCCCAATGCCAGTTCATCCGGCCGTCACGCCCAGAAGTGGAAGTAAAATGTGCCCACTGTAGTTTGGGCACCCCTGTCTTATGGAACTAGAAAAGACACAATGAGGCTTCTGATCCAGATGTACGTGGAAATAAAGAAAAGCACAAATGCCTTTTATGGTTTCTGTCAATCAGCTACCATGTGCATTAAAAAATTGGTGAATGTTGAATGGATTATGCTTAGCTTAGTGCTGTCCATCATGTGCAAACCTGCAGTTGGTAAGAGGTCTTCTCTACCACAGCCAGATACAATCCTTTCCTTCATGGTGCCTCTGAACATCCCATGTTTATAGTAAAACCTAGAAATTCACAGGCATTACTTTGAGAGTGGGAAGTAGCTGGCATTAAAGAGGCTGGTTAAAATCCTTTTTGTGTAACTATGTACAGTATAAATTCAAGATGCCATCAGTTCATGCCAGTAAAATGAATTTTAAACTAAAGGAATGCTTCCTGTTCCTAAATTCCAAGGGTTCTTAGGGCTTGCTTTTGCCCTGGGGAAGCCTATGGAAGCTTCCGGAAAAGGAGGAACTTTTAATCACCCAAAATGTTCACTGGATTGCCACTGGTACTCTGTGTGTAAACTTCCAAACTGCAGGGAAGGAATTTGCAACCACAATTCCATTTTATCACACATGGTAACAAATACATTCTTTTACTCTATCACATGGTCATCATGGAGACAGACAAATAGTGTGTTGATTTAGCAGCAAATTTTGTCACTCAAGGGATTCTTCTCAGAATTTTTAGGAAGTCTTAGAATATCAAATGGAGGAATAAAAAGCACAACATTACATAATTTGGGGTATTATGTGGTCAAAATACAAGATACTGAGAAGACAGGAGATAATATATTTGTTTCCCGTACAGCCACCTCTGTGTTGGGTGATTGTCACAAATATCTTCCAGAAAATGGAATTATTTAATTGTTGCTTAACTGTGAGAATTTTCAGGAGGTTTTTCTTTCCACCTCTAATTTGTAGATTAGTTTGCTTAGCTTTACTATTAAAGAGAGACACAAATTCCGAGTCTGAGTCCAACATTCTGAGCCTAAACTGTTTTCTTAGCATATATGAAAGTAGTCAAGCCAATTTTGCCAATATAGATATAGGTAGAACATGCAAATCTGAAATTGTTCTTCTCTTCCAACACAATCAAGCTGTTTTTATCAATCACAGGATCAGATTAGGCAAGCAATAACTTCAATGTGAGTGGCCTATTTGCATTGCACCCCATGAAGCTCCATTCAGGATATTACTCTTGACTGCTCACAATGGAATGGAAAAAAGAAGCAACCAGCACCTAAACAATTACTATCCAATTTAAATTATATTTTCTCATTACAATACACAGATATAATCTTCGGTGAATGTATGTCTCAGCCATATGAAGTTTTCTATAAATTCAGATGAGTCTGAAATGGGATAAGAAGAAGGGACCTGAGCCATGTGATTAACTTTATTGTTAGATTCGTGCATAAATCATCCTCTGCTGGAATCATTTTATGAAGTGCCAACCAAGTGATCTGCACCATGTATTTTTTAACAACATCAGTTTTATTCTTTTTTTTAACAGACCCTCCGTGCCCAAGTCAGATTGGTCTGTGTAAATCAGAGGAGCCCCAGATTCAAGGCTTTATCAGAGCACTAAAGGCACTATTCAATAAAGCACTATTGACTATCTCTTTCACTGAAATGTAAACCACAGCACAAGATCCCAGGACTGTAGCATCTTTTGATTTAAAGGTATGATGTTCTTTTGTCACTTAATTTTGTGATAATCATATGGCCTGGCAAAATGGTCAAAAAATGAAACAGGGATACCATTTTTTTGTCACAACTCCTTTTGGGATGTTCACTTCTGATGAGTAAAATAACTTATTAGTTTCCATGTGTGGAAAAATGGAATTGTGGCTGCAAGTCCCTTCCCTACAGTTTGGAAGTAACACATTGTCAGTTATGTACTTACCTATAACAAGTTACTTTTTTGGGTGATGAGGACACAGTGAAGTGATAGTTCAAAAGTAATTATGATAGTAGGAATGAGTATATTATGTAATGCTTTCTAGTTACTTTTAATATGTATTTTCAGGCATCTATACAGATATTTTGGTTGTTTTTCCTTCCTCCAGTTTTTATTTCATTCCATTATCAGTCCTAACATGTTGGGTTTTGTTTTATTTATTATTAATAATAAAGGAAGAAGGCACGGCAGGTTGAGGACTTTGCCGCCCCTACCCCTGAGCCCACACCACCTGCCAGGGGATGAAGAAGCCAGGGCAGGTTGAGGACCTTGTCACTCCTCCTCCTGTGCCTACACCAACTGCCACGGGAAGAAGAATTCAGAGCAGGTTGAGGACTTTGCCGCCCCACTCCCTGAGCCCACACCAACATATTGTATTGTAATGTAATGTACTTTTTGTAAGCCGCCCTGAGTCGTCACGGTGAGTGGGCAGCAATATAAATTTGAACTAATAAATAATTAATAATAATAATAATATTAGGCAGGAACTAAAACTCACCAAAACATCATCTTTTGGATCCCTTGGGCAAGGAGAAAGCGAGTGATGTGAGATCCGAATGGCTTAAAAAACCTCATGCAGATGGGCTTGATTTCCCAGGTCCATTTGTATGTGCAGAATGTCATTGCAGAGATGTCTACCAATGCACCAACTCTTCGCTGAATAACTACTCCAAGGTTTACCAAGGTATCCAGTATAAACAACATGGATTTTTTTAAAAAATGACTTTCCAAGATTTGCTACTGCCTACTTGTATTCTTTGAAAGGTCAAAGAGAGTCTGCATGCATAACTGAATTGTGCCCTCTTCACATTATCAAGAACCTTGTTGTTTCTGCACACCCAACGTCAAAAAAACACAAAAAACAGTTATAGATTCAGACCTCACCTATGGTGAGTCAGATATAAACACAATTCCTGAATTATGCTGTATACTCAGTGCTTTCCCCATACTTTTGAAATTCAAGGCCATCATTTGAGTTTGTGATATGACACGTGGGAGTCTCACCTCCTTCACAAAAACTCCAAGTTGTATTGCTGGAATATAAGCCCCTAGTTGCCCTTCTGGATTGGCCCAATGACCCATTAATTGACACTGTGACATACTTGAATAGTCCTGTAGATTGAATTTGCTGGAGGACTAATTCGTTCATTACAATTTACCAGGTTCAGCAGAAACGATGAGAGACAGAAAAGTGAAAGAAAAAGTGAATAGCATTGCTTTATAATATTTCCAAAGTTTTTGAACATCTTTTCAAAATTTTCCTGGTGGAACATTATTGTCTAAAGTCTATTCCTTTGTTCTTTGTAACCAAGCACCTGAAAACTCTTTGTGTACTAGCTGTATTTCTTACTCATATCTTACAGTGGCCTTGCTAATGGCAACACTAATCTACAGGGTAGCCCGTAAGTCCCTACTCATCCATATATTGTATGTATCTAGTGTATCTGTGTGCTGTATGGGTAGGGACTTATGGGCCACCCTGTGCTTATTTTATTTATTTATTTAGACTTATTTAACTGCCCCGTCGCCTAGGCGACTCTGGGCGGTTTACAATGCAGAAAACAACACTAACATAAAACACTCCAACACAGTATTGAAAGAATACCAAAGAAGGATATATAGGGTGACTACTATCTGTTGTCTTTTTTTATAGGCTGCCAAGTATTTTCTGAGTTATAGTGTCCCACACAGAGTATGTGACATGTTCAAGGGATAGTGTACCCTTGCCACCTCAAGGGAGTTGCCATGACTGAGGAAGAATTTGAACCTAGGCCTCCTGAGTCCAGCACTCTATTTGCTATATTGCACTGGCTCTCATGAATACAAGCTATTAAGGGCATTTGGCACAACTTTATCCTCATAGCAAGGATGACATCTTCAGCTACCAATGGAAGTTTTAATTTAATTTAAATCATCATAATAATATTATTAAATTAGACTTATATGCCGCTCTACTTGCCTCGCTGAGGTGACTCAGAACGGCTCACGTAATATAGGCAACATATACAGTATCACAATCTCAAATATAAATACAGCATAATATAAAAATATAATAGATGCAGCACAGTTAATGCAATCAATAAATTTTACATAAAAAGGAAAAAACAATAAAACAATACAATAAAATACAGTGTGAAAAATACATAACCCATCCTAGATACATAAATCATCCTATCCCAAGGTTATAAGGCTCCCTAGAAATCAATTTTGCCAAATTGCCACTAGTGATCCCAGTTTGGTGGCAGGACTGCTGTAATTGATTTTCAAATATGAAAGCAGTGGGGGGGGGGGGAATTCAGCAAGTTCTCCTCAGTTCACCAGAACGGGTAGCAGAAATTCTGACTGGCCACACCCATCCAAGTTTTGAAACAACACAGGGCTTTCCCCTGGCCACGCCTGCCACGCCACACCCACAGAGTAGGTAGTAAAAAAGTGAATCCCACTACTGTATGAAAGGCTTTCCCTCCCTCCATTTCAAAAGGCTTTTCCAGGGCAAAAGGGAGCCTTTGGACCTAAAGATGAGGGATAGGAGGTTTGATTTTCATTGCTGGTTAATGACACCATTCATGTTCTGTGGCATTTTTTTTTTTGTTCAGTTGCACAGTTGATTTCGACCCTCTGCGACCCCATGGACCACTGTCCACCAGGCACTTCTGTCCTCCACCATCCTCCTCAACTCGCTCAGCTCTGTGCCCATTGTGTCTACAATACCATCTAGCCATCTCATTTTTGGCCGCCCCCTTCTTCTTTTGCCCTCCACCTTTCCAAGCATTAAGGCCTTCTCAAGTGAATCCTCTCTTCTCATTTGATGTCCAAAGTACCTTAGCTTCATCTTTACAATTTGACCTTCTAAGGAGCAGTCAGGGTTGATTTATTCTAAGATCGACCTATTTGTTCTCCTCGCTCTCCAGGGAACTCTCAAAACTCTCCTCCAACACCACATCTCAAAGACATCTATTCTTCTGCGCTCAGCTTTCCTAATGGTCCAGCTCTCACAACCATACATTGCCACAGGGAATACCATTGCTTTGACTATGCGAATTTTTGTTTGCAATGTGATGTCTCTACTTTTCACTATGTTCCCCAGGTTTCTCATCGCTTGCCTCCCAAGAATCAGTTGCCTTTTTATTTCATGGCTGCACTCACCATCTGCAGTGATCTTGGATCCTAAAAAAGTAAAATCAGTCACTGTTTCTACTTCTTCCCCATCTATTTTCCAGGGTCTGATAGGGTCTGTTGCCATTATCTTGGTTTTCTTGATGTTGAGTCTCAAGCCAGCTTTTTCAATTTCTTCTTTCAACCTAATCAGGAGCTTCTTTAGGTCCTCCTCACTTTCTGCCATTAGGGTAGTATCATCTGCATATCTCAAATTGTTGATGTTTCTCCCAGCAATTTTGATCCCAAATTGCGATTCATCCATCCCTACATTGTGCATTATGTGCTCTGTGTATAAGTTGAATAAGCAGGGTGACAAAATGCAGCCTTGTCTTACTCCTTTTCCTATTCCAAACCACTCCGTCATTCCATATTCTGGCCTAACTGTTGCTTCTTGATTCATGTACAGATTTCTCATGAGGCATATAAGGTGTTCTGGTATTCCCATGTCTTTAATTACTTGCCACATTTTGTTGTGGTCTACACAGTCAAAGGCCTTAGTGTAATCAATGAAACAGAAGTAGACTTGTTTCTGATATTCCTTTGTTTTTTCCATGATCCATCTTATGTTGGCAATGTGTTCTCTAGTCCCCCTGCCTCTTCTGAACCGCGCCTGCACTTCTGGTAATTCTCTCTCCACATGCTGTTGCAGTCTATCCTGTATTATCTTGAGCATCACCTTGCTAGAGTGTGGGATGAGCCCAATTGTTCGATAATTTGAACATTCTTTGGCATTTCCCTTTTTGGGATTGGAACATATACTGATATTTTCCAATTCTGTGGCCATTGTTGTGTTTTCCAAATCTGCTGGCATATAGAATGCAATAATTTGATTCCATCATCTTTTAGGGCTTTGAAAAGTTCAACCTGGATACCATCATCTCTGCTGGCTTTGTTGTTTGCAGTGCTTTTTAGGGCCTTTCTGACTTCACTCTCTAGGATGTCTGGCTCATGTTCAATGTTCTCATCATTGTGATTATCAGGGGTGTTGAGGTCCTTTCTGTAGAGTTCCTCTGTGTACTCTTTCCATCTTTCTTAATCTCTTCCGCATCAGCTAACTCCTTGCCATCTTTGTCCTTTATCATGGTCATTTTTGCTTTAAATGTTCCCTTGATTTCCCCAATTTTTTTTGAAAAGATCTCTAGTCCTACCCCTGATATTGTTTTGCTCTATTTCTTTCCACTGTTCATTCAGGTAGGTTTCCTTATCTCTCCTTGCTTTTCTTTGAAATTCTGTATTCAAGTGATTGTATTGTTCCCTTTCTCCTTTGCCTTTTGCGCCCCATCTTTCCTCTGCTATTATAAGAGCCTCATCGGGCAACCACTTAGCTTTCTTACGCTTCTTTTCTTTTGGTATGGTTTTCTTTGCTGCCTCCTGCATGATGTCCCGCATCTCTGTCCATAATTCTTCTGGCACTCTGTCTATCTGGTCCAAGCATAACGTTGTGCAAAAAAAAAAAAAAAAAAAAAAAAAATTGGCTACAGTTTGGCCTGTATATGTGCTTGCATGACTTAATAATAACAGCTTCTTTAATTATTTTATTTTTGTACTTTTGTAAAATAATTTGATCACTCTACTTTTCCACACAGGGGAAGATATATGGGTTGATTCATAATGATTTATGATCGTGGAAATTGGTTTTCACTCAAGTGAATTTGTTGTAACCTTCCAGATTTTCAGGAGTCAGCAGGGGCAGCAGTAGAAAGTGTGGTGTGCACTGAGCTTCAACAGTACTAGCTGCCTTACAATGTGCTAACAAGTGCTGACTAGCAATTTCCATCTACAGTATTTCTCTCTTTATTTTTCTGCTAAGTATGCTAGTAAAACTGTTCCACAGTTGTGGAGAAACCTAAAAAAATCACAAATAAAGTGTTTGGACCAAAGGATGCTTCATTGAAAGGAATTGACACTCTCTTGAGTGCCCTTTTGCTTTGGATTCCTAGGGAGTCTCGTAACATTGGGAGTGAGGAAATGGATGTTTTATGTCAAATTAAGTCAATGATTTCAATTGCCAGCTAATGGTGACAATCTTGTTACAACTCATGTTAGCTATGTTTCAGCCTATGTTTACCCTTAGTGACTGTAGTCATGAGAGCCAGTGCAGTGTTGTTGATAGAGTTTGGGACTAGAAGTCAGACCTGGATTCAGATCAGGCAACCACATTGACCAAAAGGAGACAAAAGCAATCTTGAACCCATCACATCCAATTTAAACCATCCCTGCTTCCTGAACGACAACATATGATTCTTTGCTCAAAAGAAGACAATTTCACCATGGGTTCCCCCACATTAAAGTTTTATGTCATGTAATCATTGGGTTTTAATTCAAATCCATCAGTGCTATACCTTGGATATTTTGGAGTCGTTATTCAGCAAAGAGTCCGCACATTGGTATATATCTCCATGATGACATTCCGCACATGCAAATGGACTTGAGAAATCATCATTTAAATGTTTTTTTAACCATTTGGCTATCATGTCACCTGCTGGGTAGGTAGATCATGATGTATGTCCTCCGCTTTCACCTTGCTCAAGGGATCTGACGGATGACACTTTGGTGAGTTTTAGTCCTGGCCTAACATCATTGACAAGAGATGGGCAACACTGCCTAGTTAGCCTGCTCAAGCCCCCACACCTCAACAAGGTTCTCACCTAATGGAGGGCTATATCTGACATAAATTGTGACATAAATGGCCAATGTATTCATCCACTAGGACTAAATGTTAAAGCTTTTAGAATCAATGAACAATATTGTAACTGGCCACGTGACACTATTTTTCTTATCACTGCCTGTTCAAATTATCACATCTTTTGAAAACTGCTTTTTGCATTTAGTGTGATAGTTTTTCTGGAAATGACACTTATTATTTACTTAAGGCATTTTCTGTAAATTGAAGGAATAACTTAAAAACTATAGGAAACAACTTAACCCCCCCCCCTATCTTTTTTTCTATTCCATAACCAATATATCTGGGTTTTTAAAAATGAAACTTACATGTATTGCTAACTTTGGACCAAGATAAGAGCAGCTTAGATAACCGTACATAACATAGTTGAAAATGGAAACAAACTGTTTGCTTAGGTTTATCTTGGTCCTTTGTAAACGATATATAGTGAAATCTCCACTCCCTTTTCACTTCCTGGTGTAACCATCCTTGCCTTTTATAGCATCAATAATTTTAATCTTCTTCTAAAGGTTACATCAAGGACAACTGCATGGGTGGGGAGAAAGCAGTCCCAGCAGGAGGAACTGAACTTGAAAACAAGATTCTGCTTTAATGGAGCCAACTTTTAATGGGAAGAAAGGAGTTGATTCGTTTGCTATAATCTAATCGATCTTTTCCCATGTGTACTTTGACAGATATCCTTGATGTGAGAATGTCTTCAAACACCCTTTTGAAAATTACTTTAGAAAGCAACTGGGAATGTTGAAATGCCTTAAAATTAAGAGGACTTCACCTTATATAAAATACCAGCCACTTAAATCCAAAAGCCTTGATCCAATATAAGATATTAGATCAGCTTACCTCTTTTGTATGGCTTGTTCTGTGGGACCAAAATGGCAACAAAAGATGTCTATACTGTCAAAGTATGGAGTAAGCTGCAAATTGTATTCTTCATAAAAGCTGTCATAATGTCCATTTTAGATAGTCCTTCCAAGATCTATATATCATAGTATATGAAGACAGAAATGATTGTCAGAGGACAATGCTTTTCTACTTCAACCAGTGTGAACCAGTTTTGGGGCAACTATTCTTTATCTATTGAGTGTTTTGATACCTGAAAGCTGTACTTGGGGACATGAAAGGAGCCTCATTTGGGCATCCCCTGAAAATCCTTTCAACCCAGAGTAATCTCTGACACCAAAATTATTAGTACAAGATTAGAGGCAATTGTTTGTCCCAGCTTGGGTAGATGCACTAAAGCATGGTCTTATTCTCAGAGCAGAAAAAAAGATTAAACTTCTAAACTTTTATTCACATTTGAGAAGCTTAACTCAGGAGTGATGTCCCCAATGCCAAAAACATTGACTACAATAGTTCCCAGCTTTGTATAGTCCAAAATTTAGGAGTTGTCCAGACAGGAATTAGGTTCACTCTCCAGAGCATTTTTAAGGTGGTCTGGTTTGCTTTTTTAATAGTGTCTACAGATGTTGAACAGGCCAACTCCCCAACAATGTCTGCCTTTTGACATCTGTCAGTGGGTTCAATTATATCAGTGCACTCCCATATATGCCATTCCCAGCACTGGAGGATACTGGGAATGAAATATATGGGAGCCTTGTAGCTTATGAGTTGCTTCAGGATAATGAAAATTGAAAACTTTCCTCTGATCAGCTGCTGCTGATTTTTATATTTGGTAGATGATAGCTGTTTCAATGAAGTGCTTAGATGATAGGGAACATCTTTCCCTTTCTTTGTATTGCTGATTAAGAAACTGCCCACACCCATAGTTTTGATCAGCAATGTTCAAAAGGAAAATAAATTTCCATCTTTTGTCATATAAGTGATGTAGTGCAACACTGATTGTCTGCCAAAAAATAAAAAAATAAAAATGATTTCCCCTGACTGTCGTCTGTATCTGCACCTTTTCAGACCAGTCCAGGCTGCACCTAAATGGGCAGCCTGGACAGAACCTAGTTCCAGCAATGTGACTTGGTGGTTGTCGCTGTAGAACAGGGGTTCTCAGCTTTTTCAAGCCAATGGCCAGGTCACACTCCCTCAGAAAGCTTCAGGGGCCAGACAGCCATTTTGTCTTGCCTGCACAATAGGGGTGGCCTGTACATTAAAAAGGAACCACAAATGGCACTTCCAGGTGTGGCAGAGGCAGTGGGGTCCCCACATGAAATTGTACCATGGGCAGCATCCGGCCAATGGGCCACAGGTTGAGAACCCCTGCTGTAGAATATTAAGTGGAGGGAGGGGATAAACTATTTTTCACTGAAAACTCCCTTTCTATTTCAAAAAATATGTTGCTAGATAACTATGATGCATTGTTAACAGAGGGCGATCTATGTTTATTACATATTTTCCTGATAGGGTAAGTAATATTTTTGTGTCTTTGTGACAATAATTCTCACTATCTCTCCCCCCCCCGCCTCACTCTTTTGAGTGTGCATACATATTGTAAAATTTAACTAACCTGAGCTGCATTCTGATTGAAATGCTTTCCACTTCTCACAGCTTTCTAGGAGTGTAATATCCTCTGATGCTTTGCCGTTTCATGGAGTTTAAGACGACATTGCTAGCTATTACATGGCTTTACTTCATTGCATGCGCTAGGTGTAACTAAAATCATAAATCTCTCGAATGACAAAACATAAAATTTACATGCAAGATCTAATCTATCCTGCTCTGACTTATAAAAAAAGGGTCACCAGTGGGTAGTAAATTAGGACTGTATAAAAGTTTTACCTGCAGGTGTTAAATCATTTCCTCATATCAGCCTTATAAGATTGGCTTTGTTAATAACTACAGTGTTTGGTCCTCTGGTATTGTGTTAGTAAAGAATAGGTGAAAAGGCTAGCATTTGCCAAGCAGTACTTAGCTTAAATAACGACTTTCCATATCCTTGTAGAAAACTATTGACATGTTTGTGATTGCACAGTTTTTCATTAGAATGGTGTCTGAACACAAGGCAATCTCATGCACCTATGGCATCAAGTCAAAACATGCCAAATGAAAGGAAAGGGAGGGGAAGAAACCTGAGAGAGCAGCTCACTGACCACCGAGACAATGACTCTACCAGAATTAAGTATTTGTCAATGATTGGGCCATGGAAGAAAAAAAAAAAGAGAGAGCAGGTGGAACACAGCAGGAGCTTCAGAGAAGGCTGAGGAAACAAAGGGGGAAAAGAAATGGAGAAATTATTTCTCCCGTCATCTGTATAGGACAACACAAGACAGGCCAATTTTCTGAACCTGTGATACTCCTGGGGTTGCACTGACTACAAAATTAGTGGAAAGAAAAAACTCTGGAAGGTGAGGCAGGGACCCCCCCCCCCCAAGGACCATGGAGGCTGCATGAAAGTTATGACAAAGGAGATATTGGCAGTTTTGGGGTGCCACCATTCAGCAAACACTGTTTCTTACTGCACATCTCATTACCCCTTGGATGGAGTCTAAAGGGCTGTACCCATTTTTCCACCCTACTGGAGATGGAAAATGAAACCAAACACTTTTTAGTTATGGCAGTGCTCACTTTTTACCACCAGCAGCTTCTTGTGCCAGTTGGAGTGGGGTGGGGTGTCTTGTTCAGCCATTTTGGAGTGTTCAGAGCTTTTAATTCTCTCTCTTTTAGCATTTCTATGTTGTCTTTCTCCCATAAATGAACTCAAGGCAGCTTACAAAAAGAACAATTGAAATATGAGTAAAATATAAAAATACAATAAATTATTCAACACATATAATTACTGAATTTGCCGGTGTATAAGACACATCAGAGTATAAGACGTGCCCCAGTTTTTATATACATTTTAATGAATTTCCAAAATTAACTCCAGGAGCCAGGGAGGGCAGGATGGAGAGAGGGCTCCTTTGAAGCCCATTTGCCCATCATTCCACTGCTGTTGGCCACCAGGAGAGTGGGATGTGGGAGGGGGGAGAGAAGGATCCTATAAGCCTGTTTCTCTCCCCCCCAACTCTCCTCAGCTGGTAGTGGTGGGGGGAAAGGATCCATTAAGCCCATTCCTTTCCTCCCACCACCCTACCAGCTAAGGGAGGGGGCTGTTAGCACCATATAAGATGCACTCAGTTTTCTCAGTGTATTTTGAGAGGGAAGGTGTATCTTATTTGCCATCAAATACAGTAAATATGGAACAGTATAAAAATAATCATACAAAACATTTGAGCCCTTCAAAAGCATTCTTAAAAGTACTATATTTAAAATTACAGAGGAGTCTGGCTGAAGTGTCCAGCATAGTTTAAATTCCTGTTTAAAAAGAAATGCCTTTACTTGGTCCTGGAAGGGAAAGGGCCAACCTAACTTCCACAACTTGGAAACATCCTCTCAGATTCCCACCAAATGTGCCTCAGAGGATGGTGGGCTCAAAAGAGGGCCTGTTCTGATGATCACAGGAGGTGAGAAGGCACCTACAGGTGATACAGTATTTCAGATATCTTGGTTCTAAGCTGTAAATGACTTTATAGGTCATAACCATCACCGAGGCCAGAATTAACTAAGGCCCAGAATTTACAGAATAAACAAGATATCATCAGTTTCCTCCTAGAATGATACTCTTGATACCCTGCCAAAGCTCTGTCTTGGATAGGCAGAGACAGCTACAGTCCACCAAGAGAGGAATGCAAATAAAGGAGAAGTTATTATTATTATTATTATTATTATTATTATTATTATTATTATTATTATTATTATTATTATTATTATTATTATTATTATTATTATTATTATTTCGATTTATATGCCGCCCTACTTGGTGAAAACCAACTCAGGGCGGCTCACAACATAAAATCGAATACAATACAATATAACAGATCAACAATACAAAATCACAGCATCCCAAAATGTAGTGCAACAACATAAATATAAACACTATATAATCAAAATACTTGTCCATAAACAGTATACAATACCGAATGGACAATAAACAATATATTTACAATACAATTCATATCCAAAGAAAATAACCATACAGTAATCAATTCAGTAATGTACAATACAAAACACCATCCCACTGCCCATACAGATCCCCCCCCCAACACACCTGCCATCCAGTCCTGGTACAGCTGTGGCGAACACCCACCCCCTATCCCTGGGTAGTCTCTAGGCGCAGGCTGGGCAAAGTCAACTCCCCCGGACAGGTGTGTCGGGTCCGGGGGAGGGGGAGACGTCTGCGCAGGCTGGTTCCGGGCCGATGGAATGGGCCCGGAAGGAGGCGGGGGCGGCGCCTCACCGCCCACAGCTGCCGGCTTCTTCCCTCTCTGGGCCAAGGTGGCAGGGGCCCGGAGGAAAGGCGGGGGCGTCCTCTTAGCTCCCCACCGCCGAAGTTCCTTATATCAGCTCCGGGCCGATGGAATGGGCCCGGAAGGAGGCGGGGGCGGCGCCTCACCGCCCACAGCTGCCGGCTTCTTCCCTCTCTGGGCCAAGGTGGCAGGGGCCTGGAGAAAAGGCGGGGGCGTCCTCTTAGCTCCCCGCCGCCGAAGTTCCTTATATCGGCTCCGGGCCGATGGAATGGGCCCGGAAGGAGGCGGGGGCGGCGCCTCACTGCCCGCAGCTGCCGGCTTCTTCCCTCACTGGGCCAAGGTGGCAGGGGCCCAGAGGAAAGGCGGGGGCGTCCTCTTAGCTCCCCGCCGCCGAAGTTCCTTATATCGGCTCCGGGCCGATGGAATGGGCCCGGAAGGAGGCGAGGGTGGCGCCTCACCGCCCACAGCTGCCGGCTTCTTCCCTCTCTGGGCCAAGGTGGCAGGGGCCTGGAGGAAAGGCGGGGGCGTCCTCTTAGCTCCCCGCCGCCGAAGTTCCTTATATCGGCTCCGGGCCGATGGAATGGGGTAGACCTGGCAACTTGGGGTAGACCTTTGTGGGGCCCAATCATACACATTGTCACGTACCAGCTGGCCCTCGCTCTGGGAAAAAACCCCTTAACCAAAGCTTCCAAAGGGCGGGCTGGCCGGCAAAACAGAGTTACAGCTCTTAGCTACTTATCATCCACAAGGGGTTTTAATTTGGTAGCGTGTTCAAAGGCTTGTGTGTGAAATGCAATGCTTCTCTTACCCTTTTAGTCCAATGAAGACACGTTGTTCAGGAAAATGATGAAGATTTATTGATCAGGTTCGTAAAACATAAAAGTCAGTAGCACAAATCAGTCCAATACAGTCCACAGGTAATCTAGGTAACCATTTTTAAGGAGCAAAAATGCATAGCTCCTAGGCTAAAGAATGCTAGCCCATAGAGATCCGGAAACAAAAACTCTCAAATCAAAACAGGTCTTAATCCATGAAGAGGCAGAAAACTAACTCCTCACTTCTCTGCAAAATGGAGAATTTTTAGTCAGGTGGTCTAGCTTTAGCCAATCAAGTAACAGAGAACAACAGAGAATAACTTTCTCACAGCAATACATTGTTTACACACGTGCACAGAGAGTGTTCTGGCATATAGACAAAACATTGGATCTCAGCTAGCTTAGAAAGATAAGAATTACTGGAAAACATGCTGTCTGTAACACAGCCTTAAGGCAGAGAGAAGACAAAGGATTTGTTCTGAGGCCTATTTGAAACTACAACCTCACTAAGCTTTGAGAACATTAGGAAAAAGATGTCGTTTCCTGACACACATAATACAGAAAACACCTTTTAGCATCTTTCACACTATAAATGCAGACTTTTCAGAAACCGTCACTAGCTGTACCACCGTGTAAGATGGGAAAATAGTGCATGTAGAAGAAGTGCCTCACTCTGACTAATTGGAGCCCGACATCACAGTCCTCTCAGCTGTGTGGGCTAAGGATGTTGACCTTGAAGGAGATCTGGAAGGTTTCAACTAGGATCCTTCTTGGCAGTGTCCCTGTCATTCTGGAATGCTTTGCCATCTCACATCTACCAGGCCTGCTCTCTCCAGACATTCTGTAAACAAGTAAAGTCTGAGTTGTATAAGGAAATACTGTATTTAAGAACAAGAAGCACAGAAAGAGAGAACAGCCTTACATGAGGTGCTGTTGGTTTGTAAGATCTGAGCTGAACTCATTATCAAAACTAAAGTTAATATGAAGAACAATATCATCAGGAAATTGACAAACTATACATGGGAAGCTCAACCATCCATGATGCATACCTCATTTTTGGCCCTGAGCATCTCTGCAGCAGAGTATACTCTGAGTATACAGCAGAGAACTCTCTCTGCCTGCTGGAGAGGGGGAATGAGGGCCAACTGTGTGGACCAGCTAGCTCAGCCATAAAGACCTTGCTGTCTCTCTTGACTGTATTGTATTTTTACACTGTATTTTATTGTATTGTTTTTTCTTTTATGTAAAATTTATTGATTGTGTTATCTGTGCTGCATCTGTTGTTATATTTTTATATTATACTGTATTTATATTTGAGATTGTGATACTGTATATGTTTATGTTATGTGAGCCCCTCTGAGTCGCCTCAGTGAGGTGAGTAGAGGGGTATATAAATCTAATTTAATAATAATAATAATAATAATAATAATAATAATAATAATAATAATAATAATAATAATAATAATAATAATAATAATAATAATAATAATAATAAAGCTCCAAAATGGAGTGCATCTTCACATGCAAAATAAGTTGACATTGCTGTTAATGAAACAATATACATATTGACAGGATGCCTTAAACCTACACCAGTTGAGAAAATATATCCTCTTGTTGGTATCATTCCACTTAAGATAAGGAGGTATGTAGCAGCTGACATGGAGATAACTAAATAAGAGAATGACCCTCAACAAAAATTCTTGAGGGTATACAAGAGCAAAACCAAATTAGAAGATGGAGGAAGGAGCTCACTGGACAAGAAATAACATTAAAGAAGGGTATGGCTGAGGAGCTTGATCTCTCCTATATCACTTGGAGGACCCTGAATAGGCTGAGGGTCAGAGATATTAAATGGAAGAACAGCATGCTTAAGTGGGGGCTGGTGGTGGACAACAACATGTTGAGTGAATGTGGAGAGATACAGAATCCAGACCATTTGCTGTTGTACAGGCTACTACCAGAAACATGTATGGATGAGGATTTAAGTTTAGCCAATGAAAAAACCAAGAAGGTAGCTTCATTTTGAAAGTTTCACGTCTGGCCTAGACACAGAAGAAGAAGAGGGAGAAGGTAGATAATTTCCAGTCTGGAATTCAGCTGGAGAATCAGTGACATTGATAATTACAATCCAGTCCTTGATATTATCCAGCTCATATAAAACCAGCTGACGTGGGGATCCAGTCTACTACACCAGGCCAATCCCAACTAAACTTTAATAATTTATTTTTCTTTCTTTTGACATCCACTCCCAAGATTTCATCACAACAATCAGTGTATTGGACATTTATAACTTTCAGCTCTGTACCGCACCAACTTTCAAAATGGCTGTCTGAGACTTTACATAAAATGAGAGAAATATTGTATGCAAACAATTCACTACAAGAAATTACTGCTAACTATCGAGACTCTGATAATGTTACAAAGTTTGTTACCAGTCATATGCCTGGCAACAAATTTGGTAGCTTGTTAGCTAATCGGTAAGTTTTTTTTAAATCAGTAAGATGTAGTGCAACCTGTGATCGTTATTGTAACTTGGTGATCTTTTAAAATTTTTAAGATTTTAAATTTTTAAATCCTTTATAGTGTTAAATTTGAGGTTTTTTAGGGAATGTTTTTATTTCTTTGTTTTTTTAAAAAATTTTTGTGTAAACTGCCCTGAGTCACCTTGGTGAGAAGGGCAGTGGATAAATATGAATAAATAAATAAATAACAGCAATTTGCTGCAGTGAGTTACACAGTTTAATTTACACATAATCATCAACAGAACTGTGGTTGAGGGATCATAATCTTATTGGTGCATGAGTTATTTCTATACCTTTTCAAATGAGTATCATTTCATATCACCTCATGTATTGCTTGAATTGTGTAGGCTCACCTATTAAAGAAGTCCAATGTTGTCCTGAATTCTACTAACTCATTTAAACTATTGTGATGTTATGGATAAATTTATTTGCTTTACCAGACTTATTTCTTTCTTCCTTTTTTTCTTTTGCAATCCAAAATTTAAATATAATTTTTAGCAATTAAAATTTCCATTCCAGACACATACACTCAAAGATTCAGACATACGTTCAAATAACATACCATTGACCATTCTCTAGCTTACCCATTACTATACCTGTTTATAGTATTTTCCATGGACATTAAAAAATTGAATTGAGTTGTAGCCTTTTCTTTTCTAATTCCATTGAAATTCTGACAGCTGGAGGTTGTTTCCTGCTGAGTCTGGGGCTGCCCATGTGAAAGGAAAGCAGGAGGTGATCCTGCTGTGAATTGGAGGAGATTATAATGTTTTTCCTGCTTTTATTTCAGAAGTAGAGAAAATAACATCTTTCCTTCTGTACATATTGAAGCAGACTTAATGTGTCCTTTCTAAAAGGTGGAGGCCTTTTCTTGAATTAAAACACAGGGAGGCAAACACAAGTCATTTGTTTTAGAATTTAAGGCTGAAATAACATGGCACTTAATGAGTTATTGCGCACTTCAGCATATGTTGGTTGCATCTGTTTGTATGTTATTCATTACATTATATCACCTGAAGAATATAAATGATGCTGAGTTGTTGATTCATATTTTACTTTTTATTCAATGATTTTTTTTTTAAAAAAAACAACCTTGCAGAATAGGACTGGAGTTAAGACTTTCTTATGTTGGCTCACATGGCAGAAAGCCAAGAAATAGAAAGCTAGGCTAGTGTCTTAACTGCTATGTCCATTGATCAGAAGTGATGATATAAAATGCCACATGTTAGAATTTCCCTTCTAAGCTTCCACATTTCATCTTGATCTTACAGATGTGGGGGATCCAAAATGCCCCTCCCTTGTCCTGATCCTATGTTGTCTTAAGAAGCATCTTAACCTTATTGTGTTGCTAGATAAAATATTCTGGGAAGTTGAAAAGTATTTATTAGGTGAAGGATGTCTTCTTTTCCTTGGATTGGTTGATTGATCGATTGATCAATCTATCCCGCCCATTTGGGTAATTTACCAACTCTGGGTGGATTACAAAATTAAAATGGTAGCATATAAAATATAACACACACACAGACACAGATGGTGACAGGAAAAAGAAGAAGAAAGAGAAACTGATTAATTAATCTTTTGAAAGCTACAAAATATGCATATTTTTGTTATTTTCTAACTGCATTTCATCTGTATTTGGGAGAGATTAATTTTTATTGGTAGGTGTGAGTGAGGGAAAAAAGAGAAAAATGGAAGATGAGTAAAGGTGTCATTTTGTCTGAACAGAACTGGTTTCTTGAAATAAAGGTAACTTTATATTAAAACTGGGAAGCCCTCTGTACATGTTGAGGAAAAACTTTTTTCAGGTCTATTTCTGAAAACAGAAGCCAGTTCTTTCCCCATTGAGTCGGACTGCTGGAGATACATCATTTAATTCTTTCATTGCTTTAATTAAATAGTACAGTCAAACCTCGCATAAAGAGTGCCTCGCTTAAAGAGTAACTCGCTTAAAGAGCAGAATTTTCTCTGAATGTTCGCTTTGCTTAACAAATAAAACCAACCCAAAACTCGCTTAACAAATAAATCAGGTTTGCAATCCCACTCACCAGAAGTCACAATTGGTCATTTACAATGGTGTTTCGCTTAAAGAGCAAACTTGCTTAGAGAGCAATCCTGTGGAACACATTATGCTCTTTAAGTGAGGTACAACTGTAGCCTTATTACTACTAATCAGTGGTGGGCAGGGAAAAAAATCGCTACCACACCGTGGGAGGAGCCTATGTTGTGGGTGGAGCCTGTGTCATGGGCGGAGCCTACACCATAGGCGATCTAGTCATGCCTGCCATATGGCCATGTATAAATCTGCAAACACAGGCAAAACTGGCTTTTTGGCTGTAAATGGAGATGAGCACTGCACCCCTAGAGTTGGATATGACTGGCTTTTGAGCAAGGGAGACCTTGAACCACTTGCAGGGACAAAACCTGACAGGGTAGGGCAGGGAGGTGGGTGTGGCCACCCAATTTCACCACCACATCAGCCCAGAGGCCAACCAATTTTGCTAAAAAAAAAAAAAAAACCTTTCCGGGGGAGTGCGAACCTGCTGCTGCCCACCACTGCTACTAATGCATAACAAAATTGAAACTATTTTTGAGTATGTGAAACATTCAGTAATCCTGGCATCAACCCCAGCTCTCAGTCAGATCACCCATTTCTCAGGGGGGTGGGAAGACTTCTACCACATGCAAAGCTGGATATTTTGTGGTTCTATAATTATCTGATGATTATCTGTCTCCACCACAGTTTGAAGAGCTATGAATTCAAGATGGCTGAAATGTGATGTGGATACTGAAGGGGCTCTAAAGATGTGCACTATAGGATGATATATTTTTTTAAAAAAAACTTTTCAGTTTAATTGATTTACTTTCTCCCCTGTAGGCTGTTGTGCACACTTAGTCACTAGGTGGAAGAAACAAACTTCCTTGAGAGGCCCTGTGATTCAGGGGTCTACTGAACTTGGTAGACATCGAGGCTTGGTCAAAATTCTTGCTGTTTGAACACGTTCCCTCTCCCCATTGACTAAAGCACGTTCAGGAAGCATGTTGTGCATATCTGGAAATGTGTGCATTACAAACACTTTTCAAATGTGTTTATTCTTACAACAGTATTTTCCTCTAGCCTGTCAACATAAGGCTTCTGGAATACAAGTTTTGTCCATCCTGAGATCTGGGGTGTGCATACTGAAATAAGGCTGTGGATTCTCTGAGTCAAAATGGGCTCAGTGTCAACTCCAATTGTTCCTTCATTGGTGATGATAGAGTGGTGCCAGAATTTATTTCTCTAGGTATAATGCTTCATCTAATTACAAATGCCTTGGACTACATCTAAGAATCAAAGAGTGTAGATGGAAGATGCACAACTACATCTATTCATGCTCTAGTTCTTACATTCATTTTGATCCCCTAGTCCAAAAAGGACTTATAAGGTTACTGTGACATCACTTTTAACTAGGCTTTAGTTCCTTGGTTCCCAACACCACACAGGAGGATAATTTGATTTTTAGGGGGAGGGGCAATTCAAGGATGAGTTATTAACAGTGAATTGTTTGGAAGCTTGTTAGACCAAGTCAATGGCCTTTCAGGCTTCCTCCACATGAACAGGAGTTCACTTTTTGAATAAGAAGAATTATATGTCACAGAGGATGGGCATCAGGATTTTAGAGATGCTTAGGTGGGGCATGGCCAAAAATGGTTGTGAACCACTACTTTAGATACTTTCTTCTATATAGCAATTCAGTTCTGCTGCTTATTTTATTTATTATTCACTAAACCTATAAACTGCCCTACAGCTAAACTCCTTAGGAAAACATACATAAATACGCCGGCTGTTTTTTGGAAGAGTGACACCCGAAGGCCTCAAATACTATGAATCCTTAAAAATTAGACTAGAGGCAAACTGCCAAGACATTTGCTTCTATTTATTAACAATTAATATACAAAATTATTGTATGGCATGGAAAACATTTTTATTTATATGTTTACATAACATTCTGACAATTTTTCCCCTTCAGGAGTTACTGATTCTCCATTGGAATAGACAGCTAGTGTTCTCTTATAAAGAACAACTGGATTTTTTTCCAATAACAACAAAAGAATCAGATTTCTTTATGCTTTTTTCTTCCTGTTTTTTTCTGAGAAAGCAAATGAAAGTGAAGTGAAAGGAGGAGTTATTTTATTTTATTTTATTTAGATTTGTATAGCCGCCCAATCACCAAAACGACTCCGGGCGGCTCACAATACAATTGCACATGAAACCCGGTATAAAAGACCCAACATATCATTAAAAACCTTACATGAAACACATTGTTAAAATCTTTGTAACAAATAAACTAAACAAATAGACTAAAAAACCCAGATGGTGATTAGCATGTTGATATAAGCCAACAGGGGGTGGCTGTTCCTCTCTCAACTCCCCACACCTGCTGGGCCAGCCATGTCTTCATCCCTTTCCTAAAAACTGACAATTTTGGCTGAAGACGAAGGTCCATTGGCAGGAGGTTCCAAAGTGCTGGAGCAGATACCGAAAAGGCAGATACTGTACTGAGTTGTGATGGGAATCATTGAGGAGTATATATGTGAGAACTTCATGGCACTGTACTCATTGGATTCTCATCAAGTTTACTTAGGCGTTGATCACATTAATTTTGATAATTTATGTCCTTGCAGTTATAGCAGGAAATGTTTTCTTCTTTTGGAGTGTAGGAGGAATTAGCACTGAACTGCTAGAATAACTTTACACTTTACCAACATGATGTACCAAAAGTGACTCAAAAGACAGAATAGGACTGACACAATTTCGTTAGGGTTGTGGTGGCTCAGAGGTTAAGAAGCTTGCCTTATTATCTAGAAGGTCAGCAAGTCAGCAGTTTGAGACCCGAGTACTGCGTGATGGGATGAGCACCCATCTCTGTCCCAGCTCCTGGCAACCTAGCAGTTTGAAAGCAAGAAATTGCAAGTAGATAAAGAGACCTTGGAGACACGAAAAGAGTCTCATTCGGGTCCCCTGAGCAGAGTTCCTCCAACAAAAATTGTTTCAACCCAGAAAGCACCTTTGTGCTTAAAAAGTACTCCAGGAATAAACACTTTAATCCAGTGATGGGATGTCACCGGTTCTAGACGGATCTCTGGAACCGGTAAGACCAATCCCGGAGGGTTCTCCGTGAGGGGAGTCCACTTTTGGGGCGTCCGGTTCCGGACGCCTGACCGAAAGAAAAAAAAATTAAAATCGGAGCGAAAATGGCTCCAATTGACTGCGCATGCGCAGAAACTCAATCTGACGCATTGCACATGCGTCAGATTGAGTTTCTGCGCAAGCGCAGTCAATTGGAGCCATTTTGCTCCGATTTTTAAAACATTTAGAACTTTCAGGGCAGCGGCGGCGGCAGCAGCCCTCTGAGGGGGGCGCCTCCCCGCGGCACGTTGAGGGCTGCCTCGGCCGTCCGCTGCTGACAAGCCCCATGCCCTGGGGACGCCCGGCGGGGTACACCGCTGCCGCCTCCTCCGCCGGGCGCCTGTGGGCCGGGTGCCTGCACCCGGCGTCCACAGCCGCCGCCCGCCGCCGCCGGAGCTGCCGCTGCCTGAATCCCTGTGGACTCCTTCTTGGGTCGGTCCCTTTTGAGCTCGGCTGCCGCGCGCTGCAGAGGAGGAAGCTGTAGGCGGCGGCGGTGCGGCATGGGGACGGCCCAGGGAGGCGCGGCAGCCGCGGCTGCCCGTCGCCCCTCGCCATGGCCGGAGCCGGGCTAAAAAGGTACCGGCCCAAGGAGGACGCCACAGGGGTGCAGGCAGCTCCGGCGGCGGCGGCGGCTGTGGACAGCAATCGGGGTGCTGGGTCCCAAGAAAGGTAAGCGAGGGGTTTTTATTTGGGGTGGGTGGGTAATTTATTTGTGTTTTGGGTGGGTGGTTGTTTTTATTTTATTTATATATTTGTGTCTGGGTGGGTGGGCTGAGAGGGAGGGGTGTGTGTGTATGTTTATTTTTATTTTTTATTTATTTTTATTTTGGCCCCGCCCACAACGTCATGACGTCATGACGTCGGCCGTGACGTCATGACGTCATGCCATTGGCCACGCCCATGACGTCCGTGACGTCATGGCGTGGTAGTAGATTTTTTGTCATCCCATCACTGCTTTAATCCTATTTTCAACATCCCAGCCCTCGCCATCCAGAAGCATAGAACTTCTAAACAGAGCTGTGGTATGATGCTCAGATGTGGAGGAGAAATTCCTTTCCTCCGTCTCCCTCCCTTGTTCATGTCAGTTGAAGAATCCTCTCATCTAGTAAACAGCCATGTCTCCCCTGAGAAGTTTGTAGAAAGAGCTGTAAAACCAACCTGGCTGCTGTATGGCTGGCAGATATGCCATGAACTCTCTTTAGGTTTTCCTGTTGTGTTTGAAACAGTCTCCATGCTTTGGCTGGTCCTTTTTAGCCTGCTAGCATCATTAAAACAAATGATCTGTCAGCCTTTCAGGAGGAGAAAAGTCTATTAATTTCAGGCATTTACAACTTGTCATTTTAAAAATGTTTCAAGATGGAATGTGAAATACAAGCTCTTCTGGCGGGAGTTAGATAGATTTTCCTATACCCACATCGAAACTATGGCTTGTCTCTTAGAAGTTACGTCAGCTTACCTTCTTTGCTTAGAAGCAGCAGCAGAACAGGGCTTCGTGTGCATGAATGTTCTCTTTTGTCTAGCACATCCTTCCTGTTTATATGTGCAGATTAAACCAATGAAAGAAATCCATCCTGCTTATAACTATTATAAGAGTTACAATGCAGGGCAATGAGCAAGCTGCTTTGTTTAGGAAGGGTACATGGACTCAAATTTCTCACTCTTGTTCTCCACTTATTTCTCATTTTGAGTTTCAGTTTCTAAGAGAATGACATATAATTCCAATAAATAAATGTTTTGTCATATTATTGTTTTAGTATGAAATTGGAGGGACAGAGATAAAGGAATGTTTGCCTTTACACCTATTATGTTATTATATTACACCAACAGCAGGGGGCACAGAGGGAAAAATCCAAGAAAAGAAGAATCAGGTTGCTCCTCCAAACTCACAGAATGCACTCCTCCTCTTTCTTCTATGTCTATGCCAGACCAGACATAAAACTGCCAAAATGAAAGAAACTTTTGGTGAGTTCATTCTGCAGTTCCTTTCACATGACTTAGTGTGAGAAAGATTAGCCTGGGTAGAAAATGTATATCCTACAGGAATGGCCACACTTGTGAACTTTACGATGATTGTTAATTGGAGGTAGAAAGAGTTTCTTGGCCGGTTAAACAGGCAAAAAGACAGAAGAAAAACCCAGTTGGAAGAAAACAAAGAACCTTCTAGCCCAAACGACTGGCTATCTCAGCCACCAAGGAAATACTCATGAGAAGTTCATTAGGAAAAGCCTCCTATTCAATTCTTCTAATACCTGTGGTTAAGAGGCCTCTGAAATCAAAGGTGATATATTGCTCTTATGATTGATAGCCCTTCATAATCTTATTGTTACCCAATTCTGGGTGATTGGATTCACTCTCTGGCAGAGGTACTAGAAAGACCCAAGAACTTACAATGAGGCAGGGTTTTCAGTCAAAACAAAATATGGTTTATTGGGAGCAAAAGCAAAGGGAAGCCTATTCAGGCATATAGTCTGGCCAGACCTATAATTCTAAATAGCTAACCTTCCCGCAACCGTTCTGAGGAAAAGACCCCCTCGTGATCCCTGCTCACAAAATTTGGTGAACAGAAGATGCCCCCCACCCACCTGGAAGGGGTATTTAACTATTCTATCTAAACTAACTCTACATGCAAGGGGAGGGGGCTGAAACCGGGCAGGAGGAAAGGCAATTAACATATTTTAATTACATGCAAACATAAAACAAAGGCAGCTCTGAGGTCAGAGACTTTAGTTGCACAAAAGCGGCAGATTACAGCTATTGCTAAAAAAAGCGGTTATAGAGAGTTTACATTAGGTCAAAGGAGCATATTTGTGGTTGACAGGAATATCTCTTTGTTCTCTGCTGAATGAAACAGAGGCTGGTACGTCTTCTCCAATGGGAGACGATCTAGCAGTATTGACAGCCAATGGTGCTTTGAGGCGGGAAATTGCAGTTCCAACGTGGGTTAATGTTCCGGACATGAATGAATCACAGCGTTTGAGTCACTCTTAAGTAGAAACACAAAGAAAGGAGTTAGAGTCATTATGTCTTGTTTGTTTAATTAAATGGAGATCTTTGAAAGAGGGAAACCAACAATTTAGCCTTTGTTTACCCTTAATCTGTTTGCTACGTTCGTGAGAGACGGGACGTCCACTTGTCCCTTCCAGCCCTGTGCTGTCAGTTTATTGTTGTGTAAGGCTTTTCTTAGGTTCTTGCTTCCCCCCTTTCCCTGATCAATTTTTGGGGTTCCATGGTTCTTGTGTTCCCCACAGACTGTTGATTTCCCTCTTTAAGCTATGATTGTGCTTGGGTCAGTGTTCTAAAAATGTTGAATTGAACTTTGATCAAACCAGAGATATGAGTCATTCAGCTTCCTTTGTGAAGGAATAAAAAAAAGGAATTTCTGCTTATCAGAACACCCGGCAAACCAGTTTTAAGAACAATGGAGGCAATCAGGGCCATGTTTACATTCCTTGCCAGAGTCTATTGACTATCGGGTAATCCCCCTTTCCTTCTGGAGAGCATTCCAATCGTATGATTTAACTTTTGGCTTCTACCTTATTTTCCATGTGTGTGTGAGTTTTGTGATATGTGGCATTTAATAAACGTTTTGATTAATTATAATGCTTTATTCAAAATTTTAGGTAACATTATCCTACATTAATTTACCAATTCCTCTTAAACCATTAGAGTTAGGAAATATAATTTTCTTATGCTAGCAACTTCCATAGTTCCAACATGAGCTGAGTATAACGCTTACTGTATATACTTGAGTATAAGCCGAATTTTTCTCCCCAAAAAGGGGGCTCGGCTTATACTTGGGTCAATGACCATGAGGGTCCCAGAAACATGCTGGGTTGAGATGTACCACCAATTTAATTAATTTTAGCATATTTTCATGTATTTGATTATATAAACTCATTAGCAGCCGTTGCATTTCCCACCCTCGGCTTATACTTGGGTCAATCTATTTTCCTGGGTTTTCAGGTCAAAATTAGGTACCTTGGCTTATATTCAGGTCAGCTTATACTTGAGTATATATGGTATTTTAAAGTTGTCCTGAATCTTCCACCATTTAACTTTTCTGTTGACCCTAGATTCTAGTAATAAGACAAAGGGAACAAACATCTTGGGATCTACTTTCAGAGCACCAGGCATCCCCATCTCCCATTTTAATAAGCTGAAAGCAAAGCAATCACAAAGCAATCACACTTTTATACCTCCCCATAGTGCTTAGTGCATTCTCTGAGTGGTTTACATTGTAATTAGCATTTTGCCCTCAACATGCTGTGTACTCATTTTACTGACCTTGGAAAGATGGAAGACTGAGTCAACCTTGGTCCCTGGTCAGGACTGAACTCACAACCTATAGGTTGCAATACAGCAGTTTAACCACTGCACTACTGGGGTTCCTGGTGGTGCAGCCCCAAAGACTGTAGCCCAGTGTTTCCCAATCTTTGGATTGTGGACTTCAATTCCCAGAAGCCTAAGTCAATTCCCCAAAGCACTGATCAATGTACTGACTTAGCCTTCTAGAAATTGAAGTCCCCCAATGTGGGGCATGGGCCCCACATTGGGAAACACTGCTATAGCCTCTTCTAACAAGGGAGTTCCTCTAGCCCCCAGATAATTTTGGCTATTTCTGCACCTTTTCAAGCTCTAGAAGAATTCTTTTGGGATACATTTCACAAAACTACCATAATAATAATAATAATAATAATAATAATAATAATAATAATAATAATAATAATAATAATAATAATAATAATAATAATAATAATAATAATAATAATTTGTGTCAGAAATTATTCTGGGTTGAAAGGGTTTTTGTGGAAGAAACTCCACTCAGGGCATGCCCAAATGAGGCTCCTTTCATGTCCCCCAAGAGCTGGGACAGAGATGGGCACTCAATCCATCATGCAGTACCCGGGTCTTGAACTACCGACTTGCCAGCCTTCCAGCTAACAAGGCAAGCTTCTTAAGCACTGAGCCACCACAGCCCCTAACTACCATAAAGGGAGCTTATATTCTCACCATGCAGTCCTTTACACCTGTACTCTCAACCCTTCATTAAGGAAGAAGCCCCTTAGCACCGTCTTTAAGGTATCCCATAATAAAGTGGCTGGGATGATCTCAAGTGGAGTTTTCCCTAGACATATCTGTGATGGCTGATTTAATTTCCTCTGCAAAGTAGTGTCTCTGTAATAGAAAGCATTAAGCCAACAAATCCAGTCAGGGAAGAGAACTCTCATATTGTAGACAGAGGTACATGGTCTGGGGCTAGAATTTTATATATTGTTGTATCAAAAATACCTGCACTGAGTTAGAGCCTTGTTGAGGTGCGGGGGCTTGAGCGGTCTAGGCAGTGTTGCCCATCACTTGTCAATTATGTTAGGCTGGAACTAAAACTCACCAAAGTGTCCTCCAATGGATCCCTTGGGCAAGGTGAAAGTGGGGGGCACATCTCATGGTCCCTATAGCCAGCGGGTGATGTGATACATGATATCCTAATGGCTAAATATCCGCATTTGAATGGATTTGATTTCTCAGGTCCATTTGCATGTGTGGAATGTCATCGCAGAGATGTCTACTGGTGTGTGAACACCTCGCTAAGTAATGACTCCAAGGTATACAAGGTATCAAAAGTGCAGACATTTTGAATATGGAAATTAAAAAAGTGATCATTTCTAGAATATGCAGAAATAGAATGAGAAGTCCTTCCTGGGGGATGCTTTCCTTGTTAAATATAATAAGGATCATATCAGTGAAGTAGCCAAAAAAAGAGGTGAATTGCATGTGAGTTTGTTTTTTCTAGATTGAGAACAACAAGATCTGTCTAAGGCAGTGATGGCGAACCTATGGTACATGTGCCAGAGGTGGCACTCGGAACCCTCTCTGTGGGCACCCGTGCAGTCACTCCAGCACAGAGCTTGTCCCGCCCCTCTGCCCAGCAGCCCAATGGGAGCGTTTCCTTCCTCCCCTATTGCTGTGTTGGCACTTTGTGATAAATAAGTGGGTTTGGGGTTGCAGTTTGGGCACTTGGTCTCTAAAAGGTTCGCCATCACTGGTCTAAGGCATGACTGAGGATAAATATCAACATATCTAAGGTCTTAAATGTATGCAGCCAATATGACAACTGAGACATAACTTGTTGTTTTTTGAATCATAGTAAGTGAGTTTCTTCTTACCCATTTTACATTTAACAAAGAGGTATTTATCTGCCTGATCTTGAAGTACTTCAGATATTGAATTCATTAAGACCTGTCATAAATTGCCCAATTTATTCATCTTCTGACAGAGAATAATAACTGAAGTGTTCAATGTTATAACTTTGATGCTTTATTACAGTACCTAGGCTGTTTAGATTAAAAGTCAAAATCTGATTTTATTCTTCTGAAGCAGTGGATACCATGCTCAAGGGCTTGTAGGACTCTCTTCTCTTAGTGGATGGTCTGAAGTAAATGCCATCAGTCTGGATGGTATGACATCCTTTGTAAGGATTAACTAATCTGCATTGAGGAGAAAGAAACTGCCTCTGAGAAATTGCAGGAGAACTTCTCCCTCTGGAGAAATTTGGTGAATGTGGTCTGTCTTGGAGAATTTCACAAGGCCATCGGTGTGCAGATTTATGCTATCAATCAGTGTAGTTCTTGTTATTTGTACCTTTTGTTGTGAATGTTCACAACATAAGAGGGAAATGTTAAAATATCTCTCCCTATAGCAGAGTAAATACTGTGCAGTTATGTGGGCAGTCAGTCCCACTGGAGACCTACAGAAAAGCAAGAGAAGCAGCTAAAAACAAATGTTACTTGAGAAAGTAACATTTCAGATAGGGAAACCTAAACTCTAATCCTAATTGGATAAGTAAGTCCTCCAGAGAGCACGTGGCAAAAGAGAGACTGCATAACTCTTTCTTACAGAAAATGAATGGAGGTTAAAGTGAGGAGGAATGATAGATGGACTCTGAGAACTTTAGTCTAAGCAAAGGTACACCAGAAAGCAGAGGCCAGAGAGTCAAGAGGTTAAACAAGCCTTTCCTAACATTGATTCCCAAGTTCTCCTTCTGGTTACTTGGGATGGAGATATGCTAAGAGGCAATACAGTAATACCCCGGATAACACGAGTACCGTATAGCGTGAAAACCGCATAATGTTACAAGATTTTCGGAAAAACCTTGTATCGAATAACGCGATTTTTAACGTTATCCGATACAGTCGTTCTTAGCAGCAGGGTGGCTGGAAAGCTGAACGGGGTTCTCCGTTCAGCTTCCCAGCTACCCTGCAGCTACGGAGGCAGGGGTGGGGAGGCTGGAAAGCTGACGAAGGGCTCCCCCGTCGGCGTCCCCAGCCACCCCACAGCTGCGGAGGGAAGGGCAGGTGGCTAGGGAAGCCGACAGGGAGTCCCTGTCAGCTTCCCCAGCCACCCTGCAGCTGTAGATCGGGTCCTCTGATCTCTGTGGAGCAGGCAGGGGACACAAACCAAGCTGTTTCTGGGCTTCCCCGACGTCCTCACCCAGTGCAGCAAGCCAGAATGTCGGGATTCGAATCCCGACATTCTGGCTTGCTGCACTGGCTGAGGACGTCGGGGAAGCCCAGAAACAGCTTGGTTTGGGTCTCCACACCTCCCTGGACCCAGCGGGGGGGGGGGGGGGGAGAGACCCCAAATTGGTTTAAAAAATGGACTTTTTTTTAAAACCAATTTTGGGGTCTCTGACCCCCCCCCACCGGGTCCAGGGAGATGGGGAGTCCCGATCCAAGCTGTTTCCAAAGTTCCCCCACCTCCCTGGAGGCTGCAGCAAGCCAAAATGTCAGGATTCAAATCCTGACGTTCTGGCTTGCTGCAGCCTCCAGGGAAACAGGGCTTTTTTAAACATTGTGTGATCAATGTATCGCACAACGTTAAAAACCGGATAACGACGGGACTTGTGGAACCAAGTCATAACGTTATCCGGGGTACTAATGTACTTGGTAAATGCTAGGTCAATAGTTCTAATGCAGCAAAAATAACAATGTAAGTGGTGATCTGTACAACTGACTACTGCAGAGAATGGGTGAGAGGCTGTCTCTGTTCATTGTTCCTCTCCTTTGTTTACTTTTTCCACCAGCATCTGGATGTTTGCCAAAGTTTATTCTCCAAAGGAAGAGATAGTTGAAAATGCCTCAATACTTCTGCCAACAAAGACAAAGGGACTTTGGAAACATTACATTATAAGAGCACAGAGGTCATAATTAAAAGAAGTGCTTTAATCTCCCAGAGCTCAGCCCAAGTGGGAAATACCACTGGAACTCATCATTTGCTTCCAAAAGAATGAAATACAGGCTGATTGCTTATTCAACAATCCCTCTTTTGAAGAAAGCTCATTAGATACCAAATGGAAGATTGCCATGCAAATGCAGATGTTGGCTTAATTAGCAGGCTATTATTTCTTGTGGATTTAATTCAGTTGAGGGGCCTAGTGCTGTGCACTGAGAGATGAATGTCCGCTTCTTTTCTTTTTCCTAGGAATGTGCAGTGACAACTTTTGTATCACATCATGTCACATCACGTTGCGTCGCATCACATCGCATCACATTATATTATATTATATTATATTATATTATATTATATTATATTATGTTATGGTCAGGTCTGGTCTGGTCAATCGAGGAATAGTCTTTCTCATTAGAGCCCATGATGGCTAAGGCCTACACATACTCCTCCCCAGATTTGGTTAACACCTGCTCATATGCATTGATACACAGCTTGATTTAGACTAATTCAGACCTGATTCAATTTCTAATCCAGATGCCAAATTCACAAATCCAGATCTTTGAACTTCCCACTGATTGGCACTGTTGTTGTTACATGCCGTCAAATTGCTTCAAACGTATGGTGACCATATGAATGAGTGATTATTTTTATCTTCTTAATTTTGAACTACAGCCCTGCTTTGGCATTCCTCCCTCCACTTTTACTAAAGGTTATTTAAAGTCATTTCAAGTAATCACTGTTGGTGCCATCTGCATATCTTTAATTATTGATATTTTTCCACCAAATTTTATTCCTCCTTCATCTGAATCTAAGTCAACTTTCCATATGATATGTTGTGCATACAGACTGAGGATAAAATCACCTTGACATCTCTGCCATGTTGTCTCTCTATATTCTGTCCTAATGGTAGCTTATTATCCACAATACTGATTACACCTCTGCATTAATTTTTGTGCTCAACATGGCCCAATCTTAAGGACATCCCTGAGCAAAATGCAGCTTTTCAGGCTTAAATTTGCTAATGTTCAGCACGTTTAATAACAACCCACACACCACACTGATCTTCACAGAAACCGAGGCAAAGGTTGGAAGAATAAACCAGAACAAGGAAGGACAAATGAAAATACTGTAATCCCAAACAGTATAAAGTGAAACATGGAATGCTGGTGTGGACGCTCTTTTTACTGATGCCACCTATGGTGACCAAATGATACCGTAGGAAGTGAAAATCACAAAATGAATGAGTTTGAAACCATTAATTTCTAAGAAGTCATTTGTGGAACAAAATTAATTCTGGATATTTGATTCTGACACCACCCTAAATAAACTCAAATTACTGGCTTGATCCACAGAATGTTTGTCTTGGTTCCTCTTTTATCTCAGCTACTTTGCCTGTTCCTTCCTCCTTACCCTTTTCCTTCAGCAATAAATCTTGCTGCTGATGACAGCAATGGTAATTGCTTTATGTAGAATAAAACTCCTTCTATTCTATTGCTCTGTTTTTATAGTATATGCAACCTTACCGAGCTGAAGTTTAAAAGGACAGAAAAATTCATGGTGTTTTCTGTAAGAGCTTGTTTTATGCTTTCCTGGTGCTAAAAGCAGGAGCATGTTTGACTGATATGGAAATGTCAGAAGCAGGGGGTTGCTTCTGAGGCAATAAATGTTTCTTTTATTTCCCTTTCCTTTTTTTTTTACATTGAGTGCTATTAATTTCAAACTTTCCTGGGTATTTGCAGTGACTGGAAGAGCAGAAGTCCTCAGGCTCTTCTTTACCTTCTCTTGCACCACATTTTTTTCAGCTAAAAACAAAAGATGTCTGGCCAAGTTATCCTGCTATGGTAATAGAGTAGACCATACTGCCAAGTGTCAGGTGGTGGTTAACTAACTTGACAACCCTGAGGACTAACAGCTTGGGTGCCTAAGTCCACAGGGAAGGGTGACGGTCCCCAAGTGAGTTAAATCCCACTTGAATCCATCTTCAGAGTTGGGTGGCAATATAAATCTGAGTCTTCCTAGTTGGACAACAATATAAATCAGAAAAATAAATAAATCTTGATGTGGGCAGCAGCTTCATCAATACTGGCTGGGGGCTGAAGAGGACTTAGTGTGCCAAAAGGGCTCAGGACCAGAAAGTGACTCACGGAACTGGATCAGCGGTACGGGTGTCATGCTGTGATGTGCAAAGCAGATGAAAGGCCACTGCATTATATTTTCATGACAATCTTCATGTCTGATTGCTATGATGATTGTCAATATTCAGACTCGTATATGGAAGAAGAAGAAGAAGAAGAAGAAGAAGAAGAAGAAGAAGAAGAAGAAGAAGAAGAAGAAGAAGAAGAAGAAGAAGAAGAAGAAGAAGAAGAAGAAGAAGAAGAAGAAGAAGAAGAAGAAGAAGAAGACAACCAATATGCAAACTGCATTCAAAGGCCTAAATCCGATTACCAATCTCACCTAGGGTAAACTCATCAAACCAGTAGGTTAAGAAGATGCTCATTTACCATACAGTGGTTGAGTCTACTCTAGTTAGAGTGTCTTCTACCTTGACTTTGGATGCAACAACTGCCAATAATGATGTTGTGTTACACCCATGCTGGTCTCCAAGGTTCTTCCACCAATAAGCTTTTCCATTCCTTTATATGATTCCTATGTTGTATCCAAATCCCTTCCACTTCAGAAAGAGAGGGACTTTAGCTGGAATAAGGGGGAAATGGCACAATAAAAAACATAAGGCTAGCACAATCACCATGGAAACTGAGCTGACAGCTACCAATCAGCAGCTAGTACCAGCACAAGGGGTTAGGCCAGCCATAAGGACACATGTGTTGACATAAGGGACTGACACCTTTTTCCAACCCACTTTAGTTGTTCTTAATTTAGAGTTTGGATTGTGCCTTAAATTAAATTTGTTTTAAATGTTTTTAATCCTTCAGTATGTTTTCAATTATAGTACTATTATAATTTAATTGCTTTTCACATTTGATTTATTGTTAAAACACTACTTTTTAACACCATGAGTCACCATGAGTCACCTCGTTGGGTCCAAAATGACCTATGCATGAGACAAATGTGTTAAATAAATAAATAAACTGAGGATGGACAGCTTCTAGAAGCGCAGAACCTGCTCTTGCTCAGTCTTGGACTTGAGGAGCTGCACTTTTTCTGTGGAAAAAAAATCTACCAGCAGCCACTAGTGGCTATAATTAGCACCTAAACTAGTGAAGTCTAACTTTTCCAAACTCTGTTATGAGATATATGAACTGTGCTCTAAAGTCAAGTTACATAGTTAATTTTCTTTTTACATCAACCAGCCCAACTTTTAGTACATAGGAAAAATACACAATTCAGCTCTGGCAAGTAAACAGATGTTTCAAGATCTCAGTGACCATTTGTCATGCTGCTAATAACATGTTGCGGCTGTTCCAAATATGGAACTTTTTTGTACTCTCCCCAGTTTGTTCCCAAATTTTATAACACTCAGATGGACAAAAGGTAACAAAAACCTTGTTTTCTGAAAATATTGTGATGTTCCAATAAAGGCATTGCCTAATTCTGTTTTTCAATACCGATATAGGTTGTTCCTTAGAAAAATCATTGACAATGAAAGAAGATTTTCTGCTATCACAAACTGTTCAGCAGCAAAATGTATTTCCTTTGAAAGGATTAGATTCTTTTCTGAGTATAGATTTTGGAGCTGGAATATCACTTTTCATGGGTGCTGGCATGTTACTGGACTTGATGGTCATTGAGTTTACTCCCCACTGTATGATTTGGTCATCTTTCTATGATCTATGTACAGTGGTACTTTGCTTAAAGAGCATAATGCATTCCACGGGATTGCTCTTTAAGCGAGTTTGCTCTTTAAGCAAAACACCATTGTAAGTGACCAATTGTGACTTCTGGCAGGGGGGATTGAGAACCCTGATTTAGTTGTTAAGCGAGTTTTTGTTTGGTTTTAGTTGTTAAGCGAGGCGACTATTCAGAGAAAATTCTGCTCTTTAAGCGAGTTAGTCTCTTCACGAGGCACTCTTTGTGTATATGCATTTATGCATAGAGAGCTCCTACATTCATAGAAGTAACCTGATAAATCAGGGGACCTCTTCAAATGCAGATGTCTTTGAATGTGCTTCTATTGTCACAAAGACTCATCCTCATAAATATAGGTTGGATGTTCACAAGGGGGAGAGAGATAACTCATGAAAGTCTAAGAACCCCTTGCAGTTAAAAATAGCCATGTAGTTTGTTAACTCTAGGTTCCAGTACCAATGATCTTAGGAAGCCCCAATTCCCACCCATTTTAGGCAGTAAATGCAGTGGTGGGATTCAGCAGGTTCACACCAGTTTGCCAGAACCGGTAACAGAAATTCTAGTTGGTCCCACCCTTCCAAGTTTTGAAATAAAGTAGTCCTAATTCGGGTGCAACACAGGTTTTTTTCCCCAGACCATACACATCATACCATGCCCAGAGTAGGTAGTAATTTTTTTTATCCTACCACTGAGTAAAAGTGTATTTCTTCCAACTAGGATGCACCAGCCTGGCTCTTAGACCAGGCGCGTGCTGGTATTTCGGACAACCAGGCTTTGTCCCACTCCACCCTCACCCCTGGTGCCCTGGGGTGGCAATAGCAATGTATGAGGTTCCCCCCAAATCCCCCTCCTCAGGCACCTCCACCACTCCCTGTCCAGCGCCTTCCCATGGTTCCCTGCACACTCCTGTCTTAGACAAGATCAGTGATGGGATGTCAAAAATTCTACTACCACGCCATGACGTCATGGACGTCATGGGAGTGGCCAATGTCATGACGTCATGACGTCATGGGCGGAGCCAACGTCATGACGTCATGACGTTGTGGGCAAGGCCAAAAATAAAAATAATAATAAAAAAATAAACATGCACACAGACCCGTAAATAACTTAAAGAAATAAAATAAATAAATAAATAAAATAAAAATTAAATAAAAGTACAACCACCCACCCAAAACACAAATAAATCACCCACCCACCCTAAATATAAAAGCCTCACTTACCTTCCTTGGCGCCGACGAACCTCCATGTGGCCCGGGGCCACCCGGCAAGGCACGCTGCCCCCGACTGTGGCCGTTTCCTCCTACGAAGGCTGCGGCCGGCCCTGCATCCGCCGGCCACGGCCGCCACAGCCGCCTGCAGCCCCTGCCTGGCCACCGAACTCCCACGGGCACGTTGGTGCCTGGCCGCGCCGTCCGCCCGCGCCGCGCCCTCCTAGGGACTTGGGCCCGACAAACCCCCGTGCCCTGGGTAAGCCCGGCGGGGCTCGCCACCGCCGCATCGTCTTCTGCCGGGCGCCTGCTGCTTCCTCGGGCCGTTGCCTTTTTGGCCCCGCTGGGCTTTCCCAGGGCATGGGGGTTTGTCGGGCCCAAGTCCCTAGGAGGGCGCGGCGCGGGCGGGCGGCGCGGCCAGGCACCAACGTGCCCGTGGGAGCCAGGTGGCCGGCTAGGGGAGGCGCCCTTCTCTTAGGGCTGCCGCCGCTGCTGCCGGAGCCACTCTAAAAAGGGGCAGCTCCAGCTTCGGAAGATTTTTTTTTTAATTGGAGCCATTTGGCTCCAATTTAGTGCGCATGTCCAGAAACTCAATTTGACGCATGCGCAATGCGTCAGATTGAGTTTCTGCACATGCGCAGTCAATTGGAGCCATTTTAGCTCCGATTTTTTTTAAAAAAAATTCTTTCGGTGAGGCGTCCAGAACCGGACACCTCAAAAGTGGACTCCCCTCCCGGAGAATTCTCCAGGATTGGTCCTACCGGTTCCAGGGATCCGTCTGGAACCGGGGACATCCCATCACTGGACAAGATGAGTCTGAAAGCATGAAATGAAAAGAACCTACCATAGGGCATAAAATATACCTGTTCATTCTTCTGAGAGGACTCTGAACTTTGCCCCTAACTGATAAAGCACTTTTTAGCCTTGCCAATCTCTTCTATTCACCTCTCATGAACACAGTCTCTTCCCATCCCCCAGTGAAAATGAGGGTCATGGCACATGGTCTTATGTCTGAAAATAAAGCTGAGCGCAGAAGAATAGACCCCTTTGAAATGTGGTGTTGGAGGAGAGTTTTGAGAGTCACCTGGACAGCGAGGAGAACAAATAGTTCAATTTTAGAAGATATCAACCCTCCCTGCTCTTTAGAAGGTCAAATAGTAAAGGTGAAGCTAAAGTACTTTGGACATCAAATGAGAAGAGAGGATTCACTTGAGAAAGCCTTGGTGCTGGGAAAGGTGGAGGGCAAAAGAAGAAGGGGGCGGCCAAAGATGAGATGGCTGGATGGTATTGTAGAAATGATGGGCACAGAGTTGGGTGGTTTGAGGAGGAAGGTGGCGGATGGAAGTGCCTGGAGGACAATGGTACATAGGGTCGCAAAGGGTCGGAGTCGACTGTGCAACTGAACAACAACAACAACAATAGTAAGATTATATTTATTGCTTACTTTATCTTCAAGAGTTCTCTCATCCACCCTATTTTATATTCTTAACAGTGAAGAAAGTATTTTGGATACAACACAACCTTGTTCTTTGGAACTGCCTTATCCAAAATCAGAACCAACCTCTTGTAGGGGAGGAACAGGAAGAACAAGGACCATCCTTGTGAGGTAGGTTAGGATGAGAGCATGCGACTAACCTAGATTGAGAATGCCTTTTTTAAATAAGAGATAATAGAGTTGTAATGTCATACTGCAGTGCCTCAAGTGGTTAAGACACTGAACTTGCTGACTGGAAGGTCAGCAGTTTGACTCCTGTGTACTGCATGACGGAGTGAGTTCCTGTCTCTGTCCCAATGCCTGCCAACCTAGCAGTTTGAAAGCAAGAAATTGCAAGTACTGTAGATAAATAGGGACCACTTTGGTGGGAAGATAAACAACATTCTGTGCACTCTGGTGTTGAGGCATGATAGTCACATGTCCACGGATACATCTGCAGATGCAGATAGCGCTGTCTCTTTGTCAATAAACAGAGATGAGCACTGAACCCTAGAGTCAGATGCGACTGGCTTTCAAGCAAGGGCAACCTTTGCCTAATGTCATACCTGATCCTGAGATTATTGGAAGGCAACAAGTCAAAAACAAATGGATCTTGCACATTTGCAATGGGTAGCCTCTATTGTGAGTAAAACATTTGGCTCTGAGAAAGTAATTTGATTTATCACAGCACTCTAGTCAGTCACGTATGGCCACATTAGGGTTCCTAACGTACAATTCACCATCTAAAAACAAAAATTGGCAGTCAAATTCATGTCTCTAAAATACAGAACAGTGTTAGCGGTAAGTATTCACAGCTGCTTGCTCCTGGTTATATTCTTATCAATGGCTATATTTCCAGCAGACGTGCCAAGCGCTTTAGCCAAAGGGGTGTGTGGAAGGAAGCCATGGAAAAATGGCACAGAAGGAGATGGAGTAATTCCACAATTGTTGCACAGTGTGAACAAATGTTCAAATCCCAAATGTAAACAATTATTTTATGATGACAATACTCCCTGGACTGCCCACATTGGTTACCACAGAGTATTGACAAATACAGATATAGGTTGTTTAAAATATAATTATTGTCGTTAGTTTTGGTAATACTGGGAGTTCAGGATGTTCAATAGTTGCTGCAGAGGCAAAGGAAGTTCTAGTTTAGCTCTTTAGAAATGATCATTACTTACTGTTCTCAGACAGACAAATAGAAGGCTACTGATCTGTACATGTTTCTTAAAAAGCAGTTTTTTAGCACCTGCCACGAAGGGAAAAGAGGTCAGTTTGGTCTGCCTGTTTCTAGAGGCCAATGTGATAATTTGTGTGGGCTTGAACCAGTTTACAGTGGTATTCCGCTTAAATAGCATAATGTGCTTTAAGCGAAACACCACGGTAAGTGACCAAATGTGACTTCTGGTGGAGGGGATTGAGAACCCTGATTTAGTTGTTAAGTGAGTTCTTGGTTGGTTTTAGTTTTTAAGCGAGGCAACCATTCAGAGAAAATTCTGCTCTTTAAGCGAGTTAGTCTCTAAGCGACGCGCTCTTTATGCGAGGTTTTACTGTACAGTCAAACCTTGCATAAAGAGCACCTTGCTTAAAAAGTAATTCGTTTAAAGAGCAGAATTTTCTCTGAATGTTCGCTTCGCTTAACAAATAAAACCAACCAAAAACTCGCTTAACAAATAAACCGGGGTTTGCAATCCCTCCCAACAATTGGTCATTTACAATGATGTTTCGCTTAAAGAGCAAACTCGCTTAAAGAGCAATCTTGTGGAACGCATTATGCTCTTTAAGCGAGGTACAACTGTATTTGTATTTCCAATGAAGACAAGACATGGTGGAAGCATCAGTTCATACCAAAGAGTGCCAGGAAGAAGAAATCATTACCAGGATTCTAGCTAGGTAAAGGTAAAAGTCTCTCTTGCTTGAAAGCCAGTCATAGCCAATTCTAGGGGTTGGTGCTCATCTCTGTCTGTGCCTGCAGGTATTTCAGTGGTGGGCTCAAAAATTTTTACTACCACACTGTGGGTGTGGTATGGTGGACGGGGCCAGGGGGAAAGCCCTGCATTGCACCTGACTTAGGACTAATTTATTTCAAAACTTGGGTGGGTGGGGCCAGCCGGAATTTCTGCTACCGGTTCAGGCGAAACTGGTGCGAACCTGCTGATGCCCACCACTGAGGTATTTCCATGGTCATGGGGAAGGCATGACTGGATGCTGGAGCTCATGGAACACTGTTACCTTTCATGCCAAAAGTGTACCTTATCTACTTACAATCTCTTACTTTTGGACTGCTAGGTTGAGTGGGCACTGACTCAATCATGCCGCACTCGGGTCTCGAACTACTGATTTGCTGGACTGCCAGTCGTTAATCTCTGCATCTTAACCACTAAGTTACACGACTGTCTAGAATTATTATTATTATTCTAGCTACTTTCTTCCCAAACCATTTCACAAATTGCTGCATAAGAGTGCAACAGTGTTATTATCCGGGAGCAGGCACCAGCATCCACCAGGGGGCAGCAAATTTGGCTTAAGCCCCGGTGGCTGAAATCCACACAACGTTACTGCCTATTTCTGCACGAATAATAATGATTATGTGTCACGAAATTCGTTCTGATTTATGATGACCCTTTTGAGGGTTTTCTAGGCACAGAATGCTGAGAAGTGATTTATCATTTCCTTCCTCTGGAGACACCCTGGGATTGCGCAGCCTTCCCCCAAAGCTATACAGCCTTGGCTCTCCTCCCTGGATGCACAGTGGAGAATCAAATCCCCACGCTGATAGCTAAACCACAGAACTTCTTCTTCCATGTCTAGGCCAGAGGTGAAACTGCCAAAATGAAGCCACCTTTTGGTGAATTCATTCCGTAGTTCCTTTAGCCTGACCTAGTATGAGAATGATTAGCTTGCATATGGTGGCCATTACCTGGGGTACACCCAGTTGTGATTCAAAAAATACCACAATCTTTGAAGAGGCTCTTTCTGTATACGGCAACCACTGAACTATCCAGCTGGCATCATAATTGTATGCTGTCAAGGAAAGGGTCTGGAAATTGGAAGATAACTTTCTAGTCTGCATTCTGTGGAGTAGGGATGGCAACAGTACTTCATCTGAGAAGATAAAAGATCTGTATTTTTATCTGTTGTATGTGTTTGCACTTACTTACATCTTTACTTTGTTGTATCATTACTGGCAAGTCCAAAATGTTTTGACATAGATGGACTGCAACGATATTCCATCTGTTCTTGCTTCTGCCTCACTCAACAATTATACTACAGATTATGTGCTCTTCTTCTGAGATTTTCTAGCATGTTCATTCAACATGAAAGAAGAATCTGTTGGAATTTGTCTGTAGTGCATGGATACTTAAACTTCCATTTCAAAAAAGTCAGGAAGTTTCAGTTCTTCAAAATGTATGAATGTAGACTAGTGTGCTTTGATACCCATGATTCAAAGCATAACGAAATGGCTGGATATTGCAGTGCAATATCATGCTTGTGTTGCCAGGACGAGAATGGATGCCAAACTTTACATAGCAAAGGGCAGCCTGAATGCTGACAACACGAAGGGCAGTAGTTGAGATGATCTGCAAGATGCATTCGTGTGTTTACTATGATTCACAAAGAGCCACCAAGCAAGGGAAAACCTCAGCACCTGACTCCTTTTTTCACCAGCTAATCACTTCTCACTCAAACACAAAGCAAATGTCAGGGCTGTTTTTCAACAACTCCTCTAGGTATCTATTGCTGAAAGAACACATGAGGAAAGGAAAACTATGGAGACAAGTTCAGGTTTTCTTTATTGTCCGTTAACAAGGAAACAAACACAACCATGGCTGTTGCCCTTTGTAAAATCCTTCACTTCCTCATTCACCCGTGGATTTCTCCTGGTGACTAGAGGGAAAACACCAGAGAGAAAAGAAAACAGTGTGCCTTACTGTGCAGACTACCTACAGCCAGAAGTGCTTTGGCAGTCCCTGTACCATTCATTCTGTGACCTGGTCCTACCCCTTGTTTCCCTCCATTTACGGGATTTACTTAATGCTTGCCAACTTATCAGTTTGAAAGCAAGACATTACAAATAGATAAATAGGTACTGCTTTGGTAGGAAGGTAACAGCATTCTGTGCTCTACAATGTCTAGTCATGCCTGCCACATGACCACAGAAACATCTGTAGATACAGACAGCACTAGCTCTTTGGTTGTAAATGGAGATGAGCGCCATACTCTAGAGTAAATACAACTGGCTTTTGAATAAGGGTGACCTTTAACTTTACCTTTACCTACCTTCCATCCACCCTTTCTTATATATATTTGAAGGTCTTCATGGGTTTGTTTGTCACTAAAAGGTGGTGGAGGGAGGTTTAGCCATCAATCTGTCCACCCATATTTGAGCACTGAGTAAGTTGGGAGTCTTTGCACCTCACTAGCCTCAACCAAATATCTAACTTAAAGATCCAAACTTCATTGTTTTTTGTTTTGTCTACAAATGATCTACTGTATTATTGAATTTGAAAGACCAACTGAATCTGATGTGTTAAATATCCATCAGCCATGCTATTGACAAAATGGTTTTCTGCATTTACAAGCCAAATGTTAGTTTAATTCAGGGATTCTCAAGCTGTGGCCTGTGGGCCAGTTACTGTTTGAGGTACCTCCCCCCCATCGCCTCCACCACACCAGAAAGTGCCATGTGTTGGAGAAAGGGCAAAATGACCGGCTTAAAAAGTTGAGAACTCATGGTTTAACTCATGCATAGAATAAGGTTTTGTGAGGGCTTTTTGATCATGAGGTGGGAAGGTTATGCACATAAACAATCACCAAGGTGAGATTTGCTATTATGTCAATGGTAAGAAAATGGCCAATACCAACTAATGGCTGTATCTTGATCTGAGAGGTTTTTTATCTTTTATGACCCTGCCACAGTATACTCAATAGTAATATGAGCTTCAAGCTGAAAACCTAATGGCTTCCACTAGACTTATTATAACCCCAGAGTAGTGGATGATGAGAAAATAACATCGAATGTGTAATGAAATGCAAGTATTTATGACCATGCTATGAAAGTTAAAGTTATTAACATTGACCGCACTAAGGGCAATGGTGTCTATTGCCATTGCCATTGATTAATGCATCGTGATGGGAAATGATAGGGAGCTTTCCATGAAAAACAAACATAAGCCTGTTTCTTCTCTTATCTCCATTTTGTAACATGCAGTAATGATTGGTGTAATCACCATGTGCCCCCAATGAGCACCATATTTTGCACCAGTTGAATTTTCTTCAATAGCAACCCCATGAAATACATATGGCAACAGTTTGGTCTGGATTACATCCCTGGATGTAATGTAAATTGGGCATAGCGGCCATTTGGTAGCTCTTCCAATAGAATACTACAGCAGTATTCAGTAGGTCTTTCCCTAGCCAAAACAAATTATTCTTGCAGCCCTATTCAAGAAAAGTGTGGGTGGGTGGTTTTTTTATGCTTCCTTATTACTGTTACTTTTTTTTTTTTTAAAGATCACATTCTCAAGCTGTTCAATATGGAAGAAAAATGGCTGGAAATGATTTGGGAAATGAAACAAGAATATGGAGGAATTAGGAAGGAAGGAATTGCGAGTTATTGGTTAGAAGAGCTGTAGAAGCAAAAGTATTAGAAAGAAGAAGGTACAAGAATACATTATGGATCACGAGAAATAAAACAAAAAAATTATTGGCCAAGTGAAAGTCAAATAGAATATGGAGCTGCAGATCAATTTAATCTTCCTTCCATTCAGTGTCTGAAACACAACATAAAGATACACCCCATAAACTGGGTAAAACAGCCACGGCCGTGTTCTGCTTTTGTGAAAAGGGAGTTTTTCTTTGTGGTATCTGTAAATGCACACTGATGAGTTCTGCGCATGCTTGGAGCCATTCTTGGAACTTTCAAATAATTGGATAGATTTTGAATGTTAGGACTGCCTACAGTGTCTGCTTAAATATTGTTCATAATCTCTTAAGGAAAGACAGGTCATATAGCTAAGTAAAAAATACTCACTTAGGAGTCCATTGTAGCAAAGAAGATATTGGGGGGAAATGTGACAAGATCCTTCAACACCCAACATTTGTTACGTTCTCCTCAAAATATACACCATATCAACAGAACACCACTTTCAGATGGCACAGTGCAAGTCTGGTTTGCAATAAACGAAGCAAATAGGAACTGGAGTGATAAAAACAATGAACTAAGTATTACGAATAACAGAAACTAGACACAAATCTCTGTAAATATTTGGAAAGAGATGGCAACTCTTGAAATATTTATAAAAGGCACCGAACTAACCAGCCATTTAATGGGCAGTCCTATAAAACAGGGACTGGGAGAAGACTGCTGCTATCGGGAGATAAATGGGTTTTATTTCTGCCTTGCAGTTTGTGGGTTTTAAAAGAACACAACAGGATTGTCTAAAAACTTGAGAAGAAGGAATCTGGCAGGGTATTTTCCTTTGCTGCAGCTAGAAGAGAAAAAAGGTGAGCAATAAGGATAGATCGATAGATATAGAGCTTTGTTGCTCTTATTATTATTATTTTGTATTTTATTTATATGGACATCACAAGTCAGAGACACATTTAGTTTGGATATTTCTAAATGTTTCTAGAGGCAGAAAAACAGCTGTCATAAAATGAATGAAGCTCATACAAAAACATTTGATACAGTGACAATGTTACTAAACAGGAGTTGGCAGGGATAAGGTCACAACAGCACAGACAAAACAGTTCAGCAGCATTGACAATTATTCAGAAATATTTAGATTTCACCAAATAATGCCATATTTGGATAGTTCTGAATGTATCCAAATCAGAAGTTGATAGTTCCAAAAATACAAATATTTGGAAATACAGTAAAACCTCGAGTTACGAATAAAATCAGTTCCATGGCCTTGTTCATAAGTCAAATTTGTTTGTAACTCGAGACAATCCCATAGGGATAAAGAAAAAGTCCCCACCTCCAAAAATCAAAACATCTCCCCTCCAAAAATCAATCAAACCACCCAAAAACAACAGCAGCATTGAAAGGAAAGCATGCATAAGCAAAAACGCTGTTCCTTACCTTAAAGAAATTTTGAAAATGGACAGAAAACTCAGAAAAATCCAGCAAGAAACAGCAACCGGCAGCCATTTTGGCGCTGAAACTCCAGACAAAGAAATCACTCCAAACAGTCTATTGCAAACTACAGGGATCAGAAAAGCTGCATATACACCTTCCAGGGCACAATGCATTCTGGGGAATCAGATTGTGTAACCTGAAGCAAACCCCTAGGGGAAATGGTGGTTTTTGCTTCACTGGAGGCAACACAGAGGAAAAAGAATTAATTCATAAATCGGGCATGTTTGTAACTCGAGGCATGGATTTCAGTGCAGAACCAGTTCGTAAGTCGTATTATTTATAAGTAGGGGCGTTCGTAAATCGGGATTTTATTGTACTGTATCTATATTACTGTATTTGCTGGCATTTACTGTATATATCTGAGTATAAGCCAAGTTTTTAGCCCCCAAAATGAGCCCACAAAAGGGGCACAGCTTATACTCAGGTCACTGACCACAAGGGTCCCAAGGCCATGCTGCATTGAGACATGCTGACAACTTAATTAATTTTACTATGTTTTCATGTGTTTTGATTATTTAAACTCACTAGCAGCAGCTGCTGCATTTTCTACCCTTGCCTTATTTATTTATTTATTTATTTATTTATTTATTTATTTAATTTGTACCCCACTCTCCTCCAAAAACTAAAGTTAAAAACACAGAGGAGAGAGATGGGATATTTAAACGAGCCAGGCAACCAAGTTGGCCATCTGGCCCACTCCCCACACATGCCCCACCAGCTAGGTCTTCACTCCTTTCCTAAAGGGCAGCAACTCTATCTGGAGACGTAACTCTGTTGGCAGGAGTTTCCATAGGGCCAGAGCGGACACAGAAAAGGCCCTCCTTGTGCTAGAGAGATGAGCCTCTCTTGCTGAAGGTATGACCAGAGAGCCTCTCCGCTCTAGTGGGACGGACAGATGTTCTCAGGGTGACGCGGTCTCTTAAGTATCCTGGCCCACTACCATGTATTGCTTTAAAGGTAATAACCAGCACCTTGAATTGCACCCGGAGGCACACTGGGAGCCAGTGCAGCTCTTGGAGAAGTGGTGAGGCATGAGCATAACGTCTGCACCCCATCACAACTTGAGCAGCTGTATTCTGGACCAGCTGAAGCCTCCAAATGGTCGCCAAGGGCAGCCCCATGTAGAGCCCATTACAATAATCGAGTCTGGAGGTGACCAAGGCATGAGCACGGAGTCCCGATACAGGAGCGGGCGCAACTGGCGCACAACATGAAGTTGTGCAAAAGCCCTCCTAGCCATGACTGCCACCTGCTCTTCGAGCAGTAGTCATGAGTCCAGGAGGACCCCCAGATTATGCACCGGGTCTGTTTGGGGCAAAACTGCCCCATCAAAAACCAAAAATGGTAGCTCCCGGGTTAGCGCAGGACCCCTGACCCACAGCCACTCAGTCTTGCCAGGATTCAGTTGTAGCCCATTCTCCCCCATCCAGACCCTAACAGCCTCCAGGCACCTGGAAAGGACTTCCACTGCATCGCTAGGGTCCCCATCGGCCAAGATATACAGTTGGGTATCATCTGCATACTGATGATACCTTGCCCTGTGGAAACGGATGATCTCACCCAGCGGTTTCATGTAGCGGTTTCAAGCACCGAGCCCTGAGGCACCCCATATTGGAGCAGGCTAGGGCTGGATTTCTCACCCTCCAACCACACCGACTGGATCCCCAAGAGTTTTAATCTAAATTCATCTATGACCAATCGGATATGAATTGTGGGTTAAATGGGCAGTGTAGGCACCCTCTGACAAGATTATGGTTCATAATGTGTAGATTAAGATCTATTTGCAGGGAGGGCAGGATGAAATTTCCCATTTATTTGAATGTATTTGAAACTTAAAAATGGGTTTTCATAGCATACAATCAATATTTCACCCTAGCTAGGAAATGATAAGTTTATTGCACTCTTCAGAATGTGGATAGAAATTCTATGAAATCCTATTTAATTTGATTGCCTCACCATTTTGTAATATGAACTGGTGAGATCTGGAGTCTACTGTGGAATCCCAGCTGCCTGCATTTGGTTCAAACTCAATTTTTGGCAGTACAGTAGAACCGGTTATAGCGATTTTAATCTGTTCCATGGAGCTGATCGCTATGCATTTTTTGTCGCTATATGGTCTTCCTTATGGGAAAATCTGTACAATGATTTTCCTTATGGGAAAAACCATACAATGATGTTTGGTGCTAAGCGGTTTTTCCCCTTGGAAAATCATTGTACAGATTTTCCCATAGGAACTTTCGCTGTGTGGAATGGCTTCCCCGCCTCCAAGTTTCATTGCTATGTGATTTCATTGCTGTATGGGGCAATCGCTATATGGGGTTCTACTGTATATCCAAATCTTCTTTAGATGTTTTATTTCACAATAAACAAAGACATTTAGTACTCCAGTAATAATAAGTGAGAGTGACTGAATAGGAGGAGCAGAGATTATTTCCATATGGATCTGTTTTAAAGAAACCAATCATGCATGTGAGCATTAAAACTTTATTTAAAAGAACTTTTAAATCCAATTAATATCCACTACAGGAAAGGAGATGTTATTTTATGAACAAGGAATTCTCTTACCTGTGAAATAGAGAATGCATTATTCTGGAACAATATATTGAATGAAATGTAATAAACACATGTGATTGTGTGAGTTCATGCTCCCCAACACCACCACACACATTTGTTTTCTACCTACACAGTAATTTCAGAGAAGAACAACTTGTGTTGACAAGAGTCTGAAAATATCAGCTATCAGAGATTATAGGATTTTTGCCCCCGTTTGGATTGATGTTCTTGTTTATCTGTTAATGCCAGCTTCTGAACTATAAGCGAGACTGTATTCTTGCTGAATTTGGTCAGACTTACCTCGATCACTGTAAATTGCTTTAAAAGCTGGTCTTCTCTAGCACCACCTTTTCTTTGACAGACATTTATTAAACAATGTTTGCTGGATTTGGCTTTTGTAGGGCTTTTGTTCCAGGCCTCTCACAGTAACAAAGACTTACTCAGCTGAAGGATGGGTTATATATATATAAAAAGTTCAAAGCCAGCTCTCTAGCTGGAGCAATAAAGTCTTTCTCTAGTCACAAGGCTAGCTGTGACACCTGGGATACCCTCTTTTCCAATATGATCAAGTATTTATTCTAAGGGGAAGGTCACAGAGAGTTCATCAGGACAGAGGCTCTCTTCCTCTGATCTTAATGACAAGGTCGGGTTGCAAGGTCCTTCAGTGGTCCAGAAGGCAAGGAGACTAGCTTGTCAAAGGCGTTATTCAGAGCATCCTTCATCTGATTGTTCATCTAAAAGCATGGAGAGAACAGCTGTCGAGCAGTGAAATTCGTCACTAAGTGGGGCAAGCACTAGGAACAGCCTGCTGCCTGCTTACCATGAGGTTTAGGAAGCACCTCAACTTCAGGTTAAATTTTGCTTCACTTGGGAGATTTCTTGACAGCCAAGTTAAAGGCTTTCTTTAATTTTTGCAAAGTTTTATGGGTTGTTAATGTCCCTGAGAGCAGCAGTGAACCAGGACTCTCTAATGGACCTTTTATCAATATAAGCCAGCATAATAAGGGATGTTGGGGGCTTTCTTTCCATTGTATCAATTGATTCATCCATTCCTTACTAGCTTCTTAGGTCTCAAGGTGCTAATAAAAGTCTTAGGGAACTGTTGTGTTTCTCTGGCTCCCCAGGAAGAATAACAAATCTTGGGACCAAAGAATAGTAGAGGGTATGTGCGGTTAATTTTATTAGCTCTCATGGATTTAATACCTTGCCACACGTCTCCCAATCACGAATGATGCCTCAAATGGGAGGCAGTGCAGGAAATCCACACTGACTAACACACACAGCCTTCCATTCAAATTTTATTTTTTTAGTTGTTACCCAAAAGGTAATGTCCTGTGACATGGTAAGGCCCTGCCCCTGGTCTCGGTTTTTGTGTATGAATCCTCAGGGAATGGGAAGTGTGATGGCCTGGCAGATCCATATTCCATTTCTGTCATAAAGTACTGTATGTATGTCTAGCAGACACCCCCCCCCCCCCGATTATGGCATCCGGCCCCATCACTCCTTGGCAAACAGAAGGGGAAGAAACAGCAGCAGTGACAGAGTTTACCTTCTTGGGATCCAAGATCACTGCAGACGGTGACTGCAGTCATGAAATAAAAACATGCTTACTCCTTGGGAAGCAAGCTATGGCAAACCTAGGCAGCATAATAAAAAGCAGACATCACCCTGCCAAGAAAAGCCCATATAGTTAAAGCTGAATCCGAGCGGAGCTGAAAAGCTGATTGGATAAAAGTTTTGAAGTTAGGACCGCCCACCATGCCCAACCGCCTCTGGCGCCATTTCGCGCTTTTCCCTCAGTTCGATACTAGAGCTGCCTGCAGAGCATAAGGCCATCTCAGGCCGGCAGCCTCGAGGGGAGGTCGGGTTGGGCCGTGTGAATCCCCAAACAACATACTCGGAGAACGACAGTTACTGGTAAGTGAAACCTGTCTTTCTCTTTCGTGTTGTTTGGGGATGCACACTAATGGGTGAGTAACAAGCTCACTTACTTGGATGGTGGGCAGCCGGCGTCCTGAGATGCAGGAGAGCGTGTGGGCATCATGGGGCGGCAGTCATCAACGATGAGGATCGGAGACCAGCCGTCAGGATGGATCTGCCTCGTCTGACGTCGACGGCAGACCTGGTGTCAATCCGGTAGTGGGTGATGAAAGTGGAGGGCCTGGACCAGGTAGCGGCCCTGCAAATGTCCTCCATCGGGATGCCTTCCAGGAAGGCAGTGGATGATGCCAATGTCCTGGTGGAGTGGGCCCGGACATGAGGCGGAGGTGGCAGGGATGACATCTCATAGGCCAGGTAAATGGTACCTGAGATCCATTTAGATAGTCTCTGGGCAGACAGAGGCTGTCCCTTAGTCTTGCCACCATAGGCCACAAACAACTGTTTAGCTCTCCTGAAGGACGCAGTCTTCTGGGTGTAAAACAGCAAGGCCCTCCTGACATCCAACGAATGCCACACTCTCTCTTGTGCAGACGAAGGATTCAGGAAGAATGCTGGAAGCGTGATGGACTGGGCCAGGTGAAAGTCAGTCAGGACCTTGGGCAGAAATGCCAGGTCCGGGTGCAACACTACCCTGTCAGGGTAGAACTTGAGGAAAGGAGGGTCAGACCTCAGGGCTGCAAGTTCGCCTGCCCTCCGGGCAGAGGTGATGGCTACAAGAAAGGCAGTCTTGTAGGAGACAAACTTAATGTCCACTGTAGCCATAGGCTCAAAGGGCGCCTTGGTGAGCGCGGTGAGCACAGCAGTGAGGGACCACTGAGGAGGTGGTACCTTGACCGGAGGGTAAGCATTACGCAGGCCCTGGAGGAATCTTTTCACAGTCTTGTCCCTGAAGGCAGTGGACAGCACAGAGGAAGGCGGGGCGTTGGCCACCACCGCAGCCAGATGGACCTTGAGCGATGAGTGCGCGGATCCTGACTCAGCCAATCGCAGGAGGTAGGACATCACGTCCTGCAGGGATGCGGAGTCCACGGAGCGGTCGTTGGATCGTAAAAAGTCAAGAAAACGACAGTACTTGGCACCGTAGGACTTCCGCGTGGATGGCTTACGGGAGAGTTCAAGGATCTGCACTAGGTCGGGCGGATAAGCCAGGCCGTCAAGTGCGGGCTCGGCAGATCTGAGTGTAGGATCCGACCGCCCCCCATGCGGAGGAGGTCCGGATCGGTGGGCAGGCGAAGGAAGTCGCACGCCAGAGTCTGAAGCAACGGAAACCACGGCTGACGCGGCCAGGACGGGGCGATGAGAATCATCCATGCACGTTCCGCACGGATCCGCACGAGGACCCGTTGGATGAGGGGGATCGGTGGAAACATGTACAGAAAGTCCTGATGCCACGGAACCATGAAGACATCGCCCTCCGATCCGTGGCCGATCCCCGCTCGGGAGCAGTAACGGTGACACTTGGCGTTGGCTTGTGTCGCAAACAAGTCCAGGACCGGTGTGCCCCACCGTCAGCACAGCCGGTCAAACACCGATCCGTCCAGCTCCCATTCGTGCATTGCCGTCCCTTTGTGGCTCAGAAAGTCCGCATCCGTGTTCAGGGTGCCCTGAATGTGGACCCCTATGGGAAAAACGTGTACCTTCAGGCACCACTCCCAGATCTGGACAGCCAGGTGAAGGAGGGAGAGAGACTTGGTCCCTCCTTGTTTGTTCAGGTAGGCCAGGGTAGTGTTGTTGTCTGAAGCGACCTGCACCACCCGGCCCGCTATGGAAAGTCTGAAGGACCGCATCGCCTTCCACACTGCTAGCAGTTCGAGGAAGTTGATGTGGTGCCTGGCTTCTGCGGGCGTCCAGACCCTGTGGATCTGTAGACCCCAGCAGCACGCTCCCCATCTGTGCGTGCTCGTGTCGGTGGTGATCTGCACGGTCAGCGCGGGAAGGACGAAGAGCTTCCCTGTGGCCACATTGCGGTCCATCACCCACCAGTCCAGCTGGTCCTGCAGCTCGGGAGTCGGTGTGAGCCACTTCCCGAGGTCGTCGTGGACGATGTCGAACGAGGCAAGGAGCCACGACTGGAGGGACCGCATCTTTAGCTTGGCGTGCGAGATCACCGCCATGGTCGACGCCATGAGTCCGAGGAGACGGAGGGCATCCCTCGCACGGATGCGACGCCTGCCTTGGATCCGTGCCACCACCGCACGGATGTCCTGCAGACGTTTGGGCGGAGCGTAGGCTCTCAGAGCCAGAGAGTCCAGTACGGCTCCGATATAGTCTATCCTTTGAGTGGGGGTCAACTGAGACTTCTTGAAGTTGACCCGCAGACCGAGACTCTGCATGAGTGCCAGGCAATGAGCAACATCGTCCTTGGCCCTCTGATTGGTCGGAGAGCAGACCAACCAGTCGTCGATGTATGGGAACACCTGGATCCCCTGCAGCCGCAGATGAGCAGCCACCGGTGCCATGCACTTCGTGAAGACCCTCGGAGCGGTGGAGAGACCGAAGGGAAGACACGTGTACTGGTAGATTTCACTGCCCACCTGGAAGCGGAGGTATCGGCGATGTTCCCTCCTGATGGATGCGTGGAAGTACGCATCCTTCAGGTCGATGACGGTGAACCAGTCCCCGTGGTTGATCAGTGGGAGGATGGCCTGAAGGGTCACCATCCGGAACTTCCTCGCGTCGATGTGTTTGTTGAGGAGGCGGAGGTCCAAGATGGGGCGGGACCCTCTGTCCTTCTTGTCCATGAGGAAGTAACGGGAGAAGAACCCTTCGTGAGACTCCGACGCCGCGACCGGCTCTATGACGCCCTTCTCCAGGAGGGCTGACAGTTCCTCCTGGAGCGGTGGAGACGGAGCGGTGACTCGGACCCGTCCGACAGTAGGGCATCTCTTGAACTCGATCGCGTAGCAAGAGTCTAAGATGGCCAAAACCCACTTGTCCGTGGTGATGGTGGACCACACTGAGAGGTAGTTCACCAGGGGACGGTATGGCAGAGTCTCGGTCACGGAGGAGTCAAACCCGTTGTTTGCTCCTCCGATCCGTCTGCTTACCAGACTGTTGGCATTGCTGGTAACGCGGACGGGCGGCTTGCTGTCTCGGCCGGTAGAACTGGTACCGGGGGTAGTCCTCCTGCCTCTGCTGTTGGCGGGGCTGGTAGGACGGACCTTGAGACGAGGTCTGGGGTTGGTCCTGGTGGAACCGACCCGTCCCCCGGTGAGGAACGCAGAGCTGCTTGATAGTGGCGTAGTCCCCCTTCAGCTCCCCCAAAGAGGTGTCGGTCTCTTTGGCAAACAAGCCCTCGCCGTCGAAGGGCAGCTCCTCCACCAGTTTCTTCACATCGTCCTGAAGATCGGCCGAGCGAAGCCAGGAGTGCCGGTGTATCTGGATGGCGGAGGCTAGGTTCTTCGCCTCCGACTCCGTGATATGCCGCCCAGTTCCGATTTGCTGGAGGGCTAGCTGGTTGCCCTCCTGGCAGACGGACCCGAACTCAGCCTGACGGTCTGGCGGCAGCAGCGACTTGAAGGCCTCGACCTTCTCCCAGAGGCAGCAGTTGTACCTGCCCATGGCCGTTGCGTAGTTGGCCGCACGGAAGGACAGGGAGGCGTTGGCATATACCTTCCTGCCCAGTGCGTCCAACTTCTTCCCCTCCTGTGTGGACGGGAGGGGAGTGCTGCTCGCCGGTGTCCTGTGCTGGGCGCCCTTGACCACATGGGAATTCGGCGCCGGGTGGACATGGAGGAAGTTGGCGTCGTCACCCAGAAGTCTATACATGCTGTCCACTCTGGTCGAGATGGAGTGGGACGACACAGGCTTCTTCCAGACCTCCTTTGCAGCCTTGGCAATCTTTGGGAGAAGGCCCAGGTGGACGGGGACCAACTCCCTCCGATCGGCCATGGCGCAAACCATGTCCTCGCACTCCTCTGGAGGGGCCTCCGCCTTGATCCCGAGCACGGATCTGAGGCGGGTGATCAGCGCCGTAAAGGTCCGTTGGTCCGGGGGACTTCTCGGTGGCAACTGGTGGCGGCTGATCCTCCTCCATGTCCGACGAATCGTCGGAGCCTTCTGACCGCTCCAAGACGCTGGGCGGTGGGAAGAAGGCCTCGGGGTCCGAGTCCGACCAGTACGGCCTGGCGGTCCTCGGATCGCTCCCCAGCATAGGCGACTGGTGCGGAGGGAGAGAGACCTCCGACCGTGCCTGCTCCGTGCGATGCCTCTTCGGAGCCGGGCCCTCCTCACGGAGTGGTGGTGCCTCCGGAGCAAGTTCACGGAGTTGAAGAGCCTCCGGAACAGCCGACGGTGATGGCTGAGGGACCCGGAACTGCTGGGCCACCTTCTGCACCATCGCCTCGAGGAATGGGGCGATGAGGCTCAACTGAATCGACGGTTCGGTAGCCGGAACAGGAGCCACAGAAGGGGCCGCCAGGGATGCAGTCCTCCGCAGTGGCGGTGGCGGAGGAGTCTCCGGCAGAGGCGGTAAGCTGGGGGCCTTCTCCGGCGAGATGACCACCGGAGAAGCCGACGAGATGCTGCCCGTGGAGATCGTGGTCACGACAGCAACGGAGACCAGCGACCTCATTGGCGATGGGCGCGTCGGGCACGGAGTTGGCGGCAAGGAAGACAAAGACTTGTGGTGCTTCTTCTTCTCTTTTTTCTCCTTCTTCTTCTTGTCCTGCTCCTTCTTCCGTCCGAACAATTCTGCGGCAGACGGCCGCGAAGAAGGAGCAGAAGTCGAAGGAGCCGCCGAAGAAGGCGCAGCGGCCTCCTCCCGGACAGGAGAAGGCTGAGGTGCCAAGGCAGCCTCCATCAGAAGGGACTGGAGGCGGTACTGCCGGTTCTTGAGAGCAATTTGGAGAACCCCCGACAAACCGAGCAGGCCTGGACCTGATGATTCTCGCCCAGGCAGCAGAGGCACCTCACGTGTCCGTCCGAAGTAGGAAACTTCTTCTTGCAGGACGGGCACTGCTTGAATGCTGCGGGAGCGGCCATCCAACGAGGCAGATGGCCTGACAAGAAAAATTATCCCGGCCGGGAGGCCCCGACACGAGATGAGCTGAGGTAAATTTACCTCACAAGTTTTTTTTTTTTTTTGCGGCGGCTGAGGGAAAAACCCCCAGCCACGCGAGGACCAAGGGATTATTAGTCCCCTGGTCCGAAAAAAATTGTTAAGCAATAAAAATTGAAGATTTCTGAAACAATTTCAGACACACACAAGGCACAGCTTTCTTTCCGAGCTCCTGCTTTCGCAGCAGAAAAAAACAAACTGAGGGAAAAGAGCGAAATGGCGCCAGAGGTGGTTGGGCATGGTGGGCGGTCCTAACTTCAAAACTTTTATCCAATCAGCTTTTCAGCTCCGCTCGGATTCAGCGCAGGCGCAGAACCCATTAGTGTGCATCCCCAAACAACACAAAGGAGAACATTTGTTCAAGCATCCAGGAGGAAACTGATAACACATCAAAGCAAGCTGTGCAGATAATAATAGATGATGCAAACTTAAAGGTAGGACACAAATAGTAACCAAACAATTGTTAGAGAATTTGGCCTAGGAGTCAACAATGAAGGAGAACGACTCATAGAATACTATGAAGGAAACAACCTGTCAAATCAAATCTGAGCTCTCTCTAGAGGCAAAAGCAACAAAAATGAGAATGTCATACTTTGGGAATGTCACAAAAAGACAGGAAATGCCAATAATGCTGGGGAAAGTTAAAGGCAGCAAATAAAGAGAAAGGCCAAATATGAGGTGGACTGACTCCATAAAGGACATGACGGCATTAAGTTTGCAAGAGCTGATCAGGCTGTTGCTAACAGGACATTTGGACGTTGCTTACTCATAGGGTCATCCTATGTTAGTTCATAGGGTCTTCAGGGATTAGATGTGATTTGATGGCTCATAATAACAGCAGCACATGAGTAATCTGATGCGAGATCAGGAAAATTATTCCATCTAAAATTAATATCACTATCTGGAAATGCATCTCCCATCACAGTCTAAATAACCTGCAACATGAATGTAAACCTTTGTCTGAAACTATTGCTTGAAAGCAGATGTCTATTATCAGTTTTACTTATTTCTTTGGACATGTTCATATATTATTTGCATTGTGCTAATGTATTTCCTAATATGTTGCAAATTATTGCATAAAACAATGTAATTGCCTACGTGTTTAATAAAACAAGTGTTTTAAATAGCTCATAGGAGTGGAAAAACTGAGGTGCAATTTCAGTCATGGTTAAAGAGTGATTTATTCAGATGTAAAACATTTTACATGACAAAAGCTGTTTTGCTTTAATTTACATAGTTTGACCACAAGACATCATAAGCTAAGCAGTTGTTTCTGAGGTGCTTATGTGATTTTTCTAATTCTTAAAATTGTAATGTGAGAAACCTCTTTGGATTGTTCCAGATCCATGAGACTGTAACAAAGTTGTAGTGGCCATTATGAGTCCAAGCATGAAACTACCCTCCCAAAACACATAGTTTGGTTAGTGTTGTGGTGTCAAACATGAAACATGCTCCATGCACTCTGCTTGATCTAGTACAGTACTTGCAAGTTGTTTGAGCGGAGATTGCCTTGTTCACAGCAATGAGGTTTTCGGCTTATACAAGAGGTTAGTGAATTTCATTTTGCACCAACCCTGGGGGAAAGGAACCACAAGTGGAATAAGCTGTTCTGCACAAGATTCAGGGCAAAAACCATTCTGGACGTTGAAACTCAGCTTGACTCTAGAATTCTCAGAAGAAGCAATATGGGGCTGATTCTGAGTGCTGTGAAAGTGGAGGAAGGAGTAAGCACCCCATCCTTTTCTCTTTCAAATCGTTCCCTTCCAGAGCTGTGTTGGCCCTATGACTTCAGAAGCAAAAAAAAAAAAGTTTATTTTTTCATGGGACAGGGAAATAGGTTTCTTTAAAGCAGGAGTGCCCAAACTATGGCCTGCGGGCTAGATCCAGCCTGAGGCCAATTCATCTGCCCCATGACACCCTCGCTACTCTTAGAATTGAATGGGGGATGCGTCCCCTAACGTGCATCTGGAGCCTTGGAGTTACCTCATCAATAAGTTACACCTGTGCTGTTCAAATTGCTGTTCCAATTGGAGAACCCTTAAGGAGGTACAGCTGTTTTACATTTACATTAAGACATATTATCCTAGAGAACTGGTTAGGCAAAGACTTAGTACCTAACTTCTTTAACTGTTGAAAAGTTGAAAAATGCCAAAATGAAGTCATCTTGTGATGAGTTCATTCTGTAGTTCCTTCCATCTGATCTAGTGTGAGAAAGATTAGCCAGAATAAGCTTTAAGCTCTGGTTGATTTGTGCTTGGGGTGGGTGGGTGTATTTTAATGTATTTTTAATTTTATTTATTTATGGATTTGTGTTGTAGGTGGGTGGGTGGGTTGAGGGTGTGTGTGTGCTAATTTTTTATTATTATTTTGTATTTTTAAAAAAAATTATTTGGCCCTGCCCACGACATGACAACATGATGTTAGCTCCGCCCACACTTTGATGACATCATGGTGGGACAGTAAAACTTTTAACATCCCACCACTGTTCTAGGGTCATGGTCAGACCCACTCAGCTGTTTCAGGGGCATGATCAGGCCGCTGATGCAAAAAGTTTGACAACCCTTCTTAAATGATCATTCATTCTATTATTTTTCTTTTGGTTCTCCACATGTCTTTTTTTGAATAAAGTGGGGCATTGTAAAAAAAAAATCTGCATGCAGGGGTTTGTGTCTGGGCAGCAGTAACAACAAAACAGCCTTGCCTGCTGACCAGGATTGGCTTGTTCACTTAGATGTGCAAAAAAACACAGGCTCCAAGGGAAATTAAGCAGCACCTTGAGTCTAATTTTCTGTCATTTCTGCTGCGAAGAATTTAAATTAAATCAAAATCTATAGGATTAGGAAACTGCAGGTGGATGGGGAGAATTACACTGTCAGTCTCCATATATCACCTTTTTTTTGTTTGTCAATGTCTTTTCTTAATTAGTTTGCAGTTTCACACAGATCCCCAGTACAATGACTCTGCAGGAAACAAAATAAGAGATGACATTTGAACTGCTAATCGCTTGCTTCTATGTGGCTTCCAGGCATTTGAGCAATCTTGCTTAACAAGTATCCTCTAACCTATTTCCAAAGGCCGCCAGCAGATAATTATATTTGGTTTAATTTATACACTTTCAGTGTATAATCCTCATTAATTCTCCAGCCACTATTCCCTAGAGGCAATATATAGAAGAGCATAAGTTGTTTGTGATCCTTAATGTTTGGTGATGTGTGCTTTGACATCGAGGGAACAGGCTGGGATGGCAGAGCAAGGCAAACATATACCATATAGTTACATTTAGAAGTCAGGTTTAGGAATTTTGTCATTCCTCCCTCACAATTCTTGGGCTGAAGGCAAGCTAGTTATAAACCTTCTGTCCACAAAAACCCCTCATTATGGACCATTCTGCCCATTTCCAGAAGATACCGTATATACTCGAGTATAAGTTGGGGGTTTTAGCCCCCCAAATGAGGTCCAAGAATGGGAATCAATTTATACTGGGGTCAACGTAAACACTCAAAAACTTACCCATACAAATGTCTAAATTAATTAATTTTACCATATTTTCATGTATTTTAATTATTGAAACTCACTAACATCTGCTGCATTTTCCACCCCGACTTATACTTGGGTCAAACTAGTTTCCTAGTTTTAGAGGTCCAAATCAGGTATCTCAGCTTATATTCAGGATGGCGTATAGTCAAGTATATATGGTAGGTTTTCTGTATTGTACACTTCAACTCTATTTATTGTACACATACTCAGAAGTGTATCCTTTAAAGTTCAATGATAGTTACTCCCAAAAGAGACCCCTCTCCACTACTGCTAGCACTTTCCTTGACGCCTGTTGACAAAGGGCTCTCCCGCATTAGGGCTTCCATTGCCAGCTGGCCAGGGCTGGAAGGCTTCTGATTGCACCAAGGTTGGGGCAGCACGTCCTTGCTCACTCAACATGTGGTACCTCTGAGAATTCCCCCTCCCAAGCAAAACAACATTCCCAGTTAGCTCGGCAGTCACAGTAACAGCTTGATGGCCAGGGAGGCCCCTATACCACCACTGCTAACACCTTCCTTCTGTTGCCACAGTCCAGCAACACACCAGAGAAGCAAAACCTTCAGAGGATGATATCTTCTTGTCCGGACTGGAGGGCAGCTGCAGAAGTTCCATTTTCACTGCCTGTCAGGTGGGCAGGGACTGTCAACTCCTACTCTGTCCCTAATGCTGTCAGTAGCTAGGAAGCTGTCTTTGGCTGGCTGCTAGTTAGAACCACATGTCTTGCTTTAATGCTAGGAATCAAACTTATAACAGGATGTGCATGTCAAGCAGTTTTGTTCCTGCTTGTAGATAGCTGGCAGGAAAAAAATCTTACTGTGAATTATTTGCACATGTCTGGATCCTACACTATGAGGAATGGCTGAGTTAGTTGGATACATTTACCGTGGAGAAGACTGAGAGGCAACATGATAGCTATGGCTCTAGAAGACAGGACCTGGAGTTAGTGAATTGAAATAACAAGAAAGGAGAGTTCAGTTAATGTTAGGAAGAAGTTGTCTAAAAGTTGGAAGTCTACTACGGAATGGACTATCTTGTTAAATGGTGAGCTCTCTTGTACTGGACTTTGAAAAAAGCAGTCTGAATGGACACCTTAGATCAGGAGTCGCCAACCTTTTAAAGTTGGGAGCCAGGTCATGCTCCCTCAGACAATTGAGGGGACCAAACTGGTGGTCCCCCCTGCCATTAAAGGCTGCTGTAAATGCATCCGTGGCTGTTGTAAACGCGTTTACGACAGCCATAAATGAGTTCGCAGCTGATTCCAGTGGTGGCAGCTGGAGTGAGTGTGGAATTATTTGGTGCCATGGGCCAGATCCGGCCCACAGGCTGTAGGTTGCCTACCCCTGCCTTAGATGCTTTAGTCATGGATTTTGCTATTTCAGCTGGGAATTAGACTCAATGACTCTTAGGGCCCTATTGATTACAATAATTATATTGTGTGGCTCCACCCCTCTATAGAGGTTAAAATTCCCTCCCTCACATTATACTGGTGCTTTGGATTGCACCTTATCCTTATGCTCAATAGTTGTTTTTTTTTTTAAAGAAGCAATCATCCATATAGGGAATAGCTTAGCAGTTTTCTGGTTCTCCTAAACAAAACAGACTTCCTTCAGAGAAGTAGATCCTGAGCCACCACTTTGCTACACTAAAGAAACTTTGAATTGTTGTTTTTCCAACATTTTGCATGGCAGATTCATGCAGTCAATCGGACCTTGTTTAATTTGTTCAATCTTTTGTAACGAGCAGCTATCACATGGTGAATTTAGTGTGTTGATTTTAAAAAAAAAAAAAAATCGTTGAATTGAGTAAAAAAAGAAAGGCTTCCTTCCTTTGTTGTGGTTGCTGTTATGTGCTATTGAACTGCTTCTGACTTATGTTGGCCCTATGAATGAGTGACTTCCAATTTATCCTGTCCTTAACAGTCCTGATCAGTTTTTGCAAACTCAAGGCTCTTGGACTGAGTCAATGCATCTCATATTCAGTTTTCCCTGCTGCATTCACCTTTTTCTAGCATTAGGTAAAGGTCACTCTTGTTCGAAAGTCAGTTGTATCTGACTCTAGGTTCAGTGCTCATCTCTGTTTCACAGCAGAAGAGCCAGTGCGGTCTGCTTCTGCAGATGTTTCCGTGGTCATGTGGCAGCATGACTAGACACTGGAGCGCACAGAACGATGTTTACCTTCCCACCAAAGTGGTCCCTATTCATCTACTAGCAATTTCTTGCTTTCAAACTGCTAGGCTGGCAGGAGCTGGGACAAAGATGGGAGCTCATTCCATCCTGCAGAATTCGGGTATCGAACTGCTGACCTTCCACCTTCCAGTCATCGTCTTAGCCACTTGAGCCACTGCAGTCAAGTAAGTACAACGGGTCCTACCTACCTGTTTATATCCACCCTAACCTAAACACAGATTCAATAACAGCATACATGGCTGTTAATTCTGTCACAATGGTTAATTCAGCTGTGGCTTACACAATGATACAATCTGCACAAGCTTTTGTCAAGGATGTGCTGGACTGGGGATAAAAATCCAACTTCAATGAATATGAACTATAAAACAATAATTTATTTTTTTAAATTTTTACTTCCATAACTAGTCATGATGTCATGAAAACTGTTCTCAGCTTGAGTACATTCCAATCTACAAAGCAGACCGCTACTACAATGGCCATTTCAAATTACACAAACTGTCTTGTAAAAAAACAACAACAACATTGGACACACACAAATATTATTTTGACCAGCCATTGCCTTGGCAAACTTGCTTCAAGATCATTCAGGGCTGCCCCCTGCCTGCAGCACTTTGCCTTACTCTTTCAAGTGAGACCTAGATATTTCCTCCATAAAGCAGAGAAAGAGAGAAAAAAGAAAAGTATATAGCCATTAGCCAGAACCCCAAGGTAAAGGTAAATGTTGCTCTTGCTTGAAAGCCTGTCATATCTGACTATAGGGTTCAGTGCTCATCTCTGTTTATAGTCAAAGAGCTAGCACTCTCTGTGTCTGCAGACATTTTTGTGGACATGTGGCAAGCATGACTAAACAAGGGATGCTGTTTACCTTCCCACCGAAGTGGTATCTATTTCTCTACTTCCAAAATCTTGCTTTCGAACTGCTAGATTGGCAGGAGTTGGGACAGAGATGGGAGCTCACTCCATCGTGGTTGCAAGTATTGGGCAGACGGTGTAGTGGAAGGGAGAACAAGATGTATGCATAACGTTCAGGATACAACCAGTAGGATAAATGGTGCATAATGCTGGAAAACAATGCTATCAAGAGTTTGGTAGTTCAGTTAAAATATTGATAAAACAGCAGCTTGTGCAGAAAAAGGGCACAATAGCGAAGATATATTGCAAAATACTGTCATGTTAAAAATACATATTTGAAGTTGTATTTGCATTTCTGCACATGTAACTTTTCTTTAAATATGAATATAGCTTCAAAAGATATTACCTGTGTAAGTATGATTACTATGTTTTTCGTGTTATTTTAAAACACATTATGTAAAAGGGTAACTAGTTACAAAAACCCCTATTGCATTTCAAAACAACTTCCAATTGTTCAGTATTGCCTTTAAAGATATGGGGTGGACGACTCTCTCTTTTTTAAAGAACAATTTTCACCCAGATTTCGATGTCTGAATTATAAAATTGATGAAATGTGTCTTATATACACAAAACACTCACACACAAAAGTGTTGCCGCATTCAACGAGGCAAGAATCTCTACCCCAATGGTAGGGTTTTATGTACACAGCATTGGCACAGGAAGATTATACCGTAGTAACCGACAGGAAAGAGTTGTAAACCTTTGTGCCATCGGGTGACTTTGTGCCATGGGTTAAGAGTTCTTGGATTGTCATCCAATTGTCAAAAATCTTTTTATTCCTTTTCTTCATCATTTTTTTGTGACTCAGTTCTATGATGTTCACTTCCTTTTTCTCCTCGGGCCCTTGATGTTCCTTTAAGCACTCCAACCTGCTCTGCATCATAAACTCGCGTCGCTTCCTCTGCTCCTTGGCTTTCACCAGATGTTGCTTCCGCTCCTCCTTACTCCAGTAGCGGCCCATCTTCATTTCGCTGATGGCGTCGTCATCTGTGGTCATGCCACTGCGCTCTTCCTTGATCTTTATGGCACGCTCTTTCAGCAGCCTGTCCCTAACTGGTCTCTTAGTAATGTAACGAGTGCCATCACTCCTGACCTTGACTTTCCACTCCATCCTGGATTCACTCTGATTTGAAGAGTTCAAGTCTTTGCACATGCTCACTAAACTCATCTGGCTCTGTGCATATTCCACTGCTGACTTCTGCTGTATTAGTTGCATGTAACTCTGGTAGTGTTGGGCATGGGCAGGAATGTGAGCATGCTTGTAGGGAGAGTGTTGATATGAAGACAAGTAGCCACCCGACTTGGCTGGTTGAGATGGACTTTTGCTACCATCACTGGCCTTCCTCTCCTTGGTTTCTGATGGCTTGCTAAGATCAGCCTCTATGGGGTGAAGTTTAGGTGTGCTGGATTCATGACTTTCTGGGCTAGACAGCAGATTCTTTGGAGAACTTTCTGCCTCTTCACTGCCTTGCAGTTTCAGACATTCAGCCATCCTACACAGAGAGTTGTTGGGTGAGATCTCCAGAGTGAGAGGTGTGCTCCGGCAACTCTCCCCTGTATTATAAGCGCTGGAGCTGTCCTTGTCTGACTTCTCAGGGAGCTCAGTAATATCTGAAAGTTCATGTCGCCGGACGTCAATGCTGGTGTTGTAGTTGCGGAAACCACTGTTGTGCAGCATCCACGGTTCTCTGTATTGTTCCTTCAGCTGTTGCATCTTATGGGCCCTCACAATGTTGAGACACTCCAGCTCAATGTTGCGTAACTCCTCATTCAGCATCTCCAACTCCCTGTCCACACTTTCATGGTCACTTTTACTTATATCCAAGCTACTGTTGTGGTAGTAAAGGCTGTATGGGTTTGTGGACTTCACCTGACATTTCAGTTCCAACAGCTCTCGGAATCTCTCACATTCATCCATTGGGATGCCAAGGAAATCTGTGTCAGTGCAGTCGGCGGAAATAAATGACTCATTGCTGAACTGCATGTCGCCACTGCCCAATGTGTCATGGCTGTATCCTAGCTTCTTCTGGCTCCCCAGAGTGTTGGAGGAGGTTGTGTGGTCATCAGCATTGTTCTCCTGTTCGGAGCTTTCATCATTTCGAGTGCTTTCATCAGTACGCCCTACACCACTGTCTTTCTCATGCTGATTTGACAAAATGGTGGCAGTATCTGTGGTGCCTCCATCCTCTTCATTTTTCTTTTTCTAAAGACAGAATCCATTAAGAAAACATGTCAATAAGAGTACAGTAAAACACCGGATAACGATTGGATCAGATAACGCTAAACTCGCATAACGTTAAATAATCTGGGGAGGAGAATTGGATCGAATAACGTTAAGGTCCTATGGGATGGATCGGATAACAACCGCTAAAGCCTGTCAATTACAACGTATCTCTATGGAGCTTTAACATTATCCGATCCATCCCATAGGATTTTAACATGGATCGGATAACACTAAAAATCGGGTAACACCAAGACTTGTGGAACCAAGTTTTAGCATTATCCGGTATTTTACTGTATATGGCAAGCCAATTTTCTTCTCTCTGACTCAAGGATTCTCAACCTGCAGCCTGTGGCACCATTTCCTGTGCCCCCCCCCCCATCGTATCCACCACAATAGGAAGTGCCATGTGATGGAGGAAGGTCAAAATGGCTGTCTGACTCCTGAAGCTGTCTGAGGGAACATGACCTGGCCACTGGCTTAAAAAGGTTGAGAACTCCTGCTCTAACTCCTAGTAACAGAGTAATCATGATCTACCAAGAACCTCTTATGTGGAACAATGGTGTGGGTCTTCTACAGGAAAGTGAGATAGTACTGCTGTCCACCCACCTGTCCCTCCTTCCTTCCTTTAGGATGCAAATTTAAGAGCAACAAGAGATGTATCAGCTTTTTCTTTTAATTAGAGCTGTAGGAGTTTGGGATAGTCAGAAGAAATCCCTTCCTACCACCTAAAATTCCACTTTGCTGGCACAACCCCATTCTGCTGGCTGATATCAAGGGACAAACCAACAGATGGGTCTGCTGGTAGATGAGCCAGAAAGGATCTTCCCCAGTTTTGACTCATGTTTGGGTGACAAATGTTTGCATCCTGGCTCAATAGTTTAGTGATCTGGGGGCAGAGGATGGGAGTTCAACTCTCTGCTGTCTCTTTTAATTAATATGGTAAAGCAGCATTTCCAAAACTATGTTCCATGGCACACTGGTAGACTTCATTTCCCAGAAGCCTACGCCAGTACACTGGCTGATCAGTGCTTTGAGGAACTGACTTAGGCTTCTGGAAACTGATGTCCAAAACCCAAAGTTTGGGAAACGCTGCAGTAATGCTTGCAATGGGTGTTTCTTCTAACTAGGTGTAAAAAGAATGGCTATTCTATTAGAATCTGAAGGGAGGCTTGACAAGAGAGTATTTGAGCTAATGGAATGTACCTGCTGAAGCATGCTGGCAGTAAACTGCATTGCCTGGTGGTGCTGTTCCTCCAGCATGTCCATGTGCAATTCGTCCAGATAATCATTTCTGTCATCATCCATCCATCCTTCATCCAGCTAAGAGAAAAACACAAAAACGCTGGATAAGGACACCACCTTGTCAGCTAGACTGTCTCTTTAGGGGAAGAGATGCCCCCCATATTGCTAGAAATTATTGTTATTTATGGTCCTAGAAAGTACAATTGGATCATTTTGCTCATAAGTATACAGAGCAATGCTTCTGAATAGGTAGTATTAGCTGTCTGTAAGCTATTACCCAAATGTACTCATAATGCTTCTGATCTTCAGGGAGGCTCATTCCATGTCCCCTATTTCACAGGGCATTTTGTATCATTTCTGAGGAATCCAACAATCTACTTAGCATGCTTTGTATTAGTGTTATTGAAGAATGAATAACTCTCATGTCAATCATGTGGTTCTGTGGCCTCACCAGAGACATACGTATGTCTCAGAGTGACCCCAGATACCGTTTACTTGGTAAACATGCCTTAACTATGCAAACCCTTTGCTCCTCTGCTATCATACCTCTTTGTCTCCATCCAATATTTAATATTTTATTGCTCTGACCTCATTAACTCCTTAGCCTGGCTCCTTGTCTATCCCTTTGAAGTCTGTGGTGGGGTTCTTCTCTTAGTACTTGGCTCCTGACATATCATGGCTCATGACCCTCACTGATCCAGTTCTACTACTCTTGTCAGAAGAATCTTTCCTATTTAGAAAGTACCATTCACATTTATAGTTCTATAGAAATTGTCAGGAAATGAACCTATTTCCTAAGGCTTGAAATTGCCAATTTCCAAATAGGCCTCAGAAAAATCCATTTTTCTCTCTCTGAGCCTCAAGGCTGTGTAACAGCATGTTTTTCAACCATGTTTTCAGTATTTCTTATCTTTTGTAAGCTAGCTAAGAGCCATGTTATGGCTAGCCCCAGTGCATCCTGTGTGCACGTGTATAAACAATGTACTGTTGTTTTGAGAAAGTTTTCACTGTTACCTGATTGGCTGAAGCAGTCCCACCTGACTGCAAATTCTCCATTTTGGAGAGAAGAAAGAGTTCGTCTCTGCTTCTTCATGGATTAAGACCTGTTTTTGATTAGAGAGCTTTTGTTTCTGGTTCTCTATGGGCTAGCAATCTTTAGCCTAGGAGCTATGCATTTTTGCTCCTTAAAAATGGTTACCTAGATTTGCCTGTGGACTTTATTGGACTGACCTGTGCTACTGACTTTTATGCTTTATGAACCTGATCAATAAATCTTCATCGTTTTTTCTGAACAACGTGTCTTCATTGGACTAAAAAGGGTAAGAGCTGCCTTTCACACACACAAATCTTTGAACACGCTACCCAATTAAAACCCCTTAAGAGCTGATAAGCAGCTGAGAGTTGTCTCTCTGTTCTAATTAGCCGTCCAGCCCGCCTCGGTTGTTTTGATTTTGGTTTCCAGGGGTTTTCCAGAAGTGAGGGGGCTGGCTGGATCGTGACAGAAATCATAACCAATAAATATTAGATCCATCACCTGGAGAATTTCTGGTCTTGCTATGAGCAATGAGACATTTTTGCTTTCTTCACTGGTAAGGAGAGCCACAGCTTCTTCTCGATTTTGTATCTCAAAGCCATTAATCTGGGAGAAGATAAATACAAACACATAGAATTATAATCTCACTGTTCAAAGAAAAAGATCACCCAGAGACAAAGGAATGAATCATATTTAAATTCTATAAATATGTGGATATGGCAAATATTAGTGTAGGTTTAGACACACATACTTCTTATAGGTATGATCTGCCAGAAGCTTTATTGAAAATGAATGGAAATCTTTTGAAGAGATGTGGATTCATTTCAGTGTTTATCCAAAGATTCCTGCCAACCCTTCCAGGCCTATTTCTCTATGTGTAAAATGAGAATAATCTACTTTACACTGAATACCCCACCCACATATAATAAGGTCATCAAGTAGCTATTCAGAAGTGATAGTACTGTACTGTCTGACTCATAAGGCCAGCCTTACTGTAAGGCAAAGTGAAGGAGCATATCTAGGGGGAGAAGGCCATAGAGAGGTGTCAAAGGATAAAGGTGTGAGTGCTAATGTAGACTCCTCCACACATCCTAATCTACCTGGAGTATAGTGTCCTCCATACACCTGTGTTGAAATAACACAGGCTATTCCTGTGATTATTCCTGACAAGTTCCATGTGTAGATTTTAATGGAGGTCGTTTTCTTTCACTCCAGGAAACAAAATGTCTTGGACTAATCCTGCTGACAATTCTTGTTTTAAGGGTATCCTTTCATGAGGAAAGCAGTTTTTCCACATCAGAATGAATTCAACTTCTTAAAACTTTGCCCTAGCAAGATTAAATACCTGCTCTTGCCACATAAACTTTACTGCATCCAGAAGTAATGCGGCAATTGGGACTCACAGGGTTGCTGTGAAGCTGAATAAAATCAGGATTGTAAATCTCTTTTCCTACTAAAAGTGCTATATAATGGCAAATTCAATAACATTACACCAGGGCTAAGAGGCTGTTGGAATGTCCCCCTTAGGTAGGTTCTGACAAACATAATGCTGTCAGGTAGCACTTTGCCTTTCATGGTTGATCTATGAAAGTAAATAGGGCTGCATTTGGCTTAAACCGTTTGCATCTGGCCTTCAGATATTCACCAGAAGACTATCTGGGGATATTTATCTGGGGAATTTTGATATATGGTTTTCTTATTGCTCTCTGCAGTATCACAAAGTCAGTAAGTGAACAACTAATACAAAAACAGAGAGTTTCACATAACATAAAAGACGCCTGAATTATTTGCAAACTCACTTGAATTATACGATCTCCCTCTCTGATGCGGCCATCCTTTGCAGCAATGCTGTTGGGATCAATCTATAAAAGAGGAGAAAGTTGGCGGCTTAACTGTATCCCAAACCGTTGTGTTTACTGCCCAAGATCTTAAACCTTGACAACAGGATGAAATATAAAGCCAAATAAACAAAGTCATGGAAACACAATGACTAAAATGGGCTTGAAGAACCAGAAGATGGCTCAGAATGCCTACTTTGGAACTGGTTAATACAAAGAAGCAACTGTGGATGAAGCTCTGTGAGGGAAAACTAAAGACTTCATTGCAGTCCTATGTGCCAGGTCCTGTTTAAACATTCACTGAGTGTCTGCTAGTGTAAGTGAATGAACTATTACAGATAAGTATTACTGATGTGTCAAGTTTCAGTGTTTTATTTCCTTCTTAGCTTGATATTTATGAATAGGGGTTCCCAATCTTTTCAAGCCAGGGGCTGGGTCACACTCTCTCAGTCTGCTTTGAGGACCAGATGGCCATCTTGTCCTGCCTCCACAACTGAGTGGTCATTTTGTCCCAACAGTTTCAAAGGTGTGTGTGTGTGTGTGTGTGTCTGGCCATTTTGTTTCTCGAATGCCCTTGGAGGGGCATAAAATGGCGCTGTGAGAACTCCTGCTTATGAGTCTCCTCCCCACTCTACAACTAAAGGAAAAACATATCAGTCACACCCCAAGCCATTACACCTGCTGGCATAAGGCCAACAACATAATAGTAATCAGAAAAACTGTCCTTGGTGAATCACCACAAGTTAAGATGTTTAGCCAATGAATTTTCTGATGCTCATCAGTTGCGTGACTCAAGATGCAACAGAAAATGCCTAGGCTGACTTTTTCACTTGAAGCATTTGTCTGCTGAAAGTTATGTTGTCGTGTTACACAGTCAATCGGATGAATAGGATTGTGGCCATGTATGCAGCAGTTTCATTTATATCTTGCCTTTTCCCCAATAAGCTCTTCTCCTTCCCATTTCTTCTTCACAACAACTTTGTCAGGTGGGTCAGGCTGAGAGAGAGTGATTGGACCGACATTGCTCAGGGAATTGCATAGCTCAGTAAGTGAACCTGTATCCCAATAATCAATGTATCACAGTGGTGTAGGTACAGACATGCATACTTTTCTGTACATCTCCCTCCTTCCCTCCCTCCCAAATGCATGGTTCAACAACCAGAAAACTGTGTAATATTGTATCACATCTTGCTGGCAAAAATCAAAGTGTAAACACGCCCCCCCCCCCCCCCAAATAAAAGAAGTCAAAAGGCAGGTGAAACATTTATGGCTATCTCTCATCTCATCTCACCTCACTAATATAAATGCCAATATCATCTTCATCATCCGTTCTGTAGCACACTGTAAGCCCAAACTTGTCCTGGCTGTTCACTCGATGCAAATCCACTTCCTAGGACAAACAAACAAATGAGACATTGTAGTGAATGCTTGTCTATTTTTTCAAAACATGGGGAACTATTTTGCTTAAGTTACCCAGTGTTTTTTTCTCTGTGTTTAAAATGATTGCACTAGGTTAATTTACTGTGCTAGAAGTGAAGTGATTATAGGCACACAATCAATACTGAAGGTAGTTGTGGCTCTTTCATCAATATGTAGTCATTTTGAAAACAGACTCTTTTATTGATCATATAGAAGAAAAATTGCTAGTCGTTTATGGAGTGGCAACACTAAAAAAGCTAGAAGAGTTCACAAATGTCCATCCTCAGTACTATGGATATGTCATCCATCTAAGCACTGTAGCATTTCTAAAGAAAGCTTTTAGTGCATTTTCAAACATTTTCAGAAAGTAACACCCTTAACAGAAAGATATTAGAAACTAATAAATAATTAAAAACTTATAAATGTCTACAAACTCTTACAATAAGTTGGTACAAGTTTTTTCCAGTGATGTTCCCTTACATGTGCCCCTGCTAGAAATATATGTAATTTTGTAGGGGGAAAATTATATAACCATAACCATGGGAACAACTGTCTATAAACAAAATGGCTGTTTTTTTTAGTTCTCAATAAATTGCCTTAAAATTTATTTTTAACCACTTCTCTCTACTTCTCATTTTATAACTGAGTGATGTAAAAAAAATTCAATTATTTTAATAAGCTAGAGCAATGACTAATCTCAGGTAGACTAGATTATGTCTGGCTGGACATCCTGCTACAATAATGAAATAAACTGTACAACCAGCAACTCAATGCTGAGTGTTGGCTGGCAGTAAATAACCTGACTCCCTAAAGGGGCCAATGGCAAGGGGGGGGGGAAGAGCCCCTTTTGGTTTTTTTTCACCCATTTTGGGGTCTCCGGCACTCCTGCCACCTCTGGGGAGGCCGGGGGACCCGATCCGCGCTGTTCCTGACCTCCCCCAGATGCTCCGGTTCAACCCCCAACCCAAACAGCTGATCCCACACTGCGACCCACCTTCCTCTTTGGAAAGGGCAGTGGGGATTCCACTCATGGAATCCCCACTGCCCTTTCCAAAGAGGCAGATGGATCACACCCCGTTCCCTTTCCTCTTCAGAAAGGGAACAGGACTTTTTTAAAAATATTCTGCAATCAATGCATCGCACAACGTTAAAAACCGGATAACGACGAGACTTGTGGAACCAAGTGTCATTGTTATCTGAGGTACAGTAATACCTCGGATAACGCTAAGACTTGGTTCCACAAATCTTGGTGTTATCCGATTTTTAGTGTTATCCGATGCGTGTTAAAATCCTATGGGATGTATCGGATAACATTAAAGCTCCATAGAGATACATTGTAACCGCACAGGCTTTAGTGGTTGTTATCCGATACATCCCATAGGACCTTAACGTTATTTGGTCCAATTCTCCTCCCCAGATTACTTAACGTTATGCGATTTAGCGTTATCTGAGGTAAACGTTATCCGAGGTATTACTGTACTAGTGTATTCTATTCTAATCCAGGTTGAAGGCAGAAAAGCATAGGCTTTAATTATGTCCAGTTATGGCCTTTTTTTTGGGGGGGGGGGAACCTTATTATGTGTAATTTTATACTGTCTAGCTATATCACTGACATTAATCAATGATCAAACCAAATTGATTTTCCTTACATTTACATTGGTAAAATGATTGCTAAATGATCAGCTGAAATATGGTGCTGGAAGAGAACTCCATGGATAGCCTGGACTGCCAGAAAAGATGAAGACATGGATACTAATAAAATTCAAGCCTGTCCTACTTCAGATACATCATGAGAAAGCAGAATTTTCTGGGAAGAACAATAATGCTGGGAAAGGTAGAAGGCAGCAGGAAAAGAGAAAGACCAAACATAAAATAGATTGACTCCATGAGGGAAGCCATAAACCTGAATTTGCAAGAGCTGAGCAGGGATGTTGAAGACAGAACATTCTGGAGATCTCTCATTCATATTGCTGTCATATGTCAGGGGTGACTTGACGGCATGTGAAAACAATAACAACTCTGGGAGGACAAATGCTTATCCTCCATTACACACTGGACTGAGGACCTTGCTTCCCTTTTGGAATTTGAACGCATGACATACAGATGGCAATCTACCTATTTGGTCAAATGTCACCAACATTTTCTTTACAGATCAGCAATTTGTCAACATCAGAACCCCATTCATCATGCAGATACATGTTCTACTCAAATGAGGAACTGAAGAAAGGTTCTTTTTTTTAAACATATAACTATTCAAATAAGCCCCAACTGTATAGGAATTTGACCTTGGGATGCAATCCTGGAAATGAAATCTAGTTAACTTAATAACAATAGACATGCATAGGTCTATAGTGTTAACCTCTGTATTTCTTCTTCACATGACCTCATATCACTGATGACAAGTAGGAATAAAGATAAATTATCCTTGATATTTTGTAATTTAACGTACAGAACAGTTAAATCAGTGGTTCCCAACACGGGGCACACACCACACAGGAGACTTCAGTACCTTAGCTGATCAGTGCTTTGGGCAATTGACTTAGGCTTCTGGGAACTGAAGTCCAAAAAAAAAAAAAAAGGATGGGAAACACTGCATTAGGTGACCTAAAATGCAACAGTTGTTTGGATAGCTTGGTGGTTTAAGTATCTGGCTGTGGAGATAGAGGTTGAGAATTTGGTTCAACACTGTCCATCTCAGAAGAGCCACCCTGTATTGTCTGAGCAAAGTTGCACAGTCCCAGGGCGTCCCCAGAAGAAGGAAATGACAAACCACTTCTGTGTATTCCTTAGTCAGGAAACCCTGGAAGCAACTTGATGGGATGCAATTGTTTAAATTGCAATAAATAAGCAAATGAAACACAAATTAAATGGGATTTCAGTTCCTTTCCTCCTCTTCAATCAGAGTAAAGAGGACTTTATGAAACAATGGCCAGCATCCTATTCAGAGCATAAGGCCAATGGCAGGGTGAGTTTCTTGACACTGGGCATGAAAATGGGAAGCTGCTGAAGTGCTGTTGGGGGACATATACGAAGCAAACATAACACAACTCGATACTGACCAATATTACTTGTCTACCTTTATTTAAGCCCCAGCATTTCTGACATGGTTCTGAGGGTAAGTCCAACTGCACAGGCTTAAATGGACCAAACACAAACCTCTTCATTTTATCTCAAATCCTTCAAGTATTTTAGAAAGCTGGTAGCTGAGGAGAAGTCAAACAAAGTAGAAAATTCTCACATGCATTCACAAGGCGAAGGGAATAATAGATATCACCAGGGTTTAGACTGATAGAGAAGATTGCTAGCCCCCCTCCCTTTTTGGTGTTAACACATTAAAAGTCTTAATAACATAATTGTCTACCCTCTGAGCATCTCTCAATTTCAACCCTGCAGTGCCATTCAGTGTGGGAAGACAATAAAACTCACCGATATGAATAATTTATTGGCAAGTCTAGATGACAGCTGCCACGATAAGCAATCTCTTGTTATTTACTTGTCAACATGTGTAATTTGTTTTGAAAAAACAGAGCAGTAAATGTCAGTGACATTTCAGATGGTATTTAAATGATTTTCAATCAATAGGCAGTACTGAGAAGGGTTGCACTCTCTCTCATCCTGCTTCCTTTTGTTACAGAAAGGTTGAAAACATCAGTGTAATGGCAGAGGTTTTCCATATTTCTAAGGCTTTGCCATTATTTTTAGAAAGGCAATTGAGATGGGTCAATAAAGAAGATTAGATAATGTCAAACCAAAACACAGTTTCCAGGGGCCAATGCTTAACATTTTATATTGCAAAGGGAAAGGAAGTCAGTAAATTCTCTGGCTTCAAAAGACATTGGAAAAGTTAACTATGAATGAACTTTTCCATTCTAAAACAAGTTGTGTAATCTACATTAGTGTATCCTATTTAAAACAATTAAGTTAAGAAATCTATATACTTTATAATTAATAATTACCTTTATATAAACAACTCTTTTATTCAGTAAGGAAATATGATTGAAAGTAGAACGTTTGAGCATAATTGCACATACAGTAATACCTCGGATATAGTTTACCTTGTATAACGCTAAAATCGCATAACGTTAAGTAATCTGGGGAGGAGAATTGGATCGAATAACGTTAAGGTCCTATGGGATGGATTGGATAACAACCGCTAAAGCCTGTGCGGTTACAATGTATCTCTATGGAGCTTTAACGTTATCCGATCCATCCCATAGGATTTTAAAATGGATCGGATAACACTAAAAATCGGATAACACCAAGACTTGTGGAACCAAGTCTTAGCATTATCCGAAGTATTACTGTATTGGTTTTCTTTACGATGCTACAATATTTTTAATTTGATTTTATTAGCTATGCTCCATTAACTTAGTGGGGCTTTTAACATGGGTCACCCCAAAAAATATTTTGGGTGTTCTTTTTCAGTATTTCATGAAATGCCATTTTAAATTAAATTAAAAATTAAATTTATTCGATTTATATACCGCCCTACTCGGTACAACCGACTCAGGGCGGTTTACAGAGACCGTACAAATACTGTACAATAATAATAAAAAATAACATAGTCAAAGTCAAACAACATAATCAACCAATAAATTGAACAAAGGCAAAAAAGACATTCAATATGAAAATACAACAACATAGCAACAAAATAACAATAGCAATAAACAGCATAAATACAGTCCGGTACTACAATATAGTCACATATTATAAAGACACTATCACCAAATGTAACTCTTTATATTCTAATTAGAATATTCATACAACTATTTTTTAAAAAAACATTTTAAAACACCTTAAACTCCCCTCCCCCCAAATAGTTTTATCCTAATTGTTGTTCAGATTATTCATCTACATCTGCAATATAAATTTTCAGGAAGTGTAATGGTGGCTTGAAATGATTAAATAAGATTGATTGTCCAAAGCTGTTAGACACTCATGTCAATTTTCTGTCTATAAAATGAATGCGTTATAATGATATCCATTTTTCATCCTGCACTATTCTGAATACTCAATCATACTTGGAAATTCAAGAGGCTTGGACCAAAAGGATGGTATATAAATGTAACAAAAAACAAACAAACCAAAAAACAACAACAACAACAACAACCACCCAACTGTAAATGAATACTCTTGTCTCTAAATCCAATTTCCCCTTGCAACAGATTGTGACCAACTATGAGGAAAAAATCACTGGGGTTCCTGGAATGTGGTTCATTGCCATTTTTCTATGAACTGGATTTACAGAAATCTACCAAATTTACTTCCTGCCAACTTAGAACTTCAAAAGCAAGACATTGCAAGTAGATATATAGGTACTGCTTCAGCAAGAAAGGTAATAGCATTACATATGCTTCTGTGACTAGTCATGGCTGCCACATGACCATGGAAATATCTGCAGACATTGCCTGAAGAAAGCACCAGCTGAAAACGGAGATGAGCACCGCCCTACAGGCAGACATGATTGGCTTTTGTGCAAGGGAGACCTTTACTTTTATCTTGACCAAATTAGCTGCCTTTTCATGAGATTAAATTAAATCAAACCAGCTTCATTCTGTGCAATTTAACTGCAAAGTTTTAGTGTACAATTGTCATGTAGTATTGGTAGGGAAACCTCTCTCCTACTTTAGAATGCTAGGGTGGGAGTAGAAAATGATAGAATTATAAAACTAGGGTGGAAGGAGAAAAACTCAATCTCCTTATCCATGGAGGATGTGATTTGATGAATACTAAATAAGGCATAAGGTGGTAAATCTGGATTTCATTAAGCCCCATCCCAAAATGTTCTCCCATAATGCAAGTGTGGTTCTGTAGGAACATTAGTGTAAGCAAGGGGTTCCCAAACTTTTTACACCATGGGCCTGAGCATGCCCCCCGGACAGCTGAGCGGGGCCCAACCATGCCCCCCCCGAAGAGTAAGTAAATACGCCAGCTTCCACATTTATGACAGCTGCAGGCATGTTGACGGCTGATGTAAACATGCCTGCTTCCATTTCTGGGTGTGGCAGTGCCGGGCCACATGAAATGGTGCCATGGGCTAGGTCTAGCCCGCAGGCTGTAGGTTGGGAACCCCTGGTGTAAACCACAGCTGTAAAAAAGATGGATGTTATGGGCTGGCTTTTCTCTTATTAAATAGGCAGGAATGCAATATGATGAATCTTTGCTTTACAAAACTATTCCCAGGTGCTTTGGAGTGACAAATATGACCAAAACAAGACTCAACCTCATGCCACCAGCCCATGCACTGCAAAATCTGCAGTTATTGATTTCTCCTTCCACTGAAGCATCTGGAGAAGGAGATCTTGTGCAAGCCTGAAAGTGCTCGTTTTGATGTATTTCCACCCCAAAGTATATGAGAAACAGTTCTTATGAAATCTGTGCTGACAGCTTTTTTGTTGTTGTTTGCTTGTCGACCTACTTACTATACCTCCCAAATAATGTAATAATTACTCTGACCAATTTACACAATAAGCACAACAAACCAGACAAATAAAATATACAGCCATCCTCCCAAACCTTAACATGCACTGCTTTACAACATACCAAAAAAAGTAAACATCAGTTTTGAACCTGATGATGGTAAACAAACAAACAAACAAACAAACAAACAAACACAAGGTGGAGGAAAAAAGTAACTGGAAATTAACTAAAATTGAGATAGGAGCACGATGGACCCTTGTGAAATTCTGCCTTAACTAGCTTGTGCAACACTTGGATGGTGACATCCTGGTAAATATGAAATAGTAATGCATTCCAAAGTGACAAAGCCAAGTATTGCAAGTAGATAAATAGGTATTGTTTTGGCGGGAAAGCTATCAGCATTCCTTGCGCTCTGGTGTCTAGTCATGCCTGCTACATGACCAGAGAAATGTCTGCAAACAGTGTTGGCTCATTGTCTGTAAACGGATATGAGCAATGCACCCTTGGGTTGGATACAACTGGCATTCAAGCAAGGGTGACCTTTGCCTTTAAACTGTTTAAGGCTTTATATGTCACTACTAAAACAATGAATCAGGATAAAAACAGGTAGCCAATGCAGGTAAACCAAGGCCAGAGAGATCAAGTCAAATTTCCAGATCCCTGACACCAGCCAAGCAGCTGCATTCAGTATCTGAGGCAGCTTCTGTACCACCTTCAAAAGCAGCCCCGCAGATTAATCAATTTCCAAGCTAGGAACTGAATACAATTAAATTCACCTGGATAAGCTAAGGAGTATGCTTTAACACTGAGAAGGAGTATGATGTTTCAAATGTATTCCAACACTTGTGGCTTCCTGACCACGTATGACTGCTTAAAGCTACTGGATACACTTCAAAAATCAGCATGCATCACTTCCACATCTTCTTTTCTGTTATTTCTGTCTTCGATATATTGTCAGGGGACGGGGATGGGTAATTCAGTGGAAAAATATTAAAGTATGCACACATTGGAGGAAGCAGTACTCAAGCAAATGGTCTTAGTTAAAAAATCTCTTCAGTGTAGTTTCAGAGCAGGTGTTTAGTACCTGAATTTTTATTAGCAATTAGATGCAGACTTACCCTTGGGTACAATCCCCCTCAGCCCTGGTAGAAATAACTGGGATTTGATGCAACCCTAGATATGATAATTTTGTGTACCTAGAAAGGGGAACAGCTGTTTCCTAGTTGCCTGTGTTTCAATAAAGTTTTAATATAAGCATAAAGCTTCAAAAGACTTTATGGACATCAACTCCATAAATATAAAGCCTTCAAAGCTTAAAACTTTTCTTCTTTCTTTTTTAAAAGCAAAGGGAAATTTAAATTTTCAGGGTTATTTCTAGGATAGTGTTTTGTTTAAACAAAATAACGTTCCTATAGGTGGTGTTCATTATTGCTCTGGATGAATCAGAAACATCTGCTTAGCTTCCTCACCCACCCAAAAGTCCTTTGAGTTGACATGGTTAAGATGTGCAGATTTGCATGCTCTCTGTCACCAACAATTAGTATGGACAGTGAAATGAATTCCACTTGAGCAAATTCTGTGGATTACACATGGAGGTGGATTTCAGATGTGAACTCAAAAAGAAGCTCATCCTTCATTTTGGAAGATTTTATATAAAATAATAATAATTATGTAGCATTTGGCCAATTGTAACTTATATATAAAACAATTCTTAGCTATCAAGATCCTGCTCCTCCTCTATATGACAATCTTTCAAGTACAGTACAGTATTTGAAAAATGCTATTGTAGGTATTTCATTCTTCTTTCCTCAAGGCCAAACTATTCTTTCAGACTTTCCTCACAAGTCCTTTGTTTCCAGTCCTCTGATGGTTTTTGTTGCCCTCTTCAGAACTTGTTTCAGTTTGCCTCTATCCTTTTGAAAGTGTACTGTACTTCCCAATCCAAGACATTAACCTAAATATTGAAGAGCACCAGGGCTGGGGCTGATCCTTGTAGTACCCCTCTTGTTATCTCCTTACTATACTTTGAGAATGAATCAATAATAAACACTCTTACAATTCTGTAACCAGCTGTGTGTCCACCTGATCTACCCAGTCCACACATAGTTAGTTTGCTAATCAGAATATCATTGGCAGTTAGTCAAAAGCTTTGCTGAAGTCAAGATTTATCACATTTTCCAGCACGTCTACCAGGGATCAAAAAGTGAAATAAGATTATTCTGGCAGGATTTGGTCTTTGCAATCCATGTTGATGTCTAATTATTACTGCATTGCTTTCAAAGTGACTGCAGAGTTCTTTTTCTTCTTCTGTGTCTAGGCCAGCTGTGAAACTGCCAAATGAAGCCACCGTCTGGTGAGTTCGTTCTGCAGTTCCTTTTGCCTAACCTAGTGTGAGAAACATTAGCTGGCAACACAAGGTTACCCTTACCAGGGTACGCCTGATTTTGGTTAAAAAAAACCCACAATCTTCGAGGAGGCTCTAGTGACCACTTTATAACCTGCTCCAGATTTCTTTTCTGAGATTGATGTCAGTCTGACTAGTATAAGAATAGAATATGTAATGACATTTCGGCTCCAGGAGTTCCTGTATGAAACTGTCTATTTAAGTATCAGGTTTGCATATGGGACAGAAACCACTGTGATTGCTGCTTTGGTAGATGACCTATGCCAGGAAATGGACAGAAGCACTACATCCCTGTTAGTTCCTGCTGGCATTGTCAGCTTTTGCTGCTATTGCTCACGCTAGTCCTCTGAGCTGCTTCTTTGGGATGGGCCCGATTAAATCAATATTTAATCAAGTGAGCCCATATCTGAAGATGGAAATGGAATATTCCACAGATCAGTTTACCATTTCATCTACAGTCTCACTAATTTTATATTGCAAAGAAATGACTAGTATTCAACAGCTCCCTGCATGGGAAATGTAGAAATCTAATAACTGTGGTTGGGTTTGCATGATAGGTTGTGGAGTGTTAATTATATGTCAGCAAATGGATGGATTTGCTTTCATCAGCAGAACTGCAAAGATGCTGATCATCCCTGCCTACTGCATCCCCATCGTAAATCACATAAACTTGCTCTGGAACTGGTTTTCTGGGTGGTGCAGACAGTTGTGGGTTGTAAGGGAGAATTCCATTTTAATTTAGGCCCAAGCTCATGCTGTTCAAATCCAGCATCAATTTGTAGTCGTTAAAAGAGAGGAGAAAAAAACAACTCTGTAAATAACAATAACAACAACAAGCTTTTCCTCTCCTGTGTAGTTTTGGGGAAATAAAAATTCATTTGCACTTTTGTATGCAGCTTGCCACAAAAACATTTATTTCTGCAGGCACAAACATACAAAATGGGGAAATTGCACATAAGGAATATATTGTCCTGCTTCTTTTTCTTTCATGTCCCAATCAAACCCTGGACTGACAATTTCTTTGCTCTGTCATTGCCCAAACTCAACTTCTCATCAGTGCATGCCTCTGGCAGCAATTGGCAGACCAGTAAATGAGCTGGATTCTGATTCTTTCCACAGCATGTTGTTGTCAACCAGCAGTCCTCACTTGAGCATGTTGGTCTTGCATTTAGGGACTCCAACCCTCAGCCTATTCAGCGTCCTCCAAGTGAGGTAGGGGAGGTCGAGAACCTCAGCTATATCCTCCTTTAATGTTATTCCTTGTTCAGTGAGCTTCTTCCTCCATCTTCTAATTTGGTTTTGCTCTTGTGTACCCAAAGAACATTTGTTCTTGCCATAAAACTCTTCTTGGATCTGAGCTGGCAGACTTGAGGCTGCTGTTCAGAAGTTATAGAGGGTCTTTCTCTTGTTTAGTTCTGCTACTTCTCTCCTGATCTTAGGTGGAGCAATACTAACATGAGGTTATATTTTCTCAACTGGTGTAGGTTTGAGGCATCCTTTTACTATACACATGGCTTCATTAACAGCAAGGTCAACTTCTTTTGGGTGTGTGGATGCGTTCCACACTGGAGCAGTATACTCTGCTAAAGAGACTCTCAGGTCCAAAGCTGATGTGCACAGTGTTGATGGTTCTGTTCCCCATTTATAGTTTGTGAGTTTTCTGATGATGTTGTTCCTTGTACTAACTTTGGCTTTGGTATTCAGGCAGTGTTGCTTAAAAGAGTGTCCTGTCAAGTGTCACACCAAGGTACTTTGTTGCTGAACAATGTTGCAATCAGTTCCCTTGCCGCGTAACATCCAACTCAACCCTTGTCTCTCAGTTTTGAAGGTGGAAATCACATAAATATATTATCCTTAATATTTACCTTTTTATATGCAACTTCCCTATTTTGTATGTTTACTTTGATTGGAGAACTGCATCTCAATATTTGAAGAAAGGCAGAAACCTAATAACAACATTGTTTTCATCTGGATGTTAGTTTGCAGAATGGAAATTATGACAGTTCCTATTAAAAAATGTAAGGGAAATAAAAATGCATCGACATCCTTAGAACTAATTGGCATACAACAGTATTAAAGCCCCATTCTGAGATGCAAAGAAGCTTGCAAAATTATTCAGCCCTACTTGGTATTCACTCTTAATCATTGTTTTGTTCTTTAAAAGTTGCCCTGACTTACCCAAATACATTAACTGTGGCTCCACACCCTTAAACAAAAGCACTCTTCATTAAACATACATTAAACCCTGTAAAAGAATTTCCCATTTCTTTTACTAGCCAAGATTAGATTTAATTCTTCTAGACTAACCAAATGGCCTATAATTTGGAACACATTATTAATTAAGCATAGAGAATGAACAATACATCTTCAAACAAGCTTCTCACTGGTTTTTCACAAGACCAATCTCTTGAAGGCAAGGGCATTAATTGGTCTCCTTCGACAAGGATAGGAAATTTCTATTTTCCTAACATTGGTGGGTTTTGCTTATTAAAGGACAGAAAACCAATTCCCAGGAAGATTCATTTGTCTATGAGAGTTTGCTTTGCTCTGTGGGGAATTCATGCTTGCTGTTTCTTTTGTCTCTAGAAAAAAATGTTATAAGGGACAATGGAGAACACATAGCAAATTCTATTTCTATCTACTTGGCCTTGTTATATAAACATACTTTTAGAAGTCTGGAAGGAATGCCAAACATAACTTATTTTATAAATTAATATAAGACTGAGGAACAATCGGCCATCTGTGTGGACAGTACAAAGTGAGGTGGACAAACCTAATCTAATTTGGTAGACTATATATTCGTCTCTTTAAGATGATACACAGGAATAAGTTGCAAGCCAAATGGTGAATATGTAACAGTACACAAAGGATGAATATAACCTAATTGTTTTGCAAACCAGGAATGATCTAAAGAGGACTGATATTAAAAATGTCCCGAATAACCATTAGCATGACTTTTCCAGATATAGATTATTCTTTTCTTATGAAGAGCTCCGATGAAACAAAAGCATTTGCAGATATGAGATTATTGAACTTGGAATGGGTGCAATGCAATTGCATAACATTATTTGGCCCTTTACCACTGACAGCTGATAAGAAGACCTTCACATACTGAACACAGGAGATATTTACAATGAGACATGGCTAAAGTAGTAGCGTTATATTACTCTACTTGCAGTATTTGTGGTAGCAAGACTTCCAAATAAAAAACAATAATACATTAACCTTCATATTGTAAAGGAAATTCATTCTCAACAGATTACATTTTGTTGCAGACAATCTCCTATTAAGGCCAGTGTAAAACTGTACAAAAACTAAGCTGGGCTTTTTAGAAGGACACAAAAGAGTATTTGTATTAGAAAAGAAATGCTTTCATGGTGAATGGAGGTGCAAGGTATTGAGTCAGGAAATGTTTCCCTGTTTGATAATCCTGACAACCCATTCCAAGAATATTTTCCTACACATACATATTTTGGTCTTTCATGAAGCATATTTTGGTCTTTCATGATGGCGAACCTTGGCACTCCAGGTGTTCTTGGACTTCAATTACCAGAAGCTCAAGTCAGCACTCCTGCTGATCAGGGCCTCTGGGAATTGAATTCCAAGAACATCTGGAGTGCCAAGGTTTGCCATCACTGGCTTAGAACATTAATGATACAGATGAATATCATATGTGGTTACAAACCTTTTTGGGTCTGAAGACTTTAGCCAGCTGCCTGGATATCTCAGTACTTTAGATATCTGACAGTGAAGCCAGAGGCTGGATGTTCAATTCCACACTGTGCATATCAGAAGAGCCACCTTGTGTGGCCTTGGTCAAGCTACACAGTCCCAGGATGTTCCCAAAAGATGGGAATGGTAAATCATTTCTGTGTCTTCTCTCCCTAGAAAACCTTTAAAACGGCTGCAATAAGTCAGAAATAATTTGATGGCATGTGAGTTTTATCATTAGGTTTTAGCCTCACATGGATTTCTAAGTACAGTAAAACCTCGGATAACGCTAAAACTTGGTTCCACAAGTCTTGGTGTTATCCGATTTTTAGTGTTATCTGATGCATGTTAAAATCCTATGGGATGGATCAGATAACGTTAAAGCTCCATAGAGATACATTGTAACCGCACAGGCTTTAGTGGTTGTTATCCGATGCATCCCATAGGATCTTAACGTTACCGATGCAATTCTCACCCCCAAATTACTTAACGTTATGCGATTTTAGCGTTATCCGAGGTAAACGTTATCCGAGGTATTACTGTAATTGTATGTATCAGGAATGATGCTATAGCATCTACATACACCCAAAAATCATGCTTCCATAGAAAATGTGATGCTTGTCCCATGAAACTATTTTATCAGAATTGCCACTAGCTCAGGAGCATTTGGTGGAGGCTGGTGTAGGGAGGGGTTTCATCCCAAATTTAAAGAGCTAGACCACTTGCTTGGGTCACAGGTTGCTTATTCTGAGGCTTGTAATACTGAACACAATCACAAAGGAGAAAATTTCATTGAATACAATGGAACTTCTTGTGAAGTAAGCATATATGGGACTGCACAGTGAGAGATTTAACTGCAGTTTCTCCAACTACTGAAAAAAATGTAGAAGAATAGCATGACGGGTTTTTTTTAGGCTTCATGCTGTAAGGAAAAACCTCAATATTTATTTTTAATGATCTTGGAAAGGAAGATGGAAGAGATCTTGTGAACTCTCAGACCCAGTTAATAGGTACTGGCTATGGTGATTGAGGGGCACTGTGGTGGCTTAGTGGTTAAGATGCTGAGCTTGACGACTGGAAGGTTGGCAGTTCAGCAATTCAAGACTTGAGTGCTGTACAACAAAGTGAGCTCCTGTAATCTATCCTAGCCCCCGCAATTTGAAAGTAAGAAATTGCAAGTGGATAAATAGGTAATGCATTGGTGGGAAAGGTAACAGCATTCTGTGTGCTTCGGTAATTCGTCATGCCTGCCACATGACCACTGAAACATCTACAGACAGTGCTGGCTCTTTGGCTGAAAACTAAGATTAAGTACCACCCCGTAAGAGTTGGATACTACTGGCTTTCGAGCAAAGACCTTTACCTTTGTGCTGATTTAGGGCTTATAGTTTTAAAAGTAACTTTTTCAAACTCAGTACACGCAAATCTATAGCAGTCATGACAGGTGTTCTAGAGAGGATTTTAAATTAACATTATTTTTGTCTTCTTTCCTTGGTAAATGTTAAAGGGTTTACAATCTACGTGCTTACTGACACAGATACACAAGACAGAGCTCCAATTAAAGCTTCACAATGATTTGCAGTCTTGGAAATCTGTTGATGTCCTACCACTGCATTGTTAATGCTTAGTTTTGTTTTTAACAGCAGCTGTTTAATACCTTGGGGGCTAAATTCCTTGCAACTCAGGACCCCACTCTCAGAAACAGAGCTTGTGCCTTTTAATGGTCGATTCTTGGCAGCTATTCAATTCTTGTGACTAATATTGGCTTGTACAAATTGGTAGGCAATTCTAGTGCACCTCCCTGAATTCTAGCAAGAACGATACACATTTACACAGGGGACTTGTTGACAATATCTGTTTAGTCATTAATTGTGAGTTAGGATGGCCATAAAAGCCTAGATGATGGACTGGAATTCAGGGTATATTTTATGGAAGAGTTAGTTCAGCTGGTCTGGTTTGATATTGCATTTTCTTTTCAGTATTCCGACTACGGTCTGGTCCGGTCCGGTCCGTGAAACAAGTGCCTTTGTGGTCTACTTAAGACAAATGTGTCAATAAGCAAACAATATGGCTAGAAGCGTCTTGAGTATTTGTTACACTTTGAGCCTTTCCATTGATCTTAGCCTCCAAGGTTAGATCAGATTCTTCAAGAATTTTAGGGAAGCTCTATTAAACCACAATGTTTAGCTGCTCTTGTTAGATCATCCCACCCTGCAATTAACAATTTAAGTATCCTCTTAGTGCATTCAAATTTCACAAATGCTTTGAAATTATTTGAATCACACATGCTATTTAAGGACAGACAACCAGAGTGCATATATTGAAACTGCAGACAGTGTATCTTGTTCTAAGATCTTAACAGTGGTGCATCAATCGGTTGAACAGCTGCTCGAAGCCTATTAACAGCTGAGGTGAAGCTGCAGTTCAGGTGAAGCTGGAGCTTACCTGGACTAAGTTTCCTTTGCTACAATCAGGAAGGTACCTGGCCAATTTCAGAAAACCTGGTGTTTTAAAAATCATTCCCAGACTGTCCAGACCTGTCCTGGCCATGTAGGCTGGGGGAGGGGCTTTGAGAATTGTGGTCCAAAAAGTAACTTTCCCAAAGCTTTTTGTGATCCTTGTTCTCAGAAAAACAAACCTTCTGCCCTCGCTTGTGGAAATCTGGCAAATGGTAGCAAATGTAGCACACATACACCAACGGAGAGGGTGGGATGCTATTTATTATTATTGTTTCAATGTTATATCTCTCTGAAAAACCTCTCTATTTGTTGAAGGTTGAAATAAGAATAAGTCAAAGAATTCTGGCCAGGGTGAATGAGTGCACTGCAATAAAACACTACTAAAATCAAGGTACAGCATTAGTCATCAAAAGCTTGGAAGGAATGTAGCTTTGGGCAAGAATGAGGCAGATGAACTAAAACCAACCAAGGTGCTGCAACACAGAAGGTTCTGTTAACGTGCTCCAGTGGCCCAAACGGGAAAAGGTGCAGACCATTATTGTAACATGAGATGATGATGAAGAATACATGCTCCAAACATTACTGCCTTTATGTCTTGGTGAGGGGGCTTCTCAAAGATGCCCCCCTTTCAACTCCGTGAAATAATAAAATAGGATGTTCTTGTGTCTACTCCAATAACATACAAAGGAAGAAAAGCAACATAATAATTGTTGCTGTTTTTATTTCCACTGCTTGGATGCGGTGGCTACTGCTGGCACTCTACAGAATACTACAGGCTTCCTGTTCCTTTCTTCCCATAGTTACCTCACTAATTTCCGTGTGGTAAAAGTGTGACTAATTTGCTTTGCATCCGGCCCAGAGTTTTGATCCAATTTAATTTGTTAATAAATAATCATTTCCGTAACTTTACCCTTCTGTAATTTTTTGCTTAGTTTTCATAATTTGTACTGAACTGGGCATTTAGATTTATTTTGAATGTGACATCAGAGAAATACCTTGGCCTACTAGGAAAAGAATAACAAGCTATGCAGGAGAAAGAGGTTCTGTTGTAAATAAATGGAGGCATTAAATGTTTACTTTCAAGAGTGCTTGTATATCCACACACTTTAGAAACTTTACTATTTTTTAAAGATCAAGGTTCTGGGAAAGCTATGCCAGGTACTACATTATACTTTTGACACCATATTCCTATGTGGAACTCCAGATATGCCAAAATTGGAAAGAGAATATAAATCATCAACCTGTTTCCCCAAAATCCCACAATTCATCCTTTGATTTTATTATTTTTCTGTTTGATTGTGTTTATGTTTCTTTACTAAGACAAATCACAACTGCCAAAGAAATGGCCTTCAGTTTTACAACTACATAACATTGAACTGCATCTGAAAGTGAATAAACACTAAATTCCTACAAGAACAAGGCAGGTAACTCAGAACTGCGTTTCCATTATAGTTTGGTAATTGTGGATACATAATGATATTGTAACACTAGCTGTGGCATATGAAAATGTATTAAAATATTCCGTTTGTTAAATGACTGCTTCCAGTTATTACTCATACCTCTAATTCTAGTTCCTCTCTGTCCATGTCTTGATGAATGCCTCCCATGTAATCATTTGGGTCATAGTATTCATGCCCTGATGAATGCCTGGCAAAATAAAGCACAGTTTAGGTTATCATTCCCCATTTTAATTAACATATTAATCCTTCCCCAGCCTCATGACAGATCATCACTAATATGTCACTCACGCATCCAGACTGATGAACTGCAAGTGATCAATGGCACTGAGGTTGTAAGCTCATTAAACAAAAAGAAAAAAGCAAACAAATATTAAAAAATGAATTGTTTCCTTCATGTAACAGACACTCTGAGCAAGGCTTGCTTGATAGACAAAGAATGCAACATTGGTTCCATGTAGAATTCTTGAAAGAACACAGTCAGTGCTGTTCAAGAAAGATAGAACTGCAGGGGTACTAAGGATTGGGGGGAACAGTACACATGGGGCTGCATTCTTAGATCGTAGGGAAACCTGGATTTGGGGTATATGCCAGGATCCAATATCATATTTTGGACCCATTGATAGGAAAGTCACTTACTGCACTACAGCTTGAAAAACTGTTTCATCTGAGCAGCAAGTGGTATCTGGTTGTGCAAAGAAGGTATTTTCCCTTCCATCTCTAGCAAGAACATTACATTTTGAAGTTATTTCCAAAGGTATTTGTGTTAGCCTTGAGTATAGACACCCATGCAGTATTGGAGTACTGCATGACAGAGTGAGCTCCCATCTCTGTCCCAGCTCCTGTCAACAGAGCAGTTCGAAAGCAAGAAATTGGAAGTAGAGAACTAGGTACCCACTTCGGTGGGAAGGTAACCAACGTTCCACTCACCCAGGTGTTGAGGCATGCCTGCCACATGTCCACAGAAATGTCTGCAGACACAGATAGCATTGGCTCTTTGGCTATAAATAGAGATGAGTACTGAACCCTATAGTCAGATACGGCTGGCTTTTGAGCAAGGGCGACCTATCAATTCCCATGCTCATTTTGTTATTTTTTTCTTTGAGGAAACAGGTGGTAGGGACATTCCCTGCAATCTCCCTTTCTTTGCTTCTCTTGTTCACTTTAACTAAAGAATTGGTATGCTGCCTTGTTCCATTCAATTATAGAAGAAGAAAGGGAATTGGACGGGGAAATAGCAGAAGGTTATTCTTTGAAATAATTGATATTTCCCTTTCAGTAAACTAATCCAAGTTCTATATAGCAAAAAAGCTAAATATTGTGCTTTGGCCCAGTCCAGCACACATCCAGGCACCAGTTTTGATGCTTGACTGACTGACTGATTTCACTTGTATACATTTGGTATAAAAAGAAGGTATTAGACAAAATCTAATATTGTGTGAGACAACTTCTATCCACATACAGGGTGTTTTTCCTCTGCTTTGCAACTCCCCTCATCCTTCCAAAGAGCCATCCTCAGTTCTCTAGAGCAGACTCTGAGGTTCCACTGAAAAAAGGCTAGAGCAGGATTTCTCAACCTTTTAAAGCCAGGGTCCGGGTCACGCTCCTCAGGCAGCTTCGGGAGCCAGATGGCCATTTTGCCCTCCTTGCCACACATGGCACTTCCAGCTGTGGCAGAGGTGGTGGGAGGCCACATGAAAAGATGCTGTGGGCTGCATCTGGCCTGTGGACTGCAGGTTGAGAATCCCTGGTCTAGAGGATCAAATAATTCCTCTTCTACATCATTCTTTTAGTGGGACAATTTAATTTGACAGCACATTCTGGCCAAATTGCTTATGCATAAGTTATGCCTACAGATATACCTACAGACGTTTGATGACATCACCAGAAAAGGGAGAGTTTTTGGAAGTTAAATGCTTACTCCTCCTGTCCTGAAGCTTTTCTGATTTGCAAATGATCTGTTTTATTGCATGGAAGCGATAAGAACTGCAGGAGAAAAGGAGGGAAAATTTTCGTTATCAAAATTTTCTTCTTGTTGGAAGTGTAATCTGGGGGTGGAGATCTTTGGTAATGATCCTTCTTCCATTTCATAGCTTCCATGACTAGTTAGTTAATAGTTACATAAACTATAGGATAAAAAGAGGAAGTATTTCATTACCAAAAATCTTCTCCTACTGGTGGTATCATCACTCTCCCACAAATATACTGTAACTTGCATAGCAGATTTTGTTCTGCTTTTTTAAAAATAATAATAAAAGTTACTAAAAAGATTAAAAGTTAAACAATAAGTATCCAGTTCATGCTGGCATAAAATTACACTCAGCAACTATGAACTGTACTATGGAATTACACAATCAGTCATGCGTCTCTAGAACAACTGATTGCTCAGTATGAAGTCCAACTGGAACATCCTTCATCCTTCTAACGACATATTTCCACATGTTTCCCAAGGCTTGAGGTTGTAGTTTTTAGCTAGGCCTCATAGAGATCCTTTGTTCCCTCTCTGTCTCATAGACTCATGTCACGAGACAGTTTGTTTTTCAGCCAGTGTTCCTGTGCTGTTATCTCTCTAGCTTCATGTTTTGACTTCACTTACTGTGCACGTGTGTAAACAAATATTGTTTTGAGAAAGTTTTCTTCTGTTCCCTGATTGGCCAAGGGTTACCCACCTGACTGCAGAATCTCCATTTTGCAGAGAAGTTAGTTAGTTTGTTTCTGGATTTCAATGGCATAAGACCCTGGCTATGGTGTGGGATTATTCTTTTCTTCTCAAAATGATTACCTAACGTACCTGGACTGTGTACTGGACTGATCCTTTGTTTTGACCTTTTAATCTATGTTTTTCCATGGACTTTACTACATGAACCTGAAGAATAAAGCAGCTGTTTTTCTCTGTTGTTCTTTCACTGGCACACACACACAAGCTACGCTACCAGAATCCTCCCTTGTTTTGCTCTTTTGCTCTATTGCCTAAGCATAGTAAGAGTTCCTTTCTACGCAGCTCGGCTCTCTCAAAGGTGGAAGGTAAGGGTGAGAGTTCCAAGAATGGGACAAGGTGTCTCAGGAACTTGGGGGGAGGAGCCCTTACGATGAAATGGCTGATGTCTGACACTGTTGTTGCTGAATGTTATTATTGTTATGTTGTTTTAATTGTTGTACACTGTCCAGAGTGGAAAACATCCCAGATTGGTAGTATATAAATGGAAATGAATGAATGAATGAATTTAATCTAATAAACTGCAAACAACAACAACAACAACAACTTTGTACTTACTCTTCAGGTAAGAGGTATGGATCCATGACTGCAACTGGTGGGGTAGGTGAGCCCAACTTGGTGAGCGCCATGATGTGTTCAAAGGTGATATCAGTCTGAGTGCCTGTATCTACGAGGAGATATTCATGAGAAGGACTGAAGATCTTGGTCCGTGGGGCTCTCCTCAGAACCTGCACCACAATGGGATCTTTAGCTGTTTTGAAGGCTTCTACAGCTTGGTCATGTGTAGCTTTAGATAAATCTTTACCATTTACCTAAGGTGGAGAAGAAAAATGAAGAAAAAAATTAAGTCTTGGTTTCCTGGTTTTCTTTTTATATATCCATATAATGAACATTTCTCTTTGGATTTTAAAAACATCAACCATGTTTCTAAGAATATATAACCAAAAAAGTATGGCACTCATCACTGAAAAGGAAGACAAAGATTATGTCAACTGGCATCAAATTGTATGTGGTAATTTATATGTACACTGCCTAGTGTGATATAATGGATAGAATAATAGAATAGGATGTCATAGACCTGGTTTCAAATCCCCCAGTCAGCTATGGTGTGAAACTAATAAAAACCACTCCTTTAACATCTCATAGGAACCTTATTAGGGGTGCTCTAGCAAGAAATTGCAAGTAGATAAATAGGGACCACTTCGGTGGGAAGGTAACAGTGTTCCGTGCGCTCCGGTGTCTAGTCATGCCTGCCACATGACCATGGAAACGTCTGCAGAAGTAGACAGCACTGGCTCTTCGGCTTAGAAACAGAGATGAGCACTGACCCCTAGAGTCGGATACGACTGGCTTTCGAGCAAGGGAAACCTTTACCTTTACCTAAGTCAGTTCTGCCATGGGGGCACATAACAATAACAATGTAAACATACAGATACAAAGCAGATTTCAAAAGCACATACAGTAATTTGAACAGAATTGCAGCTCTTCTCACTCAGGTAGAGAATGACAGAGACAAGCCAACATATACACCTGCTGTTCCAGGTGCTCACTATGGATGGATAATTTCAAGGGTCACCCCCGCCCTCCTGATGTTTCTTCACTGCTATCTTTAAAAGACTGGGACTCAATAAGTCTTTAAACAGAGAACACCTTTAAAAGGAAGATTATCACCTGGCAATGCTTCAAATAGAGGACTGCTCTTCCTAAAAGATGACAGGTGGTCATCCTATTTGCAAGTGATATGTGAAACTGAGACTGCTAATTTGGGACTTTTATCAATGACTCATAAAGGCAAAGAATTCATGAAAGGAAGGATAAATCCCTCTGGAACAAAAGTCTACCCCAGGGGTTCCCAACCTTTCTGTGCCATGAGCCTGACCATGCCCCCGAACAGCTGATTGGGCCTGACCATACCCCCTGGGAGCGGGCATGTTTACAACAGCTGTAAATGCACCCACTTCTGCAATTATGAGAGGTGGGGTGTGTTTAGGTATGGGTGCATTTTTCAGCTGAATTAAATGCCTCCACTTCCACTTCTGGGTGTGGAAGTGATAGGTAAGATGAAATTGTGTCATAGGCCAGGTTTGGCCCAAGGGCTGTAGGCTGGGAACTCCTGGTCTACAGAGATATGACACTGGTGTATTGTTAGTGGAGACTGAAGTCTCTTTGATTTCTTCCACTGATAACTTCCACAACACAAAGCTAGATTCACTTTCACTTCAAGTCGGTCAAGGAACAGTGGTGGGAGGGAAAGAAAATGTTGAGAAGATCACATTAAGTTGATATTATATTGCTGGGCACACTATCAAAGACTAATAATTTTATATTATCTTACCATAGCTGCTTTGATTTGGTTCTGGGCTACACAAAAAGATCATGATATCAGAAATGAAGGTAGCTAAAATTCGTGAACATATCACAATGAACATTCCTAAACAACCTTAGAAAGCACTTCTCAGGTAAACGTTGTCCTTGCTCGAAAGCCAGTCGTATCCGACTCTAGGGGTCAGTGCTCATCTCTGTTTCTAAGCCGAAGAGCCAGTGTTGTCTGCTTCTGCAGACGTTTCCGTGGTCATGTGGCAGGCATGACTGGACACCGGAGCACACGGAACGCTGTTACCTTCCCACCAAAGTGGTCCCTATTTATCTACTTGCAATTTCTTGCTTTCGAACTGCTAGGTTGGCAAGAGCTGGGACAGAGACGGGAGCTCATTCCGTCCTGCAGTTCTCGGGAATCGAACTGCTGACCTTCCGCCTCCCAGTCAGCATCTGAGCCACTGCAATCCCATCTAGTGTATGGTGCTCATCTCCAATTATAGCCAAAGAGCCAGTGCTGTCTGTGTCTGCAGACATTTCCCTGGTCATGTGGCAGGCATGATTAGACACTGGAGTGCAGGGAACACTGTTTACCTTCCCATTGAGGTGGCAGCTATTTATCTACTTGCAATTTCTTGCTTTCTAACTGCTAGGAACTGTGACAGAAATGGGAGCTCATGCCATCATGCAGCTCTTGGGTCTTGAACTGCTGACCTGCCAGTCATCAAGTTCAGTGCCTTAAAAACCAAACGACTGCAGTTTCTCAACCACTAGTTAATCATTCAAAAAGTACTCTGAAAAAATTCCATAGGATTCGGTCCAGATTTAAGTGCATGCAACTTGATTGGCAATTACAGAAAATACATTTTGTTTAAATACAGAACCATCATTTCCTTCACTCTTGAGTATCCTCAAGAACCATTTTTATATCCTCCTCCTTTAAAATGTTGCTACCTTTTCCTGTGTCACTTTTTATCTTTTAGATAACAAAGCATTTCTGTCTGTTTGGAGGATGTCACATGCACAGTTAGATACACACAATTAATCCTTCACAACAATGAACTAAAGTTAAGCTGCGCTTGGAAGCAGCTCCTTTATCACCACCTGCTGGCTATCCTCATATCCAGACCTGCCATCTGGGTGGAGTCATGTGAATAAAATATACTTAGCTCTATAAGCTTTCACAAACTACCTACTTGAAAAGGAGCCTGACACCTGAGAGCAAAATATTGCCCCCAAAAGCCACCTAGAAATCCTGAATTTATTCTAAAACTATATTTACATTTGCTTGGTTTCACCACTGCTAAATCTCACAGGAGCATCTCTGTGCAGTGTGATATAGAAACTTCTTAAGTCTTTCAAACTTAGGAAACAGCACTTAGTCAGGCAACTAAACAGTAAAGGCAAAGGGTTCAGTGCTCATCTCTGTTTATAGCCAAAGAGCCAGCGCTGTCTGCATTTGCAGACGTTTCCGTGGACATGTGGCAGTCATGCCTCAATACTGGAGTGCACGGAATGCTGTATATGCAGAAAATTTCAAATTACAGAGAACTGATCTATTACACTATATTTTCAGTCTATTTTGTGCATTGTTTACACCTAGAAAACTCCAGAAATACCTTGACGGCAAAGGCTTAAAAGAAGATGCTCAGAATTATTTTCAATCACTTCTGCTTGGGGAAAAATGCCCGCTTCAAGAGCCCAAATTGTACTGAATGAAAAAGTACCCATCCCAAACAGTACAATTTCCATGTATAGTTGTGAGCTTGTTAAAACAGAGGTATGAGAATCAAGATCATTAAGAAATTAATAATCCGCAAAGGACCTTTTCAAAATGTTCTGTGCTGGGGAGCACGAGAATCAGAGAGTTTCAAAAGCTGAAAGAGGTGAATGTAGAGTCCCTGGACTTGAATGTTACCCAACCCTGTTTTTTGGATACAGGTGAAATCAGGCAGCTTGCTCTATTCCAAAACCATTTGTAGATCAGAAGTCTATGATCACTATTGTATGGGGAAAAAGTTGAAATCTTTTCAAGTCAATAGATGTTGTAAAATCAAATAATGGCATGGTGTGTAGAAATACATGCTTCCTTCAGTTTGACAGCTAGCACAGGTGGCTCATAATGTTTCCTTATATGGACTGTATGCCCATTGAGAGGTGAATTTCCATTCAACTCAAATGGGTTGTGTACCTGAAGCTACATGGCAAACAAAGCTTGCCTACAGTTAAGAAGGGCACACATCAAAAGCCTTGCTCTGCTGGCTCCTCAAAGCATTTAGCGTGCACATGGGAAGGAAAAACATTTTCTTTTCCCTTTGTTTATTTATTGGGAATACATAGCACAACAGATCCAGAAAGAGAGTTGAGTGCAAGCCTACTACTAAAGGGAATCAGGCAAGATGTATGCAGAAATGTAACTTGAGATCAAAACAAGCCCGAGTAAAGCTCTTTTGATTTTAATTTTTAAGACCCTGAAGCCTCTACTTGAAGATTCATATGTCTCCATATAGGAAAGTTTACCTGCTTTGGAATCACAGTAAATCCCGCCTCTGTGAATTCAGCTGCATATTTATTTCCACTGTGAAATAAGGTACACACATATCAAAGTGCATCCACAGTAAGTGGCTGCATCTTACAGAATAAAACATGTGCATCTAAACAAAATAAGCACAAGGAGTGTTCAAGGTGATTTGAGTAAAAAACTTTCCAAAGCTGCCATGTAAACCAAACTTAACTGACAGAGATTTGACAGAGATTTATCTGTTTTGCAAACTAAAGATGTTTTACTGCCCAAATGCCCTTTTTATGTTTGGGCAGTTTGAAGGAACATAACAATATATGGCATCTGCGTGATAGCTCTGGCACTGCTTCAGTGCCAACATCAATTAAATAGGAGGGAGGATTTGTACTAATCCTATCTAACATGGAATGCATGCCAGATCTCACTCCAATAAATGCTACAAGCATTATTAATCAGAGATTGATTAATCAAACCTGCTGCCAAGATCTGCCACTGGCCAAAAACTGAGTGACTAGCAGTTATTTCAATAGAGAAGAATTTGTTATTGCTAGCTAGCACTCTAAACAATGCGATAGGGGACACAGAAGATGCTTCCCAGAAGACTTTGCAGCATTGCAAATACAGTTTTGCATCTTCTGGGCAAGAATGTGCAGCTGGTCAACCCTTCCTATCCAGAAGTGATGCCCTGTAAACTTGCTGATGAGCCAAGAGCCAACATGTCCTTTTTAGGGACACAAATGACAATAATTTCTATTAATATAGTGGGCATCTCTTCACTGAAAGAGAAACTCTTAGCTTCACTTTGCTACAAATGGAAATGTGACATCCTTTGTGTCTGAGAAACTCACAGTAAGGTATTAGGCTTGGAGACTGGAAAGACGGGATTGATTCCTGAGAGCTGCATGATGGGGGACATGAAAGGAGCCTCATTCAGGCATCCCCTGCAAAAACCCTTTCAACCCAGAGTAATCTCTGACACGAAATGAACCATTGACCAAAAATCCTGAGATGTGTCTAACTGACGAGAAGCCTCAAAAACAACAGAGAACAGTAGAGAAATACCATTTTTGTAAGACCAGCTAATGGGTTGTGGTGAACTTGATGACTGGAAGGTCGGTAGTTTAGCAGTGAGAGACCTGAGTACTGCACAACGGAGTGAACTCCCATCTCTGTCCCAGCTCCTGCCAACCTAGCAGTTTGGAAGCAAGAAATTGCAAGTAGATAAATAGGGACCACTTCGGTGGGAAGTTAAACAGCGTTCCATGTACTCCGGTGTTGAGTCATGCCTACCACATGTCCACAGAAACGTTTGCAGATGCAGACAGCACTGGCTCTTTGGCAATAAACAGAGATGAGCACTGAACCCTAGAGTCAGATACAACTGGCTTTCAAGCAAGAGTGACCTTTATCTTTACCTAAGACCAACTAGTATAGTCCTCTCAATGGACTATACTGAAGAGGACAACATAGAAATCTTGATGGTCAAATTGGCTGCATGGATAGTAACATCAATTTATAATCCACCTAATATACCACTTTTGTTTAAGAAGCTGTCTAATATGGAAAACAAAAGCAGTCACTTTCTAACATATTGCCCTAGTATCAGAGGCAGCATTTAGTATCCATTATTGGGGACATGGATACTAATTATCAAATTAGGTTGGCCACTAACTTCCCCAGCCTGACCATATTTAAGTTCTTATGCATCTTCTGTCCCCATTTTGACTGCTTGGTTATCTGAGGCTCACTTACTCACACTCGTCTGCTCCAACTCAATGGCTAGAAGAAAGGAAAGTTTAGATGTTGTCTTTTCTCACCCATCTCTTTGCATCCATAAATGAATCCTCCCTTTCCCCCCTCCACTCAGCATTTATTACCTTGATCTGAGAGAAGGTAGGTTCAGTTTACCTGCAAAAATGTGAAGACTTCCACACTCTACCAAACCTCTCCCCCTCAAAACTAACGATGCCTTAATGCAGAGGTGCTCAAACTACAGCTCATGGGCTGGACTGCTGCTGACACCGGAAGTGCTCCAACGTCACCAGAAGTGCCAAAATTGGCACATTTTTTGCTGGAATGTGGTGAAAATGTGCCAATTTTTTAAAAAAGGGTACAAAAATGTTCCCTCAATGCTCCCTTTCGTCAAGGAAATGTGGCATGATTCCACATGCCGCCAGCAGGAACCATGTGATTGGCCTGCACAGCTGAGGGGCTTGGTCAGGCACCTGGCGGGAAAATTTGGGTACCCCTGCCTTAACATGATATATTCTTTCCACAGGGACAAAAGAGAATGGCTAATGGACTTGTGAGATGTGGGCATGAAGCAACACAGAAAGAAGACAGATCCTTTTTTTCTTTATTCATATCAAAACATTGGACAGTTTAAAATTATGAACTTACCATATTTGCCAGCATATAAGATGCACTGAAGTATAAGATGCACCCTGTTATTACCAAAATAGCCCACAATAGGCCATTATATACAGTACAAGACACACTCCATTTTTCTAGTGTATTTTAAGGGAGGAATGAGTTTTATATGCCAGCAAATATGGTATATGAAATATAGGTAAACTTCAAAACAGATTAAAATTTACTGTTGGACTAGCAAGAGAAAGAGAAGGCAGAAGTTGCACATGCCTTCAAGAATCTGCTTAGCAAGTAGGAGTCACCAGCTGGCCATGAGAGTTGTGTAAATGGAATGATTATGATTGCTGAATATCCCTTGATGTAGTAGAAGTTCTAATATTAAAAGGTTGCCCCTTGTTCTGCAACCTTGGAGCCCCATGGAAGGTGATGTATGTGCTTTGCTTTAAACATTTGACAAAACCATTCAAATTCAGGGAAGTTAGATTCCTGAATTGCAACCCTCTTTATGAGACTCTAAAACTTAGGTATATTTAATTGTCTAGCTGTCGGCACTGATGGCAACGATGCCAGCAGTGAGGAAAGGTGCAGCCCAGTTTTTCCACAAGTTAACATATTAATAAATACTGTGTTTCCCCCAAAATAAGACACTGTCTTATATTTATTTTTCCTCAAGAAGACCCACTATGGCTTATTTTCAGGGGATGTCTTATGTCCCACCCTCCCTCCAGGCCCTGACACCTCGCCCGGAGGAGAAGATTTCTGTCGGCTGCAGGTGGTCAGAGAACTCTCCCGCCCACCCTCCGAGCTCCGACATCCTGGCCGGAGCCGTTAAAAGGACCTTCTTGGCTGTGGGCAGCCAGAGAACTCTCCCGCCCTCGCTCCAGGCCTCACCTCCTCGCCCGGAGGAGAAAAAGATCCCCGTCAGCTGCGGGCGGTCAGAGAACTCGCCCGCCCGCCCTCCGAGCTCTGACATCTTGGCTGGAGCCGTTAAAAGGACCTTCTTGGCTGTGGGCGGCCAGAGAACTCTCCCGCCCTCCCTCCGGGCCCTGCCACCTTGCCTGGAGAAGAAGATCCCCATCAGCTGTGGGCGGTAAGAGAACTCTCCCGATCGCCCTCCGAGCCCCGACATCCTGGCCGGAGCCGTTAAAAGGACCTTCTTGGTTGTGGGCGGCAAGAGAACTCTCCCGCCCTCCGTCTGAGCCACACCACCTCACCCAGAGGAGAAGAAGATCCCCGTCAGCTGCGGGCGGTCAGAGAACCCTCTTTCTGCCCGCCCTCCGAACCCCGACATCCTGACCAGAGCTGTTAAAAGGACCTTCTTGGCTGTGGGCGGCCAGAGAACTCTCCTGCCCTCCCTCCGGGCCCCGCCACCTCACCCAGAGGAAGCCTCATCCGAACACACCTATGACCGGCTCAGTGAACGGGGAAACGGACAAAAACTATGAGGCCCCCTAAGGTGGCTCTAACATCATTGCAATTTGTTCCATATGATGTACAGATGATATTAATGTATTTGTCGCCATTCTGCTGCTTTGTAATTGTAATTATTATCCGGAGGAAAGTGATTGTAACTGTTTTATGATATATACAGATAACATTGATGTATTTGTTGTTATTTTCTTGTTTTGTTGTATTATATTGTATTTTCTATTAGGTTAATTTCAAATTAATTGTGATATGTTGTGATTATGTAATATATTGTTGATTTTTGTGAATTTTTTGTGAGCCGCCCTGAATCGGTTGCACCGAGTAGGGTGGCATATAAATTGAATCAAATAAATAAATAAATAAATAAATAATATTACACCACTGGCTCCCCGTCTTCTTTACCGCTCTGCGCCGGGATGCTGCTTAGCCACACCTATCACTATGTCTTATTTTCTGGGTATGGCTTATATTGTGCAACTGCTGAGAAATCCTGCTAGGGCTTATTTTAGGGGTATGTCTTATTTTCGGGGAAACAGGGTAGTTCTGTCAACCACTGAAGCATCTTTGCAAGTAGGACAATATTTTACATATTGGAAGGTCCCAATGCACTGGTTCCCAAATATTGCTGGACTCCAAACCACCATGGCCAATGAGCTAGATATTCCTAGAGATAGAGTTCACCATCTGAGGACTCACATTTACAAATGGATGTTTTAAAGTTCTACACTTCTCAATGATAGGACAGAGCCTAAAATGTGTAATCTCACCACTGGCTCTGTCCATGGTCCTGTGAATGGACTTTTCCTCCAAGACCCAAGCCATATTCATCCAGGAAGACAAAGCAGTGAAGAGATGGTAGTAATATAAAAGATATGTATACAACTCTTTTGACTGTTTCCCCTCTTAAACGAATAGAAATGAAGAAGAAATGTAGAAGGCCTTCAAAGCTATAAAAGTTTTGCACTCCAGATCTAGTGTGTGCAGTCAACCTGGGAAGGAAAGTATTTCTGTTTTTCCACACGTTGCATAAACAGTTAAGAGTTGATTGCAGCTGCAAAAGTATAAGAAAAAGCATGCTATATTTTGGCCTGGTCAAATTAAATACCAACTTGCCCACTTAAGCACATTTTAATTTGTACAGCTGTAAAATTAAGCCCAGTTTAATGTTTTTTGTTAACAGAAGAAATGCTGATTACATCAAAAGTTTTATTACTTAAATAAGTGAAATGTGTAGACTGTAATGCCTGGGGTCTAGTACTGATCTTTTCTTTAGAAGATTAAGTAATTAGGGTGATAAAGCAATCAGAATGAAAGCATATCAAAACAATCCATGTTATATTGAGTGTAACATCACTAAAGATGTCTCTTCACTGTTGGCAGAAAAACGTTTAAATAACACATGCTCTAAAATTAATGTAAGCTTTAGAAATAACTGTCTGACTAAGTTTAAAGCTAACTTGTCTTTTTTAAATTTCTAGTCAGTTAGTAAAGAACTAATAAGAAACCAATTCTATTAACTCTCTGATGGAGGGGTGGGAGTTCCAAACTCCTGATAGTTTACAGAATAAAATTTAGTACATGCCTTTGATTCTCAAGCTCACAAATAACTACTGGCAATTATGTTTTTAAATTAGTTAAAACAAATATTTAATGTTATTGTTGCTTTGTTTTAGCCGCCTCTCAAAGGTTGGCAGAAAGTTCATGGTCCTCCCCTCATCAGTATGATCACAGCCTGTATTAACTTCACAGAAATCAATGGGACAATCTGGAGTAAGTGAACAGGCTGCCAGTGTCCACACTGTGTCCAATACATTAATGATCCCATAGTCCAGGGAGGGGTTGGGACATGTTTAGCTTCCATTTCATACTCCTTTCTTTATTTGCTGCAAGTCAATGGGAAACAATAACTTCTGAGAGCTAAAGAACACAACACTCCCTACACTTTGGTTTGCTTTGAATTTATAATGAATATGTGTGTGTTTCAGAGAGGGCGCACTATATTGGAAGGCAGCATTGCCAATAAGAGGGAACAAGTTGACAAGAGGTTTTCTCATCTCCTTCCTTTGTATTAGCAACAGAATGTGTTTCTTAGCATTAAAATAACCTCTTATTCTTAGAGATAGGCAGGGAACAAAAGGAAGGAAAAATGCTGTCCCCCCAGATGCTCAAGAATCCCCCCCCCAATGTGCTCATCCTTGAGAAAACTTTAATGTGCCAAGACTGCAATTTCTTCAACTTGGACTTCTTTGTTGCACATTTAGATCTCTCATTGAGTGCCTTGTCAGTGTACTAAGCTACAGCTCTTAGCGTGGGAATGGTGGAAGTTGTTGTCCAATACATCTGGAGGACACAAGTTTGGGAACACTGGCTTTGATTGAAACAGCTTCTCATCAACACTCAATTCCAGACATTTACAGGCCTATTAAAAAGAAGAAGAAGGGACTGCAGTGGCTCAAGTGGCTAAGATGCTGACTGGGAGGCGGAAGGTCAGCAGTTCGATTCCCGAGTACTGCAGGACGGAATGAGCTCCTGTCTTTGTCCCAGCTCATGCCAACCTAGCAGTTCGGAAGCAAGAAATTGCAAGTAGATAAATAGAGACAACTTCGGTGGGAAGGTAAACAGCGCTCCGTGCACTCCTGTGTCTAGTCATGCCTGCCACATGACCATGGAAATGTCTGCAGAAGCAGACAGTGCTGGCTCTTTGGCTTTGAAACAGAGATGAGCACTAAACCCTAGAGTCGGATACGACTGGCTTTCGAGTAAGGGAAACCTTTACCGTTACCTAAAAAATGAAGTGCACATGCATCATTGCTGTGACTTTCACATAGTTTTTGCAGGTGCTAACCATGACTTGACTGAAGGTGAAGTTGAAAGGCCTTCATCTGAAATGTATGTAACAGAGCTTTACTCCCAACTATTCCATGGTGTGATTGAACTTTTGGTATTTTGAAATGTTCTGACAAGTGTTTTGCTCAAGCTTCTATCATGAGAAGAAGAGCATGTCTGATATCTGGCATGCTGAACTGCATACTAGATCTTTCACTGGGAGATATCTGAGGTGTCTGAAAATGTCACTGGGATATGAAAAAAGATCAGCCATGTGAATCTAGTATAACACCACAGCTTTCCTGGGATTTCTTTAGATTTATATTAGTGTCAGAATGGCTGACATCTTGCTCCACATCCTACTAGGGAGACGGCTTTGAACACTGTTAATGAAGAATGAAGTATTCCAACAAGATGCCTGTGTTGCCCCAGGAACCCAATTATAATGATCCCATAGTGTGTGAAGAGGATCAATGTAAGGCACATACAGCCCAATCATTCTTTGGAAGATGAATATATTAATATACAACTAGTCATTTCTATGATTTATATCACTACTTCTACCCAATGGCATCCTATATACACATGATGGCAAACCTTAGCACTCCAGCTGTTCTTGGACTTCAATTACAAGAAGCCCAAATCAGCACTCCTGCCTGATCAGGGCTTCTGGGAACTGAAGTTCAAGAACAGCTGAAGTGCCAAGGTTCACCATCACTGCTTTATATTGTTGTACTACAACTCTCACTATCCCCTCTCCTTGATGCTGCTGGTTAGGACTGAATGATGTTGCATTCCAACAACACATGAAGCACTACGACTCTCCCATTCTGGGATTATTATATTATTTACAGATCTGAGTTTAACGCTTCTCTTCTAAGGACCACTCTTTCTCTCTGAAGCATGCACACAGATACAGCTTTTATCCTATATATCCAGTGTCCTGTTGTGGTGTAGTGGGTAGAGAATCAGACTAGGGCGCAGGAGGCCTGGGTTTGAATCCCTTGGATGACAGAGGAGCCTGGTGTTATGTGGTCCATGGGGTTGCAAAAGGTCAGATTCAACTGTGGGGCTCAACAACAAAAGCTTTTATCCCAATCTCTGTCAGTTCTGACTGTGGAAAAAATGCTAGTGTCACACAGAGTGACTGATAAGAATTAAATTGCTTTAAATATTTACAAGCCACCTTTCTTGACCATTATGTGTATTTCCCACATATAAAGGAATATGTTTTCATAATCTTTACCACAAATATATTTAGCTAAACTTTATCTAAAACCAAAGTTAGTAGGCTTTGTGCATAAAAAAAGTTGACTTGGATGCCAAAGTACAGTAAAACCTCGCATAAAGAGCACCTCGCTTAGAGAGTAACTCGCTTAAAGAGCAGAATTTTCTCTGAATGGTCACCTCGCTTAACAAATAAAACCAACCAAAAACTCGCTTAACAACTAAATCGGGGTTCGCAATCCTCCTGCCAGAAGTCACAATTGGTCACAATGGTGTTTTGCTTAAAGAGCAAACTCGCTTAAAGAGCAATCCTGTGGAACGCATTATGTTCTTTAAGTGAGGTACCACTGTAACTTAATTTTAAAAGGGTTTTGAAAGCAAGGTTTGCCGTGCCCTCTCTCCACTATTACTTCCTGCAACCCTACAGCTCACACCATCCCAGGCCTGAGGCAGGAAGCAAAATGTACCTGTCACGAAGTATCATGTGCTGCAAGCCTTTCTCTTGTATCACTAAAGAAAAGACTTCTTCCCTTTGCTCTCCAGATATGAAAGGAGCAGTCATGTCTGGATTTTTTCCCTTATTGTCTGATCTTTGACTGGATTACTGAAAACAACTGTACATTTTCCTATAATCATGTGACTATGAGTTTTCAGTTTGGCTGTTCTGTTTAACAGCCAAAAGTTCAGCACCATGTGCCTAAGAAAGAAAGAAGCTTCCTTTTGTATAAAATCATGCCAATCTTTGGAATCTATATGGCAAAAATACCAATTATGTAAGACTACCAATGGCTGTATCCCATTTAGATGGTAGTTTATGGTCTGATACACTTCTTTAGTCAGCTCTTACAAAGTTTGCATTTTGAGGAAGCGAAAACAGTATGGATTTATAGTAAATGCAAAAGACAGAAAGGCTACTTTCTGAATGTCTTCTTCTCTCCCAGAATACAGCAAAACAGGGTTCAAAGTACAGGCTAATTCTTTTTATGGTTTCCTCTAATCCTTCTTTTATTTTATTAGAAGGATCTCTCTCTCTCTCTTTTTAAAAAAGCAGAATTGTAGTGCTTAGTAATAGACTGTTTCCAAGTGTGTGTGTGTGTATACTTTCCTTTTGTAAGCTATTCAAAGCGAAAGAGGAGGAAGAAAAGAAAAAGAAAGAAAGGGAAGAATATAAGGGAAAGTATCTTGTGAATAGAACAAAATCTACTTGTCCTCTCTAAAATATCTGGTTTTCCAAAAAACATTCATTGAATGGGAAATCTCAGAATTCAAGAAAATGATCCTGAAATGGGTTAATTAGAATGAATGCTATCATTTATTTTGATAGACCCTTGGCTTATTTAAAGTTTCATCTTAAAAAGCATAATAACAACCAATGACAATGTCTGTTCTGTCTGAAATGGTGAGCTCATTGCAAATATCTTTGCTCCGATTGGCATTAAATTAGCAGCAAAGAGGAGGGGAAGTGGGGAGAAATGAGTGCCTCCAGATGTTTTTGGGCTGAAACTCCAGTCAGCTCTAACTAGCATAGGCAATAGCGAGGGGTGATGGGAACTGCAGTCTGATAACATCTAGAGGGAGCCACATATTTCCCAACTCTGACCCAGAGATAAACATCACATGCTGCCTGTAGTGAATCACAAGTGTAAAGTCCTTTCCACTGTTTTTCTCTTTAAAAGTAAGCCTTACCTACTCACTGATTCTGTTGCAGCCAATAGCTTCTCTTCCTTTTCTACATAATAAATAGAAGAGTCACACCTCTGTGAGTAATATGATTTTTCCCCTGGGACAGTGAAACTCAGTAAACAAGAACCTGATGCCTATTAAAGAAGGAGTATAGTACATTAAAAATACACTAGTACCCGGGATAACGTTATGACTTGGTTCCACAATTCTCGTCGTTATCTGGTTTTTAACGTTGTGCGATACATTGATCATACAATGTTTAAAAAAGCCCTGTTTCCCTGGAGGCTGCAGCAAGCCAGAACGTTGGGATTTGAATCCTGACATTTTGGCTTGCTGCAGCCTCCAGGGAGGTGGGGGAACTTTGGAAACAGCTTGGATCGGGTCTCCCCACCTCCCTGGACCCAGCCGGGGGGGGGGGGTCAGAGACCCCAAAATTGGTAAAAAAAAATGGACTTTTTTTTTAACAATTTTGGGGTCTCTGACCCCCCCCCTGCCGGGTCCAGGGAGGTGGGGAGACCTGATCCAAGCTGTTTCTGGGCTTCCCTGACGTCCTCAGCCAGTGCAGCAAGCCAAAACGTCAGGGTTCGAATCCTGACATTCTGGCTTGCTGCAGCCTCAAAGAGGGTGGGGGAACTTCAAAAATAGCGCACATCGGGTCTCTAGGGAGGTCGGGAGACCCGATGTGCGCTATTTTTGAAGTTCCCCCACCCTCTTTGAGGCTGCAGCAAGCCAGAATGTCGGGATTCGAACCCTGACGTTTTGGCTTGCTGCACTGGCTGAGGACATCGGGGAAGCCCAGAAACAGCTTGGATCGTGTCCCCTGCCTGCTCCAGAGAGATCAGAGGACCCGATATACAGCTGCAGGGTGGCTGGGGAAGCTGACAGGGACTCCCTGTCGGCTTCCCTAGCCACCCACCCTTGCCTCCACAGCTGTGGGGTGGCTGGGGAAGCCAACGGGGGAGCCCCCCGTCAGCTTTCCAGCCACCCACCCCTGCCTCCGTAGCTGCAGGGTGGCTGGGAAGCTGAACGGAGAACCCCGTTCAGCTTTCCAGCCACCCTGCTGCTAAGAACGACTGTATCGGATAACGTTAAAAATCGCGTTATTCGAGACAAGATTTTTCCGAAAATGTTGTAACGTTATGCGGTTTTAGCGCTATCCGGTACTCACGTTATCCGGGGTATTACTGTAATGTAAAACAGAATAATAAGACAAGTTTATTTCCTGGGCACAAAAACAGACATGCTTTCTTTTTGTTTCTTTGAGTTGCTATTATAGCAATGAGGGGAAAATACTTTTTTCACACACATCAGACAACATGGTCCTACAATACCTTAAGGCTACAGGGTTTTCCTGGTTCTATGTTTGTCTTCTAATTCTAAACATTCAAAAATGATGTGGTTTTGCTCAATGACATGCTAGGGAGAATGTGACCTGTCTCTTGTTGCAGTGTTTCCCAATGTGGGCCCAAGCCCCACAGGGGGGGTTTAGTTTTCAGAAGCCTAAGTCAGGTACAGTAATACCTTGGATAACGTTTACCTCGGATAACGCTAAAATCGCATAACGTTAAGTAATCTGGGGAGGAGAATTGGATCGAATATTTATTTATTTATTTATTTATTTATCGCACTTGATACCCCGCCCCAATTGGGAGAACCCGACTCTGAGCGGCTTACATCCTGATAAAAAATAAAAATAAAACATAAAACAATCTATATCAATAAAAACATCAGAATTAAAAGTCATCAAAAAGTTAAAATAATACAGAAACTGCACACCAGTATTCCCACATTCAGACCCGGGGAGGCAATCCTTTAGATAAGCCACTTGGTATGGGAACCCACGTTCCCGGGTCCCCAAACCTGTCCTGCCAGCTGGGTTTTCACGCCCTTCCGGAAGGGTAAGAGCTCTGTCTGAAGGCGCAGCTCGGTGGGCAGGAGGTTCCAGAGGGTCGGGGCGGACACGGAGAAGGCTCTCCTCCTAGTGCAGGCGAGGTGCGCCTCTCTCGCCGAAGGAATAACAAGAGAGCCTCTCCAATCCGCCCTGGTGGGCCGGACAGATGTTCTTGGGGTGACGCGGTCTCTTAGGTATCCTGGCCCACTACCATATAGGGCTTTAAAGGTAATAACCAGCACCTTGAATTGCACCCGGAGACATACTGGCAACCAATGCAGCTTTCGGAGCAGCGGTAAAGCACGAGCATAACGTCCACACCCCACCACTACCCGGGCCGCCGCATTTTGGACCAGCTGGAGTCTCCGGATGGTCATCGGGGCAGCCCCATGTAGAGCGCATTACAGTAATCAAGTCTGGAGGTGACCAACGCATGTGTGACCATAAGCAGGGTGTCCCGGTCTAGGAGTGGGTGTAACTGGCGTATTACACGAAGTTGTGCAAAAGCCCTCCTGGCCACGGCTGCCACCTGCTCTTCGAACAGTAGCCGTGAGTCCAGGAGGACCCCCAGATTACGCACTGGGTCTGTTTGGGGCAGAGCTGCCCCATCCAGAACCAAAGGTGGCAGCTCCTGTGTTAACACAGGACCCCTTACCCACAGCCACTCAGTCTTGCCGGGATTCAGCTGTAGCCCGTTGTCCCCCATCCAGACCTTAACAGCCTCCAGACACCTGGAAAGGACTTCCACCGCACCGCTTGGGTCCCCACGGGCGGAGATGTATAACTGGGTATCATCTGCATATTGATGATACCTTACCCCGTGGGAACGGATGATCTCACCCAGTGGCTTCATATAGATGTTAAATAGGAGAGGAGAAAGTACCGAGCCCTGGGGGACCCCGTATTGCAAGGGCCTAGGGCTGGACTTCTCCTTCTCCAGGCACACCGACTGGGTCCTGCCCCTCAGGAATGAGGAAAACCAGGACAACACTGTGCCCTGGATCCCCAGACCCTGGAGTTAAGGTCCTAGGGGATGGATCGGATAACAACCGCTAAAGCCTGTGCAGTTACAATGTATCTCTATGGAGCTTTAACGTTATCCGATCCCATAGGATTTTAACATGCATTGGATAACACTAAAAATCGAATAACACCAAGACTTGTGGAACCAAGTGTTAGAGTTATCCGAGGTATTACTGTATTCTCAACCTGTGGTCTGCAAGCCAGATGCAGCCCACAACACCATTTCATTTGCCTCCCCCTGCCTCCACTACACCAGGAAGTGCCATGTGGTGGAGCAAAGGCAAAATTGCCATCAAGCCCTGAAGCTGTCTGAGGGAGCGTGACTCAGCCCCTGGCTTAAAAGGGTTGAGAACTCCAGGCCTAAGTCAGTACTTTGGCTGATCAGTGCTTTAGGGAATTGACTTAGGCTTATAGGAATTGAAATCGAAAAGTTGGGAAACCCTGCTCTAAACCAAGAGAAGGTGACTAGTACCTGATTTTTGGTACACAAAATGTGAAATCCAATAAACATCACTGCTCAACATTAAAAGTACAATGATAACATGAATAAGTCACAATTTGATCCCTTTTTTTATGGCAGTGGAAATATGCCGCTGGAGTCAGTGGCTTGACTCTGTCTAATAGTACGGCCAGACCTGCCTAAGGATTAAGCTCGGATTCTGTGCTCACCCACAATGGTCAAGAAACAAGCTCTTCTTCCCAGTATTCTGAATCTGACAGTTTGGACGCCATTTAGACTGCTTTCCTTTCCTACACCTTGAACCAGCCTGGGTTCCAGCTTGGAGGAAAAGATACAAACTGAATGAAATGAAACAGATGCGTAAACTTTATGAAATCATTGGGATTTTGCCCTTAGGGCAGTGTATGGTGGAAGAGGGTCTTCTGATGACTATGACTCCCAATCCCTCCAATCAGAAAATGAGCCTCCCAATCTAGTAAATAAAACAGAGAAATGTTGAAATCCCAATGATTTCTTAACATGTTCTTTACTACCCTTTAGTTTAGTTGACTCAGTTCCAGAACAAAGGTAAAGGTCGCCATTGCTTGAAAGCCAGTTGTATCTGACTTAGGGTTCAGTGCTCATCTCTGCTTACAGCCAAAGAGCCAGTGCTGCCTGCATCTGCAGACATTTCCGTGGACATCTTGCAGGCATGCCTCAATACTGGAGTGCACAGAATGCTGTTTACCTCCCACTGAAGTGGTCCCTATTTATCTACTTGCAATTTCTTGCTTTTGAACTGCTAGGTTGGCAGGAGCTGGGACAGAGATGGGAACTCACTCCATCATGCAGTACCCAAGAATCAAACTCTGACCTTCCAGTCAGTGAGTTCAGTGTCTTAACCACTTGAGCCACCACAGGCCCCAGTTCCAGAATACAGAACTGTAATACTCTTTATTACCTGATAATAAACCATGACCTTTATTTTTGTAATTAATAAATGGAGCACAGTCCATTTATTAAATTGCAGTTATTCTTCTGCTCCAAATGCCTGTTTTTCCTTCCAGAATTTGACATGTGACAATCAAGCTGCAAGCAAACGTTTCCACTGCTTCTTCCTTTCTGAATTCATGCCACCTGGTTCATAATGCTGAACAGATGTATATATGTAAACCTCTACAAAACCTGTTCACCTCAATTATTTCCCATTTTAAGGAAGAAAAATAGTTTCTTCCAAGAAGAAGCCTTATAACTATAGCACTCAACAAAAAATGGACTGCTTTAGTCAAACAAATGCACTGCCTGAAATCTGGGGAATTACAAAGCAACAGAGGGTTTCTACTGGTCAGGCTGTTTCAAGTACCGCCACATTAAAAAGGATTTCTTCAAAAAGTTTCCCTTTCGTGTCTCTCTTTTTGTTAACACAATGACAAGGAAAATCCTTCTACTGTGGATTGTGAAACAGTATTTTCCACAGCGGGTCCGAATGAGGTGTTGCATTATTCATCATCAAGTGAAGAGGAAAATTTCAATTGCCAGTTTCTAGTAAACGGTCTAATTAAGAAAGGGGGAATCTGAGCCATGGACAGGCAGCACGATCATTAAAGGCCATTTTCCAGAAGATTATGGGTCTCCAGCTTTTTCAGGACAAATGCCGAACTAATTTAGCAGCAGGAAACCATGCCTGGACCAAAGCTTTTTGACTTGCCATTTCATTGAGAAAAATACAAATACAATAGAACCCCGGACAACATTATTACATGGTTCCACAAATCATGATGTTGTCCAGTTTTTCACGTTGTTCGATACATTGATCGAACAATGCTAAAAAAACCCTCTGACGTCAGGGACAAACCACGCCAAGGCAAGGCTCGGCTTGTCCGAAATCCCCCCCCCCCGGGTAGGCACGCGATCGCGTGTCGTTCGGGGTTAGGGCAAGGTACGGGAAAGACCCCCTTATCTTGCCCTAACCGCCGCTGAGGCGCCCAAGCCTCCAAGCCGCCCGAAGTTGCGAAAGGGTAAAGATCCTTACACTTTCACAACTTCGAGCATGCGTGCGCGTGTCGTTTGGGGTTAGGGCAGGATACGGACGTTTTTTGGTTTTTTTACCAATTTTGGGGGCTTGGACCCCCCCGCCGGGTCCAGGGAGGTGGGCAGACCCGATCGAAGCTGTTTCTGGGCTTCCCTGACGTCCTCAGCCAGTGCAGCAAGCCAGAATGTCGGGATTTGAACTCTGACATTCTGGCTTGCTGCACTGGCTGAGGACGTCGGGGAAGCCCAGAAACAGCTTCAATCGGGTCTGCCCACCTCCCTGGACCCGGCCGGGGGGGGGGTCTGAGACCCCAAAATTGGTTAAAAAAACATCAATTGCCTTGACTTGCGATCCGCGTTTAGGCACCCAAATACAGTAGCTGTTCTTGCAAACTTTAATAACAGAGTTTAAAACTGAAAAGAACAGTGGCGGAGAAGTTTGGGTGCCCAAACTCCCATCGCAAAGTGCCTAAACGCGGATCGCAAGTCAAGGCAATTGCCTTGACTTGCGATGCCTGTTTCGCTCGCCTAAACAAGTGTCGGCTTTTCCGAATTCCCTCCCCCCCAGGGGAGGGGGAATTCGGAAAAGCCGACACTTGTTTAGGCGAGCGAAATGGGCATTGCAAGTCAAGGCAATTGCCTTGACGTGCGATCCACGTTGTTATAGCGTGCCTGGGAAAGAGGCAGCTTGGTCGAAATCCTCACCCCCGCGCAGGGGGAGGGATTTTTGGCCAAGCCGCTTCTTTCCCAAGCCGGGGAGACCCCGCGGAAAGGTGCCTCTCCTCTCCCGAAGTTTTGAAAGGGTAAAGATCCTTATCTTTTCGGAACCTCGGGTGGCTTGCAGGCTTGCGCGCCTCAGCGGGGGTTAGGTGAGGATACGGGGGTCTTTCCCGTATCCTCGCCTAACCCCAGCCGAGGTGTGCGCGCACGTTCGAAGTTGCGAACGTGTAAGGATCTTTACCCTTTCGCAACTCAAAGTTTCGAAAGGGTAAGGATCCCTGTACACTTTCCAAACATCATGGGGGCGGGCGCTGGGGGGGGGGTTGGATTGGGTAGATGTTCTACCCAATCCAACTCCCCCCCGCATACGCTTGTTCCGAATAACGTGAAAATCGTGTTATTCAATACAAGATTTTTCCGGAAATCTTGTCACGTTATGCGGTTTTCACGCTATACGGTACTCGCGTTACCCGGGGTATTACTGTACAGTATACTGTATAACTAAGGGTTTCTCACTTTTAGGAAGATAAGGTTCTGTTTCTGCCAGTTGAAAATGAGAAACTGTTTCGCTTTAGAATTCCCAGCTGGAGCGTTTCTGTAAGGAGTGTTATATCAGTGCACTGAAACAAACTTTCCAAAGTTTCATTTTCATTCTTTTTCTTGCTGGAAAGCACCTCAAGTTTTCCAAGATGGTCTCAACTACTTGCTCAAAATATTGTTTGTTTATCATCACAACCTAATGACAATTCAAGAAAAATCCTTATTGGACACTCAAGCTGCTCATAAATTCTGAATGCATGAAGGGATTTTAGTAGAGAATGTTCTTGTTCCACCACCTCCACCACCACCACCACATGACTGACGTTGCTTTAAAAAGGACATGAGAATTGAATACTTGGAGAGCTAGGGTTATATAAACACCCTTAAATGTTCATTACTTCTTAAATCTTAGGGAATGTGTCAGTTCCCTAATGTTAGAAAGGGAGAGAGTAACAATGTGGTTGGAAAAAAAAAATTAATTTACCGAATTAATAGCTGGAAATTTGTAACTTTCAGTCCATACCTCGAAATGAAATAATAATGTCCATTCTGTGATTCTTAGGGATGCACAATTACCAAGCTACAGTACACACACCTCCCTGTCTGAGAATCATGGCAGGGAATCTATTTGCCACCTAGACCAGTGGCTCCCAACCTTTTTTTTTTTGCCATGCCCCACCTAAGCATCTCAAAAATCCTGATCCCTCCCATGACATATAATTCTTATTATTCAAAAAGTGAACTTCTATTCACTGGAGGAAGCCTAAAAGGACATTAACTTGGTCTAAACTCATTCTTGAATGTCCCCCACCCACTAAAAATCAAATTGCCCCATGTTCGGAACCATAGATCTAGACCCTTTAAATGCATAAAGCTTCTAATGTTTGCCAGCTAAGAATTCACATTTGTCTTATTGACAATAAAACAGCCCTGACAATTACTTTTTGTTTGAGATAGAAGAGGTTAACTTATGAAACAATGCGTCATCTTCTGAGATTTTCCTTTGCTTGGTGACTCTGTGCGAATGGATGCAGAGTACAAGACAGTATCCTGTAGAATAGATCACTGTTTCCCAACCTTTGTTTTTTGGGCTTCAATTCCCAGAAGTCTAAGTCAATTCCCCAAAACAATAATCAGCCAATGTATTGACTTAGGCTTCTGGGAATTGAAGTCCCCCTGTGAAGCATGGACCCCACATTGGGAAACAAAGCTGTAGAACAGGAGTTCTCAACCTTTTTAAGCTGGGGGCTGGGTCATGCTTCCTCAGATGGCTTCAGGAGCTGGACAGCCATTTTGCCTTTCCTCTACCACTTGGCACTTCTGGGTGTGGTGGAGGCTCACATTAAATTGGGTTGTGGCTCCATCCGGCCCATAGGCCACACATTGAGAATCCCTGCTGTACACCACCTTATATGCTGCCATTGGTGCCATCAACATTCAGGCTGCCCTTTCTATGTTAAGGTTGGTATCCCCCTTTCTGCTGACAACACTGGCATTATATTATGCAGCAATATCAGGGCATTTTCTGGCATTTTGTGTTATGTATACAGAAGCACAATACTGTATACGATATTCACAAACCAGAGATTTTAAAAAAAGAACTGATAGGCACATACTGAGATGCTCAGGTACAAATGACAATAAACATTACTTATAATAAGGAAGGTTCAACAGCAGGGCAAAGTGAATATTTTAAAGCATTTATTCCATGAAATCTGTAATTTCATTTCTCTTTTTCATCCAAGTGTGTCAAAAGGCCTTAGTAAAGTTATTTTTAGGCTACAAGTTGTGTTTGCCCAAAGTAAAATTCTCAAGCTTTAGATCATGGGTAGGCAACCTATGGCTCAAGGTGGCGCTGCCAGAATCAGCAACAGACTCATTTATGGCTGTTGTAAATACATTTATGGCTGCTGTAAACGCATCCGTGTTTACAACAGCCACAGATGCATTTATGGCAGCCATAAATGGTGGTTGGTGTCCACCAGACTGGTCTCCTCAACTGTCTGAAGGAGCGTGACAAGGTCCCCGACTTAAAAAGGTTGGCAACCCCTGCTTTAGATGAAACTTTGAGACTAGGCAAAAAAGCTGAGCATGCCTGGTGGAACTGGTTGTTGCCAGCGGTGGCACAGACTACCTAATCCCTCCAATCACACACTAAGTATGCACCAAGTTGGTGCCTTCCCTATACTTAGCTTTCCTCCCATGCTAAATCCTTTTCAACGCCTCATTCCAAAAGGTGTCTTGGCTGTAGTTAATGTGGTAATCTAAAATCACACATCCTCTTTCCAAACCTGACAACTAGATGTGTGGCAAAAATTTGTCTAGCAACTGCATGAGTTGCCACCATTCCCACTGGGTTAGATCCCCTACACTGTTGTACTTGAAACACACATGTGGTGAGTTTTTCCAGGCTCTCTGATGGACTCATTATACTAGCATTCCACATCTCCATAATTTCAAATGGCATGATGGGGCCACGTGTAGGGTCCCACTACTCTCAAAGTTAGGGGTTTCCAACCTTTTCAAGCTGGGAGCCAGGTCATGTTCTTTCAGTTAGTTTTGAGGAGCAGACAGTCATTTTGCCCTGGCTGCATGATGGGGTGGCCATTTTGCCCCAATAGCTTCAAAAGGATGGCCATTTTGTTTCTTGAATTCTCTTGGGAGGAGTGGGGGAACATGCAATGGTGATGTGGGCCAGATCTGGCCCAGAAGCCTTAGGTTGGGAAACCCTGCTGTAGGTGGAAGTTTGCTTCAACAGTCCTAAGTCGAAGAAGAAATATATAGTGTACCTAAAATAGGGGCAGATGGGCAGAGAAAATTCTAGTTCCTGTTGATCCTGATAAAATGTTTGGCAATGTGAGCATGAATTACCTCTGAATATGTTGATTCATTCAAACAGCACGATTTTGCTTTCTACCTATAATGGGTACAATCTAACTCCATCAATAGTAATTTTGCCACTGATGAATGGAAAGTGCATTACTTTCTATGAAAACAGTTCATGGTTTGATCTACTTAAGCACAAACAGGTTGGTTGACAGGCAAACAAGCAGATAGACAACACTGCTCAGTCTACTAGGTGGGCTTTCAACAACTGACTGGATGCTAGTGGCTTTTTTTAACAGGCAAGTGCTATGTTTTATGTGCTCTTCACGTTGTTCTTAATTCAATTGTGTTTTGATAGTACAATTTGTTTACTGTATATACTCAAGTATAAGCCATCGTGAATATAAGCCGAGGTACCTAATTTTGACCTTTAAACCCAGGAAAATAGTGACCCGAGTATAAGCTGAGGGTGGGAAATGCAGCAGCCTGCTAGTGAGTTTCAATAATCAAAATACATGAAAATATGGTAAAATTAATTAAATTGTTAGCATATCTCAATCCGATGAGGTTTTGGGACCCTTGTGGACATTGACCGAAGTGTAAGCCAAGTCCCCTTTTGGGGGCTTATTTTTTGGGCTAAAAAACTCTGCTTATACCCGTGTATATACGGTAATTATGCTTTACTATAATTTACTGGGCTAAATCCAATTGTTTGTTCCAGCCAGAGCAGACCTGCTGAATGACTTGATCTTGCTATGTCAATATTTGTGTAACTCCTATTAACTAAATTGGTCTACTCTAGTGAGGCCTTAAGAGTTACCTCAGGGGTTCTCAACCTACGGCTCACGCCGCCTCTGCCACACCCGGAAGTGCCATGTGTGGCAGGCAGGGCAAAATGGCCATCCGGCCCCCAAAGCTGTCTGAGGGAGTGTGACCCTCCCTCAACAAGGGCTACTATATGGGAAGGGAAGGAAATTCATTCATAAATGAACTATCTTCTGAGTGACTTCAAGCAATTCCTCTTCAAGCTGTACCAATTCAAACAATTACCAGCTGTGAAGTAATTCTTCAGAAACATAAATAGCAATAGAGGGTAGTTTGAAATGAAAATTAATGCAGAACAGAACTTTGTAGCACACAGAAGTGCTATAGTGTTGTGATGTTTTAATCACTTCTAGATCCTTCCACAGCAGTAGCTTGTTGACAGTTACTCCAAGAGCACTTGATTTCACTCAGCTAAAGTACTTTAAGGTTCTTTTGAAAACAGTGTAATTTCTTCTCAACACATATTCAGACATGATAAACATATGCTACACCTTTTGTGAAAAGGAATGCAAGAGTGCTTTATTTGCTTTCAAAGTAATGGAAATGGATCCCTGTTTCTTCTAATGGGGATTCCTTTATGCTTATTGTCAGGAAGAATTGTATGCAACTAGCACAGCACTTAATGAAAGACACTAAAACAGACAACATCTTTGTGTTATTGACACAAGCATTTCTAGAAGCTCAAGATACTGACTATTTACAATTACAGCCCAGGGACTTGGGGTATGCACCTACAGTGTTGTGCACTAGTTACAGTACTGGACTATGAAATGATAAAAGATTCAAGCTGGTCATGGACCATGCTGGGTGACCTTGGGCAAGTTAACAAGTCTCTCAGTTTGATCGTATCCTTTGAAGATGGGAAGGAGAGAAGCCATGCACCCTTCCCTTGAGTTCAAGGAAAGAAACACAGGGGGAAAAAAAGCTTTATCAATGCGACTGTGAGTTGGTGGATGGTGAACTGGAGCTAGGGCTAATCTTTGTGTCTTCCATATACCTCATGAAGCTAATCTCTGGGAAAGAAATTACCACCTGACTGGAAATTGGGGGAAATGTGCAATGGGTTGAGGCCTAAATATGGTGACGGTCCTGATGCTGGCTATATTTGGGGCAGAGGTAACAAAGAAGGGAGAGAATGATCCATAACCTTCAATACCCAGGTCAGAGGACAATAAAAGGAGGGTGTATACCAGCCTAAGGAAGAGGAAGTGGCCAGCAAGCAGGAGAGCATTCATGAGGATAAGTTGTGTTTAGTGGCACCTTAGATTGGACTGTCAATCTCTGGCAACTGGGCTGCCCTCCTATTTCAGTTACACTGTCTGTGACCACCTTTGTCCCAACCCAGAGCCAATGTTCATCAGTTTGACAAAGCATGGGGACAAGAGATGCTAGATTTGCCAGAAAAAGAGACTGCTGTTATTCACCCATAGTTGTCACCTTTGACAGCTACTGTCGCCCAACTTTGACCCAACCTAGTTACACTATTGGCAGAGGTGATGTAAATTCAAACAGCTCTGCAAGGTCAAGAGAAACTTGTAGGTACAGAAAGAGTAGTGTCAAGGCATATAATTGTTGCATGACTCACAACCTTGAGAATTACCTCTCCTCGATGACCTGGGATGGTGAGAACTGCCCAAGGTCCTGTCCTACCATGGAAGCACAGGGGATGAGGCAAACCACCCTACCTGAACTTGAAACTGCAGGAGGACAAGAGTCTGAAAGGAGGGTTATCTTGGGCTTAGAAGAAGCACCTGCATACAGCTGACTAATGAAAATGAAGATTGATGACCACAGTCACAGGCCTCTTTGATGTTCCTTTGCCATGGAGGGCTTGGGAACATGTACAGTGACAAATAAATAAATCCTAGGATACAGTGGAAGTGGTCAGTAATGTACATGTCGCTATCTCACTGACATGATTCCTATATTTATACAGGATAACAATAAATTAAAGAAATGGTCAAGCTGCTACAGAAGTGCATGAATGAGGGTCACTTTTACATGCACTCTTTAGAATACAGTACCAATGTCCTATGGAAACTTATTATCCTCTTGTTTTATATTAATTTACTCTACTTTGATGGGATATGTAACTTATGAATAATAACAAGAGCAGAGACAGGAGCAAGCTCATGGTCTTCATTCTTTAAAATGTATAGGGCATTGTCCAGTAATAACCCATCACGGAAATCTAGTAGTGAATACCCACTCATCATTCCTCTTCTAAGCATGTTTCCTTCTCAAGAACGATGTTTCTTTGCAATCAATCAATCAATCCTTGGTACTTCAATGTATAAAGAGGCTTGGAGTTGCAATATTAGTTCAACTGTTCTCTAATATGCAGGATTGTCCTATATCAATCAAACAAGTCAGAACATTTTTGTCCCATGAGCTCCTTCAGTTTCCACTGCACAGACTCTTGCTTGTGCTCCTAAAGCTGATCAACAAGGCCAAGCTGTACATTGGATAAATCCTACTACTTTGACTTAGCTGGCTTGGAGTTCTGTCTGCAAACTAACTCGAGTCCAAGTAACAATTCAGATTAACTAGGTTATGGATCAAACTGTTCATGACATAATGTTTGGGTAAAATTTAGTGAAGGAAAAATTTAGTGAAGGAAAAGAACCAACAATTGTATTTTAAATATAATTATGTACCATGTACTTACTGATTAATTATCTCCTAGTAAACATTGTCAGAACTCTGTTCTCCAAAACGCAAGGAATGGTGTTTGAATAACTAAGATTAAATATAAACTTGGCCTATTGGATTTTTTTTCAGCATCACAGATAATACTACTGGAGGGCACTCATTGGACTTGTGTTCAAGACCTTCCAGAACTACTACTCATTATTCAAGTGTTATGAAGTTCCTCTGTTTTTAACTCGAAGCTTTCCATATAATCATTCCATATGAAGTGAACTATAACCACAAATCCTTCCTGCCGTATAGTGATGCTCCATTTACAATGCATGTCACCATTAGAGACAGGAGAAGATACCCCCTTCATGACACTTTAATTCCCAGAATTCCAAAGCTATCATAGTCACAAACCACTGCTGTTGGATTCTGAGAGCAACACTCCAGAAAAAACAACTTGTTTATTCTCTGGTCACTAGCAGCACAAAAGATAACTTGTTTATTCCCTAGTCTAGTAGCACAAACCTACATATTTCTTCTTAGGAGCAAGTTCTGTTAAAGTAAATCTAGATATATGAAATTCAACCAGATTAGCTCCATATCACTTAATTGTCCAACAAAATTGAGGAAGACAACCTAATCCACAACCAGAAGTGGAATCAGAAACTGTTCTGAGTCTACATGTCATCCATGGAAACAAGTGAACTCTTGTGTGTTGGATACCACTGAAAGAAGATTAGCACAGACAACGTTGAAACCAGTTTTCTTCATGGGAAGAAAAATGAGGTAGCCTTACTATTCTATAAAATAACATTTTCCTTCCCAACACTTACAGCAATTCCTTATGCTAGGAGCTGGCTGACATAAAACAATCATGGCAGAAAACTGACTTTCTTTTTGTAGTCAATAAAGTTTTCTGAGCAGCAGCTTTGTTCTCTAGGAAGCATGGAAGCAATATACTGTATAGACATGGACCTTCAAAATGTAATTGTTATTTCCCCCCACAGACAACGTAAGTTCTCTTTTATCTATTATATTTTCAATTACATGAGTGGTTCCATGGCAAAGACTGAATTCACCTTTTTCCTCAGATCTGAAACACCCTCTGGTGGTGAAGGAGGAAAAGTCACACACCTTCTTTATCTGTGAATGCAATTAACACTGACAAGCACATTTCTTTAAGGTATGTACTGTACAATTAGATAAAGCCAGCATCACCACACACCACACTATTTCCACAGAGAGTGCATAAATACGTCTTTAAGCACTGAGATCTCTCTTCTACAATCAAATTTTGTAGAGTATAAAGACCAGTTTTTCAGAAAAGGGACGACCAAGAATGTTTCACACAACCTGACTTTTCCTTTTAGAAGCAATTATGTCTACATTGCTCTTTATAACACTGTTATTACAAATCAGTGCTTTGAAATGAATAGGATACTTTTATAATAAATTCAATATTAAATTGAATAGTCTATTCAATTCAACATTTAAATATTTAAAACACTTAGAAATTATTAGAATCAACTCAAAAGCACCTTGTTCTGTCAAACAATAGATACAACTAATAATTATTTTTAAAGGGTGGGTTTCCCCCTCTTTGCATAGCAAACAGATAAAACTTTTGTACACATTTTGGACATGGATATGAAATAGTTTTTCCATAGACAATCCTGTCTAGCCAACAATGAAACAGTAACAAAAAGAACCCACAAGAGTTAAACTTGAGTCAACAGCTTCATACAAACTACGAGTTACTGACTGTGGAGAGTAAGTTAACACAAGCATTGTCCAAAAAGAAGAGGAACTATTGGTAAACAGAGGCCATTCTTTCTGTCACATCAATCATCACCCATGTCTTTCCAAACTTATTCTAAGACAGCATGACCAAAAGCTGACCCTAGTGGAGATGTTCTACTTAAGCCACTGAGGGGCTATGGATTTGTGACTGTAAAGGCTTGTTTGTGATACACATTGAATGCTTTACAGCAAATATTTATACAGTACTTGTAGTGTAAGACACCCTGACAAACAGCAGCAACAGCAGCAACTACTACATCACTCGAAATATAAGAAAATAAAACTATTTCTCTCCCCCTGCCCCTCTGGCCTATGGTCCCATGGTTTTTTTATTCTTTCTCTAACAACAATAACAACAACAACACAAACCATCATTAGTTGCCACTAGCTTAAGGTGAAACTTAACCTGCCCTTAGAATTGGAACCAAAGGAGCTTTACCTGGCAAACTTCATACAGCAATTTGTACTGTTCTTCTTGCTTCTGCAGAGAGCACAAACTGCATCCCATGATTTAAGAAAAGTGCCTTCCTTATTCACTCTTCAAGCTCGGGAAGTTGTTGTTAGCAAACATGCGTGCCGTGATCCCTTTGGCACACTAAAAATAGTCAGAGGGAACAGCAATGTTTCACATTGGTGATGCTCTGATCCCTGAAAAGCCGCTCCGCCTTCTTCCTTAATGCTTTCCCTTCTCCTCCTCTCCGAACACACAACACTCCCTCTCCAGCCTTTTAGTCCAATGTACATCCTATATACTGCTACTCATGCATATTAATCAGCTCTCATTGACTATTCATAACAGACAGTGATACGGAAGCTATAATTGCTGCCTATGACAGCTGAAATTTCTCTAATTAACAAGCAAGTACTTCAGTAGTATGGCATAATAAAAGACACTAACAGTTCTGCAAACCATTTTGCAGCAATTACAAATAAACATGACTGCATTTTACTGTAATCTCTAAGGATAATTCATAGCATATTTAAGGAGAGTACAAATACATTTTAATTGTTAAAGTCATAACCAAAAGGAATCTGCCACGGAACCAAAACTATTAAAAGCCACATTAAGCTGTGCAGCAAAGTTAAACAAAACATTCCTTAAAATATTTATGAGAATTTGGCCGCAACTAAACAAACATTCATAGCTAAGAGACACACAGTCGGTGGAATGATTCGAGAATGGAGGACCGCTTTTGAAACTGTCACAGTTGGGCACAGGACACATGCTGTAAGACAAGCCCTGTTCAGTCATTCAAACTGTGCATACCTCCCATACTGTATATATGTTGAGGGGGAACGTGCTAGTACACCCCCCTACAACATCAGCTTCATAGTGCAGAATGGCTGCCTGAAGAGAGGGAAGGTGTTCCATCCATGTAAGCTCTCCACATGAGCCACAATCCTGACTGACAGGTGTTCTAGATAGCATAGGCAGCCTACACTGATACAGCAGCTGCATCTCTTCTGACTGTGTGATGAAAGCCATGATGGACGGTGTAGTGCTAGTATGCTCCCCTCATCATGTGTGAAGGATACATTCTGTAATAATAACTGAATAAGGGTTCGTTGCCATTATCAAGTCACAGTTCTGGTAAAATGTTTCACAATAATTGAGTTCTTCACACATAAATTGTATCTGACACTAGACTGGTTCAAAAGCATCATAGTACAGTACTTGTTTAAAGTATTTATGTGATAAATCTAGGCTTTTGTGTGTCAAACAGGAGGTACACTAGCAGCTGGACGTGATCCAAGGCCCTCTCAAGATTATAACTTTGTGCTCACATACTGTCATGGTCACTACTCTACTTTACAGAGAACTTCAGATTGTATTTCCACCAAAACATAGAACAGTGATGGAGAACCTTGGCACTACAGATGTTCTTGAACTTCAATTCCCAGAAGCCCTAATCACCAGGAGTGGAGAGTTGGGCTTCTGGAAATTGAAGTCTAAGAACACCTGGAGTGCCAAGTTTTACCATCACGGACGTAGAGCATGTCCAGATGAGTGTTCAACTTACTCTTTAAAGCTCTTGGAGGTTGATGTGGATGCAATGCGTCTGAATTTCATGGTTGCTGGAGTGTCCTTCCTCTCCTCAACTGCTTCTTTTAGAACTCATGATGGAGGTGCAGTTTTTTTAAAATAACAATGAAAAATACCTTCAAAGACTGCTTCCTCTTTCAACATCAAGTATGCTAACAAGGCTAATGAGCCCCATCAACATATTGGATGTTTTCCTTTTTCTCTTTCCCTGCTCCTGTGCAGAGGGGCAGGGAAAGTGTAATTGCCTCTCTCTTGCTGATCCTTGTAGCACTGGATCAGCAAGCAGGAATGAACTTTTTCCCATTTCCCCTTTTAACATTCACTGAAGCTGTGGTTGACAGCAGACAGATGTTGTTTCAATTGGTGATCAAAAGGAAAGGTGAGGAAACCTTCTCCCACACACACACTGCAACCTCTGCACAAGATACTGGGAATTGTGTCATTTGCTTTCATGGTGAAGGGGTGCTTGGTGTGTTCTGATGGGAAGAACAGGCTAAATTACATTTAGCCCCTCCCCCATCCTCTAGTGACCAGAAAATGAGTGAGCTCTGACTATGGACATGCTCTAAGTTACAGTCATTAGCCAATATCCAACTTGTGATTTTGCCTGCGTAAATAAAATTGTGTTAGTCATGCTAGTGAATTGCCACTAATTAATGAGGTGCTGGCTCTGTTCCTGGTTGTATTCCTATCAGATGCATGACCAGAAAGGCAACTGGCAACTTGTTAATTAGTGGCAATTTGCCAATGCAATTTATTTAATTTCATTTAAGATTGTCTGTATCATTCCTAAATGTGGTGGCTCAAGTAGTTAAAACGCTGAACTCGCTGACTGGAAGGTAAGAGTTTGATTCCTGGGTACTGCATGGTGGAGCGCGCTCCCATCTCTGTCTCAGCAGCTGCCAACCTAGCAATTCAAAAGCAAGAAATTGCAAGTACAGTCAAACTTCGCATAAAGAGTGCCTCGCTTAAAGAGTAACTCACTTAAAGAGCAGAATTTTCTCTGAAAGTTCATTTCGCTTAACAAATAAAACCAATCAAAAACTCACTTAAATAAATCGGGGTTCGCAATCCCCCCCCCCAATGGGTCACTTACAATGGTGTTTCACTTAGAGAGCAAACTCGCTTAAAGAGCAAGCCTGTGGAACGCATTATGCTCTTTAAGCGAGGTACAACTGTAGATAAATAGGGACCACTTTGGTGGGAGGTAAGCAGCATTCCGTGCACTCCGGTGTTGAGGCATGCCTGCAACATGTCCACGGAAATGTCTGCAGATGCAATCAGAACTGGCTCTAGGCTGTAAACAGAGATGAGCACTGAACCCTAGTGTTGGATACAACTGGCTTTTAAGCAAGGGTGACCTTTACTTATATCACAAATAGGATTCCAAACATTATGGTTGCACCTCAGTGAGAAATAATATTCCTTCTATGATGTAACAATAAATGTTTAATTCATTTTATAGTTAATGGGGTGTGTGGCCTTGATAAATGGTAGAGAAGGAATGTAACTTTTTTCAAGTGTCAGCTTGTGTTATAGGTTGCTCTGCTACCTCACTGCTGTTATGACAACAATATGACGTGACAATATGCAGGATGTGAGATGAGTTTATTTTCTACCCCAGGACAAAATATTGTAGCCTTCACATTAAAAAGACTACAGTACCTATATTCCTTTAAAGAGAAAAACACAAATAGTTAATTTTAAAAGAAAAATTATAAGAGTCAATAACTAGTCTTTGGGGGTGTTGTAATCAAAACAGTTACTTAGCCGTTTGTAAAAAGTCATGTCCAAAGTACTGTACTAATTTAAGATGTGCATCAAGACATCTCTGTAGCTATTTTTTATAGTTATAATTTTGTGGTTGTTCAGTCGCACAGTCAATTCTGATCCTCTGTGACCCCATGGATCACCGCACTTCAGGCACCCCTGTCCTCCACCATCCTCCTCAGCCCACCCAGTTTTTTGCCCATTGCATCAACAATGCCATCTAGCCATCTAATTTTCTGCTGCCCCCTTCTTCTTTTGCCCTCCACCTTTCCCAGCATCAAGGCTTTCTCAAGGTAATCCTCTCCTCATTTGATGTCCAAAGTACTTTAACTTCATCTTCAATATTTGATCTTCCAAGGAGTAGTCAGGGTTGATTTCTTTTAAGATCGACCTATTTGTTCTCTTTGCTGTCCAGGGTACTCTCAAAGTTCTCCTCCAGCACCACATCTCAAAGGTGTTTATTCTTCTGCGATCAGCTTTCTTTATGGTCCAACTCTCACAACCATGCATCACTACCGGAAATACCATTGCCTTGACTATTCAAAATTTTGTTTGCAAGGTGATTTCTCTACTTTTAACTATGTTGCCCAAATTTCTCATAGCTTACTTCTCAAGAATTAGTCACCAAAGTTCTCCTCCAGCACCACATCTCAAAGGCGTCTATTCTTCTGCGCTCAGCTTTCCTAATGGTCCAGCTCTCACAACCATACATTGCCACAGGGAATACTACTGCTTTGACTATGTGAATCTTTGTTTGCAGTTTAATGTCTCTACTTTTCACTATGCTCCCCAGGTTTCTCATCGCTTGCCTCCCAAGAATCAGTCGTCTTTTTATTTCATGGCTTCAATCACCATCTGCAGTGAGCTTTGATCCTAGGAAAGTAAAATCTGTCACTGCTTCTACTTCTTCCCCATCTATTTTCCAGGGACTGATAGGGCCTGTTGCCATTATCTTGGTTTTCTTGATACTGAGTCTCAAGCCAGCTTTTTCAATTTCTTCTTTCAACCTAATCAGGAGCTTCTTTAGGTCCTCCTCACTTTCTGCCATTAGGGTGGTATCATCTGCATATCTCAAATTGTTGATGTTTCTTCCAGCAATTTTGATCCCAAATTGTGATTCCTCCATCCCTGCATTGCGCATTATGTGCTCTGTGTAAAAGTTGAATAAGCAGGGTGACAAAATGCAGCCTGTCTTACTCCTTTTCCTATTCCAAACCACTCCGCCATTCTATTTTCTGTCCTAACTGTTGCCTCTTAATTCATGTAAAGATTTCTCATGAGGCCTATAAGGTGTACTGGTATTCCCATCTCTTTAATTACTTGCCACATTTTGTTGTGGTCGACACAGTCAAAAGCCTTAGTGTAATCAATGAAACAGAAGTAGACTTGTTTCTGATATTCCTTTGTTTTCTCCATGATGTTGTATTGTATGTTGGCAATTTGGTCTCTAGCTCCTCTGCCTCTTCGGAACCCAACCTGTACTTCTGGTAGTTTATTTATTTGCTTATTTAAATTTGTTTATTGCCCTCCTCACCGAAGGAAGCATCAGCATCGACAACAATTTAAAACCAGTTAAAAAATTAAAAGTTTTAAAAGAAACTTAAAAACTTAACATTAAAAACTAGGCGTTGTAGCTAGGAGGCACTGGGGGTAAATTTCTTCAAACCATCCAACCGGCTGGGGAAAGTGATCCATCCATTCCCCAGACCTGACTTGCCAACCAGGTTTTCACTCCTTTCCTGAAGGACAGCAGCTCCATCTGCAGGCGTAGTTCTATTGGGAAGAGGTTCCATAGGGCCGGAGCGGACACCGAGAAGGGCCTCCTTTTAGTGCCAGGAAAGGACTGAAAACCTGGCTAGCAGGTCAGGTCTGGGCAATGGATGAATCAATTTCCCCAGATGGCTGGATGGTTTGACCCCTAGTGCCTCCTAGCTACAATGCCTAGTTTTTAATGTTAAGTTTTTAAACTACTTTTAAAACTTTAAATTTTTGAACTGGTTTTAAATTGTTGTCGATATGCTGACGTGTTGTGAATCACCCTGGGTCCCTTCGGGGAGGAGGGCGATAAACAAATGTAAATAAATAATAATAAATAATAACACCTGATTAAACATACTATCTGTAGCTAATGCATGAGAAAATACATAGATAATAATAAGTACATGGGAGAAACATCTACACTCCTGTTCTACAATGTATTCTATATATGTTAATAAATTGTTAAGTATATCTTGTGATAGTCTGTCATAAAAATGATAACAAGAGGAAGTATAATGACACCTTTAAAAGACTGATTTTATTTGATATAAGTACGGTATTGGGAAGTGCACCTTATTACCTGAGGCAGAGTTAATCTTCCTTCAATGCAAGCAATTTAAAAAAAGTTTCTGATGCATGTGTCAATGGAGTTTCCCTCCCTTCTGCCCATCAGGTTACTCAAAAATAATTGGCTGGGAGAGAAGGCATAATCTTTCTTTCTCCTGTATAGTAAGGTTAAGCTCCATGCTTACCTCCAGATATATGAAAAAGAAAGCCCTTTTAATGGTACATGTCAGGAAATAGACCCTATTTCCTAATGTCTCCCAAGGCTTGAAATTGCTATTTTTCAGCTAGGCCTCATAGAAATCCATTTTTCTCTCTGGTATGCTATACAAAACTGCCACAATGAATTGTTGACATTATCGTGTTCCAGTATCCCTTATCACTATAGCCGGCCTAGCCGTGTTGTGTCTTTGCATAAATGTAAACAACCACTGTTGTTTTGAGAAAGTGGCCCTCTGTTCTTCATTGGCTAAGCTGTCCCACCTGATGGCAGATTCTCCATTTTGCAGAGAAGTGAGAGTTAGTACGTGTTTGGATTTTCAATGGCTTAGACCCTGGACTGTTTGCTGGAATGGGATTACTCTTCTTCTTTTTACTATGATTACCTAAAAGATCCTGGACTGTTTACTGGACTGATCTTATGGATATAACCTTTTGACTTTTGCTTTTCCATGAACTTTCCTACATGAACCTGATGGAATAAAACAGCTGTTTCTCTTTGAAGATTGTTGTTTTTCTTGTCACACACACACATGAAGCTTAGCTTGCTACGTTACCAGAAGCCTCCTTTGTTTTGCTCTATGTTCAAAGGCCTTACTGCCTGAGCATAGTAAGAGTTCCTTTTAACCTCCCTGGTTCTCCCAGAAGTGGTGATGCAAGGGTTAAGTTCCAGTGCAGAGCAAGAGGCTCGGGAACGGTAAGGAGGTGCCCTTGTGAATTGGGACGACCGGGTGCATGAGACGTTGTTGCGGTGGGATGTTTCTTCCCTCCTGAAGTTGTATACGTGAGATGGTGGCCAGCTGATGTGGGATCTTTTCCCTGCCTTTGATGTTGTTTTGGCCTTTCGGAGACGTGCCCTGAAGAAGCGGCGATCTCAAGTTTTTCTCCTGTGTGTGTGAGAGAAAGCCTTCGGCTGAAACCGAAAGTATTTTGCTGGCAGCAGCCAGTGATTCTCCTGGATTATTTACATAGTTGTGGTTTAAAGGAATTTCCCTGAGCTGGAGGGATGCTCAACGTTCCTGTGTCCGGCCCATGAAGTGGCCCTTGAAGGAGTCTCGTGTTCCAGGAAGGAGGAATCCGTGTTCCAGGCCTGCAGAATGGCAGGTAAGCTAATGCCCCTGCAGTTCCCCAGCTTAGACCCCAAGATGTTGGTCCACCCAGATGCTACCTGGTGTTTTGGAAGAGAGGGGATGAAGCAGAAAGGGGACTGTCAGGCTGTTGGCCCCCAGATGATGTGTAGCCAGATTAAGGCGTGTTCAGGATGGCCCGTGGGGGGTGAAGATTGTCCAGATGTTGGTGGTGCAGAGTGTGGAAGGGCCCCACCTGTACCCAGTGTTTCAGAGGAGCCTACTTTGGCCCAGGTGCTGTCCCAGCTCTCTCAGATTTTGGCCTTGCAGCTTGAAGAAGCTAGAAGGCAGGCTGAATGTTCTTATGAGGTGCCTGTGTGTGTTGGTGATGCTATAGATTACAGTGACCCATCTAGGGAAGACCCAGAGAGATGGTCATCTTTGTCCAGGCAGCCTGAAACTCTTGCTGAGTTGGCCCAAAGTACAGATACACTTGTTGCTTGGAAGCGTACCCAAGAACAGAGTAAAGCAGGAGCTGTGGGTTATAGAAGGCCACAAAGAGATGACAGAAGGCCTGTTTTGTCAGAAAGAAGGGATGAAAGGCCTACTTCCAAGGCATCCCCTGTCTCACAGCCCACCAGAGACTTTGTTTGCTTCAATTGTGGGAAGAAAGGCCACACTTCCAGAGATTGTAAGTTACCTAAGAAGCCTTTTACTTCTAAGTTTGTTCCTAGTGGTGCTAGGCCTAAAGAGAAAACAGAATCTCCACCTGCTGCTCAGGCTAAAATGGTTCAACATTCCAAAAAGCCCCAGCAGGAAAGGCCAACCACATCTGCTGAAGTGTCTCTGCCAGTTAAAAGTTCTCAAGTCATGAGTCATCAAGACCCTGTTGCTGATTTGGTCAAAGATGTGACCCAAGATGGTACCTGGTCTCTATGTGTTCAGACTCCAAGTGAAAGGGTAGACCATATAATTACCCCAGCAGAATTCCTAAGCAAGGAAGACTTGGTTTGGATGAGAGATTATAAAACTAGACTGGTGGTACTACATAGCCCAGATGGCACTTGTTTGGAGATTCCAGATGCGCTCTTTGATACCGGTTCTGATGTTTCTTCGATTCATTCTTCTTTGGTACACCCAACTCAAATTGTGCCAGGGGCCAGAGTTCAAGTGGAACCGTATTCGTCTGATACCAGGTCTCCTTGTTTTGTAAAGCTAGCCAAGGTGGAAGTTACTTTCCAGCAGTTTACTGGTGAAATCCATTGCCTAGTTCATGAGTGTCAACGCCAACCTAAGTTCCTGATTGGTCTCAATTTGATCAGAGAGGTGCAAAAAGTAAATATGCAAAACTCTCCAGCTAATGCCCAGGGTTCCTGTGTAGAAGAGATGAAAGTAACAACCAGGGCGCAAGCTAAGAATGTTGTTTCAACCTCGTCACAAAGTGATGGTTCCCAGACCACAAGTGATGTTACTGCTCCATCTACTGAACAAAGTGGAGACAGTGTTACAACTTTCACAATTGGCCCAGATTTATCAGTCACCAGTGAAGTATTCTTAGACACACAAATCAACGATTTATCTTTGCAGGAGCTCAGAGATAAAGCAGTATTGGAGAAGGACATTGTACCCCATCTGTCTGCTCAATTTGTGAAAACTGATAAAGGACTGTTGTACAGATACGTAAAGGTGCAATCAGACTTGCCTTTCAAAAAGCAGCTAGTGGTTCCTAAAGAATACAGAGATGCTATTCTACGTCTGTCTCATGACGACCTTTTCTCAATGCACCAAGGACAGCTGAAAACCTATCAGCGCATTGCAGACAAGTTCTATTGGCCTTCAATGACTCAGGAAGTCAGAAATTATGTTAAAAGCTGTCATCTGTGTCAACGGAGAGGTCATAACCAGTCCAAAACCAAAGCGAACATGCAATCTCCAGTGATTACAGGCATCCCATTTCAACGTTGTGAATGGGACATTATGGGGCCTTTGCCAGTTTCCCGAGGAGGAAAGAAGTTTATCTTGGTCTATGTTGATACCTTTAGCAAATGGGCTGAATTTCTTCCTTTGTCAACTTGTTCCTCGACTCAAGTTGCTAATGCCTTCATGGAAATAATAGGAAGATGGGGGTTACCACAAATTTTAGTGAGTGACCGTGCAACGTGCTTCACTTCTGCGTTAATGAAGAAGGTGTGTCAACTAGCAGGTGTCACCCAAGCTTTTTCAATCGCTTACCACGCGCAATCACACGGAAACGTGGAACGACTTCAGGCCAATCTCCAAAAGATGCTCAAGACTTTTGTACATGCCCAAGGCAAAGGTTGGGCTGAAGCATTGCCATTCCTGAAAGCTGCATATCACTCTACACCACATGCATCCCTTGGTGATTTTAGTCCTTCAGAAGTGCTGTTTGGAAGGAACTTGTGTGGACCTCTTGATTTGTTGAAAGCCAACTGGGAAGACCAAGAGGAACTGCCTTCCAGACATGCTGCTACTTATGTGTATGAACTGCAAAAGAGACTGAAATCAGTGAGATCCTTTGCCAAAGACAATCTGACTGTTGCCCAAGAGACTTATAAGACTTACCACGATCGCAAGTCCAGACATAAAGAGTTTAATGTGGGAGATTTAGTTATGGTTCTTAAACCTTTGCCAGTGACTACGCTGAACCTCGAATGGGAAGGCCCAGCCAAAGTCATTCAACGTGTGGGCGCAGTGAACTATGCTGTACAATGGGACTCGGGGAAAGTTGTTGTTTATCATGTTAACTCTTTAAAATTGTATTCTTCCAGGGCTGTCAGCGTCATGAAGAACACTGCTATACCTAATGATGTAGAAAATGCTGATCTTGTTTGTCTCAGTGATGAATACCAGCGTGCTGGGAATTTTGATGATCTGTATATTAATAGCAAGGTTCCTGAACATGAACAGATGCTGGTAAGATCTGTCCTAGGTAAATACAGACATCTCTTTACATCACAGCCTGGTAACTGTAATTTGCAAACACATAACATAGAACTCACTACAGATGAGCCAATTTGGGCTCCCCCTTACAGGACAGTGGGGGAAGTCCAAAAACAAATTGATGCAGAGGTACAGAAAATGTTGGAAATGGGTGTCATTGAACCTGTTAAATCTTCTTTTTCAGCTCCAATTGTTCTAGCTAAGAAGAAAGATGCATTTGGTAACATTTTACCTGAAATAAGATTTTGTGTTGATTACAGGAAGCTGAACACTGTAACTGTTCCTGATCTGTACCCAATGCCTAGAATGGATGATTTGGTTCACAAGATTGCTAATGCTAAATATGTTTCTGTTCTAGATTTGACCAAAGGATTTTGGCAGATACCTCTAACAGAAAGTGCTAAACACAAAACTGCTTTTTCCTTAGCAGATGGAAGACAGTTTGCCTTCACACGAATGCCTTTTGGGTTAAGGAATTCCCCTGCTACTTTTCAAAGAATGATTGACAAGGTTTTGAATGGTTTGTCATTTGCAAGTGCTTATATTGATGATGTTGCAATTTTCAGTGATTCGCTTTCTGATCATCTTAAACACCTTGAAACTGTCCTGCAACGTATTCAGGATGCTGGTTTAACTGTTAAAGCATCCAAATGCCAATGGTGTTTGGGAAAAGTGATTTATTTAGGACATGAAGTTGGTTCTTCTCAAATGGTTCCAGTCCATGCCAAGGTCCAAAGCGTCAAGGACTGGCCTACGCCACAGACGAAGAATCAGGTGAAATTGTTTCTAGGTCTGGTTGGTTTTTACCGTGCGTTTATTCCTGATTTCAGTACTATCGCACATGTCCTGACTGAGCTAACACAAAAACGAAAACCTCTTAAGGTTGTGTGGACTGATGAGTGTCAGAAGTCTTTTGACTTGTTAAAAGAGAAGTTGGTTTCATACCCTATTCTCAGACCACCACAATTTGACAAAGAGTTCATTTTGAAAACAGATGCCAGTAATTATGGTCTTGGCGCATGTCTCCTCCAAAAGGATGAAGAAGGAAACATGCATCCCATCTCATATTTCAGCAGAAAACTGCTTCCCCGAGAGCGTAATTACTCCATAGTGGAAAAGGAGTGCCTGGCCATAATATGGGCAGTAAACAAGCTCAGGCCATTTTTGTGGGGAAGAGAGTTCCAGTTACTCACTGACCATAATGCATTGAAGTTCCTGAACAAGATGAAGAGTTCAAACCAAAGACTTTTGAGATGGGCTTTGTTGTTACAGGATTACCAATTTTCCATACAACACATCAAAGGGACTCAGAATGTACATGCAGATTCCCTTAGTAGAATGTTTCCTGAAACTGATGATGGGAAAAACGAAACTGATGTGCCTGTTACATGATTTGTTTTAGCCAGAGTGTAAAGGTGTGTGCGTAAACACCTGAGTTAGTATGCTTGCAATGCAGAATGTAACTTATTTAACGTGTACCTCCAGTAACTAAAACTGGAAGAAGCTTTAACACTTGGTATCCTATATATATAAGGGATAGCTTATTTGCTCAATCACTTGCTCAACATTAGTAAATAGTGCCTTTTGGTAAAGCCAAACTATGGTTTGCCTTTCCAAAAGGGGGGGCGTGTCAGGAAATAGACCCTATTTCCTAATGTCTCCCAAGGCTTGAAATTGCTATTTTTCAGCTAGGCCTCATAGAAATCCATTTTTCTCTCTGGTATGCTATACAAAACTGCCACAATGAATTGTTGACATTATCGTGTTCCAGTATCCCTTATCACTATAGCCGGCCTAGCCGTGTTGTGTCTTTGCATAAATGTAAACAACCACTGTTGTTTTGAGAAAGTGGCCCTCTGTTCTTCATTGGCTAAGCTGTCCCACCTGATGGCAGATTCTCCATTTTGCAGAGAAGTGAGAGTTAGTACGTGTTTGGATTTTCAATGGCTTAGACCCTGGACTGTTTGCTGGAATGGGATTACTCTTCTTCTTTTTACTATGATTACCTAAAAGATCCTGGACTGTTTACTGGACTGATCTTATGGATATAACCTTTTGACTTTTGCTTTTCCATGAACTTTCCTACATGAACCTGATGGAATAAAACAGCTGTTTCTCTTTGAAGATTGTTGTTTTTCTTGTCACACACACACATGAAGCTTAGCTTGCTACGTTACCAGAAGCCTCCTTTGTTTTGCTCTATGTTCAAAGGCCTTACTGCCTGAGCATAGTAAGAGTTCCTTTTAACCTCCCTGGTTCTCCCAGAAGTGGTGATGCAAGGGTTAAGTTCCAGTGCAGAGCAAGAGGCTCGGGAACGGTAAGGAGGTGCCCTTGTGAATGGGACGACCGGGTGCATGAGAGTACATTACATATTTTATAGAACAAATAGTTTAGCCCTAATGGTAGAATCCTAAATGTGCCCTCCTGGAAGTAAGTAGCAATGAACCCAATGAAGGACAGGTTTCACTTACCAGTAACTGTCGTTCTCCGAGTATGTTGTTTGGGGATTCACACTGATGGGTTCTGCGCCTGCGCTGAATCCGGAGCGGAGCTGGAAAGCTGATTGGATAAAGAGTTTTGAATGTGGGACCACCCACCATGCCCAACCCCTTTAGGCGCCATTTCGCGCTCTCCCCTCAGTTTGATATTAAAGCTGCCCGCTAAGCAGAAGGCCATCTCAGGCCGGCAGCCCCGAGGGGAGGCAGGGTTGGGTTGTGTGAATCCCCAAACAACATACTCGGAGAACGACAGTTACTGGTAAGTGAAACCTGTCCTTCTCCTTCGTGTTGTTTGGGGATGCACACTGATGGGTGACTAACAAGCTCACTTACTTGGATGGTGGGCAGCCGGCGTCCTGAGATGTAGGAGAGCGCGATGTCATCATGGATGGGCGGTCATCAACGAAGAAGATCGGAGACCAGCCGTCAGGATGGACCTGCCCCGTCTGACATCAGGGGCGGACCTTGTGTCAACCCGGTAGTGGGTGATGAAGGTGGAGGACCTGGACCAAGTAGCAGCCTTGCAGATATCCTCCATCGGGATGCCCTCTAGGAATGCAGTGGAGGAAGCCAGTGTCCTGGTGGAGTGAGCCCGGACATGAGGCGGAGGTGGCAGGGATGACATCTGATAGGCCAGGTAAATGGTACCTGAGATCCATTTAGATAGTCTCTGGGCAGACAGAGGCTGTCCCTTAGTCTTGCCACCATAAGCCACAAACAGTTGTTTTGCTCTCCTGAAGGACGCAGTCCTCTGGGTGTAAAACAGCAAGGCCCTCCTGACATCCAACGAGTGCCACACTCTCTCTTGTGGAGACGAGGGATTCAGGAAGAATGCTGGAAGCGTGATGGCTTGGGCCAGGTGGAATTCAGTCAGGACCTTGGGCAGGAATGCCAGATCTGGGTGCAATACTGCCCTGTCGGGGTAGAACTTGAGAAAGGGAGGGTCAGACCGAAGGGCTGCCAGCTCCCCTGCCCGTCGGGCAGAAATGATAGCTACAAGGAAGGCAGTCTTGTAAGAGACAAACTTAATGTCCACCGAAGCCATGGGTTCAAAAGGTGCCTTCGTGAGTGCGGTGAGCACTGTAGTGAGGGACCACTGAGGGGGTGGTATCTTCACTGGAGGATAGGCGTTGCGTAGCCCTTGAAGGAACCTTTTAACAGTTTTGTCTCTGAAGGCGGAGGACAATACTGAAGAAGGTGGGGCCTTGGCGACCACAGCAGCTAGGTGGACCTTCAATGATGAATGTGCGGATCCCAACTCGGCTAGGTGCAGGAGGTAAGACATGACATCCTGCAGGGATGCGGAGTCCACGGTGCGGTCGCTGGATACTAGGAAGTCAGTGAAGCGACGGTACTTGGCATCGTAAGACTTCCGTGTGGAAGGTTTCCTGGACAGATCAAGGATCCGTGTTATGTTGGGCGGATAAGCCAGGCCGTCAGGTGTAGGCTCGGCAGATCCGAGTGAAGGACCCGACCGTCTTCCATGCGGAGGAGATTCGGGTCGGTGGGTAGGCGGAGACGATCGCAAGCCAGGGTTTGGAGTAGTGGGAACCACGGCTGGCGCGGCCAGGACGGGGCAATCAGGATCGTCCAGGCGTTCTCCGCACGGATCCGTATCAGGACCCGCTGGATGAGAGGGATCGGTGGAAACATGTACAGCAGTTCCTGGTGCCACGGCACCATGAAGGCATCGCCCTCCGATCCGTGGCCGATCCCCGCTCGGGAGCAGTAACGGCGGCACTTGGAGTTGGCCTGTGACGCGAAGACGTCTAGGGTCGGTGTGCCCCACCGTCGGCACAGGCGGTCGAACACCGATTCGTCCAGTTCCCACTCGTGCATCGCCGTCCCTTTGCGGCTCAGGGAGTCTGCATCGGAGTTTAGGGTGCCCTGGATGTGGACACCTATGGGGAACACGTGTACGTTCAAGCACCACTCCCACATCTGGACGGTCAGGTAGAGGAGGGAGAGAGACTTGGTCCCTCCTTGCCGGTTGAGATAGGCTAGTGTCGTGGTGTTGTCCGAGGCGATCTGCACCACACTGCCCGCGATCGACGGTCTGAAGGACCTCATCGCCTTCCAGACCGCTAGCAGCTCGAGGAAGTTGATGTGGTGGTCGGCTTCCTCGGGCGTCCATATGCCGTGAATCCGTAGTCCGCGGCAGCACGCACCCCATCCGTGGGTGCTCGCGTCGGTGGTGACTTGGATGGACGGTGCGGGAAGGGTGAAGAGTCTCCCCGCGGCCACATTCTGGTCCATTGTCCACCAGTTTAACTGGTCTCGGAGTTCGGGAGTCGGTGTGAGCCACTTCCCGAGGTTGTCGTGGATGCCGTCGAAGGAGGAGAGGAACCACGACTGGAGCGAGCGCATCTTGAGTTTGGCGTGCGAGACCACCGCCGTGGTCGACGCCATGAGTCCTAGCAAACGGAGGGCGTCCCTCGCACGGACCCGACGTCTGCCCTGGATCCGTGCCACCACTGTGCGGATGTCGAGCAGACGTTTGGTTGGAGCGTAGGCTCTTAGAGCCAAAGAGTCTAGAACGGCTCCGATATAGTCTATTCTTTGAGTGGGGGTCAACTGGGACTTCTTGAAGTTGACCCGTAGACCGAGGCTCTGCATAAGGGCGAGGCAATGTGCAACGTCGTCCTTGGCTTTTTGTTGGGTTGGGGAGCAGACCAACCAGTCGTCTATGTACGGGAACACTTGGATGCCTTGCAGTCGCAGATGAGCAGCCACCGGTGCCATGCACTTCGTGAATACCCTCGGAGCGGTGGAGAGGCCGAAGGGTAGGCATGTGTACTGGTAGATGTTGCTGCCCACCTGGAATCGGAGGAAACGACGATGTTCCCTCCTGATGGACACGTGAAAGTAGGCGTCCTTCAGGTCGATGACGGTGAACCAGTCCCCGTGGTTGATCAGCGGGAGGATGGAGTGAAGAGTTACCATCCGGAACTTCCTCGCGTCGATGTGCTTGTTGAGAAGACGGAGGTCCAGGATGGGACGTGCCCCCCCGTCTTTTTTGTCCACAAGGAAGTATCGGGAGAAGAACCCTTCGTGAGACTCCGACGCTGCGACCGGCTCTATGGCGCCCTTTTCTAGGAGAGCTGTTAGTTCTTCCTGGAGCGGTGGGGATGGATCGGTGATGCGGATCCGTCCGACAGTAGGGCATCTCTCGAACTCGATCGCGTAGCCAGAGTCTAAGATGGTTAAAACCCATCGGTCTGTGGTGATGGCAGACCACGCCGATAGGTAGTCGGATAGGGGGCGGTAGGGTAGAGTCTCGGTCACGGAAGAGTCAAACACGTTGTTTGCCCTTCCGTTCCGTCCGCTTGCCAGTCTGAGGCCGCTGCTGGTAGCGTGGACGGCTGGGTTGTTGGCGCTGCCGGTAGGGCTGGTACCGGGAGTAGTCCCCTTGCCTCTGTGGCGGGCGAGGTTGATAGGATGGGCCCGCCTGAGACGTCGACGGCTGGTCCTGATGGTAACGGCCGGACCCACGGTGTGGAGGGCGGAGCTGTTTTATTGTGGCGTAGTCCCCTTTCAGCTCTCCCAAGGAGGTGTCGGTCTCCTTGGCGAAGAGGCCCTCGCCATCGAAGGGAAGCTCCTCCACGAGCCGCTTGACGTCGTCCTGCAGGTTAGCCGAACGGAGCCAGGCGTGGCGACGGAGCTGGATGGCGGAGGCCAAGTTCTTCGCCTCCGACTCGGTGACGTGGCGGCCGGTGCGGATTTGCTGGAGGGCGAGGTGGTTGCCCTCCACGCAGAGTTTTTCAAAGTCCGCTTGTCTGTCAGGTGGCAGCAGTGACTTGAACGACTCCGCTTGTTCCCAGAGTCGACACTGGTAGCCTCCCATGGCCGTCGCGTAGTTGGACGCACGGAAGGACAAGGAGGCATTGGCGTAGAACCTCCTGCCCAGTGCGTCCAGCTTCTTCCCTTCCTGGGTCGACGGGATGGGAGTGCTGCTGATCGGCGTCCGGTGTTGGGAGCCTTTGACCACTCGGGAGTTCGGTGCCGGGTGGATGTGCAGAAAGTTGGAGTCGTCCAGCAGTCTGTACATAGAGTCCACTCTGTTGGACACCGAGTGAGAAGAAACCGGCTTCTTCCACACCTCCTTGGCCGCTTTAGCAATCTTAGGGAGCAGTCCGAGGCGGACGGGGACCAACTCCTTGCGGTCGGCCAAGCCGCAGACGACATCCTCACAGTCGTCCAGGGGAGCCTCCGCCCGGATCCCAAGCGTGGATCCGAGACGGGTGATCAGTCCGGTGTAGGTCTTCAGATCCTCCGGCTGGGACCCGTGGACGGCGCCGATGTTGTCGTCCGGGGACTTGTCGACCGCAACCGGCGGTGGCTGATGCTGCTCCTCCTCCTGGTCCGACGAATCGGAGTCTCCTGACCGCTCCGAGACGCTGGGCGGTGGCAGGTAGACCTCGGGGTCCGAGTCCGACCAGTACGGCCTGGCGGATCTCGGATCGCTCCCCGGCAAAGGCAGCTGGTATGGAGGGAGAGAGGCCTCCGACCGCGCCTGTTCCACCCTCTGCCGCTTCGGTGCGGGGCCCTCCTCACGGAGCGGTGGTGCCTCCGTGGCTGGTGGTGAGGGCAGAGGGCGCTCCCACGGTGTCGTCTGGGGGCCCTGGAGTTCGGCGTGCAGTTTCCGCACCATCGCCTCGATGTACGGGGCGATGAGGCTCAACTGGGGCGGCGGTTCGGTAGCCGGACCAGGAGCCACGGAAGGGCTGCGGAGGGAGGAAGACCTGTGCGGTGGTACAGGTGGAGGAGTCTCCGGTGGCGGTGGAGGGCTGTGGGCCCTCTCCGGCGTGGTGTCCCGGGCCTCGGTCGACATCCTACCCGGCGTAGGTGGAGCTGCGACCGGGGCGGATGCTAGGGAGCGTGGCGGCGAAGGGTGAGCCGGTGCCGGGGTCGGAGGAAGAGAAGACGAAGAGCTACGACGCTTCTTTTTCTCTTTTTTGTCCTTCTTCCTCTTCTCCTGCTCCTTCTTCCGCTTGAACAGTTCAGAGGCCGAGGGCCTGGAAGAAGGAGCGGAGGTCGAAGGAGCAGACGTGGAAGCGGCCTGCTCTGGAGCTGGGGGAGCCGGTGGTGCCAGTGCGGCCTCCATGAGGTAGGCTTGAAGGCGGTACTGGCGGTTCTTGATGGCGGCCTTCGAGAAGCCTCGACAGACTTCGCAGGTCTGGACCTGGTGACTCTCCCCGAGGCAGCGAAGACAACGCACGTGCCCGTCCGAGCTAGGGAACTTTCTCTTGCAGGACGGACACTGCTTGAACGCTGCCGCTGAGGCCATCCACCGAAGTAGATGGCCGAAGAGAAAAAATTATCCCGGCCGGGAGGCCCCGACACGAGATGTTGGTTTTTTTTTTTTTTTTTTGTTGCCGGCGGCCGAGGATAAGCCCCGGCCACACGAGGACCAAGGGACTGAGTCCCCTGGTCCGAGAAAAATTGTTGGTAGTGAAAAAAAAATTGAAGATTCTGAGACAATCTCAGGGAATAACACACAGCTTTTTTTCCAAGCTCCTGCTTGCGCAGCGGAAAAAAGCAAACTGAGGGGAGAGCGCGAAATGGCGCCTAAAGGGGTTGGGCATGGTGGGCGGTCCCACATTCAAAACTCTTTATCCAATCAGCTTTCCAGCTCCGCTCCGGATTCAGCGCAGGCGCAGAACCCATCAGTGTGCATCCCCAAACAACACGAAGGAGAACTTTATTTCCAAGTAAACCTATCTCAGGTCTCCAGGTTGCCTCAGACCAAAGGAAATAAATTCTATTTTCCAATCATGAATGGAGCCTTTTTTTAAAAAAAAAAGATGGAAAAGTTTGGCTCTCCTGATGGGGTTAGACTTCAACTCCCAGCATCGCCAGAGGCGTAGCTACCGCCGTATCTGCCGTATCAATTATACGGGGGCCCCAGGCTACAGGGGCCCCCAACGTGCGTAAGCAAAACAAATCTTTACCCTTCCTAAGGGCCCCCAAACAAATTTTTATACGGGGCCCTGCCAAGGCACGCTACTCTTCTGAGCATCGCTCACCAGTGGCTCTGCTTGCTTGGGCTGATGGCAACTGCACTCAAACAACATCTCTAAGGTCACAGTTTGTCCATCCATCTCTTCGACCTTGTCAATGAAAACATGGACCACCCTTCTGTCATTTAGGTGTTCACTTCACCATGAAGCAGATTCTTCTGAGTCATATGTCAAAGGATGGGATAAAGCAGAAGCACTTTCTTGGATCCACTCTGTCTCTCTAATACGGTGATGGTGAACCTTTTAGAGACAGAGTGTCCAAACAGAGAGGCAGGGAGAACTCTATGCTGGGGGAGGGAGGAAGTACTCCCATTGGGATGTTGGGCAGAATGGCGGGGTGAACTCTGTACTGGGAGGAGGAAGAAAGTAGTCCAATTGGGCTGCTGGGCAGAATAGCGGGGTGAACTCTGTGCTGGGGGAGGGAGGAGGTACTCCTATTGGGCTGCTGGGCAGAGGGGTGGGGTGAACTCTGTACTGGGACAACAGCACGTGTACCCACAGAGAGGGCTGTGAGTGCCACTTATGGCACACATGCCATAGGTTCGCCACCACTAGTCTAATATAAAGAAACTTTAAACTGCATCTCTCTTTCCTTTGGTCTTTCTCTCAGAGCAGCCTGCATTGGTTTACAGATATGCTGGGAGGGGTTAAGGAGATTTGCAATGTTTTATCTGAATAAGGCCATACAGAAGGCAAAGATGTGTTTCATCTATTGGATTAATCTAAGAAAAAACAGCTCTGGTATATCTGGGCATGGGAGAATATTTCAAGTCGGGAAGTGAGACGAAAATCTGTGTTGGCCACAGGATATTTTTGGCAAATGATTCATAAGATAGCTTCGGAAAGACGGAATTAGCTCCAAATGACTTGCAGTTTCACATTCTCAGGCTACAAACCTATGCAGCTACACTCTACTCAGTGTCACTCAGTTTTTGGCTGCCTGTTTTGCACACCCCTTTATTTGGAAGTTGTGTCTGGAAGTTCTAAGTGCCAAGCTTCATCCTGCACCTCCCACTGTCCTTTGTGGAGATGGAACAGTATCCGACTCTTTGATGGTCACATTCTGAACTTATGACAACTGTAGTATGATGCACATGTCACATATGGTTTTTTAGCAGCAACAGTATATGATAAGCTAGGATAGGATTTGTAGACAAGTGTTGGGTTTTTTTTAAAAAAAACTGAAACATATCACTAGGTTATTCCACCAGTACTATTTCAATGAAGTTAAGGGGTTCCTGATGCAATTTGGCACACAATCCAAGATACAAATGTGTACAAACTATCATGTTTTTAAAAGGTGTACTGGTTTTGGGATGAAGCCGGATAGTTGGTACTCCTAGTTAGTAAAATGCTGGCACAGCAGTGCAGAGTTTCCTAGGATGGATTTCACATTTCTTGAATTACCTTGGGGAGGAAGGAAGATTGCTTTATACCTCCTCCTCCAAGGTCTTATTTCCCTAGGTGGTCAACCTTGGTGTCCTTGATGCTTTTGGACTTCAATTCCCAGAAGCCCTGCTCAGCAGTCTGCTTATGTGGGCTTCTGGGAATTGAAGTCCAAGAACACCAGGGGTACCAAGGTTGGCCACACCTGCCCTAGGGGACAGGAACATAACCTTCATTTGGTATGTCTATTGGTTACTCTTAAAAACCTTTGTATCAATGGTTCCTAATCTTGGGTCCCGAGAAGTTCTTGGGGATAAGATAAAATTTTGATTTTGCACCTCCTGACCCCATCAGATTATCCTGCCCCTCCTCTAAAAAAAGTACGGTAATATTTTGCTTTAAAAAATAATAAGGTAAATTGCCAAGCCTTGGCAACTCCAAGAGCAGAGATTCACCTTTTAAATAGGTTTCCCTTCCCTAGTAGTAAAGGTAAAGATTTCCCTTGTTCGAAAGCCAGCTATATCTGACTCAGTGCTCATCTCTGTTTCAAAGCGGAAGAGCCACGCTTGTCTGGTTCTGCAGACATTTCTGTGGTCATGTGGCAAGCATGACTAGACATCGGAGCTCAGGGGACGCTGTTTACCTTCCCACCGAAGTAGTCCCTATTTATCTACTTGCAATTTCTTGCTTTCAAACTGCTAGGTTGGCAGAAACTGGGACAAAGATGGGAGCTCATTCCGTCTTGCAGTATTTAGGAATCGAACTGCTGACCTCCCACCTTCCAGTCAGTTTCTTTAGCCACTTGAGCCACCAATCTCCACTTTTAAAAACTGGGACTCGTGTTCACTTCTGAACTTAATGTTGATTTTCTTCTTTTACATTTGGGGCGGTGTGTGTAGCTAGCGGATGAGGATGACTTCATTTCTTTCCTTCACTCTGTGAGGAGCCCAAAGTGAAGAGTGAGAGAAATCTCAAAATATTGTCTCTTTGTTCACTGGCTAGGGATGTTAAGGGCTCTTCCTTGTGTGAATTGAGGTTCTTTTTAAGGATTAACGAAATCCCATTCTTATTTCTAACAAATTTTTATTTCTCAAATTTACCTATGTTATGGTGTACTAATTATTAGATGTTTAAACAAATTGGCTCCATACAGGCTGGGGTGGAAGGTGCAGCAAAGCATCATTTTGCTTTATGTATCAATAAGACCTATTATCTTCTTTTCATTCTGAAAATTCTTCTCATAGGAAAGAAGGGAAGTTGGGGTGGGGGGACAAAAAGCAAGAGAGCAGCTGTTCCTTTGTAATAAATCTTGCCATTTATGTATTCTGAGTTTATTATACAGATGATGAGCATTGCTAGAAAGGGGGTAAAAAGGAAGTGAGATGTTTGTTTTGAATGATAACCCTTTTACCTGGGGTTGGGGAGGTGTCTGAATTGTACTCTGATTTAAAAAAAAATCAGGAGGAGAAACTAGGTCAGGTTAATCAGGCCTGTAGTGACTAGAAATCCATGTGGAGAAAGTGTTCTGCTATCAATAGGGCTATTTATAAGGGCTTTCCCGCTATCACAAAGCTCTTACAACCTTCATATGTGTTTGGCTTTAATCATTAGAAGCTTGCAGACTTAGTTGTTTGTGCTGAAGCTGAGCTTTTAGCTTATGAATAGTTGGCATCAGTGCCAAAATTCAAGAAAAATTGCTCTCAGAACAAATTCTATTAATATATCACAAATGGCAGTTTATCCAATTTCAGGTCATGGTCCTGTTGCCCTCCATGACAGATGGTAACTTTCTATTCTACCTTCAAGCTACCAATTAAGCGTTGCAAGTCAAGTGACTTGCAAGTGGTACCAGTCAAATGTCCCGCTTGCTCCAAAAGGCATGGCCCCCAGTTTCTCCTTTACTTTGTTTGTTTGTCTTAATGATGTTGTGTCTCCTATTTTAACATTAGACATTAAAAGACCAACCAAACATCCTTGCTCCTTGTTTTTAATGGCACGGGTTTGACCAAAAGCTTCAACAGGTTATTTTTTGGGACTCTAATTCTTAGGCCTACATCCAAAAGCTTTGTCCCAATTAGGGTAGAACCTGGTGAGTCAACATTCAACATAACTCCACCTACTCTAGTTGCAAGGACCCTAAAATCTTCCTGGGTATGAGACTTTATTGTTGGCTTGCTTTTAATAGCAGAGGCTTTGGTGCTCTTATTTTGTGCCATATTTCCACAATACCTCTCATAGGATATGTAAAATGTATCAATTTGCTCTGTGAATTGGTCTCAGCTCAGTGTTGGAAATAATCAACCTTGTTATCCTATGACAGTGATGGCGAACCTTGGCACTCCAGCTCTTCTTGAACTTCAGTTCCCAGAAGCCCTGATCAGCAGGAGTGCTGACTTGGGCTTCTGGGAATTGAAGTCCAAGAACACCTGGAGTGTCAAGGTTCACCATCACTACCTTATAATATATGCTGTGTGGATTCTCACCTACAGCCACCTATGGATCCCATAACTTCTACAACATACATTTTTGTGCTTCTAATAGGCTCTACCTTTTTTCACCTACCTGATAACTGAAAACAAATTCATGCATCACATGTTTTCAATGGATTTTAGGCAATTCAAAGTCAATTAAATTTTTTTACCTAGTGGCTCAATTTGTAGTGCTGCTGAATTGGCTAAAATTGGAACACCTAGTGTATACACCAAATCTCCCTCCCCCCCCCCCCCCGTTCCCTGATAGAGGTCATTGGGATTTAAATTGCTTTAACCTAGTTAGAGAAGTGGCCTACAGCCTCAATAGAGCCATTTGGGAAAAGCAAAAAGCAGAGGTTTGGTGTCCTATGTTTGAAAAATGGGGGTGGAGCCTCAAAAAAACTGCTGCTTTTAAGGTCAGAGCCTAGCAGACCATCATGCCATGAACATTTGAATTCATGCCTGAAGAAGTGATCATGACTCATGAATGCTTGCAAGGATTTTTTTATTTAGTGATCCAGAAAATGTATCACCTTCTACTTCTGCATATCTTTAGCTAGGTTCTTGCTGTAGCATTGTCAATGGAGAGGTTATTAACAACTTCCAGTGTACCACTGATACAGTATTACTAGCTGATAATTTAAAAACGGGTTTGCCACTGTCGGCCATGGGCCTGATGTGGCCCATGGCACCAATTAATCCAGTCCTGACCTCATTCCAGCCACCCCTGCCACCACTGGAATACTGCCATGTAAATGCATTTATGACAGCCGTGGATGCGTTTTACAGCACCAGTCCAACCCGCTCAGCTGTCTGAGGTGGCATGGTCCGGTCTGCAGCTGAAAAACTTCGAGAAACTGAAGGTGGTTTAAATAAACTTTTAAGAATCTAAGTTCATGTTCAGAACACGTTCAGTAAAAAGCAAGCAACTCAAGAAATTCAGTTAATAATCCAAAATGGAAGCATGTTACCAAATTCCTCCATTTTAGAATTTGGCTAAATGAACAGTGTGGTCATAGCCATGCATAAGAAGAAGTCAGAATAAAGATAGTCAAGTGCGGTGCTCTTGAGAAGAATGCAATATGCAATAGAAATGTTAAGATTAGCTGTGAAAAAACACATTATATAGTGCTTCTATATATTCTGTTTTATTGTATTCTATGGAATTTGTAGACTTTAACGTAGCTATAAAAAACCCCAAAGACAGAAGTACTTGAAATTTGGATTCATCGCAGGATGCAAAAATTTCATGGTCTGAAAAGGTGATTAATAAAGTACTAAAGCAAATGAATAAAGAGCAAAAACCACACAAAATGCAGAAAAGTAGAATTATTCAATCATGTAGTGAGAAATAAGAAGTACAGATACTTTTATAGCCCATCATTCACAGTTAAATAAATGGGAAAACTGCAGTAATAAGAAAAACCTACTGACTGAACAGCATGGGAGGATGGTTTGGATCCAGCAAAGGAGCACTCTTTAAAACTGAAAAAACCAGAAGAGCCACAATACAGAAACAGCCAGTCCTTTAGCAGGAGAAAACAAGAAGAAGAATGGATGAAAAGATTTTGCCCTCTCCCTGTGGATCTGTCTACAAATGCCCCTCAGTGCTGCTCTAGAGGGATAAGGACCCCCCAAAGCAGATTAGTGAGTGGTATTGGTTGCTGCCAGGGTGAGGCACATTGCATGTGCAACTGTCAGTTTGTATCATGCTGGATATCTCTCAGTGTCTCTAAACGGATGGGAAATCTGAGTGTTTAAGGCAGCCCTTTATGGATAGAGGCTCAAATCTCTGCTTTTTTAATTAAAATTAATTGATGAGCTCTCAGATAATATTTGCCTCATTTTCTCAATATGCAGAAAATATTAACTATGGAGCTAATGGGATTGTTGCGATGATAAACGAGGCATTTCCAAAGACCCCCACACTCCTCCTCTAGTGATAGAGAAATGAATAACAACCACCATGCTTCTGTTCCATTTTCTTTTCTTTGATATTCCCAACAGGAACACTCAAAATTACTTGCTTGATTTTGTAGCAACACAATTGCTTCTGGACTGTTCTCTGGGTTTTGGTACAAGAAGAAAAAAAATTAGAACATTATGTACAAGTAATCTGAAGGGAAGAACACAATATTTGGTAATAGGATTGAGTTGGCTATAAACTAGGGTTTTCTCTTCACTTTCTGAAATTTTAGGACTCCAAATCACTTATTCATTTATCTTATGATGAACTTCAGTTTTCTACATTAATGCTGATATATACAGTAAGCACCAATTGCCCCTCTCAAGTTCCTAGATAGAGTTTCACATCCAGGTTTAAAAGCCATTTGAAGGGCTTCACCTGTGGCACTATGCAAGTTCTCCAATGTGCCTCCAAATGTACGTAAAGGACACCTAAATTCAATGTGATCTAAAGGTTAGTCATTTTCTACACAGTCACATCAGAGAGAGGATTTCCATCCCCATGTGAACAGATCGGCTTCACATCTACTGCACCTAGTCCTCAATCTGTGTAGATTATTTAGCCGTGACTATGTCACGTTGCCCAGGGTGCACCACGTGGAGGCTAGTCTACTAGGGGTGCAAAAGTAGACTAGCCTCCACATGGTACACCCTGGGTAATGTGACATAGTCGCATTATGTCCCCCTCCCCCACCTTCACCAACCCTAGAAGTGCCATGTGGTAGAGGAAGGGCAAAATGGTTAACAAATGATGGTTAACAAAAAGTCCTGTCAGTTCCCAGTACACTATAAGCTAATACAGCAACCACTGCCCTCTACTGGAAAGAGTCAGGCTTGGATTCATTGCCTAAAAATGCCCTACCGCGAGAAACTATCCCTACAACAATAGCCTCTCAAAAGTGTTTCTTAGAGGCTGCAGTGGCTCAGCGGTTAAGAAGCTGATCTTGTTAGCTGAAAAGCAGGCAAGTTGGCAGTTCAAGACTGGGGTGAATTGAGTGCCTGTCTCTGTCCCAGCTCTTGGGGACACGAAAGGAGCCTCATTTGGGCATTCGCTGAATGGGGTTTATTCCGCAAAAATTCTTTCAACCCAGGATAATTTCTGAAATGAAATTATTATTAGGGACAAAGCTGCACTGTGATCTTGAGATGCAGGCAGGTAATCTTTCAAAAATTAATAAAACCAAGAGACTTTGGCTCCCAAATTCAGCTCCTTTTATTTACAACTCCATGGCAAATTATTTATCTGGTGTACGGTATTTCAACATAAGTGTTCTAAAAGGTTGTTGAGAGAACATACCCTCCAAAATAGCAAAACTAATTGCAGGACTCTCTCCAGGAGTTTACCTGAGACAAAATGTAATAGGGAAGTTTGACTGAAAGGGCCAATGTGAGATGGGTTGTGTGTGTTTGGACAAATGTTCTTCTCCCACCCCACCTAGAAGCAGTGTGGTGGTCATGCTGCTGGATGCTGAAATTCCTGGGCTAAAGTCAAAAAAGGAGCATGCTCCATTTGAGATCACAAGCTGTAGGCTGACTTGGCTTCTGGTAATTGAAGTCCAAGAACACATGGAGAACCAAGTTTGAGGACCCCTGCCCTAGAAAAAGGAAAGTCAGGCAAAAATCAAAATTAAAAGCCCTGAACTAACATTAAATTGGGAGCTTCCTGAGCTAGGTTTGTCTCTCATACTTCTGAAAGGGTTGATATTCAGAAAATTAAATCAGAGGCTCCCACAGATTCTCTTCCAATGATTCTGTGAATACACTTCAATGCTAAACTAGATAGTGTACTCCTCCTCTGTGGAATTATGGTGTTGTGTTTTTCTTGAAATACAGAAATGAAATATCATAAACCCAGTGTTATGCAGTTGTTAGTGTGTTTAGACTAAGAATGGGGAGGTGCCCCATGAAAACCCAAGAGCCATGCAACTCACTTGGGTAGCTAGGGACACTTACAGCCCTCCCTCCCCAACTTATTACCTCCCAAGGTTACTGTGTAAATGTGTGGAGGGGAAGCCAGCCATACAGGTGGAATAGAGAGATGACTAATGTATCTGTAGGGGACATGGTGGCTTAGTTATTAAAATGCTGGACTTAGTGGTTAAGATGCAGTTTGAAACCTGAGTGCTACATGACAGAGTGAGCAACTGATGTCTGTTCCAGCTCCTGCCAACTGAGCAGTTAAAAAACAAGAAATTGCAATTAGATAAATAGGTACCACTTTGATGGGAAGGTAACAGCATTCCTTGCACTTTGGCATCTAGTCATGCCTGCCAGATGACTACGAAAACATCAGCAAACATAGACAGTGGTGGCTCCTTGGCTGTAAATGGAGGTGACTCCACCCCTTAGAGTTAGTCATGACTGGCTTTCGAACAAGGGGTTTGCAACCTATGGCCTGCAGGCCAGACCCAGTCATGACGACAAATCGTCGAGCCTGTGGCGATGATTCTGGAAATGCTCACGCATAAGCAAATGCACACACACACACGTTTTGCGGCAGTGTTTACTGCAGGGGGAAACCACTCAGCTGTCGGAGGGGAAGTTGTCCGGCCCATGGCATGAAATGGCTGAGAACCCCTGCTGTATCTGTAGGGTTTTTTTTTTTGGGGGGGGGAGGGGAGATCTGTTTCAGATTACATTTTACAACATTGCTCTGCCAGCCTGGCCACAGAAGTCACTAATCCTGAGCTTCTCCACAAGCCCAGTGTAACAGCAGTAGCCTCCTTACTTTCTCCATGCACATGGGAAAAAAGCAAGGTCTGTGGTGGGCTTTGAAATAGCTGCTTTCCAAGGTGCCAAAGCCCATAAAATGGTCAAATGAGAACCTGTGTCCACCTCTCATTTTGTGTTGGCATCAAAAGCACTCACTGGTTCAAAGACACCTTTGCATTTATCAGTGCTGGCCACTCATGCTGCCTCACTGCAACAACTGAGGATTTAATTTTGGCAGATGACAAAGCCAAGAAAGTGGCTTCATTTTGGCAGTTCAACATTTGATCTGCACAGGAAAGAAGAAGACTGCAACTAAGTCTGTTCAGCGTACTTGAGTGCCTGTCATTCACAGTTGTAAGTATTTGCATATCATTACACTTGAAAATCACTTGTTTTCTATTCTGTGAAATATAGCTTGAGGGAGAATGCCAGAGAGGTCATCTGTGAATGGATGTTTACTGTGAAAGGCATTTTTAAAGATGTCAGCATAATCAACATGGGTGTTTTACACACCAGCGGCAAAGCTTTAAATCAGAGAGGTGCTCGAAAATCGAACTACTGACTCCTGTCAAACTGAGCGACAGGAATAGATTAAACAATACTTGGATCAGAGTTCAGTACTGAGGAACATTGTTGTGGTTTAGCATCATAAATCAGGAGTTCTCAACCTTTTAAAGCCGAGGACCAGGTCACATGGCACTTCCTGGTGTGGTGGAGGTGGGGGGGTGGCTACATGAAATGGCGCCACAGGCCACATCCGGTCCATGGGCCACATGCTGAGAATCCCTGACTTAGACCTATTTAAAATTAGCTAGATTGCTGAAAAACAACATAAATATCAAAGATAATTGGGGGAGCATCGTATTACTATATAGTATTTCTAAATGCTCCCACTGTTTGAGAAATATTTTTGTTGTTTATTAAGTTTCTAAAGTGACTATTCTTTGGAGAGTGCAAACTAAGACTTAATCCAGTACTAGATACACAGTTGCAGATTAATACTTTGTTCTCTATTCACATGCACAGGGAGCACCATGAAAGAAGAGTCCTATGCAATGATTTACCAGGTTAGAAGTAAAGGTGATAGTTTCCCTTGCTCGAAAGCCAGTCGTATCCGACTCTAGTGTTCAGTGCTCATCTCTTTCTGTGGTTATGTGGCAGGCATGACTAGACACCAGAGCACACAGAACACTGTTTACCTTCCCATCAAAGTGGTCCCTATTTATCTTCTTGCAATTTCTTGCTTTCCAACTGCTAGGTTGGCAGGAGCTGGGACAGACGGGAGCTCATTCCATCCTACAGTACTCGGGAATCAAACTGCTGACCTCCTGCTTTCCAGTCATCGTCTTAGCCATTTGAGCCATGACACTCCCTTCAGGTTAGAAGTGCAAAGGTTTTGACAACTGTGTCTCAACCATGTCAGTAAACTAATATCATAATGGTTTGACACCATCATGCTGAGATTATCCTACATCTGGAAAACTCTGGAGAGGTTCTTCCACTAAATTCTGCTGCAGAACCATTCTTCATGGATTCTAAGTAAAACTCCTTAGCAGGATCATATTTTGGTAAAATGCCTGCACAACAGACCATAGCAACAACAATGTTACATTTTTACTGCTTGCATATACCAAGACTTAACTGTGCAAGAGGAAATCACACCATCTCAGTGTCAATCACAGTTGTGGAATGGCAAGCAGTAACAAAGTTTCACTACTACTGTGCAGGTGGTAGTTCTTGTAACTCATTGATCTTATTGATCTTCTCTGTACAGAGACACATCCTGCAATTTGCTGAGCTCAGGAGATCCAGGATTTGCAGCAGAACTTGAAACTGCCCAATGTGACCCTGGTAACAACTGTAAAAGAACATCTGCCTGCATATATATTTATTAGCTATGTGCTTATTTTATTAAAGTACACATTTAGTTAACATTAAAAATGGATGAGATCTAATTGCAGAGAAAATGGCAGCCTAGAAATCTATCTCATCTTGTTGCAAAACAGATTGCAAAGCACATTTTACTTCCGCCTCCGCTGGTAGGAGCACGTGATGGCCCATTGAACCATGTGAGTGGCCCTGGGCCCAAAAATTTTGGGCACCCCTGATCTAACGCATGATTAGTGTTCTCAGCAATTTTTGTTCTCCCATTTCCTATCTATAAGATGCCTCCTCACTACTTATCTATGAACCATGTTTGCTGTTATACAATACTTGTCTATGGACATTATTGCTTTTCAGTATACTGCGTCTTATATAAGGTGCTTAAATAGAATAAAGTTTACAGGTCTCCCTTGCTCGAAAGCCAGTCGTATCTGACTCTAGAGTGCGGTGTTCATTTCCATTTACAGCCAAGGAGTCAGTGCTGTCTGTGCCTGCAGACATTTCTGTGGTTACATGGCAGGCATACCTAAAGGCCAAAGTGCACGGAATGCTGCTACCTTTCCAACTGAAGTGGTACCTATTCATCTACTTGCAATGTCTTGCTTTCGAACTGCTAGGCTGGCATGAGCTGGGACAGAGACAGGAGCTCATTCCAATGCACAGCACTCAAGTCTCGAACTCCTTACCTGCCGACCTTCTGGTCATCAAGTTCAGTGTCTTAACAGCTAAACCACTGCAGTTCCTGAAGATTATTATACAGTGTAGCTAATATCACATATTGCAGAGATACTAATCAGAAGGGAGGTTTATTTGTGGGTAATGGACAAGAACTTTTGAAGTCCAGACAAAAGACAGTTCTAGGGCTGTGGCTTCCCGTGGCCATTTCCTTGGCTCTCTCCTAGATGTCCTCTTTTTTCTAGCAACAAGGCTAAGCTGCTACACTAAGGAAACACATAGTAGTATAAGGAAATGAAGACAGAAAATGTAGGACAAGAGTATAAAGAAGACATACAGGCCTCCAGCATGATCAAGAAAAATACAGCACTTCATTCTGTTTTTTTAAAATTAATAATCATTTTAAAAAACAGAAGGAAAAAACTATCCAGATGAAGGGTAGGAAACACAACATGCTATCAAAGACCTGAAAAAGGAAAGCCTATGTTTTTTCTTACTCTGAAAGCCCAGCCCTATGAGAAGCCACAGCTAATGAACACTTAAAATATTCTTAGTTCCTGGTGTGGTTAACAAGTGAAACCACCAGTAATGATGTAATATAGCATGTCAAAAAACGATGACAAGAGGAGGCAGAAGGCAGGGAGAAGCTCAAAGGTGTGAAGGCACCATGTCATTTCCTAATTAACTAAGTGATCCTTTTAAACTGTCAAGTCAAGCAAGGAGCTCCATGGACCAGTGTCTTATTGATATTCACATTAGGGCATTGGAAGCAATGATTCCAATCCCAATGGTTATAGTTAAATTGTCTTTAAAAAAAGAGAAGAAAAGAATGTCCACATAGTATCGCCAACCTCTCTTTCATAGGGAAATGTGTAAAGGCCACCCTGACTTGCATAATTTACTGTTAAGATAGAGAAAGAAGGTGGCTGGGATGAATTCTCCAAGGATGCATATTGATTTCTGAATTATGGTAAGAGGCTGCATATTGAGACCTGCCCTACACCACAAAATTATTTTTGCCACACTGTTCATGGTGAAAGGCTTACAATGTTAAATTAAGAAAAGATGTGTGTAACACTCCGTAACACAATCCCTCTGCTTTTAATTTCACACAAGAAATGAATATGCAATTTAATAAAGCCCTGTCATGAGTTGGTTGAAATGAATTTGTTCTACCTCATCAGTTGTAATCCAAGGGCAGCTTTCGCAAAATTCTCATTCCCCCGAGAACCATAATCTTTAAGGATCAATAATATAATTATCTTCTCACATTTAAGACTGACATGTCTTCCCTACACTCCAGCCAATTTTCTTTCATCTGATAGTTTATGAGATAAAATGATAACTTTTCTAAGATGTCAGTTTGGAGTACTGATTTCTTTTAAAGCAACCTGAAAGTATTAATGATGACTGTTTTCTAAATGGAAGCATCCATGCATACAGTATATGCATGTCAACCCAAATGAGCCAGTGACTCTTTTCTCACTATTGGATCTGGACCATTCCCAAGTATTTTCTATAGAATGGTAGTGACATGCTGGCCCAAGGCAGGGATCATATATTATCCAAGGGGATTTATTGTGGGTTAAGATCTGTTAGTGCCCCAAGCCAGTTAATCCCATGCCATAGCAGTTGTTTCCAAAAGATCTGTAAAATGGATTTTTGCAATGTAATGGCAACAAATCAACAATGAAAATATATACTGTACCTGTTTTAACATTCTTTTTGTTATATGCTACCAAGTTGCTTCAGACTTAACGATGACATATTATTAACCGAGCAATCATGTTTTTCAACACTCCCCCCGGGACCACCATCTCGCCCAGAGGAGAAGATGCCAAGCTGCAGGCGGTGAGGCAACGCTCCCGCCCTCCCTGCGGGCCCTGTCATCTCGCCCGAAGGAGAAGACTGCCATTATTTGGCACATTTCATTGTAGCAGCCACCGCTGCCAGAAACACCTGCGGCCGCCGCCGTGTCCAGGTATGGGAATCTCTCCACCTGTCCCTGGGGGCTCCGCCCTGGCCAGGGCTTAAAAGCCGCTATCGCGGCAGGACTTTTTCGAGCAGCAGCTGCTGGGTGGAGCAGTTTGTCAGCAGTTTGTCACTTGTTGCGGGATTTACAACTAGTTTTTTTTGCTTAGTTTTCTGCTTTTGTAATTTTTGTGTAAACTGAATTGATATTTCGAATTTTTGATTGTTGCTTGATATTGTTGCCTATTGAATTCTGATGCTGTAATGATTTATATTATCGTATCTCTGATTTATTTTTTAGGATGTCCTGATATTTTGTTATTGCAACTGTTACTGGAGAGAGAGAGAGAGAAAGAGAGAGAGAGAGAGAGAGATGTATTTTGATATGTTTTGTGATGTTATTCCTGCTATGTGATATTTGTAATTTATTATGTGATATTTGTAATTGCTTTTATGTTATAGAATGTGCTATGTAATTGTAACTGTTACTTCTGTAAGCCGCCCAGAGTCGCTGTGAGAGTGGGGCGGCATAGAAGTCGAAATACAATCCACAATATTATTAACCTCCAAAACATCCTGTAATTAACAGCCTGGCTCAGGTCTTGCAAGCTCAAACCTTTCTTGAGTCAAGACTTCTCACAATTGTTCATTCTCTTTTCTTGCTGTCTTCTTGCCATTTTAGAAAGTTGAGTGAATGCTGCCCCTCAAAACTATTGGAAGAAATTGCTTTTGTATTCTTATCTGGTTTCTGTGTATGAGAAACCTTCCTCACTTTCTTCAAATGTCTCTCCCTCATTTTGAAGTTTTGCATACTTTTCCTGGACCACTGTGAACACTACAATGCCATCTACTACTAGTTCAGTCTTCTACTCTCACGTTTACTAACCATTAAAACAACTCTTTCTTCTTCCCATATTTATGTGGTCTACCTACCAAGTTAGCTCATCATCCATGCTGATGGGAGATAATTGAAGTTGCAGACAGTGATGGCGAACCTTTTAGCGACCGAGTGCCCAAACTGCAACCCCAAACCCACTAATTTATCACAAAGTGCTAACATAGCAACAGGGGAAGAAGGAAACGATCCCATTGGGCTGTTGGGCAGAGGTGAGGCGGCAAATTCTGTGCTAGGGTGACTGTATAGGTGCCCACAGAGAGGGCTCTGAGTGCCATCTTCTGCATGCATGCCATAGGTTCACTACCATTGTTGTAGACCAACACAATGAGACAACAGGTTGCACTAGAAAAGGACAGGTTTCACTTACCAGTAACTGTCGTTCTCCGAGTATGTTGTTTGGGGATTCACACTGATGGGTTCTGCGCCTGCGCTGAATCCTGAGCGGAGCTGGAAAGCTGATTGGATAAAGAGTTTTGAATGTGGGACCGCCCACCATGCCCAACCCCTTTAGGCGCCATTTCGCGCTTTCCCCTCAGTTTGATATTAAAACTGCCCGCTAAGCATAAGGCCATCTCAGGCCGGCAGCCCTGAGGGGAGGCAGGGTTGGGTTGTGTGAATCCCCAAACAACATACTCGGAGAACGACAGTTACTGGTAAGTGAAACCTGTCCTTCTCCTTCGTGTTGTTTGGGGATGCACACTGATGGGTGACTAGCAAGCTCACTTACTTGGATGGTGGGCAGCCGGCATCCTGAGATGTAGGAGAGCGCGATGGCATCATGGATGGGCGGTCATCAGCGAAGAGGATCGGAGACCAGCCGTCAGGATGGATCTGCCCCGTCTGACATCGGAAGCAGACCTTGTGTCAACCCGGTAGTGGGTGATGAAGGTGGAGGACCTGGACCAGGTAGCGGCCTTGCAGATGTCCTCCATCGGGATGCCTTCGAGGAATGCAGTGGAAGAAGCCAATGTCCTGGTGGAGTGAGCCCGGACATGAGGCGGGGGTGGCAGAGATGACATCTCATAGGCCAAGTAGATGGTGCTTGAGATCCATTTGGAAAGTCTCTGGGCAGACAGAGAGTGTCCCTTGGACCTGCCACCATAGGCCACAAACAGTTGCTTGGCTCTCCTGAAGGACGCAGTTCTTTGTGTGTAGAACAGCAAGGCCCTCCTGACATCCAGCGAATGCCACACTCTCTCTTGTGCAGATGAAGGATTCAGGAAGAATGCTGGAAGCGTGATGGACTGGGCCAGGTGGAATTCAGTGAGGACTTTGGGCAGAAAGGCCAGGTCCGGGTGCAATACTACCCTATCGGGGTAGAATTTGAGAAAAGGAGGGTCAGACCGCAGGGCTGCCAGTTCTCCTGCCCTCCGGGCAGAGGTGATGGCTACGAGAAAAGCAGTTTTGTAAGAAACAAACTTTATGTCCACTGTAGCCATGGGCTCAAAGGGCGCCTTCATGAGCGCAGTGAGCACAGCAGTGAGGGACCACTGAGGAGGTGGTATCTTCACTGGAGGGTAGGCATTACGCAGTCCCTGGAGGAATCTTTTAACAGTCTTGTCTCTGAAAGCGGAGGACAATACTGATGAAGGTGGGGGCTTGGCTACCACCGCAGCCAAGTGGACCTTTAAGGATGAGTGTGCAGATCCTGACTCAGCCAGGTGCAGGAGGTAGGACATGACGTCCTGCAGGGATGCCGAGTCCACGGTGCGGTCACCGGATGCTAGAAAGTCTATGAAGCGACGGTACTTGGCATCATAGGACTTTCGCGTGGAAGGTTTCCTTGAAAGTTCAAGGATTCGTGTTATGTCGGGCGGATAAGCCAGGCCGTCAGGTGTAGGCTCGGCAGATCCGAGTGGAGGATCCGACCGTCCCCCATGCGGAGGAGGTTCGGATCGGTGGGTAGGCGGAGGCGGTCGCAAGCCAGGGTTTGGAGTAGCGGGAACCACGGTTGGCGCGGCCAGGACGGGGCGAGCAGGATCGCCCAGGCGTTCTCCGCACGGATCCGTACCAGGACCCGTTGGATGAGAGGGATCGGAGGAAACATGTACAGCAGTTCCTGGTGCCACGGCACCATGAAGGCATCGCCCTCCGATCCGTGGCCGATCCCCGCCCGGGAGCAGTAACGGCGGCACTTGGTGTTGATCTGTGTCGCGAACACGTCTAGGCTCGGTGTGCCCCACCGTCGGCACAGGCGGTCGAACACCGATCCGTCCAGTTCCCATTCGTGCATCGCTGTCCCTTTGCGGCTCAGGGAGTCCGCCTCTAAGTTCAGCGTGCCCTGGATGTGGACACCTATGGGGAACACATGTACCTTCAGGCACCACTCCCAGATCTGGACCGTCAGGTGAAGGAGGGAGAGGGACTTGGTCCCTCCTTGCCGGTTGAGGTAGGCTAGGGTCGTGGTGTTGTCCGAAGCGATCTGCACCACGCGGCCTGCTAGGGACAGTCTGAAGGACCTCATCGCCTTCCATACCGCTAATAGCTCGAGGAAGTTGATGTGGCGGTCGGCTTCCGAGGGCGTCCAGATGCCGTGGACCCCTAACCCGAGGCAACACGCACCCCATCCGTGTGTGCTCGCGTCGGTGGTGACCTGGACGGATGGCGCGGGGAGGGTGAAGAGCTTCCCGGCGGTCACATTGCGGTCCGTTGTCCACCAGTTCAGCTGGTCCCGCAGTTCGGGGGTCGGTGTGAGCCACTTCCCGAGGTTGTCGTGGGTGCTGTCGAAGGAGGCTAGGAGCCACGACTGGAGCGACCGCATTTTGAGCTTGGCGTGCGAGATCACTGCTGTGGTCGACGCCATGAGTCCTAGTAAGCGGAGAGCGTCCCTGGCACGGACGCGACGACTGCCTTGGATCCGAGCCACTACCGTGCGGATGTCGAGCAGACGTTTGGGGGGAGTGTAGGCTCTCAGAGCCAGAGAGTCCAATACGGCTCCGATGTAGTCTATTCTTTCAGTGGGGGTCAACTGAGACTTCTTGTAGTTGACCCGTAGACCGAGACTCTGCATAAGGGCCAGGCAATGGGCAACATTGTCCTTGGCTTTCTGTTGGGTTGGGGAGCAGACCAACCAGTCGTCTATGTACGGGAACACTTGGACGCCTTGCAGCCGAAGATGAGCAGCCACCGGCGCCATGCACTTCGTGAATACCCTCGGAGCGGTGGAGAGGCCGAAGGGTAGGCAGGTGTACTGGTAGACGTCGCCGCCGATCTGGAAGCGTAGGAATCGGCGGTGTTCCCTTCTGATGGATACGTGGAAGTAGGCATCCTTCAGGTCGATGACGGTGAACCAGTCCCCGTGGTTGATCAGTGGGAGGATGGAATGAAGAGTCACCATCCGGAACTTCCTCGCGTCGATGTGCTTGTTGAGGAGGCGGAGGTCCAGGATTGGACGTGCCCCCCCGTCTTTTTTGTCCACGAGGAAGTAGCGGGAGAAGAACCCTTCGTGAGACTCCGACGCTGCAACCGGTTCTATGGCGCCCTTCTCTAGGAGAGCTGATAGTTCTTCCTGGAGCGGTGGGGACGGGTCGGTGACGCGGATCCGTCCGACAGTAGGGCATTTCCTGAACTCGATCGCGTAGCCAGAGTCTAAGATGGTTAAAACCCATCGGTCTGTGGTGATGGCAGACCAGGCCGATAGGTAGTTGGCGAGGGGACGGTAGGGTAGAGTCTCGGTCACGGAAGAGTCAAACACGTTGTTTGCCCTTCCGTTCCGTGCGTTTACCAGTCTGGTGACGCTGCTGGTAGCGTGGGCGGCTGGGTTGTGGTCGTGGCCGGTAGGGCTGGTACCGGGAGTAGTCGCCTTGCCTCTGTGGTGGGCGAGGTTGGTAGGACGGACCCGCCTGGGACGTCAACGGTTGGTCCTGCTGGTAACGGTGGGACCCACGGCGTGGAGGGCGGAGCTGTTTGATGGTGGCGTTGTCCCCCTTCAGCTCTCCCAAGGAGGTGTTGGTCTCCTTGGCGAAGAGGCCCTCACCGTCGAAGGGGAGCTCTTCCACCAGCTGCTTCACGTCGTCTTGCAAGTCAGCGGAGCGGAGCCAGGCGTGGCGACGAAGCTGGATTGCAGAGGCCAGATTCTTCGCCTCTGACTCCGTGACATGGCGGCCTGTACGGATCTGCTGGAGAGCGAGTTGGTTTCCCTCCATGCAGACCCGCTCGAAGTCCGCTCGCTTGTCCGGCGGTAGCAGTGACTTGAAGGACTCCGCTTGTTCCCACAGTCGGCACTGGTAGCCCCCCATGGCCGTCGCGTAGTTGGACGCACGGAAGGACAGGGAGGCATTGGCGTAGACCTTCCTGCCCAGTGCGTCCAGTTTCTTCCCTTCTTGGGTCGACGGAACGGGGGTGCTACTAATCGGTGTCCGGTGTTGGGAGCCTTTCACCACTCGGGAGTTCGGCGCCGGGTGGACGTGTAGGAAGTCGGAGTCTTCCAGCAGTCTGTACATGGAGTCCACCCTGTTGGACACCGAATGGGAAGAGACGGGTCTCTTCCAGATCTCCTTGGCCGCCTTGGCGATCTTCGGGAGCAGTCCCAGACGGACGGGGACTAGCTCCTTCCGGTCGGCCAAACCGCAGACGACATCATCGCATTCGTCCAGGGGAGCCTCCGCCCGGATCCCCAGCGTGGATCCAAGGCGGGTGATGAGGGCCGTGTATGTTTTCTGGTCCTCTGGTTGGGAGCCATGGACGGAGCCAATGTTATCGTCCGGGGATTTGTCAACCGCAACCGGTGGTGGCCGATCCTCCTCCTCCTGGTCCGGCGAGTCGTCGGAGCCTCCTGACCGCACCGAGACGCTGGGCGGTGGCAGGTAGGCCTCGGGGTCCGAGTCCGACCAGTACGGCCTGGCGGATCTCGGATCGCTCCCCGGCAAAGGCAGCTGGTACGGAGGGAGAGAGGCCTCCGACCGCGCCTGTTCCACTCGTTGCCTCTTCGGTGCCGGACCCTCGTCACGGAGCGGTGGTGCCTCCGTGGCTGGTTCGGGAGGCAGAGGGTGCTCCACGAACGCGGATGGTGTCGGTCGAGGGCCTTGGAGCTCGGCATGCAGCTTCCGCACCATCGCCTCGATAAACGGGGCGATGAGGCTCAACTGGGGTGGCGCTTCGGAAGCCAGACCAGGAGCCACGGAATGGTCACAAAGAGAGGTAGATCGTTGCGGCGGTGGAGGTGGAAGGGCCTCTGGCGACAGCGGAGGGCTGGGGGCCCTCTCCGGTGTGGTTTCCCGGACATCGACCGGCATCCTGCCCGGCGTAGGTGGGGCTGCGACCGGGGCGGATGCTAGGGAGCGTGGCGGCGAGGGGTGAGCCGGTCCCGGGGTCGGCGGGAGAGAAGACGTAGAGCTACGGCGCTTCTTCTTCTCTTTCTTATCTTTTTTCTTCTTCTCCTGCTCCTTCTTCCGTCTAAACAGTTCGGAGGCCGACAGCCGTGAAGAAGGAGCAGAAGTCGAAGGAGCAGACGTTGAGGCAGCGGCCTGCTCTGGAGCTGGGGGAGGCGGTGGTGCGAGTGCGGCCTCCATGAGGTAGGCTTGGAGGCGGTATTGGCGGTTCTTGATGGCGGCCTTCGAGAAGCCTCTACACACCTCGCAGGTCTGGACCTGGTGGCTCTCCCCGAGGCAGCGGAGGCAGCGCACGTGTCCGTCCGAACTAGGGAACTTTCTCTTGCAGGACGGACACTGCTTGAACGCTGCCGCTGAGGCCATCCACTGACGTAGATGGCCGAAGAGAAAAAATTATCCCGGCCGGGAAGCCCCGGCACGAGATTGCAGGAAAGAACGGTTTCCTTCTTGGTTTTTTTTTTTTTTTTGTTTTACCGGCGGCTGAGGGCGAGCCCCAGCCACACGAGGACCAAGGGATCAAGTCCCCTAGTCCGAGAAAAATTGGAAGGTTCTGAGACAATCTCAGCTTTTTTTCCAGGCTCCTGCTTGCGCAGCGGAAAAAAGCAAACTGAGGGGAAAGCGCGAAATGGCGCCTAAAGGGGTTGGGCATGGTGGGCGGTCCCACATTCAAAACTCTTTATCCAATCAGCTTTCCAGCTCCGCTCAGGATTCAGCGCAGGCGCAGAACCCATCAGTGTGCATCCCCAAACAACACGAAGGAGAATTATTGTTTCCCAATCTTTGGTTTTTGGACTTCAATTCCAAGAAGTCTAAACCAATTTCCAAAAGCACTATTTCCCCAATTTACTGGCTTAGGCTTCAGGGAATTGAAATCCCCATGTGGGGTGTGGGCCCCACGATGGAAACCCTGTACTAGATGATATGCTCAGGAAATTGATTGACACCAGGAAATGTTTTCATACCAACAATAGAAGGCACATATTCCTCCAAAATACACATCTATAGATTAATTAGAGACAAGTAGAAAAGAACCCTGACTTTTTAAATAAGTGATGGTTGAGGTCAACCTAGTATAGTTCTGCTTTTGAAAACGTAATTTCAGAAAATACCTCATATATTTTCACAGGATGGATCTTAGGTTTTATTCCATTAGCCAAGCAGTCCCATATCAATCAAATGAGGTTTTTTGCTCTTTACCATTCACTTTCCCTCTCTTGCCTGTAGCACAACTTTCCCCTACAAACTGCAGGAGCTGATATGGGAAATGGCAGAGAGGGTTGCTGGGAGAATTGATCCAGACTGCCTTCACAAGGATTCTTCAACTGATTCAAAAAACTTTTAATGGATGAGGGGGAACTGCCTTCAGCGTATGGTGTTGTGTCAAAGTTCAGCAGGAGTCTTTCATTTAGACAAAGTCCACACAAACCCTACTTTCAAATGCGATGCAATCAAGATTTAAATTGGTTACACTATAATTAAAAGCATAATGTTATCTATTGTATATGGCTCACTACCTTATAATTTTTTTAAAAAAAAAAATCCAGATGAAAAATATATCTATCACCCAAGGTTAAGACTAGATAATCAACTGTCAGTCCACAAATGCTGGACATTCTGGCTTCCAGTCTCTCAGGGGAGTAAACGTTATGGGTCAAAAGCTACACTGATTAAACTGAAGGAGGGAAAAGTCTGTCATTTAAGGGCTTGCCATCATTATGCTTTGCAACTGTCTCAGGATGGAACCAAATGAATAGAAATCAAATGCCAATGGAAAATCATATGGAAAGAAAAAGGCATTCTACAATTATTTAACTGTAGAATGTCTTTTGTCTTCCATATGGATGAATTATTTAATTGTAGAATGTCTTTTGTCTTGCCATATGATTTTCCATTTGTTTCCATCCATACCACCATCACCAATGGTAATGCTCCCTGTGTGCTGACTTTAGTCTGATTCTGAGCTACAGGAACACTTCTGTTGTAAAACAAAGCCCCGATAGTTAGCATTTTAGACCTCACAAACACAAAACTATGACATTCTTTGGTTGGGTTGGCTTCTCTTCTTCTTGTTGAGCTTGAAAAGAAGGCATCATATTACATCAATTTAGCATATTGAGAAAGTTCATTTTCTCGTTGCATATTTTACAGAGATCCCTGAGATAGACCCTAAGGAACAAGAAAACAAGATGGACACCAAAGGTTTTTGTCTCCTTCCAATCTACAGCAGCTTAGAAGTCTTAAATGGGCATGTGTTATGTATGTCAATTTCAATTTATGGTGCCCACAGGTACCAAGGTTATGTGAGCTTAAGAAGTGGTTTTACCAGTGCCATCACCCCAGTGAATTTCATTCTTGTTGCCCTTCTTTGAACCTGTTCCAGTTTGTTAGCATCCTTCTTAAAGTATGGTGTCTAGAATTGGACACAGTACTCTAGATGTGGTCCAAAAAGTGCTTAGAGGGGGACGTGAGACTCAACAGTAAGAAAACCAAGACAATGGTTACAGGCCCTATCACTCCATAGAAAATAGATGGAGAAGAATTAGAAGCAGTGTCAGGCATTACATTCTTAGGATCCAAGATCATTGCAGATGGTGGTTGCAGCCATGAAATAAAAAGGCAGCCATGAAATAAAATATTCTTGGGATATCAGAAAACAAAACAAAATAAAAATCACTGTAGCACTTTAAAGACTAACTGGTATATTTTTATTGTTAGCTTTCGTGGATCAAGTCTACTTCAAGTCCAATTACCTATTCCACCCAATGTTGTGTCATCTGCAAACGTGATAAGTAGTCCCTGCATTTCCTCATCCAATTAATTAATGAGAATGTTGAAGAGCACAGGGTCCAAGACTGAGCCTTGTGGTACCCCACTTGATACCCCCTCCCAGTTTTTAGAAGGAGAAGTTGATAAACTCTCTCAGAGTACCATTCTGTAACCAAATCTATATTCACCTGAGACTTGTGCTATCCGACCCACACCTAGTTAACTTGCTAAACAGAATTCTCATCAACAGGGCAATACCACATGTGCTGCATGAACCTTGAGTTCTACTTGCCATAGGCCAGGGATCTGCAAACTTGGCTCTCCAGGTTTTCTTGGACTTCAATTACCAGAAGCCCAAGTCAGTATGCCTGCTGATCAGGACTTCTGGGAATTGAAGTCCAAGAACATCTAGAGAGCCAAGTTTGCTGATCCCTGCCATAGGCGCTACTCAGGTGAGCTGTATCTGCAGCTCTGTAGGAACAGGTTCAGCTATGACTATGGCATTTGCCGTATCACACTATCATTGGTACTGGTCCTACTTCTTCCTTTGCATGGTTTCTCCTTAGTGTTTCTATAGTTCAGGGGGGAAAAGATGTGGTTACGGTCTCCTAGTTTAGCATATAGGAGAAGGACCTGGAGTTCTCATGAAAGAGATCAGAATTCATTATCCAAGTGAAGTAGGACAAAGGTTGGGAGACAAGAAAAAGTGGCCATGGTGTGTAGTATCCACTGGCAAAATGTTTGTCCTCCACTGCTAGGTCAAAGCAGAACAAGTGGGGGACAACACAAGAGGATGAGGAGGGAGGAACTGGCCTTTGAAATGCCTTGGATTCTAAAATAAGGCACAATGTTATTTGTGTAAGAATTTTTCAAGTGTTGTCTTCTTCTACAAACAATGGAAACATTCCCATACTATTAAATCCCATCAATTTAGTGGACCTCAGATAACTTGGAGACTTGCATGTACTGTATACATTTACTCCTCTCCCCATAATTGTTGCCTGCCTGGCTGATGAGGACAAGACTGAAAATTAGCTTGATTTTTAATTACGTAGATCAGGCAATGCTTCAGTTAAGCAGTGGATTGTATTTACTCACAATTCTGATTCTTGAAGCATATTTTAGGGATTTTGCCTCATGCCCTCATGATGCCACTCAGGTGTTTAATCTTCCTCATGAGCTTCAAGATGTAACTTATTTAAATAGCTGTTTTGTGTGATTAAGAGTAATTTGGAGCAATTAAAGAAAACAGTTCACTTGTGACAGGTGGCAGAAAACTAGAAGAGATAATTACTTTTTTTAGCCATCTGTGTAAATTGCCATTAGAAGAATTAAGCTGAGATGTACGTCTTTGAAATTCAAGACAAAATCCTTTCTGCTTTTACCTTGTAAACCAACACTTTCCCAAGACTAATTAGAAAAATAGTAATTTCACTCTGCTACCCACAAAATGTCCATTTATTACTTTTTGGGGATGCAAAAGATCTCCAAAATATAAGAACTTAAAAACTACTGTATTTTGGCAGAAACCACCCAAAAAAGTAATTCACAGAGAAATGATGGTGGCAAAAGACATGTAAAAGTGGGGTTTTAAACATACATTTTTAGCCTAAAGCTGAAGATTCCTCCTGACCTTCAAGATGTAACCGATTTAAATAGCTGTTTAGAAGTATAGAAATATTTTCTTGTATCACTGAGTATGAACCAACTGCTGCATTTTATTAACTATATAATTTATCATGAATTTATCTGATCACAAAAAGGTGTGTGTGTGTGGTTTTTTTGCAAGTAGCACATAAATGAGAAGTGAAAGCCAGTTCTATGTAAAATGAAAGGCAAAGAATGGGCTGAATCTGGTATTCTGTTTACTTTCTGAAACCAAGGCCAATAAAAATAGAATTGCCCACCAATATCCTTGGGTGGCCATATTCCTTTTCTCTAAACCTGGGCAGATTTACTGACTTTTTATGTAAGTCATGCAACGAGAGGGGGAAAGGATAACCAACCTAAGCCTGCCCTAGGGCGGCAGGCAGCCACGGACGTCTCCGCCCTCTCCCGTGAATGCTTCCTTGGCTGTGCAGGTGGCCGCCGCACAGTAACATCTGCGGCCGAGATAAGTGGCTGCAGTGGCGCTCAGCCTTGGGACTTGTTCCATCTGCCCCCAGAACCTTGCCCTGCTGGGGCTTTAAGAGATGCTGTGCGGTGGACGGAGAGGCTCGTTACTTGTCGTGGTGCTTTGCTTAGTTTTGTTTCTTTGTGTGAATTTGACTGCGATATGGAAATTTTTTAACTACTGCTTGATATTGATGTTTATTGAATTTTTTTGTTACTGTTTATTGAATTACTTTTACTGTAATGATGTCTATGTGCTCATGTTCTGTGATACTGATATTGACTATTTATTGACTATTTTCATTTGATATTGACTATTGATTTATTGATATGTTGTGACTGTAACTATACATGTGTGTAAACCGCCCTGAGTTGGCTCTGCCAAGTAGGGCGGTATAGAAATTCAAATACAATAATAATAATAATAATAATAATAATAATAATAATAATAATAATAATAATAATAATAATAATAATAATAATAATAATAATAATTTATCACTTCAAATTCTTCACTCCACATGAACATGCCTTTATAATTTGGAAACAGAAGGCTGGATTTTCTCAAAACTCTCTTCTGTGTGACATGTATTTATATTTCAATTAGGACGCAGCCCTATGGTCAACAGAGGGTGACCCAAAAGTCGTAGGATAGTACAGATGCTCCCCTTCAAGGATGGAATAGGAAGTCTCCTATAGATTTCTCCTCTCTATTTATTTATTCCACTTATTCTGTGTTACACCAGGGGTGGCCAACCTTTTTGTGCCATGGGCTTGACCATGCCCCTGGAAAAGCTGAGCGGGCCGGACCATGCCCCCTGGAACCACTTCCACATTTACGTCAGCCGTGGGTGCATTTGTGCATGTGCAAGTGCTTTTTACAGCTGACATAAACATGCTTGTTTCTACTTCCAGGTGTGGGGGAGATGGAGATGGGACACCTGGAATGCCATTGCAGGCTGGGTCCAGCCCATAGGCCGTAGGTTAGGAAGCCCTGTGTTACATTGTTCTTTGTCATCTCCCCCACTCATGGGCTAAAAAATAATAATAAAAAGAAAGGAATAAATGAATCTGGGAATGTGGTCCAGCTACTGGTGTAAAAATTTGGGCTGGGTGGAATGACCAGAACATGGGTAAGACCCAGCTAATTTACATAACCAGAAAACAGTGACCAGAATTATGCATGCCAGAAAAAACATAAGTCAACATATTTACTTATTTAGCGTATGGCAGAACTTTCACCTGTCAAGAAGCTGCTGGCATAGGTGTTTGCTCTTGTACACCAACTGCATGGCACATGGCAGCAAATACCTATACTGACTTCTCAACTTGTGGCAAGTGCAGTTGACTTACACTGGCGTGATTTTTCAACTAGCTTCAGTCTGACCAATGTCTTCAAGATATGATTTTCAACGGCTTGCAACTTAGTTGGGAGGGGGCATGTCCTTCTAGGTTGTGTGAAGAAATTCCAAAGGAGACATGAAACTGAGATTTCATAAGGGAAAAAAAACACATATTTTTATCAGTTTAAACTTTTTCTTTGTACAAATGGTGACTAGAATTTAGGTTCTCTTAAGAAAAAATATTTATCTTTAACCTAAAGCAAGCATTTATTATGCTTTCCTACTTATTTTACATTGCAAATTATATACGGATCTTTTTATTAAAAAGGGATACACACAAACATACTGTGTGTATCCCTTTTTAATAGTGCCATTCTTTTCATACATTCTAGTTTCAGCTACTCATCCTAAAATGAAACCATCCATACAAGCTAATTAAAGTCCCACGTCACTGAGGTTTGATATGCTTGGTTTCCTTTGGGGACATAATATCACTGAAATGCATGTACAGGGAAAAAATCATATCACGTCACTTGACAAGACACCTATTGTCTGGAGCCCTCTCCCCTAGGGAAAGGATTCATGCATGGGGCTGCCAAAAGGAAGGTCATGATTCAGTCTGACAGGGGCACAGCCTGGACACATTTTTCCTTAATTGTCTGGATGTCATCTGAGATGCTACCCTGGGTAATTACTATAACTAGAAAGAGAGAGAAAAGAGAGAACTAATATATTGAATATGATATACAGTTGTACCTCGCTTAAAGAGCATAATGCGTTCCACAGGATTGCTCTTTAAAGCGAGTTTGCTCTTTAAGTGAAACACCATTGTAAGTGACCAATTGTGACTTCTGGCAGGGGTGTGTGTGAGAAACCCGATTTATTTGTTGAGTTTTTAGTTGGTTTTATTTGTTAAGCAAAGCAAACATTCAGAGAAAATTCTGCTCTTTCAGCGAGTTACTCTCTAAGCGAGGTGCTCTTTATGCAAGGTTTTACAGTATTAAAATCCCAAAGTGTTTCCATTATGTGGCTTGCTTTTTATTAAGAGGCCAAACGATTAATCTGTCTCTGTTTCATCACCAAACTAACGAGTTTCTATTTGTGGACAGAATATATTTGACATAAAATGAACAAATGGAACAAAAGTAATACTACATGGAAAAATATCCTCCTCCTTTCTTTCCTGCTGCAACCATGCCAAATTTTCAAAATCCTACAAGACACACAAGCAGAAAGACCATTTCTGTGTTCCACTGTACAGCCACACAGCCAACAAATACATCATCTGCTTTGATCACAGCAGGAGTGGTATAATGGTCCCTCTTGATCTTTCTTCCTCCACTCAAAGGTTTTAATTTTTTCACGAAATAACACAAAAACACATGTTGATAACAAGATTTTACAAATATGGCATATGGTAACCTAAACAAAGTGTGAAAAAAGGCAAAGTTAAAAACAAGAAGAACAGGATGAACTGAAGTACAGCCGGATGGCTTGAACAGATACCATATGAAAAACCTTACCCTCCATTAGCCATTCAAAGGGGCAGAAAAGTGACATTTGCTTGAACAAGTGTAGTTTTTTTTCTATTTTAAAAAGATGGGAAATACAGAACAGTCAGCCAGTGTAAAAGTACAATGCAGACTACGTTTTCCCAAATTAGAGCAATGGTCTCCATTGTATCTATTTGAGACAAATTCTTAGATATCATTCACAACTGGGCATGATCATGGCTATATACTTCATTCAATACTGAAGGTATTGTGATATTATTATTATTTTTACTAAGCAATGGTATTAAACAAAAAAGAACAAATAAATAAATGTAGATTTAATGAACCACAAAAGTACCTTTAACAGTGGCAATAACTGGTTATAATAATTTATAATAAACTATTTTTTTCATTACCAACAATTACAACACTGGCATGATGCAACTTATTACAGGAAAGTTCTTATTACCTTTCCCTCCTTTTTTCCTAATGGTCATTTAGTCATTTCTGGTTTACTTTAGCCACACTTGTTCACCAGCTGTGAGCCAGTGCTTTCTCCCCTGCCAAAAAAATATTCAGGGGAACCAAAACTTGGTGTGATGTTATTCACATCTGTATCCTCTTGAGGCTACTTCATTCCCTGTATGGAGACAGTGTGGAAAGAATCTGAGCCAGACCTGCAGTATATGATGTGTTGGTGCAGGATGGGTGCAAACTTTATGCTGTTGCATGTGCTGGGATCCTCACGGAAATGGGGTGGGAGGCTTTCTCCCATTGCACAAGGCAAAAATGTTGCCTTTTAATCTGTATAAGGGTGGGGTTCTCAACCTTTTCAAGCCAAGGGCCGGGTCACACTCCCTCAGACAGCTTAGGCAGCCGGACGGTCATTTTGCCCTGCCTGCCACACATGGCACTTCCAGGTGTGGCAGAAGCAATGGGGGGCTACGTGAAATGGTGTCACGGGCCTCATCTGGCCCCCAGGCCATAGGTTGAGAACCCCTGTTATAAGGATTGGAGTGAAGGCATAAAACAGGTTAACATGGTTGCTCCCAGTCTATGAGATACCCACCATTCAATCTGAACAGGGCCTGTGTAGGAGACTAACTTTAATTGCCTACAAGTTGTAATTGCCTACAAGTTGTAGTTGTTGTCATGTGTGATGATGAACTCAAAGCTCTGCTAAGTGATGCCCTTCCCTCTGTCTTGGATTCAGGAGAAAAAAGGGGTAGCTGTCATCAGGCTTCAGTGTTAAAATGGGGAGAAACAGTCTTTGTTTCCTCTCATCATTACAAGCTCTACTAATCACATACATTGCATGTACGATTGTCATTAACATTGAATGTTATCTGGCACTTGGGAAAGTCAGCTGCTCATAAAGGATTTTGTAGCAGAACTGCCAATGTAGTTCCACAATTCTTGTCCATCAGTCAGCACAATATCCCTGAGCGAGGTATTAATCAAATGCTCATTGATTAGGAACTGGGTTTCTCCCCCACTGCTAAAGGATTAGGAAATATTCCTTGTGATTTAAATAGTATTTAGGAGACAGAAATCAGATACAAAGCAGTATTTATGGAGTGCCAGTTTCTTTCAGAGCGAACCCAGTGTAACAGCTGGAACACAGGGAGCTTTACTGAAATTTCCTGAAGTACAGTCATACCTCGCATGACGAATTTAATGCGTTTTTGCGAGGCTGCTCACTATGCAAAAAATTTGCTATGTGAACCAGACTCGCATAATGAATTTTTCACTATGCTAGTCGGACTTTTCCCTATGGAAAAACTCGCATAACGAGCGTTTCTATGGGGGAAATTCGCACACCAGGTGTTCTTGTACTTCAATTACCAGAAGCCCAAGTCAGCACTCGTGCTGATCAGGGTTTCTGGGAATTGAAGTTCAAGACCATTTGGAGTGCCAAGGTTCACCAACACAGCTCTATACACTATACCATGCTGGCTTTCAAGGTTATTGTACTGGAATGTTTATGTACAATGCCACTTCAGTGACACTTAAAATATGCCGCATCCCCTAGTGGCCATTCTTTCCAGAACGTTTGCCTCATAAGCATACTTCAGGAAATTTCAGTAAAGCTCCCTGTGTGCAGAGTGTAGGACTAGGACTCAGGAAACCTTGGTTCAAATCCTTGTTTAGCTATGGGCTCTCAGTGGGGATGTGTGGGGATGGTAAACCATTCCTCGGACATCTCTCACACTGCAAGGTTCTCCAGAAGTCAGAGGCAACTGGTTGACAAATTACAATAAAAACAACAGAATCCCATGTGAATATAATGATCAGTTGTCAGCTATAAACTCTTTCCCCTGAAATCTATTAGGACCCTGTTTTATATCACTTCCTTGGGGAATACCAGAACATCTGCAACATGAAACAGATGATTAACAATTATAACAAGATGTCCAGAAAACACACATTGCTTAGTCCTGTTCAGGCATTACCTGCCAAGTTCTCTTCAACAGTTGAGCACCTCTCCTTAATTCTCTATTGTCACTTTCTTCACTTGGAAAGCTATGTGTCTGAAGAGGACAGGTTTCTGTTCATATGGAGGTGTGTTTGGTGTGTACAGATAAACTGTATTAATTAACTGTGGCTTTATTTCTTTATTTCTTCTGTGTCATTCAGATAAATAAAGTGCTCTAAAATTACTTATAATTCAAGTGCATTTTAATGTTCTATTTGGTTTAATTATGTTCTGATACAATCAGTTGTTTTCTCTGTAACGCTTCTAATGTTGTGTAAACTGCCTTGTATCCGCTTCTGGAGATGAAAGGAATACATATTCCACACCTCAATATGAAGAAGTCTAGTTCCAACCCAGTAAAAATAATCATGTTTTCTCAAGGTCTTCAGTTTGGAAGATAGGATTGCTTTTTAGTGGAAGAACCAAGCTATAGAATTTCAGTCCTAACTTTCTTTCTTTATTCATTCATTTCCGTGGCACCACCAGTGTATAATAGCACAGGTCTGCATCATCATCATCATTTTCTTCATAATATATACTTAACATTCTGTGTTCACTCCTTTTGTCTGTGAAACCTTTTCTTCTTCTCTTTTATGCTCTTCCGAACACGCTTTCGCCTTCCATTTTGTTTCCTGTTTGAGCATCCAACAGTAGTCAGCTAGCATATTGACGTTCCATCTTCCTTGGTAACGTCTCTTGATATCACAGACATCCTGGTGAAATCTTTCACCCTGCTCTTCACTGTAGGCTCACAGGTTTTCAGGAAAATAGTCAGCATGGGAGCGTAAGAAATGAACTTTTAAGCTCATCTTGAATCCTTGAATTTTATAAACATTCAACATGCGTTGTAGTGAGGGTTTTTAGTATTCCCTAATATCCCTAGTATTCCTTAATATCTCCATTTTTGTCTGCCAAATATCTTTCCTATTATATTATTTATCAGTTCCCTTCTCTTTCCAACCTATTCATGTGGCTTCACTTACCATCACTCTGAACATATCTTTTAAGAGAAGCTCTGTTCATCCACCCCACAGTTTTGACAATGGCTGAGATAGAGGCTGTAATCTTTGAGCATCTTCAGTATGCTAATACCTGACCATAAAGCATGCTATGCCACTACGTTAACCTTTTAAGAGAGTATGTTCCCATATTTATACAGTAATACCTCGGATAACGCTAAGACTTGGTTCCACAAGTCTTGGTGTTATCCGATTTTTAGTGTTATCCGATGCATGTTAAAATCCTATGGGATGGATCGGATAACGTTAAAGCTCCATAGGGATACATTGCAACTGCACAGGCTTTAGCGGTTGTTATCCGATCCATCCCATAGGACCTTAACGTTATTTGATCCAATTCTCCATCCGATTGCTTAACGTTATGCGATTTTAGCGTTATCCGAGGTAAACGTTATCCGAGGTATTACTGTATTTGATTTTGTCAAGAATCATAGTTAAATCATTATAGTTTTCATCCAAATGCACCGAGTATCCTATAGGAAGTGATGCAAATGTATTTCCATTATGCAGCAAGACTGCTTTGAGGATTGTTTTAGATCAGTGGTTCCCAACAAGGGGTACACAGCCCACTAGTGGACTTTAATTCCCAGAAGCCTCAGTCAGTACATTGGCTGATCAGTACTTTGGGGAAATGACTTAGGCTTCTGGGAACTGAAGTCCAAAAACCAGCATTTGGGAAACACTGTTTTAGATGAATCAATGAATAGGCGCCACACAGATGAATCATATTCTGTTTCAAAGCACTTCATTAGCCCTTGAACATCACTACAATAAATGAGATTTCCATCTTTGGAGAAAAACTGAGTGAATTCTTTCTCTCGGTGCCTGTACCATGAAAGTGATGTTCCAGGTGACAGCAGGTTTTTATTTGTTAGTCTTGATCCTAGCAATTTGGCTGAATTTTGGAAAGGCCTAAATTGTGCATTGTATCATATGGGAGATAGTTTGTTCTTCTCCACATTTACACAGGTTGTCATCTAAAGGGAAACCCCACTTTCTCAGATTAGCCCCTGATCTTCCTACCCCTGCACACAGTCTGTTTAAAGCTTTCCACACAGGGCCATGGTTGTTCTTGGCCAGGGGGTAGAGAATCGTGTGGTTCTACCCAGTTGTCTGGTAACTGATAAATGCATTAAACCCACCACTAAGGCTACCACACTGAAAAGTATGGTTTATTATTTTATCTAGTGTTCACATTTTTGATGCTTATTGAAGACATATTTGGAAAGATTTGCAATGAGAGATCTGTCTCCAAACCCAGCATAATGCTCTGTTTATGTGACTGTTCTGCAGTTGAAGACTGGATCCTACACAACTTTGGAGGAATACTTCGAACTGATAATTTTGATTTTAGGCATATATTGAAAGGGGAATCAACAGATATTTCTTACTGTGGTTAAGACTGGACCAGCAAGTATATCCTTAACAGTCTGTATTTCATCCTTAGTTTCAAGAAAGAACTGTGTACTATTCACATTTTTTAATTCTTTCTTTTGGAGAATGTGTTTCTCAAGGCAGGCCATTTCCTGAAGTGTTTCTCTTTTTTCATGAACTTTGGGAGTCTTATTACTTAATATTTTACCATGGCCTCTGTACATCCTATCTTTAGGTATAAAAAGGAGGGGTTTGTTTAGATGTTTCTCACATAAAACAGCCTCTTGGTCACAACAGTAATTTGTCAATGACTAAAGAGCCTGAGGCCAAAATTAGACATTTACTTAAAGGACCTTTAGACTTTTTAAAATAGACCTTTGGGACCTAGGAACTGACCAGTGCATGACACAGCCCCTCCCACTGCTGCCCATAGCATCTTGCTGTGCTATTTCTTTTAATTGAGTAACCTCAAAGCTGGCTGTTCAAAATCACTTTAACCTAAACATGCCCCCGGACTGAAGCTCCTAATGACCTTCCCTTGGCCTTAAACACATATGGCTGAGACAATGCAAACATCATTTGGAAGATGAGTAAATTCAATAACTCAATTACCACTGTAGCAAAGCCACATCCATCAAATCTTGGCCAGGGGAGTTTGTATCCTTAGCTGCCTGCCTTTCAATGGCTAGGCATTTGGGCAGGAGTAACTAATCAATTTAGGAATGATTAAATAGATATTTGTAACACTTGGCATTATTAAACCTTCAATCTTCATTATGGCCCCTTAACGATTACATCATGGCTGTGTAAAATAAATTAGCAGGACCTGGCAACAGTTTTGACATAAATATATATGGGGGTGAAGGAAAAAAAAAGAATAATTATTAAATTACAAAGGGTAGATATAATTGTAGGCTTGTCAGTGAGAAGGCAATAGGAATGTGCAACAGTGGAGATAGAAAATATGAAGCCACCGTTAAACCATTCTAGAATCTAGATGACCCAAAGATTTATCCTAATTCATTTGTGTGGTAAATTAAAAAGAAGGGAATACTCTGCTTGGCACTGTGCTCAAGAAAAGCCTGTAAGTACACAACTACATATGATGTTTGGAAAGGTTTTCTCTTTTTGGACCACAGCTCTCAAAACCCTCAAATCACCAAAGATCAGTTGATCTTTGTGGATTCAGGAAATTATACTCTAAGAAGTAACTGCTGAAAACTCTGTGTAGTTATCGTAGTCCAATCCATACAAGTTATTAACTTCAAATCAAGGTACTGTATTGGTGTGTGGGTGTGTGCGTGCGTGCATGTGCTTCTTTCCCAGGGTGTTCGCCTCCATCCGTCCCAAGCTTTCTGTGTTGCTCTTTTCTCGTTCTAGTTTACCCTTATATGCTACCACCATATCTTTATGGCAATCATCACAGACATTTGATTTACAGAAATATATAGATTTTCTTTTACCTCTCTGATATACAGTATGGCCCTCTGGAAATCTCAAATACATTTGCAAAACCCAAAATGAAATTGTCACAAAATGGGAAAATAAAGTATGAGGAGTTCACTCAAACGTTAAGTGGTTTTTGCTTTGTTTCAGAAATGTATGCTTTGTAAACACAGTCATAGGTAAAGGTAAAGGTTTGCCTTGCTCGAAAGCCAGTTGTATCCGACTCTAGGGTTCAGTGCTCATCTCTGTTTCAAAGCCGAAGAGCCAGTGCTATCTACTTTTGCAGACGTTTCCGTGGTCATGTGACAAGCATGACTAGACACTGGAGTGCACAGAATGCTGTTACCTTCCCACCGAAGTTGTCCTTATTTATCTACTTGCAATTTCTTGCTTTCGAACTGCTAGGTTGGCAGGAGCTATTGAGGTTCAAATTAAAAGTTGCTATGAATATTGCACCTATATCTGTTCTTTATTTCTTACTCAAATGTAAGTGCTGAGAGAACAAGCTGAATGGTATCAGAACTTGGAAAAACAAACAAACAAGTAATGTAGTTACTTAGAAGTAGTTGCTTTTGAATAACAAGTAATGTGCACAAGAAATAAAACCTTTCTGTTTTCCTGTGCATTCTGCACGATTGATAGGTGCCCAATGCACAGGCAACAAAGAAAGACCCCTGCCTTCTCACATTAGCATCTCAATCTAGATCAGTGTTTCCCAACCTTTGGTTATTGGACTTCAATTCCCAGAAGCCTAAGTCAATTTCCCAAAGCACTGATTAGTCAATGTACTGACTTAGGCTTCTTGGAATTGAAGTCCCCCTCGGTGTGTGTGAGCCCCACTTTGGGAACCACTGATCTAGATCATGTGTTCTGTTCTCACTTGTTTAAGGGGAAAGAATAGATGTAACAGTACAGTATCTTCAAATTATGTACAGCTTAGCTCACAATAGGTACAATGATGCCACAAGAATCAGAAGCACTATTACCAGAAAGGTGCATTTATATATAAAGATAATGTTACTTGTGGTGTTCCCAGTTTAGTATAGGTTTAATGGATTATTTGTTTAACATTATTTCATAAAGTGTATTCCTATACAAAGCAACTATTGGTCTTCTTTTCCAATTGCACCTTCAATCAAAGGGAGGCAAGCAATCTGAAAATGCATGTGTGGGTGCATGGGAACACATGTGTACATATACATATGAGTTAATGGCCTCCCCAAAGGGGAAAAAATCTCATGAGCTACAATTAAGCAAACTATGAATATGAATCTTTCTGGAACCTTAAGGCATTGATTTCCACTGAGTTCAGGAGAGATGACTCCCAGGTAATATAATCTTTGCAATTTGTTTATTTAAATCATACCATTGTCTTGCCTGTACAATTGGACAACAGCTAACATTCTAACTGTCTTATGCTTCTTTCTGAAAGAACATGATAAAGGGAACAACTAAATAGAGACACGCTGAGCCAGTTAGTGTAGCATGCGTGCAGCCCCGGACAACTAAATAGAGACGTAGCCTCCTCAAAGAATACTTGGACTATGAAAACATATGGGCTTTTCCTCAGAAATGGCAGTTCCTATTAGCTGGTCCTTCCACTCCGGAAGCATCGCTGTATTGCTTTTGACATGAAGGAGATAAAGAAAGCTGGAGAAGAAGTGACTGGATCTTCTCTGCTTGTGAAAATGTTAGCAGCACTCATTTTCTCATTTTTCCCCAATGAAGGTTGTTAACATACTCAGATTAGCGTATTACACCTGATATTCAGAGTTATGCTAGTCTTGATCACTGAAGATCTACTGGATTATCAGGATAACCCTATCTTTTATGAGTCGTTGTCAACATTTTGCTTATGATCATGACAGGACTTTTCTCCCCACTGTAGCCCTCTGTGACACCCCAAACCTAGGTCTGAGATATCTCTGCTACCTATTCGGGATTTCTTCTGAATTCAACTTATGTACAGTAAAACCTCATATAACACTAAAACCTGGTTCCACAAGTCTTGGTGTTATATGATTTTTAGTGTTATCTGATCCTCTATGGGATCCATAGAGATACATTGTAACCACACAGGCTTTCGCGGTTATTATCTGAAGCATCCCATAGGATCTTAATGTTATCTGATGCAATTCTTCCCCCCAGATTCCTTGATGTTATGCAATTTTCGTGTTATTCGATACTAATGTTATATGAGGTATTACTGTACTTGGAGATCACTTTCCAAACAATTTGCTCAACCTTTTAAAGCCAACCACTCAAGTTAGTTGTTCTTAATTTTTGGTCTTCCAGATGTTTTAGACTTGCTGGCTGGAACTTCTGGGATCTGATGTCCAAAACATGTAAAAAATGAAAAGTTGGCTTTTATGTCTTCTTCTTTGGCATGGCTGTTGCATAGCTAGAGAGAATTGGTATGATAACAATGGTAGCAAATAACAGTCAAAGTTTCACAAGTCCTGAATAAAGAACCACTATCAGCTCATCCTTGAAAGGAACACTGCATCTTGGCTGGCTTTCAATAAGCCCCCTTTAATCTTTATGGACAGCTTCAAGACTTTACAATGATGTAAACCCCACTTGTTTTGCTTCTAAATTAACTGTATAATAAGTGAGACCAGATGCAGGCTAATAATGCAGGCATCCTGACTTTTCTCTTATCACTTCACAAGATAGCAGCTGCTTTACAAGGATAGTACAATGGAACCGTATCATTCATGCTAAAAGTAATTCCACCTCTTTTCACAAAGAAAGTCAGCATTTATTTCACCCATGCTCAGGTTTAAATGACAATAGAGACATCTGAGTTCAGCTTTCTCTTGTTCTTTATTATAGTCACTTTACAATTAATTTTATGAGGGTTTTAAAAACTTGGTGGATGTGGACAACCGTAAACATTCACACAGAATGTTCCTGTGAGATGTGTTTCAGCAGGAAAGTAATAGTGATAAAGAAATGATACACCCAGTGCCAGAGGTTATCGGGGAACAAATGTATTCTGGGCCCATAAATGCCAAAGTGTTTATAGAGCATGGATAAATTTATTTCCCTCACTCTGGAGACATTACAGAGCAAGTTACTGCTATTCTATTTCAAAATTTCCCTCCTTCCTTCTAGATATTCTTGCTGGTGATATGTGAGTAAAATAGCAGTCAATCATTCAGGCACATCAAAAAGGAGACATTAAAATGGTGTGAGCAAGCATCAAATTTCCAATAATGATGGCTCAGCTGAGTTTTCTACTTTTATAAGAAAATGTGCACACTTGCCTACATTTATCATACGAATAAAAGGGAACAGAACACAACAAAATCGTTCATTCAGTAGAAAAACAATCAATTGGACACTGGTCTTCAGCTAAAACTGCAGCCAGAATTCATGCACACGGACATGTCTCTACTATAAATCCATTTTTATATAACATACTGGTTGATATCTATGTGTACCATCTACATATTCACTGATTGGTTGCTTGATTGATTAATTCTTTTGAAAATTACATGTCACTTTTTACTTCACTGAAGTTTAATTTATAATGTTAATTATATGAACCAAAACAATGGAGAAAGTAGAAGCCACAAAATGTCATCATCACCATACTACTAATATATACTAAAAAGATTCAGTCCACACAGCATAATCATTCACTTTACTTCACACAGAATCTGCTGTTTATTTCAGTTGAAGCATATCAGTACATGATAATGGCCAAAACCCTGTTGCTTAACATAGTAAATCACACTAAGATAGGCCTGCTTAAATAGTGGGGATTTGGTGAATGAATTCTTCCATAAATTATGTTGATTCAAATGAGCATATAGTATTCAAACTGCAATTTACTTTAGCATAATAAATCATAGGTGATAATGGGCCCAATTGAATCAATGGAATGTAGGGAGGAGTTGATTCTCCAAATCCCTGTTGACTTGTATGATTTACTACACGAAGCAACAGGAGTTTGGCCAATGTGTTGGGATGCATCTGGACTCCATTGCACTTAATGTAGTGATCTTCTGAAATGACTATCTTAAGTCATATTCATTTAGGAGTATACTCCTCAAGTTATGACTAAGTCTGAGATCAACCTAATATTTTGATGCCTCACTGGTGTTGTATAGTAACAATTTATTTATTCAGAGGTAAGTGGCATTTGAATGTACAGAGACTGGCAATGCAGTCCTAATTCAAAAGATGTTCCTCCTGCTATAGGGTCCCCTCTACCTGCACAAGTTATCTTTTGCCCACAGAAAGGGCCTTCTTCTGGTAGAACCCTCTTCTGTTAGCTGATTTCAAAGGCATACTGACAGAGTAATCCGCTTGGCTGGCTGCCATCAGAACAAGAGACAATAAAGAAACAAGGAAGGATGAAAAAGAGGAGCTGAGTTATTGCAACCATCCCCTTCCCTGGGACACAGCCACAATAGCGGGACAATGTTATGAATGTCCATCACCCCTAACCTGGGAGGGGTTAAGATTTAGCTGACTAAGAGCTGGTCTTGGCTATCTTTCTCAGGTATGATTGCACTCAACTAAGGGCTGGTCTTGGCTATCTTTCTCAGGTATGATTGCACTCAACGTGTAAAGTAAGTGAGATCAGAATGACAGCCTTCCAGTCCTTGCATATTTGCTTGGAACTATTGGGTCCTGTCTGAAAAAAGCATGTCAAGCATCACAGCCTTAGATGTTATCTTGATAGATACAATACCATGCAGATTGCAAGAATGCAGTGCTGGTAGGGAATTTCCCATTTGTGCCTTTTATTATTTCATTCCCTGGTCATTATATTATTTAAATTTACTATCCTGTCTTTCAAGAATAAACAAAATAACAAAAACATGGACAGAAACAAAAGGAAACAAAGCCGTTTGTTTGTGTGGTGCCTTTAGCAGGTGCTAAACTAATTTCCTTTCTTTCAGGACCATTTCCTGGCACATTGCTGCTGTGTGGCACGTCCTAGGCATGAACAAATTTCAGAAGCCAAGGAAAATGGACTTTGCAATGCTGGTACTGATACAACCATAATTACATTGGGTGTAAATAATGTTGCTCTGACACAATGTAATCAAATATATCTAATACAGACCAGCCTGTAATGCAATAAAGCAACAGTCTTGCTAAACCAATATTTATCAATCTCAATCTGGAATATTTACATACATTTCACTGGAAGAGGATGAAAAGGAAGTGAAAAAGCTGAAAGGCAAATGGAGATAAGTATGATTAACCCTACCATAACGACACAAGCTAAAAAGGACTGGAGATGGCATTATGCTGAAAATATTATCAAGCAACCACTGACATAAATATAATTATATGCGATTTATTTCTCCCATTTTCTTAAATTATTTTCAAGCCTATTAAAAGAGTGACTGCTTTTAGCAATTTCGATTTACCCCTATTTTTCTCTGATCAATGAGATTCAGACAGTTTGGAAGGGGAGAAAAGTGGTGGGTGTGAACAGAAATGTGAAAGGATGGCAAACACTTAAGCTGAAATGGAACACAAGACACTATTTTCATTCAGCAAGATTGTGAATATGTTTTATATGTATTTTTAAAAGAACAAATGCCACTTTCACAAAACAACATTGTTATTGGCTGGAACTATTCTTTCATCATACTTACACACTGGCACTAAAGAGCTATTCAGAAAGAATCCCTTCCATCACTTCTATATGAAGCAGTTGCCTGAACAGAAGGCAAGAAGAACAGACATTTGGAATGCAGCAATACAGAGGCCTAACAGATGCAGAGAGAGGAAAATTCTGAAAGTCCTGATTTAGCCAGTAAGATCTTTTGCAACAAAATAGGTTCATGTATAGGAGTCTGACCAGGTTATCCTGCTATGGTAACAGAGTAGACCATACTGCCAGTGACTCAACGCCGAGTGTTAGGTGGCGGTTAACTAACCAGACAATCCTGAGGACCAACAGCCTTTTTTGACAAAGTCCACAGGGAAGGATGATGGTCCCCAAATGGATTAAATCCCACTTGAATCCATCTTGATGGAGGGCATCATTATCATCAATACTGGCCTGAGGCTGATGAGGATTTTGCGTGCCAAAAGGGCCCAGGATCAGAAAATGACTTGCGAAACTCGATTAGTGGTATGGGTATCATGCTGCAATGTGGAAGGCAAATGAAAGTCACTGCATTATATTTTCAGGACAGTCTTCAGGACTGATTGCCATGATGATCACCTATATTCCGATATGATAGAAGATCCCAATTCAAGAAACACAGTATAATGAAGACCAAACATGACAGCCACTATAATGTTTCATGCTAGCAAAGAACAATGCTCTGCTGCTGCATCTTCATTGCACCCCCACCCCCAAATCCACACACAAAACCTGGGGCCATGGAATATACCTGCTGGACTCATGGCTATTCTGTTTGCATAAGGAGGAACAGATACCTCTTTGCCCAGGTTTCTTAAAATTTCAAAATGTGTATGCAATTAATCACAGCATAAGCAGAATAGTGGAAGACAATTCTTGGTTTGTATTTTCACTTGTGTATAAGTGAAAGGGGAAAGGACAGGGAGTGTGTGTGTGTAAGAAACACCATTCCACTCACAGATTACATTTCTGGATGTACAGTACTAGACATGGAAAATAGGATAAAGTTCTTAATTAATTAATATATATGCTTTTAAAATGGGATAAACTTACAGACATATTTTTTGAGAGGATCCACTTAAATTCCTAGAATGGAAAAAAAAAGCCACTGTTGATTATAGGTTGTTTTATACCAGCAGCACTGTTTGCTACTCATTAATATGATCCTTCTCGCATTTAAGTCTGTTTTATAATGGCATAGGTCAAAGAAACATTACTTTAATGAGAACCCAGGCAGAGCACAATTGCATGAAACACTTTCCATCTTCACCTTGATTAGCAAAAAAAATCTCTTGCATGTATCATTGGTCAGCTAATCGGTGTGCACCACTGTTTTTTGCAATGCAGAATGTATGAACTAAGTGTGAGAATGAAGTACACAACAAAACTGAGACAGTTTAAATGGAGTGAAGAATTGATTTCTCAGTTTAAAGGGGCCAAGCAGAATAAAGAAAAACCTTTATTCCAGCCCCTTCTGACTGTTTCTTTTTCATGCATGAGAATACGCAGGTGCCATCAATACAACATTTCTCTTAGGGGATGGGGTAGGAAAGTCTGACAGATTGATATACCCTTTAAATAACTTATTAAAATATTTTCAAATATTTGAGATGCATAATGCATTTAATGGGATTGCTCTTTAAGCAAGTTTGCTCTTTAAGGGAAACACTGTTGTAAGTGACCAATTGTGACTTCTGGCGAGGGAGACTGTGAACCCTGATTAGTTGTTAAGCAAGTTTTTGGTTGGTTTTAGTTGTTAAGCGAGGTGACCATTCAGAGAAAATTCTGCTCTTTAAGCGAGTTAGTCTCTAAGCAAGGTGCTCTTTATGCGAGGTTTTACTGTACGTATTATGCTGACAAAATATGACCAGAGAAGGCCACAGATTTGTTGTTGTTCAGTCGCATAGTTGAGTCTGACCCGTTGTGACCCATGGACCATTGCATGCCAGGCAATCCTATCCCCCACCATCCTCCTCAACGTGCCCAGCTCTATGCCTATTGCATCAACAATACCATCTAGCCATCTCATTCTCTCCTGCCCCCTTCTTCTTTTGCCCTCGACCTTTCCCAGCATCAAGGTCTTCTCAAGTGAGTCCTCTCATCTCATTTGATGCCCAAATTACTTTAGCTTCATCTTCAATATTTGATCTTACAAGGAGCAGTTGGGGTTGATTTTTCTTTTAAGACCAACCTATTTGTTCTCCTTGCTGTCCAGGCTACTCTTAAAATTTTCCTCCAACACCACATTTCAAAGACATCTATTCTTCTGCACTCAGCTTTCCTTATGATCCAGCTCTCACAACCATACATTACTACTAGGAATACCATTGCTTTGGGTATGCAGACTTTTGTTTGCAAGATGATGTCTCTACTTTTAACTGTGTTTCCCAGGTTTCTCATAGCTTGTCTCCCAAGAATTAGTCGCCTTTTTATTTAATGGCTGCAATCTCCATCTGCAGTGATCTTGGATCCTAAGAATGTAAAGTCTGTCACTGCTTCTACTTCTTCCTTATCTATTTTCCAGGGACTGATAGGGCCTGTTGCCACAGATAGTTCTGCCCAAAATTCAAAGTGTGGTGAGTGCTCCAATGCCGAAGCATTAAAGAGAAGACTGGACAACCAACTGTCAGATCTGCTTTGATTTGGATTTCTGCATTGAACAGGGGGTTGGACTCAATGGGCTTATAGACCGCTTCCAATCCAAACATTCTATGATTGTATAATAAGCTCATCTTTTTTATCAAACCTGCAACTTAGTCCCTCTTTCCTATCTGAGGCATCCATGAAAATATTTCTTCCATTCCTGGATAGGAAAGTGTGACTTCAACTCTGCCTAATATCCCTTTAAGGCTAGGTACATGAATATCTAGCCTGCCATTTGGTTTGCTGCAGGGATGAATTGGTTCACTCCTAAAGGAGGCAATAAATGGTGTTTTTACTGGAGTGAACCAAAGGCCCCCTAATTCGTCCTACTCACACCTTTCTGGCACCTGTTTAGGGCTGCCACCGCAGCCCAACAAAACTCATGTGGATGCACATCTGAATAGATACACACAATATTAGGCTGTCCTAACTGACATATAGGAGTGCAGTGGCTCAAGTGTCTAAGATGCTGACTTGAAGGCAGCTGGTCAGCAGTTTGATACCTGAATACAGCAGGATGGAATCCGCTACTGTCTTTGTCACAGCTCCTGCCAACCTAGCAGTTCGAAAGCAAGAAATTGCAAGTAAATAAATAGGGACCACTTCGGTGAGAAGGTAAACAGAATTCCATGTGCTCTGGTGTCTAGTCATGCCTGCTATATGGCCATGGAAATGTCTGCAGAAGTGGACAGCGCTGGCTCTTTGGGTTTGAAAGTGATGAGCACTGAACCCTAGAGTCGGATACGACTGGCTTTCAGGCAAGGGTGAACTTTACCTTTACTAACTGACATATAATCCTATCTCATTATTAACTACATAATAGTATAAAAACATTATATGTAATTTCCTCACAGAAATTTGACAAATACAATAATTAGGGTTGGGATAATGTATAATTCAACAGATTCCCCTTGTCCCTCTCTTTCCCTAGGGACTCTGTGCCCACAGCACAACATGGTGGCAACTTCTCCAAACACATTTCTTATTCTTCTTTATGTCCAGATCAAACCTTAAACTACCAAAAAGCAACCACCTTCTTCTCTTTGTCATTAGCCAAACTTAAATCGGCACGGGTGCATGTTTCTGGTAGTAATTGGCAGACCAGCAAATGAGCTGGATTCTATATCTTTCCACATTCACACAGTGTGTTGTCTGTCAGCAGCCCCCACTTGAGCATGTTGCTCTTGCATTTAGGAACTCCAACCCTCAGCCTATATAGGGTCCTCCAAGTGACGTAGGGGAAGTTGAGTTCCTCAGCTGTATCCTCCTTCAGTGTTGTTCATTGTCCAGTAAGCTCCTTCCTCCATCTTCTAATTTGGTTTTGTTCTTGTGTACCCTAAAGAATGTTTGTTCTTGCCATAAAGCTCTTCCTGGATATGAGTCAGCAGACTTGTGGCTCATATCCATTCAGAGGGTATCGAGGGTCTTTCTCTTGCTTAGTTCTCTTGGCATCTGCTGCTACTTCTTATCTTAGGTGGAGTGATATCAACAAGAGGGTATATTTTCTCAACTGGTGTAGGTTTGAGACATCCTGTCACAATACACATTGTTTCATTAACAGCAATGTCAACTTGTTTCACATGTGGAGATGTACTCCATACTGAATTAACATACTCTGCTGCACAGACGCTCAGAGCCAAAGCTGATGTACACTGTGTGGATGGTTGAGCTTCCCATGTATAGTTTGTCAATTTCCTGATACTATTGTTCCTCAAACTAACTTTCACTTTGGTATTCAGGCAGTGCTGCTTAAAAGAGAGCATCCCCCAAACACTCTATGTTAGGCTTAAAACAAGTTGGCAATGGTGCACTATTTGTTCTGGGGAAAACAGTGTTGGAATCCTTCCAGAATTCTTTGTTTTTCCCAGTCTTTTTTCAGCACACAGAAAAAAGCCTTTTAAAAACCCCAAACAAAGAGAAACTGGTTCTTCTACTTGTTACTGTTACACCAAATGTCAGTGATGTGAAGAGAAAGAAAGAAAGGGGAGGGGGAAGGGGACAGATTCAGGACTCAGAGTATTGAGCCAATGGACTCACAAAAGTTGCCCATCCTTGGAATAAATCACCAATTTAAGGTAGCGTCATAAGACAGGAGCTGAAATAATCAGAAGAGTGCTTTGGAACAACACAATCTCTCTCCCTCTCTCTCCTTCTCTCTCTCACAAACAGAGGCTGAAAACATGTACAGTAAAACCTCGGATAACATTAAAACCTGGTTCCACAAGTCTTGGTGTTATCTTAATTTTAGTGTTATCCGATGCATGTTAAAATCCTATGGGATCCATAGAGATACATTGTAACCACACAGGCTTTAGCGGTTGTTATCTGATGCATCCCATAGGATCTTAATGTTATCCGATGCAATTCTCCCCCCCAGATTGCTTAATGTTATGCGATTTTAGTGTTATCCGATACTAATGTTATCTGAGGTATTACTGTACTAATAATGAGATACTGTACTAAACAAAAACTCACCATATGTAGCCCCTCACACACCTATTGTAACCCCAGCAGAGAAATTAATCAAACCATTATAATTATCTGAGACAAAGGGTAACCATAGGCGCTACACAGGAAACTTTATGAACGGCAAATGTTGCTTTTTGCCTTTTAAGTGAATCGCTCATTGTGGAGACGTAGTCATCGTATATATTTACATAAACCTACTCAGGGGGAAATACAGAAGAATAATTTATGCCTGCAGCCTGCAAGGTCATTATCTCTCATAGAGAACATGCTTAAAGGTGCTAAAGCACCTCATATAACATTTATTGCACAAAATATTTATAACCTATGAAATAGCATTTTTGAAAAAAAGGGATAAGCATGCAGTCTTATGCCAAAACGACCTCGGATAATGTTTACTGAAATTGAAAGCAAGTTAAAGGCTGTTGCCCTGCAAAAGAATTCTTCTATCAGACGCTTGATTAATAACATCTTTTGATCACTCAATCTGTTCTGAACATGATCCTAATGGGGTCTAGCTTTGGAAGGATGCTATAATCAGACTCTAATTTCATGTATGCCCATGATGCCATGGAATAAAACTCTCCAGGATGCCCATTTTCAGCTGAGACTCCTGCTTTCTAAAAGAAGTTAGTCACTATTTTAGTTCTAAGGCCAATATTTTTTTTTTGTTACTGTTACACCTGAAAATTGTATTTTTTAAAAAACTCTTTGTTTTACTTTGTCAAAAGTAACTTAACTTGTTATATCTTAACTACTTTTTAGAAGCTATGTGAATGTAGCAAGCCACTAGCCATCGAGTCCAATTCCCCTGCTCATTGCAGGAATCCAAATCAAAGCAGATCTGACAGATGGTTGTCCTATTCTTTTGTGAATGCTTCCACAGCACACACCACCTTTCGAAGCAGTTGGTTCCACTGTTGTACTGCTCTAACTGTTAAGAGGTTTTTCCTAATATTCAGCCTATATCTGACTTCCTGTAGTTTCAGCCCATTATTACGTGTCCTGCAGTCTGGGATGATGGAGAGCAGATCCTTCCCTTCCTCTTTATGATTATCTTTCAGGTACAGTATTTGAAGACTGCTAGCATATCCCCTTTCAGTCTCCTTTTCTCAAGGCTGAACATGTCCAGTTCCTTCCGTCTTTCCTCATATGGCTTGGTTTCCAGTCCTCTGATTATCCTCATTGTCCTTCTCTGTACTTGCGCTAATTTATTTGCATATTTCTTAAATGTGTGGTGCCCAAAATTAAATACAGTACTCTAGATGTGGTATAACTAGTGCTGAATAGAAGGGGGCTAGTACCTCATGGGTTTTGGAGACTTTTTTGTTGTTCAGTCGCACAGTCGATTCCAACCCTTTGCGACCCCATGGACCACTGTCCGCCAGGCACTTCTGTCCTCCACCATCCTCCTCAACTCGCTCAGCTCTGTGCCCATTGTGTCTACAATACCATCTAGGAATCTCATTTTAGGCCGCCCCCTTCTTCTTTTGCCCTCCACCCTTCCCAGCATCAAGGCTTTCTCAAGCAAATCCTCTCTTCTCATTTGATGTCCAAAGTACTTTAGCTTCATCTTCACTATTTGACCTTCTAAGGAGCAGTCAGGTTTGATTTCTTCTAAGATTGACCTATTTGTTCTCCTCATTGTCCAGGGGACTCTTAAAATTCTCCTCCAACACCACATTTCAAAGGCATCTATTCTTCTGCGCTCAGCTTTCCTTATGGTCCAGCTCTCACAACCATACATTGCCACAGGGAATACCATTGCTTTGACTATACGAATTTTTTTTTTGCAATGTGATGTCTCTACTTTTTACTATGTTCCTCAGGTTTCTCATAGCTTGCCTCCCAACAATCAGTCACCTTTTTATTTCATGGCTGCAATCACCATCTGTAGTGAGCTTTGATCCTAAGAAAGTAAAATCTGTCACTGCTTCTACTTCTTCCCCATCTATTTTGGAGACTATACTTCTGTTAATACAGCCTAAAGCAGTGTTGGCCTTTTGTGCAGCCACATTGCACTGTTGACTCATAGTTGGCCTGTGATCTACAATTCCAAGATCCTTCTCGGTTGTAGTATTGCTAAGCCAAGTATCCCCCATCATGTAACTGTGCATCTGGTTTTTGTTCCCTAACTTTGCACTTGTCCCTGCTGATTTCATTCTGTTGGTTTCAGCCTAGTGTTCTAGACTAGCAAGATCTTTTTAAATTCTGCTCCTGTCTTCCAAGTTATGGTATTAGCTATTCCATCCAGTTTTCTGTCACCTGCAAATTTTATGAGAATTCTTTCAACTCCATTATACAAGCCACTTATCAAAATGATGAAGAACACAGGGCCCAGAACTGAGTATTGTGATATTTCACTTGTCCCCCCCCCACCCAGCTTAAGAAGGAACCATTAATAAGAACTCTTTGAGTACTATTCAGTCCTATCCAGGCCACACATATAAAACACACCTCCACTAAACTTCACCATCACTACACAAAAGAACAATAGGCACCACCACAACAATACAAATCATGAGTCAGTACTTTTACTTTTTTTTGACCCAGTCAAAGGACTTCCTGAAGAACTTCCTGTTTAGAGAGCTGTTCAACAGGGGGGGAAAGATACAGATTGGATTTTCTGATTTCTTGAACTACTAAACCCACAATTCTTCATTCTGTGAGTTCCATCTTCCGAGTCACCTTATAGATTCCTGGCATACCAGGAAGGCGTTAACTACAAGTTTTTGAGGCTTAGCTAGGTCTAGCTTCATCCAGGCTTCCCATTCCTGCCCCAGAATGGAGAACTATAATCTTTTTACTTCAAAAATTGGTTTTAAAAAACCATCTTTTAAACCTGGTGCCTGGTGCCATCTTTTAAGCCTGCAAGTTTTTAAATGGAGATTGGATGGCTGTCAGAGATTTTCTTAGCTGTGGGCTTTCCTCTACTGGTGAGGTGTTGGTCTAAAAAACAATCCTTAGAATGTCTTCCAACTCTGCAATTCTATGTTTCTATCTCCACCACTTTTCACTATGCCACCAACCCGTATCCTTAAATATAACTAAAGATCCAACTATGCTACAGAAGGAATGCAGTTCTCCTTCATTAAGTGGCCTCTATTAAGTAACGTGGTTTTATTGTTACCATTGGAAAAAGGAACCAACTGGATGTTGTTTGCAAAAAACTTATTGCAATCATTGCAGTTTGTATGTAGAATGTTAGAAACACGAGTTTATGGATCTTGCTCACCTAATTATTCATACTTCTTGTCTTCTATTTGTATGATAGTCAAGAAACAGCAGAGAAGAACATGTTCTTGGGCGCTATGATTAGAAGTCTGACTAGAGCAATGATTTCTCAGTTGTGCTTTAAAGAAATTCTGAAGGTGACAAGTACATGCCCCTTACACAGTACTGAGCTGCCAATTTTGTCAAACTACATTGAAAATGTGAAATAATTGCACATTAAAATCTGTGTTGGCATCATTAGCCATGTCCAATTATTTCATTTCTTCTGTGGCAATCAACAAGATTGAGAATAAATAAAGCAACTGGCAACGTTTTAACATCCTGTATCTGCATGAATAACACAATGACTAACACAGCTACTGTGATGTTGCAACATGGCTAATGGCCACAGTGACCTAATTGCCCAATATTTATATTTTCAGATGGTCAGTGGGATGAACTCACGTGTTGCTTCTTTAATACAAGCTCACAATTAATTCAAACTGCACATGTCCATGATAATGGTGGGATCTCCCCTTTACAAAATCTTTATGAAAAGTTTTATGTGTTATGGAAGAGGGAGAAACCAACAAATGCCCTTTAAGACGACAAATTTCCTTATGTGTTATTTTTGAGTTACAGTAATACCTCATATAACATTAGTATCGAATAACACGAAAATCGCATAACATCAAGGAATCTGGGGGGAAGAATTGCATCAGATAACATTAAGATCCTATGGGATGCTTCAGATAACAACCGTGAAAGCCTGTGTGGTTACAATGTATCTCTATGGATCCCATAGAGGATCAGATAACACTAAAAATCATATAACACGAAGACTTGTGGAACCAGGTTTTAGTGTTATATGAGGTTTTACTGTATCTGTTTCTAAACCACAGTAAAACACCGGATAACGATTGGATCGGATAACGCTAAAATCGCATAACGTTAAGTAATCTGGGGAGAAGAATTAGATCGAATAACGTTAAGGTCCGATGGGATGGATTGGATAACAACCGCTCAAGCCTGTGTGGTTACAATGTATCTCTATGGATCTTTAACGTTATCCGATCCATCCCATAGGATTTTAACATGGATCGGATAACACTAAAAATTGGATAACACCAAGACTTGTGAAACCAAGTTTTAGTGTTATCCGGTGTTTTACTGTACAGTAATACCTCATATAACATTAGTATCGAATAACACTAAAATCGCATAACATTAAGGAATCTGGGGGGAAGAATTGCATCAGATAACATTAAGATCCTATGGGATGCTTCAGATAACAACCGCTAAAGCCTGTGTGGTTACAATGTATCCCTATGGATCCCATAGGATTTTAACATGCATCAGATAACACTAAAAATCATATAACACCAAGACTTGTGGAACCAAGTTTTAGTGTTATATGAGGTTTTACTGTATTCCATTCTCCATTAACTCATTTTCTAACTTTGTTGCATCTAGTCAAATTCATCTGCCACTACTGCACCACTGTTGCTGTTTTGCAGCATTGCAATACAAAGGCTCTGTCCTTCCCTCTTTTCTCTCTGAACAAATGCATTCTAGAATCTGCTTTTGCTGTACAACCTATTCTTTTAAGCATCTTGCTTTTAAGCATCTGCCTCACTATCAGCAAAACCACTATGTTTTCATGTGTCAATGGTGGAAATGCTCTTCATTCAAGCATGTAAATTGGGAATCAGCTGGCCCATAAGTTGGTAACAAGGTGAAGACACAACTGAGTCCATATTGTTAGTACAAGAAGAGTTAGTCTCCCCTTCTCCAATGCACACAGAAGCTCTAACAGGTTGTGCTGGGAGGCAAGAGTCTTAGGCAGCAGATGTTAACAGCAGCAGGAGAAACTACCTGGCCATTCTAAGAGAATCCCTCCCAGCCGTGTGTGTGTGTACAGCACCGTTAGGGCTCATTCAAATACCATGTGACCATTTTAGGGGGGAGGGGTCGACCAAAAGTCACGGAAAGTCATGGGAGAGGGAGGTTCAGCGTGAAGTCACGTGACGCCAAAATATCAAAAAGTTCCTGAAGCAAGAAATACCAAAGACAGAGGCAGGATCTATAAAGAGAAACAAACAAACACTTCAAAGGCTGCTTACCAGATCTTCTCAGGGAAGAGTAACACAGGGGTGGGGGTGGGGAGAAAGTAACGCCGTTCCTCTGCCAGGAGAGCAGGAGGAGGAAGAAGAAGAAGTAGTCTCCTCTTTACTTCCTGGGATGAAGAAGTCACGGCCCTTTCACCCTGAGTGGGAAGAAGAAAAAATCCTCCCAACCAGAAACCACTTAGGAAGGAAGAAAGGAGGTGGGTGGGAAAACAGCACTTGAGAAAGGGTCCCCTTTGTGTTCCCCTCGCCACTACTACAAATCTCAGAAGCCACTGCCAGCTTCAGCACAGACCAGGCCACACCCCCTCCACTCTGCCCAACCATTCGCTCTCTCAGTCAGTCTCCGAGGGGGGGAAAGAGACACTTCTTTGGCAGAGGGAGGGTCTCCTCGAGTGTTTTCTCCCCCACTGCCATTCAGAAGACCTGGAAGGAGGTCTTAGGATGACTTAGGACCGATAAGGGGGGTCCCTTATAATTGGGGGATGTGGGGAGTTTTTCCCCAAAACAAAAATAAGCTCGAAAGGAGACAGTGGAGGAGAGAGGAGGAGGGGGCTTTCCCATTGAAATCCAGATTGCAAATCTTTTTCCTCTTTCTTGCTTGCTTGCTTGCATTAAAAGGCTTTGCAAGGGAGGCCTTTCTTTCTTGGGCTTCTGCTGCTTCTCTTCAAATCAGGGAAAACAGAGAAACCATGTGATTTAGGGGGGAGGGGGTCAACCAAAAGTCATGGAAAGTCACAGAAGGGGAGGGTCTAAAATTGGCCTATTTTAGGTCACGTGGTATTTGAATGGTCCCTTATGTCCCATATCCTCTTAGCTGGCATGTTCTCTGTGGGTGTGGTGGTGGATTTTATTCCCCTTGCCACTGTTGAAGTGATGTTCAATTGCCATTGAATGGAGGTGTGCTCTCTTGCCCTCCCTCCCAGCTTTGCCAAGAAAGCCCTCAAGATACAGGCAAACTGTTACCAAAGTAAAGTAGGAGAAGGGTAATACCTTTATTGGTTCACTTTAAAAAAAAATCAAACATTGTGCAAGCTTTCATGTTCAAAGATCACTTCTCCAGAGCCTCCTAATCTTTCTCACACTAGGTCAGGCAAAGGGAACTACAGAACTAACACACCAAAAGGTGGCTTTATTTTGGCAGTTTCACTATCTGACCTGGAAGAACAACTTCTTCAGGCATGCATCAATTTTTTGTGGATAAGGTAGGAAAATTATAAATGAAAGTCCCAAAATTCATGGCAAAATCTCCTGCCAGGTATTGCTGCTTTGAGAAAAACAGCAGGCTGTTTCTGGTGTTATCCCCCATTTAGTAAACACAGAAAACCAGCTTCTGCATATCCCTCATGCTGGTCCTCTTTTGAGGTTTTAGCTACTTTTGTGACCAGAGGATGGGGCAATGCAAACTCCCATCAGGGAATTTGGGGTGGGGGTGGGGGAGACCTTATCCACAAGAAACTGATGAATGCCTGAAGAAGTGCTCTTGAACTACGAAAGCTTGCACAACGTTTGATTTTTTAAAGTGATCCAATAAAGGTATCACCTTTCTCCTGCATTTGTTTTGTTTATGGATCACAGATTTCTCAAAAATGTACACTGTTTACTCTTCAAAACTGATCTAGGTCTGTCTGGTCCCTTTCTACAAATTCTACCATTTCCACTTTGATGACATTAGTTCAAGATTTCTGAATAAAACACCACTAAAGTTACATATTGTTGGCTGCCCAGCTCATACTGGTTTGGACTACAAGTCCTCCACCAGCATAGCTGGTGGATTCTAGGTGCTTTGCTGAGGAAAATGACTTTTCTAAACTCTGGCTCTCATAATGATTTGAAGAGTAAAGCGCTATGAACCTAGGAGAAATAAAGAGAAATACAGCATCCGTTTCCAGTTCTCATAACGGGCAGCAATGAACTGCAATTTTCAACCACAGGAAAATGTCACCTTCATATGGAGGGCCAGAACTACGCCTTGGGTATTAAGTCATTCTTACAGGGAAAAGAAAAATGGAACTAATTTGCTGTCTTCTGCTATTTGATACAAAGTATTATGCATGTGACTTTCCATGTGAAAAAGATATTAAATAATCTCACTGAATGTCGAGTAAATTGTCATTGTTTGCCATGACTAATCCATGATACTAAAGAGGAAATTTCACATAGGAAACTCTTATGGGACCATCTTTGTTTCTTTACTTTTCAAAGCATATTAAGCAAAATCATTTTTGAAAATGAGTACCAATTTGCTATGTGTTCCAGCTTGCGTTCTGCAAGATGGTAAAATGAACAGAAGTAGAAAATGCTTTCAACAGCAAATGCTACTTTTGGAAAAGCCAAAGCAATTTTTACTTAGAGAAACTTTCTAATTAAATGAATAACATTATTTTGAAAAGAAGTCCAATAAAGGGTGAAAAATAGGATTATTCTACTCCATCAAGTTTCGTTTTGATGTTGAACAAATCTGTAACACCAGGTAAATTATGGCTTTGTGCTAAGTGCATGCTTTTTAATGAGATTATCAGCTAAAATCTGCTATAAAAATTAGGGGCAGGGCAAACATGATGTACCCTTTCATAAGGCAGGCACGGCGTTAGAATTGAACATTTGACTGAGCAAGTGGCAATAATAGTTCCATGTAATGTGGTAAATAGAATTTACCACCAACAAAACAATCTGGGCTACCATTTTATTTAAATTCAATCTATTTTTAAAGAGCTAGGTAGTTAAGGCTGCAATCCTATATGTCCTACTGAACAGAGTTGGACATATCTTTAAGTATGGTACGTATATGTTTGAACTTTAAGTCTGAAATATTTGCATGACCACTATCTATTCATCTGAAATATTTATATTTACTGTTCAATCTCAGCTGTTGATGTTTAGATGCTAAACTAAAACACCTATTGGTGTGTGTGTAGATTTTTTTTAAAAAAAAATCCACAAAACTAGAAAAACAGGAACAGTATACAGTACGTACTGTACCTTTAAAAAGGTATCACATTCAGCAAGAAAATTCCTTAAGATCCTATGCATACTATCAGTTTGAATAAAGTTTAAGCCCATCAAGGGAGATGTAAATACACTGAGCAAAGGCTATAATAAACACCTTAACATATTGGCACATTTATGCAGGATTCTCAGGGCCACCTTATTACTCATCTAGCTCAAATGCAGAACTGTTCCTAGGAATCAGGATGAACTTTGTTTCCTGTACAGTACTTCTATCTTGGAAAACACAATAGAAAGGTCAAAATTGGAAACTGAAGTTACAGAATTAACATAGTGTCAGATTCTAGTTTGGCTGCCTTAAGAAGATATGTGATCTTTTCCAATAACTTTTTTTTTTACTGAACAGACACATTTTATCCTCTCAAATCAAGAGGAAGTTAGCACTTTTCTGGCCTGGGAGAAACTACGGTAAATCAGACCACAGCATCCAATCCAATCCAATCCAACTCGACCAGACCCAACCAGACCTAAACTAACCCAACCCAACCCAACCCTTCCTCCTTCTCATCCTTAATATCTCCATTTTTGTCTGCCAAATATCTTTCCTATTATATTATTTATCAGTTCCCTTCTCTTTCCAACCTATTCATGTGGCTTCACTTACCATCACTCTGAACATATCTTTTAAGAGAAGCTCTGTTCATCCACCCCACAGTTTTGACAATGGCTGAGATAGAGGCTGTAATCTTTGAGCATCTTCAGTATGCTAATACCTGACCATAAAGCATGCTATGCCACTACGTTAACCTTTTAAGAGAGTATGTTCCCATATTTATACAGTAATACCTCGAATAACGCTAAGACTTGGTTCCACAAGTCTTGGTGTTATCCAATTTTTAGTGTTATCCGATGCATGTTAAAATCCTATGGGATGGATTGGATAACGTTAAAGCTCCATAGAGATACATTGTAACTGCACAGGCTTTAGCGGTTGTTATCCGACCCATCCCATAGGACCTTAACGTTATTCGATCCAATTCTCCTCCCCATATTACTTAATGTTATGCGATTTTAGCATTATCTGAGGTAAACGTTATCCGAGATATTACTGTACTAGCAAATATTACAAAAGGTGGCCTCAATCCAGCTAGGCACATGAGAATAATTAATCTTCTGCTACTGGAAAAATATCACCAAAAATATCCCTGACGCCCAGGGATAGCTCATGGACTGGCACTGAAGGATGTCTCTCCCAAAAATTTCACAGGAGGCTCCCTCCTCAAGAGAGAATTGGAGAACCATCTCTCATATTTGCTTTGATTCGGATTCCTGCATTGAGCAGGGGGTTGGACCCGATGCCCTGAAAGGCCCTTTCCAACTCAGTTACTCTATGATTCCCTCCAATTCATACAAGTTGTGCAAATACACATCATAGTAGAGGTGAGCATGTTCAATTGTTCTAATAGAAACGTTTTGCTGACATTTAGTTTCACTTACATTGCTGTTACACTTACACGGTCTCGAAAACACTAAGCAAGGTTATGCCTAGATACTGCCTGCATATTGGGAGTGCTGTGGCTCACCTTGTTAGCTGGAAGGTTGTCAAGTCAGCAGTTCGAGACCCGAGTATTGCACGATGGACTGAGTCCCCGTCTCTATCCCAGCTCTTGCCAATCTAGCAGTTTGAAAGAAAGAAATTGCAAGTAGGTAAATAGGGACTATTTTGTTGGGACAAGATCTTGGGGACATGAAGTGAGCCTCATTAGAGGATCCCCTGAGTGGAGTTCCTCCAGCAAAAATCCTTTCAACCCAGAAAGTGCCTTAATTTGCTTGTGACATGATTTTAAAAAGTGTTTGCATGGAAAACATCTAAGCAATGTTTCCAAAGAGGGGTAGGAAAGAATTCTGCCTAAATTGCTGGAATGTCAGTGACATTCTAAGATTACGGTGTTGGTCTAGATTGAAACTCTTCCCGTTATTCACAAAGTAACTCATTTACTCTCCCGAATCTTGGCCATTATTCATAAATTACTGGGTTACATGTTCTTAGTGGTGAAATTTTTCACTTCTTATTTCCCCATTAATCTTATGGTTGCTTTGCTTGATTGTAGTTGTTGTTTCGTGTCAGAGATTACTCTGGGATGAAAGGGTGTTTTGTTTGTATATATAAGAGGAGCCTTATTCTATAGTGCCAAAGTAAAATTTGTAATACTGGTTTCATAAAATTCAACAAAAGAAAAATCTGTTTCCTCATTTTGTGTGTGCAGCTTGGAGTATATCCACAAGATTTCACAGCCCACAGTTTTATTTAACTCAAACAGGAACACAGATGAGCTACTGAAGTGATCCAGAATTCCCCCTGCCCAAAGGTTTATGGAATTCTAGTGCCATCTAGTGAAACATTATAGACATAATAAATGTATGTTATAAAGTTGTATGAAAATCATAGGAGGTATCAAAATGCACCTGCATTTTCATTGTACACATATGTGCATATATGAGGAAAAGAAGGATAATATAAATCCTTGAAGTTCCCTTAAATATTATTGAAGTTCCCTTAAATATTAATTGTAACCTGGATTTCCCACTTTTTATCACATTAGCACATGTACACACTTCATGATTTGTTTATATGATCAGCAAACTACGATTAATGTGATTCATCTGCTGATTTGTATATGGTACAATCAAGGAATTAATCAGAGCTGAGAAGAATTCAGGAAGAACAGGAAGACAGAAAGCACATTGATAATCAAGATTTCTATTTTTGTCTCTGTTTTAATTACATTTCCAACTTTTATTTCAATCTTTTGGTTACCAAGAAAGTCATGCTACATTAGGGTACAACCCAGTATGCTTTGTGACTAGAGCAAGGAGGTCAACTTCTGAAATTGCAGAGTAGCCTCCTCTCCTCTGTTTGATCCATATATCACCCTTAGATGCTACAATAAGTTAGGGTTAAAACTAACTCTGGCATATTGTTCATGAATTCCACATACGGATCAATCACTCCTGCTTGGCCTCTTCTGCATTTGGGAACAGCCAAACAAACCATGGACCTGCCATTCATGTTCTTCAAGAGGGCCTTTATATTGGAATATGCTGCTCCACAAAGGCAGAGGCCAACAACAAACCATGAGTCCCTGCTTGTGTAAAGACAAATCTAAGGCTCCCAATACAGATAATAAAATAGATAAAACACAAGTGTTGTGTATATCTGTTTTTTTTTTTTTTTAAACTGTTCCCATAGGGATCTCAACTATCCATGCTGCATACATCAGCTTTGGCTCTGTCTCCACAATAGAGTATACTGCTCCAGTATGGAGCACATCCAAACATGCAAAAAGAAGCTGACATCGTTGTTAACGAAACCATGCGTATAGTGACAGGATACCTCAAACCTACACCAGTTGAGAAAAGAATAGCACTCCTGCCTCTTGGCTGGGTCCTGCCTCAAGAGAATGCAACATAGCTGTATGGTGTAGCCGCCTGGCAGTAAGAATTGTTATATTATGTTATATTGGGTTGATACTGTATTGTTGGGTTTTTTTTGTAACTGAAATTGTAGTTGATACTTTGATACTTTGTTTTTGTTTAAGACTCACCTGAAAGTGTTTCTGAAATGTTTTTTATGATGTCTTAATTTTGTAAGATGGGGGATTTTTTGACATGTATGTGATACTTTGATATGTTATTGATATGTGCTACTTGGATTTGTTTTAATATGTGATATTTTGTGATCTATGTTGTTAGCCGCTCTGAGTCACTTCGGCGAATAGAGTGGCATACAAATCCAAAATACCAATATATCCGCCTGTTGGTATTGCTCCACCTAAGATAAAGAGAGAAGTAGCAGCTAATCCCAAGAGAACTAAGCAAGAGAATGACCCTCAACATCTTCACAAGTCTGCCGGCTCATATCCAGGATGAGCTTTATGGGGAAAACAAACATTCTTGAGGGTACACAAAAGCAAAACCAAATTAGAAGATGGAGGAAGGAGCTCACTGGACAAGGAACAACATTAAAGGAGGATATAGCTGAGGAACTCAACCTCCCCCAAGTCACGTGAAGGCACGGCGGCCAACCGTCCCGCATTCTGCGCGGCAATCTCATTTAGGGAGGGGGAATTTTGACTTACCCTTGTTTCGAAAATGGTACCGGACCTCCCCTGTTGCGTCACGGAAGCACCGGTTTCCACTCCGACCGGCAGGCAGTTAAAGAGAAACGGAGCCGAAAAGGCTCCAATGAACTGCGCCTGCGCAGAAACCCAGTTTGGCGCCAGATTGGGTCTCTGCGCAGGCGCAGATCATTGGAGCCTTTTTGGCTCCGTTTCTCTTTAACTGCCTGCCGGTCGGAGTGGAAACCGGTGCTTCCGTGACGCAACGGGGGAGGTCCGGTACCATTTTCGAAACAAGGGTAAGTCAAAATTCCCCCTCCCTAAATGAGATTGCCGCGCAGAATGCGGGATAGTTGGCCGCCCTACGTGAAGGACTCTGAATAGGTTGAGGGTTGGAGTCCCTTAATGCAAGACCAGCATGCTCAAGTGAGGGCTGCTGGTAGACAACAACATGCTGTGTGAATGTGGAGAGATACAGAATCCAGCTCATTTACTTGTCTGCCAATTACTGCACTGATGAGGACTTAGGTTTTCCTATGACAAACCCAAGAAAGAGGCTTCATTTTGGCACTCCAAGGTTTGATTGGGAGAAGAAAGAACTGCTCCAAAACTATGGACATGTTTCAGCAGCTAGCAACAGCATGTAGATCAATCCTGATAAATCAGGATACACATCCTGCCTTACTGTGATATACACATTTTGTCACAACAACTGAATGGTTTGTGAACTCATTGTGTCATTGCATCCAATGCATTCTCTAGCATTCATAGCAACTGCACTGTCGGTTGTGCGGTATACAAATTGAATGAATGAAAGAATTCAGCACTCTAAAACAAACACAAAACAACAATAGCAGTATTGGGGCACCTTTAAGACTAACATGTTTATTTCCGTGTGAGTTTTCCTACATTACAATCTGCTTCTTTAGAGACAGCAGATTTAGATAACTGTAACTCAAAATGTAAGGAAGAACACTGATTATCTGCAACAAACATGCCACAACTCTGCTTCAGTACCTTACATAGACCTTCTATACCTTCAGTCATGAAGTACAGATTTATATGGTTGATGATTCAAGGCAAAATAAATGAGTAAAGAAGTCTAAGAGAGATGGGTGTCTTGGCTGAAAAAGATGGGGGACCAGTTTGGATACATCACAGAACCACTGTTTAGATTTGCTGCTTCCAAAGTTAAAATAACTGTGATGAGGCCTAACCTCCAGCAGGCCAGGAAAAGGGCAAAGTGAAACATTAAACACAACACCTAAATGAATGCCACCTCTCACAGCTCCAAAGGGGAAAACAACTTGCTTTGCAGTAAAAATTTGCCTCCTTTTGGGAATTAAGTCAGCAGGAAAGTTGAGACACATCTGGATTAACATTCCATCACAATATCTCCTTAAGACTTAACATTTGGATAAACACTTCCCTTTCATATGTCAATGTAAGGCTGCCACCCTAGGCATGTATCTTTGGGAACTCAATGGGACTTATCTCTAGGAAACCTGTACAGTATATGATTGCATTGTTAGGGTAACAAAAACTGCTTCTTGGCACAGATTTTATTAGGCAGAGACTGTGGCTTTGACAACTAACTAACTACCTGGGAGTTTGAAGAGCCTCCTTGAAGACTGTGTTATTTTGGAACCACAATCTGGTGTACTCTGGGCAACGGCCACCTTGTGCCATCTAATCTTTGTCACACTAGGTTAGGTGAAAGGAACTTCAGAATTATCTCCCCAAAGGTGACTTCATTTTGGAAGTTTCATGTCTGGCCTAGACATGGAAGAGGAATACACTCTGCTAAACCTCACTACTAATTAAAGCTGTAAGGAGGTTGAAAATGCACAGAACAAGAGTTGAATAAGTCAATGTTGCATAACATATGGACCTATACAAAATGGAAGTGTAATTTAATTAGATGATAATGTTCTATTAATTACATTGGCAAGGAAACAAAGTGCATTGTTATGGGAATACATAATGAAAGCACTGAGGACGAATATATTTGCTTTAACCTATCTAGGAAGAAAACCACCTGTGCAAATAGTTGAGCTAGTCTAGTTCAGCAGACAGGAAGGGGTTTTTTATTGTCCAGAAAAGGATTTTGTTTCCATGACAACACACACATACTTTACCATATTACTCTCCCCCTTACAACAAACATTTCATTCATTGTTAACACTTTTCACTCATGACTGAATAATGTGTTTAAAATATGTTAATTAACCATCAATTATTTAGCATAATGTTTTCTGCCTAGTAATGACCGTTTTGTGACATAAAAATTTGTCTTGATGTGTACTGACTCTTTTCTAAGATTTCTGGTATTTCTGTAATGTTCTTTGGCTCTGACTAATCATTGCAGACACTAGGGAAAACTAAGCAAATGTTTTAGAAGTAGCATAAAAGTTTTTTTAATTGAGCGTAAAATTATATTAACTTAGATTATACGAGTAACGTGTATAGCATTTAATAGTTTGGCAAAGTAATTACATATGTCCATCACACAATATTTAATGTTATTCAGAAAGTGATTTTTTTTTAATCTGAAGGCAAATATAATTTATTTACAAGGACCTGTTCACAGATGAATCATAGGAACCACACATGTGTTATGTATTAAGTATACTACTGGATCAGCTTTAGTCCTCTGTACTGTAGACGATGGGTTATATCAAGGCTATTTCCACTGATCTAGCTAGTAAATAGCCAATTAGCAATGCTTAATTTTGTACTATTTGCGTTCATAGTTAACAGTTTTCCCTTAATGTTTGCAAATAATTGTCAATTATAGTGTTACTAGCACAAAAGGAATGGATCCAGTAGTGCTCTGCAGGGATGGAGAGCAGGGATATTTTGTCGTGCCCTTCCGATTCATACTACCGGGGAGGACATATTTCACATGGTCAACGGTTTTATAAAAGAAAACAAATTGGATTGGTCGAAATGCGTAGGAATATGCACTGATGGTGCCAGAGCAATGACTGGTCGTTTTTCAGGACTTGTGAAGCGAATACAAGATGTAGCCCCAGAAGCAAAATAGACCCATTGTGGTATTCATCGAGAGGCACTTGCTTGTAAAAAAATTCCAGCCTGCTTAGATAGTACTCTTAAAAATGCTGTGAAAATTGTCAATTTAATCAAGGCCCGTGCCACAAACTCAAGAATTTTTACAGACATTTGTAAAGAGCTTGGCAGCGAGCATGAGACCCTGTTGTTACATACTGAAGTGCGTTGGCTGTCCAGAGGAAGAGTTGTTTCGACAATATTTGAGTTGAGACATGAAATTGAGTTATTTTTGACCGAACAGGGACATGCCGAGTACAAACAGATGCTGATTGATCCTTTGTGGCTACAAAAATTGGCTTACTTGTCAGATATTTTTACAAAACAATGAGTTGAATTTGGGGCTTCAAGGCCAGGATACAACCATATTCACTATGCAGGAGAAGGTTGAGTCAACAATAAAAAAAAGTCTCTCTGGACATCTTTGATCGACAGATGTAAATATAATCAATTTCTGAATTTAAAACTTTTTTTGGTAACTACTTCTTCATCAGTGAATGAAGATGTAAAATCAGCCATAAAATGCCACTTGCAAAATTTGTCGACCGCATTACGCACTTATTTCCCAGAAATATTGTTGCAATGGAACTGGGTAAACAACCCCTTTGGAAACTGTCCCACCGATCACCTATCCATCTCTGATCAAGAGGAATTAAGACATCTCATGCAACAGTAGACTCAAAAGTTGTTTTGCGGAGCAATCACTGGTTAATTTTTGGGCTGGTCTTAAAGGTGTTTATCGTGTCAGCGAAGTAGCAATAAAACATTTACTGCCATTTTGCACGACGTACCTTTGCGAGAGCGGGTTTTCCACAATGACAAACTTAAAAACTAAACATCGTCACAGACTTCAACTCGAAGTCGACTTGAGATTGAAGATGATCAAAATGCAACCAGATTTTTCAGAGTTGTGCAAAGAAAAACGTGCACATTTGTCACGCTAATGAAACATGTGTTCTCTGTCATATAAAATACACCTGATTTCATTTTTTAGTTAACGTTCCTGCAATAAGGGGTACACAAGTTTGAGGTCTTTCTTGAAGTGGTACGTAGAAAAAGCTAATTGGGAACCAGACACTTGCTAACTTTTTGAGCCTTAATAAAAAAAACCACCTGTGCCATCTAATCCATTTTGATGGTAAATTCCAATGCTAGAACTGGAAGTACTACTGCCTGTTCAATTCATCTTAACAATATATCCATTACACCATTTGGAATGTCACATATAATGTCTACAGAAGTTAATGTAACTGACTAAAAAGATTTTGGCCTGGATGTTTCACCTAAAGGTGTACAGAAATGAAAAATAAAAGTCATTTAAGTATGTGCTTAAAATCCAACAGCCCTATCTGTATCTTCTGTGTAAAACTGTGTATGGTTTAACTGAAGTTTTTTCATCCAGCATGATGAAGAGATCTGAATATCTCAAAAGCTTCTTCACACTATGTGACTTGTAATGTCAGCTTGTCAATTTGGGATTGTTTCTTACACTGGGGGACAAAAAAAAATTCTTGGTGCCTAAAAATTTTCAACTGATTTCGGGCATTTTAGGGCGGCTGATTCCGAAAATGCCATCCATTTTGTTCTAGCAGCTCTAGTTCATGAGATATCGATGATGTCATTATACATTGCTCTTATGACTACACTTGTATTTGCCTACACTTTTATTAGGAAGGGGGGCAGGGGGGGGGCAAATGCCCTGGGCAACGTGCTCCAGGGGGGCGGCATTTTGAAGCCCCCCTCCAAAATTTCCCCCCCAATTTTTTCTCAAACAAAAAAAATGGTTTGCCTCCAGGCATGCATCGAAGGCTCCCGGAGGCGGGAGGGGTGGTGGAAAAATCTTTTGGGGGTGGGAAAACATTTGGGTGGGCAAAAAAAAGGTTGGGTGGATGGAAAAAAATTTTGGGGGGTGGAAAAATTTCACTCCGCCCAGGGTGGTTTACACCCTTGCTACGCCTCTGGTTATATATGCAACACGTATGGTTAGATTGGCCTAATGTGAATAAGCCATATCTAAAAAACTAGAGCTGATGGGACATAACTGAAAGTATTTTTTGAATCAGTGACCCAAATATAGCCAGAAATAGGTGAAAATTGTGAGGCACCAAAATCACTGTTCCCAGTGAATTATGGACCAGCATAGTTTACTCTGCTTTACGGGTAACTCTAATTCAATATGTTTAGGACATGCTAAACTAGTGAGCAAATGACCACTAGATGGCTTCCCAACAATGAACTTAGTAAAGAAGGTAACTCTTAGGAGAATGAAGAATGTTCATCTCTGATGACATCCTAGCTATAAAAATGGCATTTATCATTGCATCATGAATGTGTTTAAATCCTGGGAAGCGTCACACCTTTTACATTTGAAAAGCCAAACTGAACAAGAAAGAAGAAATGGTGCATTGTTAGTGCTAGTCTAATTTCTGAAGAAGATAACTCAATCCATAAAATCTCACATTAACATATAGCAGTTAGTCTTTAAGCTGCCACAATGTTTTTGTCATCTTTCTTTGCTTCTTGTCCAATGTGCCTGCACAGACTAAAACAGCTACCACTTCAAATCTAGTCTTTAAATCATATTTCTTATATTTTAAGCCTCCATAATAATTAGATGGGACTGCAGTGGCTCAAGTCATTAAGACACTGACTGGGAGGCGGAAGGTCATCAGTTCGATTCCCGAGTACTGCAGGACGGAATGAGCTCCCGTCTCTGTCCCAGCTCCTGCCAAACTAGCAGTTCAAAAGCAAGAAATTGCAAGTAGATAAATAGGGACCACTTTGGTGGGAAGGTAACAGCGTTCCATGCGCTCCGGTGTCTAGTCATGCCTGCCACATGACCATGGAAATGTCTGCAGGAGACAGCGCTGGCTCTTTGGCTTAGAAACAGAGATGAGCACTGACCCCTAGAGTCGGATATGACTGGCTTTCAAGCAAAGGGAAACCTTTACCTTTTTAATAATTAGATGTCATGTTAAATTCAGAATACCTCCTCCTCCTCCTCTGCTAGTTCAAGAGGCCAAAAAGCTCTTCCTCTAAGTTTGAAGAACATTTGAACTTTCTTTGTTTAGATGTTCATGAGTAATAATCAAAGATATGTTACTCCTAGTTCTTAATTTGGTTGTAGTCCTCCATTTCAATATTACATGCAGACTTCATGCATTCCTAAACATCTGATGTGTCCTCTCCAGGTTACCTATAAAAATCATCCTAGCATCTATAATGTTTCAGTGAAGGCAAAATCCCATAGAAAAAGTTGTATACAGAATCACAACTATTGATTCCAATTTTACCACCAAATGATGAACATCTTTCTCAAAAAAAAAATGCTCACTACTTTGAATGCAGATGGCTATCTCATTTTGTTCTTGGACATGCAGACGCTTGAGAAATTACTGCAGTTCTGTGAAGCTGATTGTAAGTATGATATACAGATGTACCTCGCTTAAAGAGCATAATGCATTGCTCTTTAAGTGAAACACCATTGTAAATGACCAATTGTGGGGGGGATTGTGAACCCCAATTTATTTGTTAAGCGAGTTTTTGATTGGTTTTATTTGTTAAGCGAAGCGAACATTCAGAGAAAATTCTGCTCTTTAAGCGAGTTACTCTTTAAGCGAGGCGCTCTTTATGCGAGGTTTGACTGTACCTGTAACCTAGCATAAAGAGCGCCTCACTTAGAGACTAACTCGCTTAAAGAGCAGAATTTTCTCTAAATGATCACCTCACTTAGCTAAAACCAACCAAAAACTTGCTTAACAACTAAATCGGGGTTCATAATCCCCTCCACCAGAAGTCACAATTGGTCACTTACAATGGTGTTTCACTTAAAGAGTAAACTCGCTTAAAGAGCAATTCTGTGAAATGCATTATGCTCTTTAGGAGACGTACCACTATATAGGATACTGCAATTCCAAGATGGAAGCCTAGCTGGCTTTCTTCTTGGAGGCATGACTTCCCTGGTGCTGCCAGCAAGAAGGGACCATTCACTAGGGCCTTCATCTTTCACTCTCTCTTTTCTCCCTTTGGTGAGTACATTCTGTAGTTCCCTTCTTCTGACCTAGCGTGAGAAAGATTAGCCAGCAACACAAGTTTGCCATTACCAGGGTACAGTTCAAGAATACCACAATCTTTGAGGAGTCTCTTTCTGTGTACCCCAGCTTGAAGGATTAGATAACGAGAGGGAAGTAGGAAGGGGAGAGTTATGGTCGGGAAGAGCAGGGTGGATGAGGGCAAGGGTTGAAGAGCAAAAGATACCCAAGGACTGCTAGTTTTGAAGGACAGCAACAAGGACAGCTTCAGTGTGAGATGTGCAGCTGCAGAAGGAATTGAAAGACCTGGAAATTTTGTAGAAAGGATTTAAGAATAGGTTTGCTGCTCTGCCATGATAGTTTTTTTAAAAATGAAAAAGTAGAAATTATGCGAAATAATACCCCGGGAATTGAGTCTACATGCTTTTCCAGATGAACAGGAAAGCAAACAGAGCACAGCAGCATTTGACAGGAGTTGATACAAGTAAGCTCACTTGTGTGGGTGGGTTATGCCTAAACTCCCACCTCCGGGAGTACCAAAATGTCAAATTGCTTGCAAATGCAGCAATTTGAAATCTCTGCACAGATTTCTATCGATTTACAAACTGTCCCTTTAGAATGGACACACCAACACAAAGACCATGTGACACAAAATTAAAATAAATCGACTTAAAAAAAACACAACTGAGACAACTCCCCATTTATTTCAACAGGATAGATGAGCTCAAGTTAAGTGAATCTGAGTACATGTCAATTACCCCAGTCGACAACAGATGAGATCAGACTATTATGAAATGGCCTTGAGCCCCTAACATAGGAAGAAAAGACAACAAACAAACAATATACTGTACTGTAACATGCTTATCTGACATTACTCAAGAGTTAAGATTAAACTACTGAAAAACTGGCAGATATAGTCTCCTCTTCTGTTGTAAATACACTAGAACATCGGATAACGTTATGACTTGGTTCCACAAGTCATTACGTTATCCGATTTTTAGTGTTGTCTGATGCATGCATCAAACAACGCTTTTAAAAAAGCCCTGAATTCAGGGCGCCAAGCAAGCGCCTCTTCTGCCAAACCTACGGGACTCTTAGCAAGCGCTAAGGGTCCCGCAGGGTTGGCAAAAGAGGCACCCGCTCGCACGTGAGAAGGTGCACGAGCGGGCGCCTCTTCTGCCAAACCTATGGGACCCCCCTTAGACAATTGGCTCGGATAACGCTAAAGGATTGTTATCGAGAATCGTTATCCGATGCAAGTTTTTTCCAAAAAACTTGCATCGTTATCTGATTCTAGAGTTATCCGATGCAATCGTTATCTGGTGTATTACTGTACAGTCCTCAGGAAGTCATCTTTAAGACATTAAAGCACAAAGCATCCAATTGTCTAGAGTACATATTAGCTGTACTGTATGCTATTTCTTCTCTATGACTTGGCTTCATTCAGTACTTTTTGCCATTTGCATTTTGCTGAGGTAGGCTCAAAGTAAAATATTTCTTTGCTACACATTCAACACATGAAAAGCATATCTCAGTAAACCCACTGTAAGCTAAACAGCCATTCCTAACTTCAGACAGGAAACACCTGGTCCCCTGTGGTAAACTATCTCCACTGTGAGCATACTGTATGTTTTGCAGTAGATTGGTATGAATTCTTGCCTTTCCATAGTTTTCATAAACACCAATACTCAAGGGTTAAAATGTGTGAAATGAGAACTATTAGGAATTCAACAGCAGTCTTTCCCGCCCCCGTGAAAAAAATACTCTGAGCACATAAAAACCTTTAAAAGGCAAATGACAGTTCTTTGAGAAAGCAAACTGAATGTTTAGTTCAGAATTATTTTCTTTCCTCAGCAGCCCTGTATCACATTTTCCACTCTTTAATCTCTAGATCCTGTGATCCTGTATGTTTCTCTGATCATAGCACTTTAGTTAGATTTCTCTAGTCCAGGGGTTCCCAACCTATGGCCCACAGGCCAAATCCAACCTGTGGCTCCATTTCATAGGGCATTTGAGAAACAAAACGGCCACCCTTTGAAGCTACTGGGACAAAATGGCCACCTCCATCATGCAGGCAGGGCAAAATGGCTGTCCGGCCCTCAAAGCTGACTGAGAGAGCATGATCCGGCCCATGGCTTGAAAAGGTTGGGAACCCCTGCTGTAGTCTAACTAGAGCTTTCACAGCAAGTGTGGAGAAAACCCAGAAGAAATCAGTACAGCCCAGCAGAGCAGCAGGGATGTAGGATGTGTGTATCTATAATAAGGAATGTGTTCTGAATCGTAAAACATTGCCATTAAAGGTAATGATAAACAAATCATATAGGCGCTCCCTGCTTCATAGTCTTCTGAGTTCAGTTAATCTTTAAACACCATTTAAATCTAAGCAAAATAACTCTTGTGTTCTTTGCTCCTGAATCTTTTCTGTCTCTCCCTAAACAAGGTGCAGCGGGGGGGGGGGGCCAGCGGTGGTGGTTTAGAGGTGATTTTACATTGAAATCTTTGGATAAATATAAAGTACTGCTGGGATAAACCACACGTAGAAAAATCCACACACAGAAAACATGGTAGCAGAAAGCAAAATCCACTTTAGCAGATGCTTTTGTGTGTGGGAAATATTATAGTTGAAGGAAGGGTCTCGCAAAAATAAATCACAGCTCTCTCTTCTCTAAGTTCACATCAAAAAGCGTCATCCCATTGCTTGCATTGGCTAAAAGGTACAGCTGAAAGTACATATTTCCTGCAGCCCGACAGCTGGGACTTTTATATTTGGGGAGGCCATGACATGCTCTCAGATTCTTGGATTCATTTCTTGGAAAACATGAGGAAAGGCTATATACATCCACATATGTCAATCCTCCAAGTAGGATGAAGAAATCCCCTCACAGTGCAGCTTCTTTTGCTTGCCCATTACATAGGCCCACCCTCATTGGATTATGTAGCTTCAGAACACAATGTCACAAAAAAGGGACTCGTTTTGACCTTGATTTTCAAGATGCAAACTAAATAGGTCAAAATATATTTTAAAAAATATCTTTGAAAGCAACTTATGGGGCGGGGGATCCTTAAACATCATGCTAATATAATAATTTTAAGTCAGACATTATTCTGGGTTGAAAGGATTTTTGATGGAGAAACTCCGCTTAGGGGTCGCCTGAATGAGGCTCCTTTCATGTGCCCAAGATCTTTTCCCAACAAAGTGGTCCCTATTTATCGACTTGCAATTCCTTGCTTTCGATCTGCTAGGTTGGCAGGAGCTAGGACAGAGACAGGCGCTCAAACCGTCATGCACTACTCGGGTCTCAAACTGCCAACTTGCTGGCCTTTCGATAACAAGGCGAGCTTCTTAACCACTGAGCCACTGCAGCCCCTAACTAGGAGTCAAGAAACATTTCTACACAAGAAAAAACATGGCTTCCACAAATACTTTCAAGGTTTCCACACAAGAAGTTTCAACATGTATTTCTAATGTGCAGTGAGTCCGTGGCTTTGGAGCAAGAAGCCACAGGTGTACCCAGCAAAATGAACACAAGACTTTATCCAGCTGTTCTACATACTGTATTAGCATCTAAAGTTCATAGTCTATACTTAATTGCAGCACTGTATATCTTGAGAAGCGAACAAAATGCCCCTTGTGCTAAAAGGGCAGAAACCGCTTTCACTTTCAACAACAAGAGAATATATTCATATTTCATACTTTGTGTGTTCCAATACATTCCCATATAAAACAGCATCAGCTTTCAGCCATGATGAAAACAGAAGGCAGTTAACAATGGGTTTGGATAAGAACCATTATGAAGTTGCCAGCTTTTATATTTTATGGGTCAGGATACATTTGTATTGTGAATGGCAGGTGTATGGCATTGGCTGGAATCTAAGTGTAAAATTTCACCCGGTGAAGTTCATCAGAGTCCATTTCAGCTGCAAATTAATGCAAATTAAGAAGTTAGCAGAGGCATTTACAGTGTCACACGACTGGCATGTGATGGCAAATGTCTTTGCCAATTTCTTAACTTGCAGTAAATAGCACTTGGAGATTTACAGCAATGGAGTGATGCCAGTGGGCATAACTAAGAGGACTCTAGCCCTTATGTTGCTCATGAGAGACAACATGAGGGATGCTCTACAGTCCCCAAACCCACCAACTGCTTGAAAGCACTCCCACTTAATGAATGAAATATAGAAGCCCATCAGCTTCAAGGTTGCAACATAGGTTGACTATTAAGGTAACAATTATACTTACATACCACTGCATAACACTTAGAGCGCTCTATGGGGAGTTCACACAGTAATTAGCATTTTTGCCCATAACATTCTGGGTACTCATTTTACCAACCTTGGAAGGAAGGAAGGCTGAGTCAACCTGGAGCCCATCAGGACTGAACTCACAACGTCAGCAGTTTTTGGCTGCAGTATTACAGTTTAACTACTGTATCACAAGGGCTCCTTTAAGGTAAGAACTTTGTGCAAGCTTTTGGGTTATGTCAAAGTTAGGACATGTGACATGAACCTTCAGAACTGGTATTGTTGCCTGTCGATGTTAGCTCTACTTATAGTTTGCTTTAAGATCAAGCCATATTTGTTCAGAATAAGATACAATCCTACTTAAGAATTACCATATGCTTGATTTGATTCCTTAGCAATGTCCTCACCTTAAAGAATCTATACTCTTACCCTCTGCCTATGCAGCGGTGGCCAACCATGCACTCCAGGTGTTCTTGGATTTCAATTCCCAGGAGCTCTGATCAGCTGGTGTACTGATTTGGGCTTCTGGCAATTGAAGTCCAAGAACACCTGGAGTGCCAAGGTTGGCCACCACTGCATCAGCTGATGGTAGGTTAGGAGGCAGCAGAATGCTGCCACTCGCCAATAACTTGATGTAACTTGATCCAATTTTGCAGTACAAAAAAATTAAAAACATAAAACAAAATTTGTAAAATTAAATTACAGTATCTTTAAACTATACTCTTTTTATTTTATTTTTTTATTAAAATCATGTGTTGGCTTGGGTAAATCTATCAGATGCTTACTTTAACAAGTAATCAGTATAGAAGTATGGCCCTACTGGCATGTAATTTTTAAATGGATAATATTGGTTGTATTTTGTGAGGTTATATTTTATAATTTTTATTGTACTGTTGCTGTTTTGACTGTAAGCCGCCCTGAGTCGCCTCGGCAAGAGGGCGGCAAAATAAATCTGAATAAATAAATAAATAATAGTAATAACAACAACAATATTGCAATTCAAAATTTCAGTGCAAAAACTAAACACCATATACCGTTTCCAAGCAAACATAGCTTGCAACCAAGTAGTATTTCAGAATTTTAAAAAATGACTTGCAAAATATTGCCACCTTCCTCCAAACAGCTACAGAGAACATCTCTGCATATTTCTACCATGAAATGCTGTATCTTAGCAGTGCAGATTTGAGAATACAGTAATACCTCATATAACATTAGTATCGAATAACACTAAAATCGCATAACATTAAGGAATCTGGAGGGAAGAATTGCATCAGATAACATTAAGATCCTATAGGATGCTTCAGATAACAACCGCTAAAGCCTGTGTGGTTACAATGTATCTCTATGGATCCCATAGAGGATCAGATAACACGAAAAATCATATAACACGAAGACTTGTGGAACCAGGTTTTAGTGTTATATGAGGTTTTACTGTATATTTAAACACAGGGAGACGACTTTAAAAAACAGGGTGAGGGAGCAAAAAAAAAAGATTGATGAGAGACATATTAGATCAATATTTCCCAATCTTTGGTTTTTGGATTATTATTATTATTATTATTATTATTATTATTATTATTATTATTATTATTATTATTATTATTATTATTATTATTTAGATTTGTATACCAATCTCCTCAGTAAAAACTGACTCAAGAGAATTCCCAGAAGCCCAATTCCCAGCAGTCTAAGTCAATTCCCTAAAGTACTGATCAGCCAATGTACTGACAGGCTTCTGGAAATTGAAGTCCACCAGTGTTCCACAGAACTTCCATTTGGGAAACGCTGTATTAGATGACGGACTGAGGAATTGAAGCTGCCTGAAGCAATGGCAAAAGTACTGCCAAAAGCAACGGTAGCTGAGGTCCACCCAGGGAATGTGCTGAGTTGACTTGGCCTACCTCAACCTACCCTGGAATTAATCCCTGATCGCTTCATGGTACCATAATTCATTTTGTAAAGCAGCAGCAGATTTACCGTACTATTTTTCCTTTAAAAATGCAGTGCATGAACAGGTACACCTGTCACCACCTATATCAGGGATTCTCAACCTGTGGCACACAGGCTGCATGTGGCCCATGGTACCATTTCATGTGCCCCCCCACCACACCAGGAAGTACCATGTGGTGGAGGAAGGGCAAAATGGCTGTCCGGCCCCCGAACCTGTCTGAAGGAGCATGACCCGGCCCCTGGCTTTAAAAGGTTGAGAATTCCTGACTTATAACTAGGTCAGGGTATGGGTTGTTTTACATAATTTCCAACATCTTTGGCCAGTTTAAAATCTACATCCAATACATTGGCTGGCTTAGTGTCAGCTCAGCTGGTTATTTTGTCTGGTTAAAGTTGTTCTGTAAATGCCAACGGATATATTTTTATGCAACTAGTTAGTTATTAAAAATTATCTGGGAATAAGTTTTAGTGGTTTTTTAAAATAACTGAAATGCTTTCCAGTGTGGTAAAATTTCCAAGGATATAGGTACAAAAACATGATTCAGTGGTTTTGCAATATAGATATTCGATAAACATGAGGATACAAATGTCTAGGATCATGAAACCTGGAATCCTGGCTGCACAAACAAACTCCTAGTTTTTCTTACAATAATTTCATTGGTCATTAATTATGTTTATCTTTCAATAATAATTTAAAAAAAGGAACCAAATACACATATGCGAGATCTTTCTCTTGACCTGATTTTCATAAACAAAGAAGTCCTGAACTGAATTTGGAATAGTAATAGCAATAGAAATTAGACTTGTACAGTATACTGCCCCATCATGCTCAGCACACTTTCTGGGCAGTTCATAATTAACATTTTACCAGCCTCAGAAGGCTGAATCTAATGTGCCACAAGGGCAATATTCATTGGCCATTAATTATGTTCATCTTTAAATCAAATAGGGAAAAAAAGACCCAAACACACAGGTTAGAATATTATACACACTAACCTGGAATAATCCTAAATGAGCACAGCAAGCATTAGTTCTGATTTAAGCATAAGTAGGGTTGTACCCTAGGTTGCCACATTTATTACCATGAATTCAAATATTCCAGGCAATTAATGACTATGTACAGCAAGGATTCTCAAAGTGGAGCCCACAGGCCGGATGCTCCCTGCAGCACCATTTCATGTGGCCCTCACCGCCTCCACCACACCAGGAAGTGCCATGTGGTTGAAGAAGGGCAAAATGGCTGTCCAGACCCCAAAACTGTCTGAGGGAGCAGGAGCCAGCCCCTGGCTTAAAAAGGTTGAGAACTCCTGGTATACAGTATCAACATCTATAATATATGCAGTGTAGTGTCTGCTTTGGGTAATCTTCAGTTTGAAAACCACCTTCTGTGTTTGTGCATGTGTGTGTGCCCCTTCCTTAAACCATTATTCATGCTCTGCAGTTGCCACAGGCTTCAACAGAAACACATTTTCTATTGATCCTCAGGTTTGCTTTTGGGTATTTGAACATTCAACAACACCTTTTTTTGCTTCCTTCACTATTATCTAAGCTGATATGCACGAAGTTCATTTATTTCATCTAGTTAACGGACAAATTAATATGCACAGGACAATCAGAATAACTAGATCACAGAACTTACTGCATTCAGTTAATTCTATTTTTTCAAACGTATTTTGTGAAACACTGCAGGATGATTACTATGATTCAGAAAAGTAGGTACAGTATATATACAATCTCCATGATGAACAACATAAATGTATGGACATATTCATGTGCCCTCCAAGCCTGGATGTTCTCCAGCATACCAATCCAAAACTCTTGGCAACTAACAATAGCATCCACCATGAATATCTTAGCATGCATCCACAGAACCATGCAGTTAAAGTTGCAGCAATTTTTCTTAATGTAGGAGTTCTCAACCTTTTAAAGCTGGGGGCTAGGTCATGATTCCTCAGACTGCTTCAGGGGCCAGGCGACCATTATGCCCTTTCTGCAGCACATGGGACTTCCTGGTGTGGTGGAGGCGGTGTGTGTGTGTACATGAAATGGTGCCATGGGACACAGGTTGAGAATCCCTGTCCTAATGCATCACCATAGTCATTCTCTCCATAAATATGCTGCAAATTTTCATGACACCTTGAAGTGTTTGTGTTGGTCTGATTCTGCTGGACATGCAGAATGAAATATGTTCTTTGCACTTCCTTTGTTGAATTAATGTTTACCTACTCAAATGGCTCCTGAATGATAAATTTTCATGTGTGCTATTTCTGAGGACCATCAGCACTGTCTCTGTTATGGGAGCTGCACTGGCTGCCAGTGTGCCTCCAGGTGCAATTCAAAGTGCTGGTAATGACCTTTAAAGCCCTACATGGTAGTGGACAAAGGTACTTAAGAGACCGCATCACCCCAAGGACACTGGCCTGTCCCACCAGAGGAGATTGGAGGGGCTCCCTAAGGGAGCCTCTCTGGCACTAGAAGGAGAGCCGTCTCCATATCTGCTCCGGCCCTATGGAACCAACCTCTTACCGATCAAGATGTGCCTTCAGGCAGAGCTATTGCCATTCAGAAAGGAGTTAAAAACATGGCTAGCTCACCAGGTGTGGGGTGCTGCCGGTGGGGCAGCCTCCCCCCCCCCCCCGGTTGGCTGTCTGGGATTTTTAATAGCTTTTTTAGCTTTTTAATTGTTGGTCAAAAGTTTTAATGATATTAAGCTTAGGGTTTTATGATGTTATTGTGGGGATGTTTTTATGTGGGGTTTTGTAATTGTCTGGTGTAAGCCACCTGGAGTCACCCTGGTGAGGGGGCGGTGGTAAAAATTGAATAAATAAATAAATAAATATCATTTAACTACAGTAATTCCATTAAAAGTTAATGGGCTCCAACACTATTTTTTGTTCAGTCGCACAATTGATTCCAACCCTTTGCGACCCTATGCACCATTGCCCACCAGACACCTCTGTCCTCCACCATCTTCCTCAGTCTGCCTAGCTCTGGGCCCATTGCATCTATAATACCATCTAGCCATCTCATTTTGGGCTGCCCCCTTCTTCTTTTGCCCTCTACCTTTCCCAGCATCAAGGTTTTCTCAAGTGAATCCTCTCTTCTCATTTGGTGTCCAAAGTACTTTAGCTTCATCTTTACTATTTGACCTTCTAAGGAGCAGTCAGGGTTGATTTCTTTTAGGATTGACTTAATTGTTCTTCTCGCTGTCCAGGGTACTCTCAAAACTCTCCTCCAACACCACATTTCAAAGGCATCTATTCTTCTGTGCTCAGCTTTCCTAATGGTCCAGCTCTCACAACCATACATTACCACCAGGAATACCATTGCTTTGACTATGCAAATTTTTGTTTGCAAGGTGATGTCTCTACGTTTAACTATGTTCCCCAGGTTTCTCATATGCTATTTCATGAAACAGGTATTACCTCAAAGACAATGACAGTGATAGACTTCCATGGCCTGGTTTCCAAAAAACTTGATGATGCAAAGCTGGTCAAGGAAATTATGTTGGGGGCAAAATACATGAGCCCCTACCATCAATGTTAACAAAGCTTTGCTGTTGGTTTAAATTGGAAATTGTTCCTTTAATTTCCAAAGTTCAAAATCAAGAGCAGACCTGGCTTTATATATACCCTAAACAGCACCATCCATAGAGCAGCATTTCCCAAACTTTTATTTTTGGACTCAGTCAATTCCCCAAACCACTGATCAAAGAATATACTGACTTAAGCTTTTGGGAATTGAAGTCTGCAGAAAATAGTTTGGGAAACGCTGCATTAGACATGGAAGAGGTACCGACAGCTTTCAAGAAGACCCAAGGCTAGCAGAAATACAAGATATTTTCAAACAAGGAGTCTTACAACACATCTCCCAACAATGCAAGGATACTATGTATGTGTAATAGTCACAGAATGCAGGGGGGTGGGTGGGTGGGAGAGAGAGAGAAAAAAACAGGGGAATTGCATGGGATACCCCAGGAAGAAAGATGATCCTCTGTAACCCTGAAGAGGAGTCCTTCAGGACTGACCAGAATTGCTTTCCCATGTGCACTGCTCAGGGTGCAGTGGGTAATCACATTAGCACATATTATAATGCCAAATTATATTGGACAGCACAGAAAAATATGATGGCTGAAGAAAAAAACAAGACAAATACTTGCAAGTTATCTCACCTTTGTAAAAATTGTGTTGCAAGATTCTTCATATCAGCACAAAAGTGAGAAGATAGCACTTTGTCACCATTATCAATATATATGTGTGTGTGCATTTTTGCATGATGAGCCTTATGTCTGGGCACAAAAATTGTATTTTCCATTTAAATATTGGCTGATATTATGTTATGTGTATGTGGAGAATAAGTGAAAACATATCAATGTCCCCTTCTTCACATTGGGAAGCCCTGTTTCCTGCAACCATTCTAGCAGGTTGAAAATGGCTGTGAGAAAGACCAAACACATTAATCACGCAATGGGAAGGAAGCCTGCTGGAATGGGAGGGTAAACCTTACACAAAGTTTGTCTACTTCACATGCAAAAACCTTTAGAATCCAGACATATGGGGGGGGAAATACAGTAAACTCTTGAAAACTCAGCCAGTAAGAAGAAAACAGCTGAAATGTTTCATCCTTATCTACAAGAATGAGACGTACAAAGATTTCTATCCCTAGAGACCGAGCACTCATTGTGCAAAAGCCATTTCTGGTAAGAAGCATTTATTATTTATAATCATGCCTGATCTACATGTCTTGCATTATTTTAGTCATGAAAATTTGCAAAGAAGATCCTAAACCAGCCCCCCACAAAATAACTACTTCAGATGCTACATAAATGCATGCTATTTGTGCCATATTGAGGACACAGAGATAGCAACTCTTTCAAAAGTACTCATGCCTGGTCACCAAGAGACAAATTTCACGTATTAGACAAAGCTGTGAGCAAATGTTGGTAAGACAGTTGTTCATGATGGTTCATAAATACTAGCAAAAGTATACAGTACACCAGTCCCAGTTCCATGAAAGCTGGACTGAAATGAATACAGCTTGTGCTGGATCGGAAGATTGTACCCAAAGGGGTGCAAACTAAGTTGCAAACCAGATGGTGTTTAAGGAGAGGTCAAGTGTCTTTCCAACAGGTTTTCCAAAAGAGCACTTTATTTTTTTAGGAGTCTTTTAAACATATACCTGCCATTTGAAAATAGCCTGGAAACAGCCTGCTTGGAGTTGATCTTTTGCCAAGCTGTTTTCTTCTAAAAGCCAAGTCTGGAAAGAAGTCATAAATAGTCATCCCGAGTTAGTTTTCAAGCTAAAAATAGTAATTTTCCTGAACTAAAAAGGACAGGTTTCACTTACCAGTAACTGTCGTTCTCCGAGTATGTTGTTTGGGGATTCACACTGATGGGTTCTGCGCCTGCGCTGAATCCGGAGCGGAGCTGGAAAGCTGATTGGATAAAGAGTTTTGAATGTGGGACCGCCCACCATGCCCAACCCCTTTAGGCGCCATTTCGCGCTCTCCCCTCAGTTTGATATTAAAGCTGCCCGCTAAGCCTAAGGCCATCTCAGGCCGGCAGCCCTGAGGGGAGGCAGGGTTGGGTTGTGTGAATCCCCAAACAACATACTCGGAGAACGACAGTTACTGGTAAGTGAAACCTGTCCTTCTCCTTCGTGTTGTTTGGGGATGCACACTGATGGGTGACTAACAAGCTCACTTACTTGGATGGTGGGCAGCCGGCGTCCTGAGATGTAGGAGAGCGCGATGGCATCATGGATGGGCGGTCATCAGCGAAGAGGATCGGAGACCAGCCGTCAGGATGGACCTGCCCCGTCTGACATCAGGGGCGGACCTTGTATCAACCCGGTAGTGGGTGATGAAGGTGGAGGACCTGGACCAAGTGGCAGCCTTGCAGATATCCTCCATCGGGATGCCCTCTAGGAATGCAGTGGAGGAAGCCAGTGTCCTGGTGGAGTGAGCCCGGACATGAGGCGGAGGTGGCAGGGATGACATCTGATAGGCCAGGTAAATGGTACCTGAGATCCATTTGGATAGTCTCTGGGCAGACAGAGGCTGTCCCTTAGTCTTGCCACCATAAGCCACAAACAGTTGTTTTGCTCTCCTGAAGGACGCAGTCCTCTGGGTGTAAAACAGCAAAGCCTTCCTGACATCCAACGAGTGCCACACTCTCTCTTGTGGAGACGAGGGATTCAGGAAGAATGCTGGAAGCGTGATGGCTTGGGCCAGGTGAAATTCAGTCAGGACCTTGGGCAGGAATGTTAGATCTGGGTGCAACACTGCCCTGTCAGGGTAGAACTTGAGAAAAGGAGGGTCAGACCGAAGGGCTGCCAGCTCCCCTGCCCGTCGGGCAGAAGTGATAGCTACAAGGAAAGCAGTCTTGTAGGAGACAAACTTAATGTCCACCGAAGCCATGGGTTCAAAGGGTGCCTTCGTGAGTGCGGTGAGCACTGTAGTGAGGGACCACTGAGGGGGTGGTATCTTCACTGGAGGATAGGCGTTGCGTAGCCCTTGAAGGAACCTTTTAACAGTTTTGTCTCTGAAGGCGGAGGACAATACTGAAGAAGGTGGGGCCTTGGCGACCACAGCAGCTAGGTGGACCTTCAATGATGAATGTGCGGATCCCAACTCGGCGAGGTGCAAGAGGTAGGACATGACATCCTGCAGGGATGCGGAGTCCACGGTGCGGTCGCTGGATGCTAGGAAGTCAGTGAAGCGACGGTACTTGGCATCGTAGGACTTCCGTGTGGAAGGTTTCCTTGACAGATCAAGGATCCGTGCTATGTTGGGCGGATAAGCCAGGCCGTCAGGTGTAGGCTCGGCAGATCCGAGTGAAGGATCCGACCGTCTTCCATGCGGAGGAGATTCGGATCGGTGGGTAGGCGGAGACGATCGCAAGCCAGGGTTTGGAGTAGTGGGAACCACGGCTGGCGCGGCCAGGACGGGGCAACCAGGATCGTCCAGGCGTTCTCCGCACGGATCCGTATCAGGACCCGTTGGATGAGAGGGATCGGTGGAAACATGTACAGCAGTTCCTGGTGCCACGGCACCATGAAGGCATCGCCCTCCGATCCGTGGCCGATCCCTGCTCGGGAGCAGTAACGGCGGCACTTGGAGTTGGTCTGTGATGCGAAGACGTCTAGGGTCGGTGTGCCCCACCGTCGGCACAGGCGGTCGAACACCGATCCGTCCAGTTCCCACTCGTGCATTGCCGTCCCTTTGCGGCTCAGGGAGTCTGCATCGGAGTTCAGGGTGCCCTGGATGTGGACACCTATGGGGAACACATGTACCTTCAGGCACCACTCCCACATCTGGACGGTCAGGTAGAGGAGGGAGAGAGACTTGGTCCCTCCTTGCCGGTTGAGATAGGCTAGTGTCGTGGTGTTGTCCGAGGCGATCTGCACCACACTGCCTGCGATCGACGGTCTGAAGGACCTCATCGCCTTCCATACCGCTAGCAGCTCGAGGAAGTTGATATGGTGGTCGGCTTCCTCGGGCGTCCATATGCCGTGAATCCGTAGTCCGCGGCAGCACGCACCCCATCCGTGGGTGCTCGCGTCGGTGGTGACTTGGATGGACGGTGCGGGAAGGGTGAAGAGTCTCCCCGCGGTCACATTCTGGTCCATTGTCCACCAGTTTAACTGGTCTCGGAGTTCGGGGGTCGGTGTGAGCCACTTCCCGAGGTTGTCGTGGGTGCCGTTGAAGGAGGAGAGGAACCACGACTGGAGGGAGCGCATCTTGAGTTTGGCGTGCGAGACCACCGCCGTGGTCGACGCCATGAGTCCTAGCAAACGGAGGGCGTCCCTCGCACGGACCCGACGTCCGCCCTGGATCCGTGCCACCACTGTGCGGATGTCGAGCAGACGTTTGGTTGGGGCGTAGGCTCTTAGAGCCAGAGAGTCTAGAACGGCTCCGATGTATTCTATTCGTTGAGTGGGGGTCAACTGGGATTTCTTGAAGTTGACCCGCAGACCGAGGCTCTGCATAAGGGCGAGGCAATGTGCAACGTCGTCCTTGGCTTTTTGTTGGGTCGGGGAGCAGATCAACCAATCGTCTATGTACGGGAACACTTGGACGCCTTGCAGTCGCAGATGAGCAGCCACCGGTGCCATGCACTTCGTGAATACCCTCGGAGCGGTGGAGAGGCCGAAGGGTAGGCATGTGTACTGGTAGATGTTGCCGCCCACCTGGAATCGGAGGAAACGACGATGTTCCCTCCTGATGGACACGTGAAAATAGGCGTCCTTCAGGTCGATGACGGTGAACCAGTCCCCGTGGTTGATCAGCGGGAGGATGGAGTGAAGGGTTACCATCCGGAACTTCCTCGCGTCGATATGCTTGTTGAGAAGACGGAGGTCCAGGATGGGACGTGCCCCCCCGTCTTTTTTGTCCACAAGGAAGTATCGGGAGAAGAACCCTTCGTGAGACTCCGACGCTGCGACCGGCTCTATGGCGCCCTTCTCTAGGAGAGCTGTTAGTTCCTCCTGGAGCGGTGGGGATGGATCGGTGATGCGGATCCGTCCGACAGTAGGGCATCTCCCGAACTCGATCGCGTAGCCAGAGTCTAAGATGGTTAAAACCCATCGGTCTGTGGTGATGGCAGACCACGCCGATAGGTAGTCGGAAAGGGGGCGGTAGGGTAGAGTCTCGGTCACGGAAGAGTCAAACACGTTGTTTGCCCTTCCGTTCCGTACGCTTGCCAGTCTGAGGCCGTTGCTGGTAGCGTGGACGGTTGGGTTGTTGGCGCTGCCGGTAGGGCTGGTACCGGGAGTAGTCCCCTTGTCTCTGTGGCGGGCGAGGTTGATAGGATGGGCCCGCTTGAGACGTCGACGGCTGGTCCTGATGGTAACGGCCGGACCCACGGTGTGGAGGGCGGAGCTGTTTTATCGTGGCGTAGTCCCCTTTCAGCTCTCCCAAGGAGGTGTCGGTCTCCTTGGCGAAGAGGCCCTCGCCATCGAAGGGAAGCTCCTCCACGAGCCGCTTGACATCGTCCTGCAGGTTAGCCGAACGGAGCCAGGCGTGGCGACGGAGCTGGATGGCGGAGGCCAAGTTTTTTGCCTCCGACTCGGTGACGTGGCGGCCGGTGCGGATTTGCTGGAGGGAGAGGTGGTTGCCCTCCATGCAGAGTTTTTCAAAGTCCGCTTGTCGATCAGGTGGCAGCAGGGACTTGAACGACTCCGCTTGCTCCCAGAGTCGACACTGGTAGCCTCCCATGGCCGTCGCGTAGTTGGACGCACGGAAGGACAAGGAGGCATTGGCGTAGAACCTCCTGCCCAGTGCGTCCAGCTTCTTCCCTTCCTGGGTCGACGGGATGGGAGTGCTGCTGATCGGCGTCCGGTGTTGGGAGCCCTTGACCACTCGGGAGTTCGGTGCCGGGTGAATGTGCAGAAAGTTGGAATCGTCCAGCAGTCTGTACATAGAGTCCACTCTGTTGGATACGGAGTGGGAAGAAACCGGCTTCTTCCACACCTCCTTGGCCGCTTTAGCAATCTTAGGGAGCAGTCCGAGGCGGACGGGGACCAACTCCTTGCGGTCGGCCAAGCCGCAGACGACATCCTCACAGTCGTCCGGGGGAGCCTCCGCCCGAATCCCAAGGGTGGATCCGAGGCGAGTGATCAGTCCGGTGTAGGTCTTCAAATCCTCCGGCTGGGATCCGTGGACGGCGCCGATGTTGTCGTCCGGGGACTTGTCGACCGCGACCGGCGGTGGCTGATGCTGCTCCTCCTCCTGATCCGACGAGTCGGAGTCTCCTGACCGCTCCGAGACGCTGGGCGGTGGCAGGTAGACCTCGGGGTCCGAGTCCGACCAGTACGGCCTGGCGGATCTCGGATCGCTCCCCGGCAAAGGCAGCTGGTACGGAGGGAGAGAGGCCTCCGACCGCGCCTGTTCCACCCTCTGCCGCTTCGGTGCGGGGCCCTCCTCACGGAGCGGTGGTGCCTCCGTGGCTGGTGGTGAGGGCAGAGGGCGCTCCCACGGTGTCGTCTGCGGGCCGTAGAGCTCGGTGTGCAGTTTCCGCACCATCGCCTCGATGTACGGGGCGATGAGGCTCAACTGGGGCGGCGGTTCGGTAGCCGGACCAGGAACCACGGAAGGACTGCGGAGGGAGGAAGACCTGTGCGGTGGTACAGGTGGAGGAGTCTCCGGCGGCGGTGGAGGGCTGTGGGCCCTCTCCGGCGTGGCGTCCCGGGCCTCGGTCGACATCCTACCCGGCGTAGGTGGAGCTGCGACCGGGGCGGATGCTAGGGAGCGTGGCGGCGAAAGGTGAGCCGGTGCCGGGGTCGGAGGAAGAGAAGACGAAGAGCTACGGCGCTTCTTTTTCTCTTTTTTGTCTTTCTTCTTCTTCTCCTGCTCCTTCTTCCGCCTGAACAGTTCAGAGGCCGAGGGCCTGGAAGAAGAAGCGGAGGTTGAAGGAGCAGACGTGGAAGCGGCCTGCTCTGGAGCTGGGGGAGCCGGTGGTGCCAGTGCGGCCTCCATGAGGTAGGCTTGAAGGCGGTACTGGCGGTTCTTGATGGCGGCCTTCGAGAAGCCGCGACAGACTTCGCAGGTCTGGACCTGGTGACTCTCCCCGAGGCAGCGAAGACAACGCACGTGCCCGTCCGAGCTAGGGAACTTTCTCTTGCAGGACGGACACTGCTTGAACGCTGCCGCTGAGGCCATCCACCGAAGTAGATGGCCGAAGAGAAAAAATTATCCCGGCCGGGAGGCCCCGACACGAGATGTTGGTCTTTTTTTTTTTTTTTTTTTAAACGGCGGCTGAGGACGAGCCCCAGCCACACGAGGACCAAGGGAACAAGTCCCCTAGTCCGAGAAAAATTGTAAGGTAGGAAAAATTGGAAGATTCTGAGACAATCTCAGCAAAGTACTCACAGCTTTTTTTCCAGGCTCCTGCTTGCGCAGCGGAAAAAAGCAAACTGAGGGGAGAGCGCGAAATGGCGCCTAAAGGGGTTGGGCATGGTGGGCGGTCCCACATTCAAAACTCTTTATCCAATCAGCTTTCCAGCTCCGCTCCGGATTCAGCGCAGGCGCAGAACCCATCAGTGTGCATCCCCAAACAACACGAAGGAGAATTACTATTTCCCCAAACTTATGCAATTGTGATGGTTCAGTTTGGATGTCATGTTCCCAAGACATGATTAGGGCAAGCAGGAACATGCTGCAGTGTTGCACACATCTTCTAACTCCTCCCTCTTGATTTGCCCCATCCAACAACTTGATTTGCCCCATCCAATTCTTCTTTTCAATTTTTGTGCATTCAGTAAACCAGGGATTCTCAACCTGCATCCTGTGGGCCGGAGGTTGCCCACAGCACCGTTTTGGGTGGCCCCCCACCTCTACCACACCAGGAAGTGCCATGTAATTGAGTGAGGGCAAAATGGCTGTCTGGCCCCCGAAGCTGTCTGAGGGAGTGTGACCCGGGCCCTGGCTTTAAAAGGTTGAGAACTTCTGCAATAAACTGAACTATATCAGAGCCATTTGTGGTCATGGAAGCATCAGTTTTAATAGAGGAAACTTGCAGGCTGGGGGCAGAGGAGAATACACTTTTATCTGACACCACTGACTATGGGAAACCATTCTGGTTTTCCATACTTTGTTCTAACGATAATTTCTATCATATTTATCAGGTCAATCCAATAAGGCACACACATTTTTTTAAAAGAATGATCCATAGCTTTTCATGACCCACAGAGTCAATGGCCTTCTTGAATCTATAAACCACATTTACCACCACCCACCCCGGGAACTCTCTGGTATGCTTAGGTGGAAACTGCATATTTGTAATAAGTTCTCCAATGCCTCTTTCTTCTCACCCTCCATTGTGACCACCTGGCTTTTCTTTCTACATATCTGATGAAATCCTGGCCCTCACTTTGCTTGCATGCAAAATTAGTGTGATTGGTCCTACAGCTTTAGCAAAGGAAGGGAGGGGGGAGTTTAAGGTTTTGCTAGATTGCAACTATAGGCACTCCTCACCAACATGCATGCTGGCTTGGGTTGATGCAAGATGAAATTTTAAAAAATATTGCAACATGGACCACAATTTGCCAATTCCTACCTAAAAAAGGAAAAACAACAGCACTATAGCTACAGCATTACAAATGAAAACTCAGCAATCTATTTCTCCCTTGGAGAAGGAGATGGTGGAGAGGCATGTTTCTTCCCATTCAGCCGTTCTGGTTGCAGTGTACACAATACAAGTGGTCATGGAAATGGATAATATTTCTTAAAAGAGATGAGGAGCTTCTCTCCAGATGAAAGGACTGAATGATCAAGGGGTCTCTGAGTAATGACACTGCAGTCAGTCTCACCTTCCACTCTTTCAGAAAGAAGGGAACAGTGAGCATGTGCTGGCCACTGACCTCAGAAACAAAGACAATGGAAATACTTAGGATGAAGCAGGGATGACCTCTAAAAGGATACAATATAAATGATCTATACCTGAAGTCATGATCCTTCTGTTTCATTAAAAAATGGATTTTCATAATTTGAGAAAAGACCATAGAAATTTTAGGGAAACTTTGATATGAGTCAGGTTGCTAATGATGGCCTCTGATTGTCCTACAAAAAGTGAGTAAACATAAAAGAGTAATCCTGTTAAGGCTGCCTTTGCTCGAAAGCCAGTTGTATCCAACTCTAGGGTTCAGTGCTTATCTCTGTTTATAGTCAATGAGCCAGCGCTGTCTGCGTCTGCAGAGGTTTCTGTGGACATGTCGCAGGCATGTCCCAACACCGGAGTGCACGGAACGCTGTTTACCTTCCCTATTTATCTACTTGCAATTTCTTGCTTTTGAACTGCTAGGTTGGCAGGAGCTGGGACAGAGATGGGAGCTCACTCTGTCGTGCAGTACTCAGGAATCAAACTCCAACCTTCCAGTTTTCGAGTTCAGCGTCTTAACTACTTGAGCCACTGCAGTCCCTGTGATCCTGAACTAATTGTTAATAAGGAGTATTTGTTAGCAACAAATAGGACTGCCTGCACAACATAGGGATTAGTGAGCATGTGACTTTGGAGCAGCTGCACCCGTTACCCAAATCTGGGGTTGAGGTTCACCATGCTCCAGTGCACAAGGTGTCCCTGCTTCATACAAAAGCTTGCACATTCATTTCATCAGTGTTTTCAAGTCTCAGTTCAGCCACAGCCAACTCTAGTTTTGCTAATCATGGAAGAGTAAGAAGAACTCATGAACTAGAGGGGAGCAAAAAAACAAAGACAAGGAGTGAATGAAGTTATAGAGGGTTTTTTCTACTTTTTCAAATTGAATCTAAATAAAATGACACTCAACTCTGAAATAAGTTTGGTGTAATAGTTTAAAGCAAGCTATCTGTAGCTTCAAAGGAAATTACTGAAAATTATTGCGTACATCAAATACCACTCTCTACAGGCATGCACTCATTAGAATGCACAGTATGTTCCTGTGATTTTAATTTCCTTCACCAACTTCAGTGCTTAATTCTCTTTAAAATGCAAAACAGTGTTGCAACAGCATTCAGGAGGCAATCAGGGTAAAATTTAAGCCCTCCTCTGAGTAAGCAAATCAGCCAGATCAACAGATGAAGCCCCAGTCAGGAAAGTCAATGACCCTTGAAAGTAGGCTTAAACTTCCACTGGGCCACTTATTACAGACCACTTGCTATGGATGCAAACAATATCAGGTGTGCTCCTTTAACAGCAGAAATCTCTTTATTAAAAACAAAATAAATAAAAGAGCACTTTGTCTTTAGCAGATGCTTTGATGTAAGATCAGTTATTCTTGAGATGTGATTTCTAAGATCAAGACCCACCTGGCTGGCTTTTAATCTGAACGCACTTGCTACCACTCTATAATTTAATGACTCTGGATTAAATATAAGACACCGGGCAGCAGAATTTTCAACTTGCAAGGCAACTTTGATTTTTAAAAACAACCAAACAGTTTTCATTTTGATCAGTGGGAGAGCAGAGGGACTCAGAAACAAAAATTTAAACTGAAAAAGTTAGAACATCAAATAAGTTACAGAGTAGAGCTACATCATGAATATTAAGGCCTGTTTACATTGGCCAAAGTAGCGCAGCTTTTTAAAAGACGGTTGAGGTTGGGGAGATGAAGTAAAATGTTTCTTGGTGTGATTTCCCACATCCAGACAGCATTTTGCTGCTTGGCACTCCTCCAATAAAGGGTAGTTTAGCAGTTAAGATGTTGAACTTTACAACTGAAAGGTTGGCAGGTCAGCAGTTTGAGACCCAAGTGCTGCATGATATAGTGAACTCCCATTCCTACTCCTGCCAATGTAGCAGTTCAAAAGCAAGAAATTGCAAGTAGATAAATAGGTACTACTTTGGTGGGAAAATAAAGTGTTCTATGTGCTCCAGTGTCTAGTCATGCCTGCCACATGTCCACGGAAACATCTGCAGATACAAACAGTGTTGCCTCTTTGGTTGTAAATGGAGATGAGCACCAAACCCTACACTCGGATCCGACTGGCTTTCAAGCAAGGGTGACCTTTACGTTACTCCCCCAATAAGCTGAGAATAAGTTACACAGCTACCAATGGGTGTAGGGGAAGCCCCCCTCTGAAGCCATGGTGCTTCTCAGCTGAAAGGGGAAGCCGACCCCCCAATCGGCTGAGAAGCAGGTCCTTTAGGCTGCCACGGGAGAGGCTGCCCCAGCCTACTGATCACCAGATGCACTTGCTGGTCCAAAATGCGGCGGCCCGGGTAGTGATGGGGTGCGGGCATTATGCTCGTGCCTCACCACTGCTCCGGGAGCTGCATTGGTTGCCAGTATGTCTCCGGGTGCAATTCAAGGTGCTGGTTATTACCTTTAAAGCTCTATATGGTAGTGGGCCAGGATACCTAAGAGACCGCGTCACCCTAAGAACATCTGTCCGCCCCACCAGGGCGGATCGGAGAGGCTCCCTTGTTATTCCATTGGCTAGAGAGGCGCACCTCTCTTGCACTAGGAGGAGGGCCTTCTCTGTGTCCGTCCCAGCCCTTTGGAACCTCCTGCCTATCGAGCTGCGCCTACAGACAGAGCTCCTACCCTTTCGGAAGGGCCTAAAAACCTGGCTGGCAGGGCAAGTGTGGGGACCCAGGAACGTGGGATCTCATGTAGGGTGGCTGATCTAATGAACAGCCACCCTTTCGGTTCAATTTCTGGCGTTGTTTTAATGTTTTATGAATTTTTATAGTTTGCTATCCCACCCCAATCGGGTAAACCCGACTCTGTAAGCCGCTCAGAGTCGGGTTTACCCGATTGGGGCGGGATAGTAAATATGAACAAATAAATAAATAATTCAGTTATTGGGTGGAGGTACCTTTAACACTATTATTGTTCATCTCTAGAAGACAAGAGATATTGGAAATTATCATTGTCATTTGAGCAGATTTTAGGAGCATCATCATAATGATTAGGATTATAATTCTCTGAATTAATCAGCCATCATGGCCACTGGAATTATAGAAGAGAGAATGCAGATGAAATAAATGAAAACAGAATTGTTGTCCTCAGATTCCAAAAACCAAAGCAGAAGAGAGACACCCACACTCAGATTTCTCAATGTCTTTTTCATTTATTAAAAGCAGCTGTTTTTTCTGCACCCTATTTTAATCAGAGCTGCAGTGCTAGGAATGCATTAAGAATCTAGTTTTCCCACAATGTTTCTGCAAAGCTAAGAGAGGCTGCTAGTATTTGCAAAGTAGAAAGAAGGGCAGATTCCTGGGGGGCCACAGGGGCCTACCCTGAGAAAGGTCAGAAAGGCTGTAATTAGAAATAGGGCCTTCTCTTTGGTGGCCTTGCAGCACTGGAATTCTGCCAGGCTTCTTCCCTCCATAGTTAGCTCATGCTGACCTTTATAAAGAAGCATTTCAGAATACTTTCCCCCTGTTTTTTGAGTTGGTGGTTGAGGTTTTTAGCTGTTTTTAATTGACATAAACTGCCCAGAGTGACACCAATGTCATTTGGGCAGTATAATAATAATTTCATGTTAGAAATTATTCTGGATTGAAAGAATTTTTATGGAAGAAACTCCACTCAGGAAACACCCAAATGAGTCTCCTTTCATGTCCCCAAGAGATGGTACAGAGACATGTGCTCACTCTGTCATGCAGTACCTGGGTCTCGAACTGTCGACTTGCCAGCCTTCCAGCTAACATGGCAAGCTTCTTAACCACTGAGCCACCGCAGTCCCCTGGGCAGTATATTGAATGATCAAATGTTCTAATTCTCCCCTTCTTTATGCAGCTTTGAAAGATTAAAATCAAGAAAGGGTTACCTTCCCTTCCAGACCTGATTAAAATTTCCCATTCCCTGGCTCCTGTTTTAAATAAAAGGGAAATACAAGTTAGGGATCCTCATAAATCTCTCTTTTTGTAGGTCCTACCTTCTAGGAAGAAAAAGAGCTGGTTTCTAAGTGTCAATTTGTGCCTTTATATTGCACCTCTGGTGATAAAAAAGAAATGGACAAAAAACAGGCAACACATTTGCTCTATACTCACTTCCAGCCATAATGGTCAAGGCAAGATAAGAGATGAGCAGTCTTCCTTATTTCACTCATCTGCTAAAGTGTATAATTAACCATCTGTTGCATAACCAATACAAGATGTATGGCAGAGAGGATTCAGGGATAAATTGACAACTTAGTAGTACTTTGTCCTCTTGCTTTACCGGAAGGTCTTCTTTATCTATTGAGAATCAGTTATGTATCTACTACACAGATCACAGAATATCACTAAGACCACAAAATCAATGCTAGTTTGGCTTTAAGAATAAGAAGAATACAGGGCAAATTCCTAATTCTTATATATTCATAACAAGGATTATAAAAAGTAAGGCTGCTTTGACAGCAAAAAATAACTCAATAAGAAATTTCCAAGAATCCTAAGATTATTCACCTCATTACATGAATTGTTTTATCAAGATTTCTGTAATTTGGAGGCAATGGCTCTAGCATAATTTACATCTGGTGTCCTTTTAAGAAGTGTGTGCATGCAGAGAGAGAGAGAGAGAGAGAGAGCACACACGCAAACCCACATGGACAAGTAGAACCACATATCCCCCCCCCCCCAAAGTACAATTTCTGCAGATTGTACACGTCAAGACACACCAGAAAATAGATCATGCTCTGACAGGGCAAAGAACAAAATGTATTACCACCTGCAAGAATGAAAGGATCAACAATCTCTAGCTGGCATATGGGATGAATGGTATGTATAGCTTGTGAACTTGAAGTGTGCATCTGGAATTGGGATAATGTAAAATGTAATTAACACAAACAATGGGAAGAAGAAAGTGGCTGCTATTTTTAACAGTGCTTTTCAATATTCAAGAGAAAGTGTGGGTCCTGTTAGGCACAAATCATGCAAACAAACTAAAGTGACAAGATCTCCCTTGAACCACATTAGAAATACATTGATGTTTGCTACTCAAGCTTCTAATGCCCAGCAAAATGGATTTTCACAAATTATCCTTGCTGGGGACTCAAGGGAAGAGGTTCAAGAGCCTTCCACCAGAAACCAAAGGACCACGCAGGGTCAGAGTGCTCAGTTCATGCCACTTTGGCTTTTGGAGTTCATGCTTGGCTGAAGCTTGACGTAAGGCGCCACCTTCGAGAAGTGGCCAGCGGAAAGCCTAACCCACTTAATCCTTCTCACAGCACAACGACTGCTTTCATGCAATCCAGAGAAAAGGTCAGAATGCCTTTGACATACTTTTTGAAGCGCTGATGAAACTAGTTGCCATCAAAGCCCATAATTGCTTGTGGGACTCAAAGAGAAACAAATACAGAGACTTTATAGCTTGTATGGTTTCAGACAAACACCAAGTGGTTATTTAACAAGGATTATAAAAAGTATTAGATCAATATAGATAGGATCTTTCTTACAGTCAGAAAAAAAATTATAATGGGGTGAGAAAGGTAGCCGATCATCAGACATCCTTCTCTTGACAGCTAATTATTTTAAAATAGCCGCACATCCTAACCTAATTAACAGGGAGCATCTCACACATTCCCTTACTGCATTTTCGAGGATCTAATGCCATGCTAAATCTCTAACTCACTGGGACTCCAAATGTGCAGTCAAATGTGGCATTTTGAGTTCAGCCATTGAGATGCACTATATAGTACAACTAGGCAGTGTTGCCTATCTCTAGCCAATAATGTTAGGCCAGGACTGAAACTCACCAGAGTGACCTCTGTTGGATCCCTTGGGCAAGGTGAAAGCAGAGGACACACATCATGGTCCGCCTAGCCAGTGGGTGACGTGATATCCAGATGACTAAAAAACTGCATGCAGATGGACTTGATTTCTCAAGTCCGTTTGCATGTGCAGAATGTCATCACAGAAACATCTACCAGTGCACAGACTGCTCACTGAATAACGACTCCAAAGTATCCAAGGAATATACCGTATTTACCAGCGTACAAGACGACTGGGCGTATAAGACGTCCCCCAACATTTCCACTCAAAATATAGTTTGTTATATACTCGCTGTATAAGACTACCCCCTCTTCCTCACACCTTCCACACACCAAATAAAACGTAAAAGAACATCAGATTTGATTTCAACATGTTAATTTATATTCAAATGCTTATGACATGCAGAAAAACTGTCACAAGGCTGTATGTTATCAAACATGTACAGTAAACATAAAACAGTGCAAGTTTATTAAACGTAATTCACCAAAGACAATACACTAAAGCTGAATGGAACAATAAACCTATGGGAGCTGCCATGCTGTTTGTTTTCTAATCTGTTAACCAAATTGGAACTGTCAATGATAGAAGTAAGATAACAAATAGAGGGAGAGAGCAAGTGCCAGGCAAGTCCCTAGCAAGTTTGCTGGCGTGACAGTTTCCCATTAAAAGCCTTCAAACTCCTGTTCGTCATCTGATATTAAAAGTTGTTATCCGATCCATCCCATAGGACCTTAACGTTATTCGATGCAATTCTTCTCCCCAGATTGCTTAACGTTATGCGAGGTAAATGTTATCCAAGGTAAACGTTATCCGAGGTATTACTGTATTTTATTCAAATGAAGTGCACCCGGCGTACAAGACGGGGGCCCCCTTAGAGGCATGTTTTTCAGGGGTAAAAAGTCATTTTATACCCCAGCATATATGGTAGTATAAAGAATAAAGAAACAACACATTAGGATGTGACTGAAAATGTTGTATGAATTGTCCTCTCCACTACAGAAATAGTCACTGTTCATATGTATCTGTTAATTTGCAAGCAAGTGAAGATATAGAAAAACTAACTTTTAAGGATTACAGCTGCCATAATCCTGTAGTCTGATTAAGAAGTCTGAGTGGAAATACAGTGTATGACTATAGACAGACTATTGATTTTTCAGAAAGTGAATAACATGCTGAAAGAAGGATAGTTGCACTGCTGTTTTATTCTGCATTTATCTCTGGTAAAACAGGTTTTGCAGAGTCAGTCATGAGTTGGGTATATGGCTGTGGAGCCAGAAGTTGGGGGTTCAGTTTCCCAGAAGCGCCATCTTGTATGGCCTTGGGCACACTCTATGTAGAAGATCTTGAAAAGGGTCACCATATGTCAGAACCAACATGATGGCACATTATTTTTATTATTTTCAATGGTCTCTACGTTCCACCAGAAGTTCAGACCACAGCTTCGGAACTCCACTGCTTGGGTCCTTAGCCCTATACCAATCTCATTTTCTTCCACCTGATCAACATCTGGAATTTCCACATCAATCAACTTAACCAATTTTTTTCACTGACAATAATGTCTAGAGTGTTGTTTTCAAGCTTGTTATTGGTTTGGTTCTTCTTCCTCCTCCTCCTCGTACTACTATGACAACAAGGACATCCGTGGGGCAAAATAAATACAGCTTTACAACATGGAAAACAATTCTCTGTACAAAATGTGTTTCACTACTCTTTCTGTTTAAGTACTAATTATATTAATTTAACTTTACAAACTCTAGGCAAAACAGTGTCTATTTTCTCTATCTAAACCAGTGGTTCCTGACATGGGGCTCACGCCCCACAGGAGGACTTCGATTTCCAGAAGGCTAAGTCAGTACATTGGCTGATCAGTGCTTTGGGGGAATTGACTTAGATTTCTGGAAATTGAAGTCAAAAACCAAAGGTTGGGAAACACTGATCTAAACACACATTTTAATTTGCAGCCACACAACCAACAAGGTAGAATTTGAGCCACAGTAGTGTTTTTCAACCATTGGTCACCCAGATGTTTTGGACTTCACATCCCACAAGCCTGATCCAACATAAGATTCTGAGAAATGAAGTTTAAAATGTCAGGAAGAACAGAAGTTAAGAAGCGCTAACCGAAAGAATTTGGGGTTTAAATTCTTGCGTAAACAAGAGATGGGTAAGTTGCTGTGAGCAAGTGGATTCCTCAAATAAGTTATCATTATATGCCTGAAGGCTTTTCAGAAGGGGCATGTGTATCTTATTGATCTACTTCTTTCTCTGTAACTGGAAGAAATGATCTTGGGAGTTCACGGAGAATTCTGTTCTGAATGTGGGTAATCTACCACTAAACCACTTTCTTGTTTATGCTGTACAGTACTTGCATTCGTCAATATCCAACAAATGTCCACTGTTGTTAATTCACATGTGCTTCTCTATACTCAGCTGGCTATTGCTACCTTGTGATCAGCATGTATTACCACTGAAATGCTCGGAAAGGGCATTGTATTAAACCCTGACCCCTCTACTAATGTAAAAAAATAAGTTAAGAGTTTTGGAATGGTGGAAAAATGGGACCTTGGGGAGAAATGGCACAAAGCGAGGTGAGAGGAAAACCTTAATCAGTACAGAACTTGAAACAAATGGTGCCACAGACATGCTTATCTTGAATGTTACTAGCCCTAAAAGAGATTGTTTGGAATAACTCCCTGAGTATTTAAATGACATTTTAAAATAGTGTATACATTGATTAGAATTAGACAATACCCATATGATTTAAATTATTTCTTTTTCAGCAGTTTTTATAATGTATTGCCTTGGGAACCCTGGTGGGCAGTAAAAGGATAAACAAATTCTTTGAGAACATATACAAGCAAAATTATTCTTTCCTACCTACTACTGAGCAAAATTCAAAAAGTATATACCAATTTAAAATTGTGTGTGTGTGTGTGTGTGTGTGTGTGTGTGTGTGTGTGTGTGTGTGAGAGAGAGAGAGAGAGAGAGAGAGAGAGAGAGAGAGAGAGAAGCATAAAAACAATGTATACTGAAATAAACAGTGTAATGAGTAAGCACACAATTTAATAAACTTGGTATTTAAATGGACACAGCACCACAATAAAACTAAAGCTGGTGAGCTGGAAAGAAAATAAACAGCCAGGATTAATAAATCAGCAGACAACAGTCATAGCAGGGGGTGAATCCTAACAGCTGCACTGGAGTCAGCTGAGAATTTGCCACATCAGCATTAACTGAAGTTTTCTGTAACATGCTAGTTAAAGAACAACTGCTTAGAGGAGGCAGAGGAGGCTCTAAACATTCCCTTTTCTCTTAAAAGACACAAAAAATGGTTGCATAGAGGTAAAATGGGGCCATTCCATGATAATCCCAATTGTGAGTTGAAATAAAATGATATTTTTTAATTTTTTTTAAAAAAAATCCCCTCCAAAACTAGCTGAAAGGAAAGTACTGTATGAGCTTACATATTAGCCTTATTAAGTCATCTGAAAGACTGCTGTTTCAATAAACAAAGAAGATGAGCTAATTCTAATGCTGCAAAAGCCTTCATTCCTGGTTCTGTAACTGTCCTGTCTGTGGACAGTCACTGTCTGAAGTTGAATGTCTCTTCCAAAAGACTCTCCATGAGTGTTTGCAACCCTGCAAAATCAAAATTCCAACTCACATAGATAGCCTTTAAGGCAGGATGGCCAACTTTGGTGCCCCAGGTGTTACTGGACTTCAGTTTATTTATTTATTTATTCTTCAAATTTATACCCCGCCTCGCTCAGGCGAACCTGACTCTAGGCGGCTTCCATACTAAACAAAACAATATCCCACCAAACCCCCCCCCATTAAGTCCTCTATTGCCGCCCAAGAGACCCCCAAGTTCTCTCCCTTCGAGGCCGGGTGGCTGAGGGAGAGTCCAACAAAGTCCAACAAAGGGGAGCGGCGGCGGCGTCTTGCGCGGCGGCGTCTTGCGCGGCGGCGTTTCTTCGGGCCTCCCCCGGCCAGGGAGGCTCCTTTTATCTTCCTCCCGGCCGGTGACGGGGGCCGGGAGGGCGCGGCGGCGTCGGCGGCATCTAGCGCGGCGGCGTTTCTTCGGGCCTCCCCTGGCCAGGTAGGCTCCTTTTATCTTCCTCCCGGCCGGTGATGGGGGCCGGGAGGGCGCGGCGGCGGCGGCGTCTGGCGCGGCGGCGGCGGCGGCGTTTCTTCCCAGAAGACCTGATCAGCAGGTCTGCTTACTTGGGGTTCTGGTAATTGAAGTTGGTCACCCCAATCTAAGGATAATGAAGCTGACATCAGATGTCAAAGGACATCAAATGGGAGAATGTGACATTCTCTGTTCCTTCTTTGAATGTTGATACAAGGTTGTGAAAAAGGAGTAGGGGCTCCTCCCAAATGTTGCACCCAAGGCCCCTGTCACGCTTGTTCCAAGGTTTCAAGACAAATTATGTGTAACACACAGTTCTGTTTTCCAACAAGGAGGAAACACCGTGACTGCTGACTCTGTCTTTCCACAAACCGTTCAGTATCTGCCACTGAAAGCAACTGACTGACCCTTGTCAAGAGTGAAGATGGCCATTCTCAGAGTACAACCTTAAGTACAGCAATGAAATTATTATTCATCACAGTGTTGTTTATATTTTTGTGCTTCAACTCATAGGTTCTTACAATGCCTTATAGACAGATGTTACAACTTAATACTCATAGTGTAAGAAAATTAATTGTCAAGTTAAGATCATTTCCAAAGAATAAGATGCCATAGGTTAATTGTTCCGAAGGAGTAGTATCACATTAGATTATTAATGAGATAAACCACAAGGCAAGCAGCCAACACTTTGAACACAAAATTTTGTTAAAAAATTTGGAACCCAATGCATAAAAAACTCACAACTTGATAACAATTACAAGACGAAACCTATCAATTAATGCTTTACAGTTATTTAATAATAATGTCTTCAAAGTCTGCTTTATGGGTATTTCGATCCTCACTTATTTTATGGGAAATGTTCCAAGGTACTAATTCAGACCACAAAATCTATTAGCTCAGTCGTGTAGATGAAAGTCTCACTTTATGCAGTAAGTATTTAATTTCTCTATCTCCCAATCGCTCCCCCAAATGAAATTAAACTGTGATGCTTTCCCAGGAGAATAAAGGAAGGGGGCAGTTTGTGATAAAGAACACAAGTTAGTATAGAAATGACAAATTAGTCATAATCAACTTAGATACGAATGGGTTTATATCAAAATACACGTCAGTGCTAGTGCCAAAATCTAGTGGGAACTTGGCTATGGCACAGGAAATGGAAACAAAGATTTGTCTGATCCCTCAATTTGTTTATTACCTCAATTTATATACTGCCCATCTAACCAGGTGGTCATTCTGGGTGGTTTCCAACAACGATCATGAAACAAAACAAATCCACAAAAATACAAAGCCAAAGGTGTGTATTAAACAACAACAAAAAAAGGACCAATGTTTCAGTTTGTTCATCAAAAGATCATTACAAAGTGTTGGAGGAAACACATGACAGTTATCAATTATGTGTGGATAGGAAAATGAATGGAAAAGATGGAAGACTTCTACAAGCCTGAGTTTGGCAGCCTGAGGTAAAACAGGATAACATATCTGCTTTTCTCACACTTTAAGGAGGAGTAGCCAAAGCTAGCCACCTTATTCTGGTGGGAGACTGAAAATCTAAGAAGTACCTGCTCCCAAGCCAAGTACTGTAATAACATAACAGCAACAGCACATGAAATAACTACTGTATTCAGTTTCCTCATCTTTTGCAATACTCACAAGCTGTGGTTTGAAATCTTCCTGAAAAAAGTACAACAATCAATTCACTCTGGCTACTGGCGGAGCAATCCCTGATTGTGACTTAACTGATTGACAGCTCAGTCTTACACATCTATTCAAATACAGTAATACCTCATATAACATTAGTATCGAATAACACTAAAATCGCATAACATTAAGGAATCTGGGGGGAAGAATTGCATCAGATAACATTAAGATCCTATGGGATGCTTCAGATAACAACCGCTAAAGCCTGTGTGGTTACAATGTATCTCTATGGATCCCATAGAGGATCAGATAACACTAAAAATCATATAACACCAAGACTTGTGGAACCAGGTTTTAGTGTTATATGAGGTTTTATTGTATAGGACTTACTAAACCTAATGTGATTTACATCTAGGTCTCTTGTTCTGGGATTGTAGCATAATTCAAGTAAGAATGCTAAGGAAGCACAGACATGAAACATTGTAGACTGTAATTTCCTCTAAAATTTGCTTTCAGTTATCAATAGGTATTTATTCAAAGTGAGTTCTAAATTAACTTGCATATGGGGGATTGTTGGTAAAGACTTCTGTAGGTTTCACCTCAAACACAAAATGTAAAGAATTTATTAAAACATATTTGAGAAAATGTTGCACACATGAACAACATTCTAATCCTCTACATTAATTTGGATGTTACTTATCTCAGCCGTAACTAATAACATACTCTGCACAGCCACATCAGGAGCATTTTCCCTACCAACAGGATCTAGAGCTCACACATACATACTGTACAAATGATATAACCCATCCCAGGTGTATCTTGGTTTGAACTCAAAATAATGGTCTGTCATATCCATAGCACTCTAGTTTCATAAATACAATTAAGTACAAATGACTAAAACTAGGTGATGCATAAAATAACTGAAAGCTTATTGGACTAATAAGCTCTGTAATAGCGCTCCTTTTCCAGAGAACGCAGTCATGTTAATCAAACCCGGGTCTTAATGAATCATCCCGTGACCTCACTTTTCATTGTAACAAGTTGCTTTTAATCCTATTAAGTTAACATCAAAGGGAATAAGATTCACTGGCAGAGTTAAATGAAGCAACAATGAAGGATTTATAAAAGTAAGGCCAATACCCCCATCAACCCTTCTGTCCTAATTAATCTTTGGTTTTACTGAACACATTTTGGCAACCTTTAAGATTTACTGACCCGAGTCAGAGCATGCACATTGTAAGTCAGGATTCTTTTTATCTTCTTATTTCTTTCTTCGACTGAAAGGCCAAGAAGTGTGGGGAAGCAGCAGCACAATACATTTTTCTCATTCTGTCTGGCTCAGAATAGTTAAAACGTCTACTTAGGGACCTCCTAAAATCCATGGCTTTGACCATGCTGGCAGTGGCATTCTTGAGAGGTGTATCATGAAAGGGTTAATTTGACCATCTCTGCTCTAACAGCAGCCATTGCTCTTTCTCCTAGTGCTTACTCAGTCTGCCATTTTAGTACCCATCCATCTAACTTCATGCAGTATGCCTCTCAATCAGAGCTTTGAAAGTTACTTTTAAAAAGCAATTCATCTCCTTGACAAGTATTGAAAAGCAATCTGTTGTAACTCATTACAATGTTCTAAACAATTAGTTACATTACTTGTTGCTCACTTCTGTTCTTATTAACTATTTTTTGGCATCAATAGACTAAAACTTGGAGGGGGGAAAGGTTTGTCAGCAGGCATCTCAAATGTATGAAATGCCCTTTAACAGTAACTTTATGGAAGAAAACATTTCTCATCAAACTGGCAATATAACTGTTATATCATTTTTCATTATAATTTAATTGCACTCTTATTACCAACAAACATGACGATGAGTTACAAATAACTGTTGCTTATAACATGGTTTGGGACCTCAGTACCTGGTGCAGCATCCACTGGTCTTCTCAGCATCAGGGAGGATGCCTGGAAAGTTCTGACTAGGGACTGAGCCATCTCAGTGGTGGTTCCAATATCCTGAAAAACCCTTCCAATACGATTCACTAGCCTTCCTCCAGGAATTTCATAAATATGTGAAGGCCAAACTGTTCAGAGAGATTTTCAGTGATATTCTGCCTTCCCCTGCTCGATGCTTACAATTCCATTTCAATTAGATTTGTATATGGTCATCTTATTTCTTATTTTTTTTACTTGTTTATCTTTATTGTGTATTTTAATGGATTTTATTATATTTAGATATTGTTTTCATTATGCTGGCTTGACACCCTGTGTGGCCTTCTGGCCAAAAGGGCTGTAGTAATATTAACAATAATAATTTCATATCAGAGATTACTCTGTCTTGAAACCCGACCAGTGGTGGGCTTCAACCGGTTTGTACTGGTTTGGGCAAACTGGTAGTAAAACTGGCTGGCCCTGCCCACTGCCCCGCCCTGCCCACTTCCTCTTCTCACCCCACTCCAGGCACAGCCAGGACACGACAAGGAGCCAGGAATGGCCCCTTCTCTACCACACTGCCGGGCAGGAACTGGCCTCAGCACCCTCGCCTTGGCCAGGGAGGGAGTGAGGAACAGAAGGAGGAAGAGCCTCCATCACTGCTGCCATCGTCCTGGGGTGAGGAGGAGGAAGAGCCCTGGCTGGGCTTGGCAGGGATGCTATGCCACCGCTGTCCGGGTGCCTCTTTTGCTGCTGCAGCACCCCACTGCTGCTGCCTGCCCTTTTCCGCCATGGCCTTGGGGTGTCATTACGGGAGGATGGCGATGGCTCTGGTGGTGGCTTCAGCTCCCTTGTTGTGGTGGTGCAGTGGGGCCGCCACCCCACTGAGCCCAGCCACTCTGTCGCACTGCCTGTGAGAGTTACCGCCCTGGCTCTCACCACCTCAGCCCGCGTCCACCACTCCTGCCCCTTCTGGATAAGTCTCTCACCTGGTATGTGTGTGGAGGGGATGGAGGGGGAGGCTTAAGTGGTTAAGATGCTGAACTTGCTGACTGGAAGGTCAGAGTTCAATACAGCATGACAGATGAGTGTCCGTCTCTGTCCCAGCTCCTACCAACCTAGCAGTTCGAAAGCAAGAAATTGCAAGTAGATAAATAGGTACCACTTCGGTGGTAAGGTAAATAGCATTCCATATGCTCCGGTGTCTAGTCATGCCTGCCACATGACCACAGAAAAGAGCACTGGCTCCTTGGCTATAAAGAGAGATGAGCACTGAACCCTAGAGTGAGATACGACTGGCTTTCAAGCAAGGGCAACCTTTATCTTTACCTAATAACAGAAAATCCCTGACTGGTATTCAAATCTGCTGTGAGGTTTTGGCCCTGTTTAGTTGAAAGTGGTTAGTAATGGTCGCCCTTGGTCAAAAGCCAGTCGAATCTGACTCTAGGGTGCAGTGCTCATCCCATTTACAGCCAAAGAGCCAGTGCTGTCTGTGTTTGCAGAAATTTTCATGGTCATGTGGCAGGCATTACTAGATCACCCACCCAGTCACATGGCCATACCCACCGAGTAGGTAGTAAAATAATTTGGAGCCCACCACTGAACCTAACCTTCCAGTCTCCAAGCTCAGTTCACAGGGGTCCAGCTTGACTCAGCCTTCCATCCTTCCAAGGTTGGTAAATTCAGTACCCAGCACATTGGAGGCAAAATGATATTTCACCTGTGAACTGCCCAGAGAGTGCACTAAGCGCTATGGGGTGGTATATACTGTTAAGTGTTATTGCTATTCAACACACTATAGGCTGTACAACTTTTGTTATTAATTTCCTATGAAGAAATATTATTTCCACATTGTTCAGCATTTTATTCAGACCTTCCCTGCCCCCCAGCCACAATTCATTTTCTATAGCTCTAGCTTGTTATGCACAACAATCTGAGACTGACATCAGGCTTCAGGCCTTGTGCCATTTTGTCTTTCCAAGCCAGTAATTGGTTTGTTAGTTTTTTATCCCACCACCACTGATGAAATATGAAATGCTGGCACCCAACATGACAAGAAGGGCTAAAAAAACCCAACCAGTCTGGAGTGCTGACCTGTATCAACCAACCAATTATATTAGTTTTTTCTCCGGATACAGGCATTCTGTAAATTGAATGGATTATATCAGCCCATTTCAAAACATAACCATTCCAAAGTCCCTTTGACTATTATAAGGAGAACTCATTCTACAATTGAAACAGCCCATACTCATCTATTAATGCTTTAAAAAAATCCATCCCCATTGTGCTGCCATTACTTTGAGGACTGTAATTAAGCTCAGAAGGATCTGGAAAGCTTGAGATGATGTCTCATGACAACACTGCCCCTGCTCAATTAAGGTTCCCAACATTTCAGCCCAATGTGTCCTAGCTTCACTGCAACACTGCACTTTTGTAATCTGTACAATAATGAACTACAGGCAGCATGAGATCTTCTGCTATCCTTTTAGCTGCTCTGTTCCTTTGGGTCAAGTCCCCTCTTTGTATGGCATTTCTGTCTTTGCAGCTTAATCATCTGATCTGTCCCTGACATCTGCCAGAAGAATAAAATTTGATCATTTTTTTTAACCCCAAAGCGAAAGCAGAGGCATGAATATCTGGAATGTGAAGAAGCCCAGTTTTTTCTTTCTTACAAATTCAGTTGAACTTTCTCTCTTTGGTGCAAATTAACAATTTCCAGAGTACGCATATGTCAACATTCCATAATGGTTGTGTGTTTATAACAACCACCACATACATATGATGTCTGCCTTTCCCCCTCGCTCTTAAGTGACACATTGCAATGGTGAGATTGAACAAACATGTGTGCCGAGAAGGGAATACATTAAGGGGGAAAACCCACTTAGGATTTCAAGGAAGAACAAGACCATTCTAGCCGCCCACCTCCATTTTTTGGCATTGCCAGCTCTTCAAGTAAAAAAACCTGGCAAGAAATAAACAAGAAATCTTTGCTATGTAACTTTTCCTACTATCACAGAATTGTAGTCAGGAAGGACAAGGGTTGTCTGGTGCACCCCATTGGTTAGTGCTAGAATCCATGGCTAAAATATCCCTGGAAAGCAGCTACCCAACTTTTTTTTTTATAAAAATCTCCAATGAGAAACAGCCCATTAACATTCTGAGGTAATCCATTCATGTCTAGAACAGCTGTTACTGCTTGGAAGTTCTTCCTTATGTTTAGTTAAAACTTCCTTTCTTTTGATTTGAATCCACTGATTTGGATCCAACCCTCTGGCACAGCAGCAAGCAGGCTATGTGATAACCTTTCAGTTACCTGATGATGGCTACAGTATCACCTCTCAGAGCCAAATCCCTCTTCGGTATCTTATACATTTTGGCTTACAGACACTTTATCATGTTTGTTTTGTCCCTCTGGACATGTTCCAAATTGCTGATATCCTGTTTACATTATTACCGTGTGAAAAGGTTTGTGATAACATCAACATAATGACTTAGCAGATACCACTGTATAGCCGTTTTTGTTCTTTTAAAACATCCAAGCAGTGCAAACCTATGTCTACTCCAAACTGAACTACATGGGATTTAACTCCAAGGAAAGTGTGTACTGGTTTGTAGCCTAATCAAACATTCTATTTTCATTTTTAAAAACCCTGAAAAATTTCCTCTATTCTTTGATTGTTTTAATTATCTCAGAACTTAATTGATGAAGGGCAGTTAGTATTCAGTGTTCATCTGTCAACAAAATGCTCAGATCCAGCTTCTGAAAGTGCTGCTTTCTGGGTAAGTGTAGTCTCATGAACTAAATATGGCAACTTCTAAAAATCCATTATTGGAGAAGAAAGAGAACCAAGAAGGAAAGGGGAAGAGACCTTCAGTCAGATAAGCCACCACCACTATCAGCCTCCTCCTTCCTTCAATTTCCAGCATATTATCCCAAATATGTTTAGTCTTGTTTGATTTCATCCTAAATATAGGGGCTGTGGTGGCTCAGTGGTTAAGAAGCTTGCCTTGTTAGCTGGAAGGCTGACAAATTGGCAGTTCGAGACCTGGGTACTGCATGATGGATTGAGCACCCATCTCTGTCCCAGCTCTTTGGGACATGAAAGGAGTGTCATTTAGGTGTTCCCTGAGTGGAGTTTCTTCTGCAAAAATCCTTTCAACCCAGAATAATTTCTGACACAAAATTATTGTTATCCTAAATATGTTCAGTCTTGCTTGATTTCAAAAGCCAAGCAGTTTTGGTCATGCTTCACAGTTGGATGGGAGACTGTTGAAACTACCAGGTAAGGCTAGGGAAGAAATCCTGACTGAAATTGTGGAGATTTGCTGTCAATCAAGAGTTGATAATAGTGATCTAGATTAACCAGCAATCTGGCTTGGGCACCTCTGTCTCCTAGTAGCAACCATTACTTCAGCTGCATCGGAACACCATCCAGATGCATTGAGATCACAGCTCTGTAAGTATAGCAAGGGCTGTTACTTTTGCCATCATCCCGTGGAGCTTCCATAGCTGTTTGACTCTTAGAGAACAATGACACCAGCCCACTATCAAGAGGACTTCCACCACGAAACTAATGCTGAAAGTATTCAGAGAATCCACCTTTAAATGAAGTGTGGTCTTCTCATGGAGCAAAGGAATACCCAACCACAAAAAAAGAGCAAGTGAAGCTGAACCACCATGGGTATTCAAAAAGTACTGACAAATTAAATAAAAATACTGCTTTAAGGTAAAGGGGGGGGGGGGGCTGTAGGTCTTTAAAAAATCCAGTTTCTTTTTTAGTCAATTTACCAGGAGAAAAATGTGTGTGAGCCTGTTCCATTAAAAACCACAATTGATTTTGCAATTGAAGAAGCTATAATTAAATCCATTCAAAGAAGGTAGTTACATGCATAACATGAATACAGTACAAGCCGAACACCAATATTCGCTCTGCTTGTTGTTTCCTGAGGTACACATGTGCGATATGTTAGACAAACTATTAAAACAAACACGTGAGCATATGTAATCTTCATACAGCAGCTGTGCAGTTTCCTGGATGGAAGAAATAGCTGTGCAGTTAATTTATCAAGTGTCAGATCAACCATCTGCTTTGATGGAAGAATTAGTTGCCTTGACCACTGGCTATGTTGGAATAAACATAGGGAAATTGTGGACTACAGGTCCCATATCCCCCTACTATTAATATGGTAGATGGAATTAAATAATACCTGGAAGATCACAGATTTCCCACCTCTTACTGGTTTTCAGCCATTACATATCATGATAGGTTTAAGTGCAAGGAATAACTGTGTTTATTGGGCTACTCATCAGCAGTCTTTTTAATTCTTGGAAAGCAGAACCAACAGGGAAGAGACAGATAGCTGCTTATCAACCAATATCAGATATGAAAAAATAATAAAACAAACGAGTATTAACAGTTTTTCTATCAAAGTGTAAACACACAAAAATACTTCTCTTCTAATAAATGGAAATTAAAAGAAAATGACAGAAAGACAAACAGGTGTGTCCAAGAGGAAAAGTAGATGAAATATGAGATAAATTGACTTCATAAAGCAGGGTTTTTCAACTTTTTCAAGCCGGGGGCCGGGTCACACTCTCTCAGTCAGCTTTGAGGATCAGATGGCCATTTTGCCCTGCTTATATGATGGGGGTGGCCATTTTGTCTCAACAGCTTCAATGGGGTGGCCATTTTGTTTCTCGGATGCCCTTAAAGGGGGTGGGGGGTCACATGAAATGGTACCACGGGCCGGATCCAGCCTGTGGGCCTTAGGTTGGGAACCTCTGCCATAAAGGAAGCCACTGCTTTGAGTGTACAAGGGTTGAGGAAGGTTGTTGAGGACAGGACACGTTGGAGATTTCTATTAGATTTTGGTGCAATGAGTGGAGGTGACACAAGAGCATATCTAACAATAACTATAACAATGGAAAAAGAACAAAACATTATTTTAATTTTTTATATCATGGATGAGGAAAGTGTAATCTTCAAGTTGTTGGGTTTTTTTAGTTGCATTTCACATCAACCCTACATGCTACAGACAATGGCAAATATACTGGAAGATGCAGTGAAATATCTGGAGAGACACACTTTGTTTAACCATTTTATATGCCCTTAAGTAATCTACTGAAGTTTACTCCGGGGTCCCAAATGAACTTTTTTTCTGTATGTGTAGTTGCTGTATTTTTCTTTTTGGTTCTTAATAAATTGGCTTAGTTCAGCAACTATGGCATCTTATTTCTGGTTTCCTGACAAGGCAAACCCGGTTATTTGTATTATTTATATAATTGAAAATCTAATTTTGGCTCTTTCCCTTCTGCCTGTTTAACACACAACCCCTGTTCAGTATTCCTGCTTCTCTGTTGAAAGCAGAAGCATCTCAAAGATAACACCACCATCTTAGTTGCAAAAGTATTTCACGAAAGGAGAAGAGGTGAAGAAACAACCCACAGCCTTCCCTGACTGGCTCTCTGTTTTAAAGTAATTTAGGGAGCGGAGTGCCAAGACAAACAAGGTCCACAGCAGCAAGCGGCAGGGGGATCTTATTACAGCAGCTGAGCACGTCCAAAGATGCTTCTGCCCCGGAGGGGAGAGGGGAAGGAGAAAGCAAGAGAGCAGAACCACAGCCCCTGTGTATTCTTAACACAAGTTCCTTTCTCAGATGTACTTCGAGAACAACAAAAAGCCCTGTTTTTGGCAGGCTCTCTGTTCCCAACAAGGAAGCAGCAGGAGAAGGACTGGTAGTCAGTATCTGCTCTGTTCTCTCAGGGGAGGCACTAAATATATATCTATAGAACTGGTGAGGTTTTAAAAGATATCACTATCAAAAGTGTGAAACCAATTACCATGAAAATATTCCTCAAAGTAAACTTAAAGGGACTCTGCTGACAGCAGCGAACACTTGGTCAGCAGCTCAAGGAGGAAAAATCTAGGCTTTCCTTGATGTTAGGCAGCTATAGAAAGTTTGATTTTTGCAGAGCCTCCTTCATGGACTTCACTAAGCTGGTTCACATTGTCAGTTACCTCACACACAAGAACAGCTGCTGTCCATTTTAGGAATGCAGACTGGATGAAGAAACATAAGAGAGCCTTAGACCCTACAAAGATACAGTCATGGGACTTTCCACAGTAGACTATGGCTGCAAGGTTAAATGCTGCAAATCAAAGACATTGCTTTTGTCAGTAACTGAGCAAATTCACAAACAGCTGTTTATTCAGAGGTAGATATATAGGAATGAATTTTTATTTTATTTGTGCCCATTCCACAGCGCTCGAGACTGCCAACAGAACAGAATCCATTTTAACTTGGAATTCTGTACATTTGTGTGAGTTGCAGCCCCGTTCATATGGAGGCAATGTACACAAAAATGCATACATCTGTGTATAACTAAAATGTATATACTACACTTGATCTTACATAAAAGACCAGGAAGTCTGTATTTAGAAAATGAATGCAAGCATAACTTTGTCAGTGGAAATATGGAGAAATAAAGGATACACCAGAAAATCATATACAAAATCGCATGCAGATATGGACAATAGTCATAAAATCTATCTAGCAGAAGTCTTGCAGCCCATCAGGGAAACAGGACAAAATGAAAAGGGGGTGAGGGAGCTAGTTTTTCTGTTACAGAACAGCAATGTTTTGCTAAAGGGAATTAACGACACAATTACAGTACAGCCAGTTATGTGGCCAATTCAGCTAGCATCATTTCAGTTTCCTGTCCCACTGAAAACTATGAGTTTAAGCCAACACTGCAGTTTTCATTGTCCATGCACAGCAGTATAAATACTATCCCTGGAGGCATGCGAGGGATTTTGCCATAGATGGCTTTCTGCCCAAGATGCACCTGAAAAGGCTTCCCCATCAGCTGTCAAGAGGAACCACAGGGGTCCAGCAGACTTCTGCATCTGTCTAACTTGAGACTTCTCACTCCCACCACTATTAACTGGGATTCTTAGCCATTGTCATCATGAACCTCCCCATGTGTCATCATGAGAAAATGAAACTGAATTGACGGGCAGATTCTAGGTGGATGACAGAAAATGCAAGGCATGTGTCCAAGATTAGCTATTACGAACCCAAAGGATCATTCAACAGCAGCATTAATAAGAAAGCTGAGGGAAGTTGTGTGGAGAAGATAGGTCACCCTTGCTTGAAAGCCAGCCATTTCTGACTCTAGGGGTCAGTACTCATCTCCATTTACAGCCAAAGAGGCAGCACTGCCTGCATTTGCAGACGTTTCCATGGTCATGTGGCAGGTATGACTAGAAGCCAGAGTGCATGAAATGCTGTTACCTTTCCCTCCGAAGCAATATCTATTTATCTACTTGTAATTTCTTGCCTTCAAACTGCTAGGTGAGCAGGAGCTGGGACAGAGATGGGGGCTCACTCAATTGCACAGCACTTGGGTTTCAAATTACTGACCTTCTGGTCATTAAGCTCAGCATCTTAACCACTAACCACCCATGGGGAAGATACAGAATTGTTGATTTTAACCAAATGGATTTTAGCCCTTCTAACAGGTTCCAGCAGTCGTGTGATGTAGCAAGCAAAAGAGCACACCAAGAGAAACTGTCCTCTCCACTTGATGCTTTCACCAGCTGAGCTAGACCTCATCTTTCCATTCACAGAGAAAATCATGAGGGAAAACAGCAGGATAACTCTGACTACATCTCCCAGGATCCTACAGCCCATGTGACATGCTGACATATGGCTATGAAATTCTGGGAGCTGTAGTTTAAAAAAAACCCACTGTTTTTCTGCATTGTGAGAACTGAGAATGACAAGCAACAGTTTGTCTCCAATAGGACCTTGAAGGTCAAGGCTTCACACTGATAAACCGATGACTTATGAATAAATTACAGCTATTTCAAAAAGGTCTGGCTCAGCAAGCTATTCTAGTTATTATAAGTAATGGGTTACAAACACTAGCTAATTAATTAGCTAGTGTTTATCCACCGATAACCAAGCACAACTATATAATGAACAATAAGAATCACTTTTTTGCAGCATAATTGAAACACTTTATTACTTTCATAGTTACAGGGTATGGCCTCACTAACAAGCAGAGCAGGAATATATCAGGATCCAAGCATCTTATTCTAGCTCATGCTTGTGTTGTGTGGAGGAACAATAAGAGACAAAGGAGAACTGGATCTCTGTACCACAGGCTAGCTGTTTGTAATATTTTTTTAAAAGTTACCTACAAATTTGAGTTCCTTTTGAGAAATAGAGCAGTAAAGTACTGTTAAGGACAGTTTATGCAAAATTACAATTTTAACTATCAACCGTGTGTGTGTGTGTGTGTGTGTGTGTGTGTGTGTGTGTTCTATAACAAATAATTTTTAAAGGTAACTTTCCAACCGCTTGGTATTTTTGGAGGCTCACTAAATCCTATTTCTGTACTCAGATGAGTCTACAGTATTTCCATTCTGGATGGTGACTGTAAAAGAAAAACACACATTAAAATTGCACCTGAATTTCCTGGTTTTCTTTTTGCTTTCTGCAAAACAGCCTATTTCCATCATGATATCAGAGTACTGTATTTCCTTCATCATACACTAATAGGCTGGATAACACTAAAACTGGGTTCCACAAGTCTTAGCGTTATCCGGTTTTTAATGTTGTGTGATACATAGATTGCACAACTTTTAAAAAAAAAAAACCCGGTTCCCTTTCTGAAGAGGAAAGGGATCAGGGGGGGTCAATCCATCTGACTCTTTGGACAGGGCAGTGGGGAGTCCATGCATGGAATCCCCGCTGTCCTTTCCAAAGAGGCAAGAGGAGTGAGCCAAGCCCCAAAGTCAGCAGGACTGCTCTTCAACTTTTGGGTTTGGCTCTCCGGTGCTCTGAGCATCGGAGCAGCAGTTTGGTTGGGTTGAGGGCATGCCTGCCTGGTCTCCCCCCAACCAAACCATAGCTCCAATGCTCAGAGCACCGGTTTGGTTGGGAGGAGACTGGGCACGGGTGCCCTCACCCCAACCAAACCACCGCTCTGATGCTCAGAGTGCCAGTTTGGTTGGGGTGAAGGCACACCCGCCCGGTCTTCCCCCAAGCAAACCAGCACTCTGACCCTCAGAGCGGCAGTTTGGTTGGGGGTGAGGGCACCCGTGCCTGGTCTCCTCCCAACCAAACTGGTGCTCCAATGCCCTGGGCGCTGTTTTGGTTGGGGGGGGGGAGACCGGGTGGACATGCCCTCCCCCAACCAAACCAGCGCTCCGATGCTCAGAGCACCGGTTTGGTGGGAGGGAACCAGGCGCGGGTGCCCTCAGACCAACCAAACCACTGCTCCAATGCTCAGAGTGCCAGTTTGGTTGGGGTGAGGGTGCACCCACCCAGTCTTCCCACAACCAAACTGGTGCTCCAATGCTCAGAGTGCCAGTTTGGTTGGGGTGAGAGCACGCACGCCCTGTCTCCCCCCAACCAAACTGGCGCTCCGATGCTCAGAGTACTGTTTTGGTTGGGGGGACCAGGTGGGCATGCCCTCCCCCCAACCAAACTGGCGTTCCTATGCTCAGAGTTCCAGTTTAGTTGGGGGGAGGGTGCATGTGCCTGGTCTCACAAGCAAACTGGCAGCCCAACACTCAGACCGCCCATTTCCTTGGGGTGAGAGCAGGCGGGTGCGGTCTTCCCAGGGGCGTAGCTACTGCCGTATCAGCCGTATCAATTATACGGGGGCCCCGGGCCACGGGGGCCCCCAACGTGCGTAAGCAAAACAAATGCAGAGCAGGAGGGAGGCGACGGCCAGGGAGCCTTGGGAGAGGGTGCCGGAAGCGGGCTGGGGGCGGGTGCCTTTCTGGGAGGCCTTGGGCTGCCCCCTCCCACCTGCCCAGGACAAAGAAGGGAGGGCAGGGCTCTCCTTTCTCCGCTGCTTCTGTCGCCTCCACTCACGCGAGAGAGCAGGGGTGCGCGCGCGGCCCCTGATGAACCAGGGACACTCGGACCGCCGGACGCTCTGGGACCTTCACTGGGGAGGGGGCGGCACGGGGAGAGGCCGTCGAGCGCTGGCGACGCCTCCGGCGGGACCGCAGCAACAGCAGCGGAGGGCACTCTGGCCCGGGAAGAGGCTGGGAGGGCTTTGACGGTCTCTCCCGCTTCCCCGGCCGTGGACCCGCCCTGCCAATGGTGGCAAAGGCCACGGGCAGCAGCCAGCAGCGCGGGTTGCAGCGGTTCCCACCTCTCCTGTTTCTACTGAAGCCAACGTCATTGTGGGAAGGCCTGAGAAGGGACGGTCTCCTTTGGTGCCCCCCCCAACCCCCAATTCCTCCTGCCCGTTACCGCAAAAGGGTGGCGCTGCTCTTCAGCGCCTGCCTGCCCACCCTGGACAGGTTTTCTAACGGGAAGCAAAGAGATAACGCAAAGGGGAGGAAAGTTGGACCAAAGGTGGGAGGAGGGCCACGGGGCCCCCAACGTGCGTAAGCAAAACAAATGTTGTTGTTGTTCAGTCGCACAGTCGATTCCGACCCTCTGCGACCCCATGGACCACTGTCCTCCAGGCATTCCTGTCCTCCACCATCCCCCTCAACTCACTCAGCTCTGTGCCCATTATCTCCACAATACCATCTAGCCATTCCATCTTGGGCCGTCCCCTTCTTCTTTTGCCCTCTACCCTTCCAAGCATCAAGGCTTTCTCAAGTGAATCCTCTCTTCTCATTTGATGTCCAAAGTATTTTAGCTTCATCTTTATTATTTGACCTTCTAAGGAGCAGTCAGGCTTGATTTCTTCTAAGATTGACCCATTTGTTCTCCTCGCTGTCCAGGGTACTCTCAAAACTCTCCTCCAACACCACATCTCAAAGGCGTCTATTTTTCTGCGCTCCGCTTTCCTAATGGTCCAGCTCTCACAACCATACATTGCCACAGGGAATACCATTGCCCTGACTATGTGAATCTTTGTTTGCAATTTAATGTCTCTACTTTTCACTATGTTCCCCAGGTTTCTCATCGCTTGCCTCCCGAGAATCAGTCGCCTTTTTATTTCATGGCTGCAATCCCCATCTGCAGTGAGCTTTGATCCTAGGAAAGTAAAATCTGTAACTGCCTCTACTTCTTCCCCATCTATTTTCCAGGGACTGATAGGGCCTGTTGCCATGATCTTGGTTTTCTTGATATTTAGTCTCAAGCCAGCTTTGTAAAGCATGCGTTCAAAAGTTGGCAACACCCTACATCGGTTATCGCAGGCTGCGGGATTTCCCCGTTTAAGTAATTTTATGCATTTTTTTCTTTTGTGAGAAATCTTTACCCTTCCTAAGGGTCCCCAAACAAATTTTTATACGGGCCCCCGCCAAGGCACGCTACGCTTCTGGGTCTTCCCCCAAGGAAACTAGCAATCTGAGTGTCTGAGAGCCGGTTTCCTTGGGGCGATGGCACACACGCCCGCTCTCACCCAGAGGAAACTGGCGATCCAATGCTTGGGTCTACAGAGGCCCCCTTGCCCCACCCTCAGCAAGGAGGCCTCTGGAGATCTCTGCCCCAAAGCCTGCAGGGCTGGTCTCCAGCTCTGCGAGCTTTGGGGCAAAGATCAACGTTGGGGAATTTGAGGAAAACTTTTGCATTGCACGTTATCTTAATGTTGTGCAGTGCAAAAGTTTGCCTCAAATTCCCCAACGTTACCCGGTTTTAACACCGTGCAGTGTATACGTTAACCGGGGGTATTACTGTATCTGTAAGCTACTGTATGAGCCCAAAGTGTTTTGAGACAGTTTGTGTATCAACTTGGCTGAGGGATTTCAGGACTATATATGGGTTGAATGAGATAAAGAGATACACAGACAAAAGACAGACAGACAAACTGGCTTATTACATGTAATGTTTGATCTTAAGAGTGTGTGCAATATATTGCTAAAAGAGAATGTCACAAGCCATTTATGACTTTAGAAGTAACATCCAACAAATCAAACTGTATCTGGAATAAAATGATTTTTTAAATTGCTCACAAGATAACTAGTTGAGACCTGGATAGAGATGGTGAACATGCATATACAGTATGTGGAAGCTACATTTTGGACTTTAACTCCCAGGTGTTATCCCACAAGTTAGCAAACTGTAAGGTATAGGGATTTGTTTTCTGAAAAGAATCATTTTTTCTGAGCTTTGGGTACAGAATGTTACTATGCACTTAAAAGCCCCACATTACTGGCCACCTACTATTTTTATTTTATTTTTCAAAGTCATCTTTTAATTGCAACAGGTCAAGTATTACTTTCCTTTGCTGACTGTCTTTATGTGCTATGGCACCATGCCCATTAGTTAATTGTGTCCTCGTGGGTCTGCTCATTAGGGGAGGACTAGTAACTGACATGAAATCAAAAGGGAGGTTTCACGTTTCACTGTGATGAAAGAGCTTGCTTTTTGAATCTAAGCCAGAGATGCATGTACAGTTGTATAATAACCAGAGAAAATTTTGCGAGATCTCTTCCCACTGTAGTTGATGGGTTAAAAGTCTGTTGTTTTCACAGGGTCACCCAGATCACACTCTCCAAGGCATAGCAGATGGTATGCAAACTTTGTGGCCATATGGAGACTATTCAGTCTATGGCATCTCTAGTTACGGGGTTTCAAACTGCAGGTCTGAGAAGCTTTCTACCTGAAACCCTGAGGGTAGCCTGGGATATGCTCAAATGTTAATATCATACCACATAAATATTCAGCTTGGGCCATGGTATATTAACACTTATAGTCTGCTTTTCAACTGGACAGAGCCCTTGAAGCAAAAGAAAGTAATGCAATTGAAAAGCCAGTAAAATAAAATAAAGGCATGGACAATAAAGAAGTCTACTACAAGGGGAGCAACACAACTGATTTGAAAGAACAAAAGCCATCAGCTAGGTCAGAAGGCTCAGCAAAACTACAGTGGTACCTCGGCTAACGTAATTAATGTGTTCTCCAGGACATTTCTTACAGCAAAAGTTACTTTAACCAAATTTCCCATAGAAGTGCACTGAAAACCAAAATACATTAACCCAAATGAAGTTTCCCATAGGAATGCAATGAAAACCAATTAATCCATTCTAAAAAATTTTTTTTGTAAACTGAGTCACTATTTTCTTTTGTTATGGAATTTTTGTGTTAGCTGAGCCATTTGTTAACCAAGGTTCTATAGCATAACAAAGAAGAAAGTCTTAAGATCTGACTTCTTCCAGGTATGCTTACCATATTTTTAACTGAAAAGCCATGAGCATTGTGGGATCTTTAACAAATGTATTACACTGGGAGCTTCCACTGATGGCAAACTACTTCTCCAAACACATAGGCCGATATCCAATTCAATGACATATCAAGATAAGGCTCCATCTGGAAGTTTTGTCCACTTTTCTTCTCCATTCCCATGTGGCCTCTGTGACTTGTGAAACACCACATCTCAGGGCTCTGCTGAGATGTAGGTTCTCAAGGGATGGGGGGGGGGAGCCATCCCCTGTGAATGTAGATTCTTTCTCATTCACAGAAGGTGTGTTTTAGCAGTCTAATTATATACTATGTGACTTTCTTAAGTATTTCTTTTCTATCAGATAATGTTTTCTATAAATCAGTGATGGCGAACCTTTTAGATACCGATTGAGCAAACTGCAACCCAAAACTCACTTATTTATTGCAAGGTGCCAACATAACAACAGGGGAGAAAAGAAGTGCTCCCATTGGGCTGCTGGGCAGAGGGGTGGGGTGAACTCTGTATTGGGGGAGGGAGGAAGTGCTTCCATTGGGCTGCTGGGCAGAGCGAACTATGTGCTCAGGTGACTGCACGGGTGCCCACAGAGAGGGCTCCAAGTGCCACCTCTGGCATGCGTGCCATAGATTCACTATCACTGCTATAAATCTTCTAATAAAATGTTCTAATAGATGTAACATCTACAGTATTTCGCAAGTACAGTAAAACCTCGCATAAAGAGCACCTTGCTTAGAGACTAACTCGCTTAAAGAGCACATTTTTCTCTGAATGGTCACCCTCGCTTACCAACAAAAAACAACCAAAAACTTGTTTAACAACTAGATCTGGGTTCACAACCCCCCCTGCCAGAAGTCACAACCAGTCACTTACAGTGGCAGCGATGGCACTTTTCCAAGTGTTTCGCTTAAAAAGCAACTTGCTTAAAGAGCAATCCTGTGGAACACAGTATGCTCTTTAAGCAAGGTACCACTGTAAGTACCTAAACAAGGTTCTTTTACACAATAACCATTTTAGGAAGAAACTGAGCTAAATGGAGGAGCACTCCAATCACCCCATAAACTGGCTCATTAGTAAGCCCTGTTATCAGACCTAACCCTTCATGCACTTCTTTTTCCAAATGGAGATTTTTTTCCCCCTAGTCAACCCAACTATCATACCATGGCTTATTTGTTCCACAACATTCCAGAGCTTGAACAGCTCACTCTTAAAAATTCAAAGTTATAGCCCCCCCACCACCACCACTAACTGCAAAGCAGTAAGTTGCCAGTAAAGCTGCATCTTCTTTTTTTTAAAGGATTGTTTATCTCAATCTCAAGGCTGCAAACCTATTGAGTAAACACAAAGTAGAAGGGCAGCAGTGTAAGCACACACATCCACACACAGTTCTGGCAGGATGCCCTTTGTGTACCCAGTCTCACACTGGTTGCAAGGCTGTTTACATACAGAGAGGGGCACAAAATGGGAAGCCTGTCAGAAGGGAAAAACAGTGCTCCATTGCCTGATACATAGAATCTTGACAGGGTCCTGATCCCTGCCAGAACTTGAACCATATTCCACCTCCACAGTTACCAATGGTAATTAAATAAGCGAGTTACTTTCATAAGAAGAAGAGGTCATATCCTCACTGTTGTGAAACAAATCGATTACAAATAAGCACTTACTTGTTAACAAGTTGCTTCCACAATCTGTACATTACATGGCTGGGACTTTTGGGCTTTTTTTAAAAGACAAGAATACTGTATGACTGGCATTCCAAAACTTCTTTAAAAACAGGAACATTCTGCAACCCAGAAGTCTAATGTTTATGGGAACTGTACAACCTCAACAGCAATATGCAAACTCTTATGTTACTTGATGATAGCTACTTGGTATGCAAAGTTAAAGAACCGAGGGTATGCATATATTCCACAGTTCCACAAAACAAAGTCTTTCTGGGAAGTCCATGTTTACATTATGACTGTGTACCCACAATGTCGATGAATTTGGAGAAGGTTCTATCTGCATACATGGGAGTTCAAAACACACATTCGTGATGTTTTAATCTTATAGATAAACTTATTTTCTTCTGAGTCTCCAAACTTCTATTTCATTTTAGTTCATCCAAACCACATTTAGAGAATTTGCAGATTAATTGAGTCATACTCCTCTAACCTATGATGTTTTCTTCAGATGGCAGCATATGCACATGCATTCACAGGGGTATAAAAAATAATTGGGACCAATCAGTAATGAAATTCAAGAAGTTCCATCTGTGAGTATTCTATGTAAACCTTATGTTGAACAAAGTGACTTCTTACAATAAATGCTTTTGGCAGCTGGTTAGTTGGATTCATACCCTGAAACTCCCCTTCAAAATTTCTGCACACTTATTGTAGTAGGAAGTCATCTTACTATTGCAATCATTACAAAATAATACAGAAGTCCATGCCAAATCTACTGAAAATTTTTATTGTGGGATTATTCTTTTAACGTGCTGTTATTCTTGTTAATCCACCCTGAGTCGCTCTGCGAATAGGGTGGCATATACATATGAAAAATAAATAAATACTGATAGTTCCTTATCTACAATCTATTACACACCTGTGCTTCATACAGTACAAGAAGACAGTTCAAAAAGGATAGGAGAAGAATTTGCCAAAGGAAATTGCCATTTCTGTAAAGAAAAGTTGGAGAGTTCTCACTGTCTCCCTCATTCTTTTTCTTATCCTCTGTATTTTTCACATTCCTTGCTATACAAGCATTCCCCTCCCCAAAGATTTAATTCCTGGTGAACATTTACAGTATAAACTCAATAAGCTTAATGCTATATCACAATGATTTTGATTCCTTAAGCTAAGAAGATGAAGATAAGGAACATCTGTTCTTATAAACACATATTCTTCGATTTGCTAGGACAGCAGTCCCAGTTCTAAAGAAAAATATTATGTTGTTTTAAAGAAAAGCAGCTGGTCTTAGTTTATGAAATATGAAATACCTTTTTCTTGGAACCTGATCATCAGAAGGTTGGAAACATTTCACTGAACAGTTCTGAATCAATTTCTTTCAACATGTTTCCTGATTGTGACTTCAGTAACAAAAAAATCAAGCATGTGGTCACAATTTGGCCCTAATTCTCATTAGCAGAGGTGGATACTGAAACCAGGACTTCTGCAGACAGACATCAAGGCAAAATGTACAAATAACTACGATGGTGAGAGGGTTCTTTGAACAAACCACCACCAGTTTTACCACTACAACATACTCAGAGAAAGTTTTGATGTAAACTGAAGTATGCATGAAGAACTTTATTAAATCCACAGTTTTTCTATTGTGAAAATACTTCATAAGACACCGTAGATGGTGAACCTTGGCACTCCAGGTGTTCTTGGACTTCAATTCCCAGAAGCTCAGGTCAGCACTCCTGCTGATCAGGACTTCTCGGAAATTGAAGTTCAAGAACATCTGGAGTGCCAAGGTTCACCATCACTGCATAGGCCAGGGGTGCCCAAACTTTCAGGTGGCATGCCTGTCATGTATTTGAACGTGCTGGTCATGTGTTTCCTCCCACTGGAAGTAGTAAAATGTGCATGCATGTGTGCATAATGCACCCATGTATGTGGATAACACTGCTGTAAATGACCTATGGTGGTTGCAAACATGTTTACAATAGCCACGGGTCAATTGTGGCAGCATTATGCACATGTGTGCTTTACTTCTGCTTCCAGGAGTGGTGCGGGGCGGTGTGGATTAATTGGCACCATGGGCCATAGTTAAGGCACCCCTGGCATAGGCCATCATAGTTATTTCCATCCACTAAGGCAACTGCTTACATATCATCAAGAGAGGCCCAATAAGAAAGGTAGTTAGTGATCCCTCGTGGCTCAGTGGGTTAAGACAGAACTCTGCTTACAATCTGAGTTAAATCCTGACTGGATCAAAGCTGACTCACCCTTCCATCCTTCTGAGGTTGGTAAAACAAGTACCTCGTGTGTTGTGGAAAATATTAATTACTGTACCTTGTGAACTGCCCAAGGAGTGCCCTAAGTGCTGTGGGGTAGTATGTAAGGTTAAGTGCTATTACTTTGCATGGCTTTATGTATCAATTACATTTCCATACACACAGAAAATTACAAATCGGGTCTACCCGATTGGGGCGGGATACCAAATGTGAGCAATAAATAAAAATAAATAAATAAATACAAAACTATACATCACATTTTATGATGTAAACAGAAATACAAGACATCTCCCTTGACAGGAGAAGACTATGATCAGGTAACTTAAGTGCTTGCTGAGTCTGCTGGTCAACTGAGCCTAAATAATGTTGCCATGAAACAGAAAGTCAAACTTATTTATTTAAACCGCCATCCTATTCCCCCTTTATTTGGGAACTAGCCACGTTGGCCTTGAAGGGATATTTTTGGCCATAGTAGATACACACAAGATTACAGGGTTACTTGCTCCTGCAATGTCTCATTTAACTTTCTTAATTATTAGACTTTTCAGCAGAAATACAGCATTGCGAGCCAACACAAGTAATAGATATATAAACTTTATTTATATATAGGATCCTGTGCCAGCTGTTGTGTCCAGTACTTTTACAAAATGCAATCAAATCAAGTCCATACTAACATTGTTTATAATGAAAAATGAAATCATGTGCCCTTTGATTTTTAAAGAAAGAATGGAAGGAATCATATACCAAAGTAGAACTCCAAAGCTTTCAAGCACTTTTAAAGAATAAACAGATGCACATTTTGAGGCAGAGAGAGTTCAACAACTCAGAGGCATACATACCACAGCAACACATGAACATTCAGTGACTTGTGGCATGAAGGCAGAATCCTTAAACAGCAGGTGTGTGCCTTAGTGCTGATAATCACTATCCTCTGATGCCAGCAGCAAGCTTGGAATACATCCATAACATATATCAATTCCAATCCTTAAAAAATCCAATAGCAAAGCATTGCATGTATAGTCAGGCATCCACCGGGCAACAGCCTAAAGCTGGCCAATCCTTTCAATCCAGAAGCACTGCAGGGTAAATTTGCTGATTTGTGCAATGCTCTGATATGAATAATTGGGTGTGTGTGTATGTGTGTGGAAAATATACTGCTGTAAGTGTGACAAAAATAATCTGAACACACATCCAGCTCCTGGAAAGAAATTCCTAAGAATGAAGCTAAAGGCTATCCAGACTAGACTTGCTACAATTTACAGTAAATAAATTTCGTGACAGAAATTATTCTGGGTTGAATGATTTTTTTCTGGAGAAATTCCAGATGTTAGAATGAGGCTCCTTTCATGTCCCCAAAGATCCATCATGCAGCACTTGGGTATCAAAACCATACCTTCCAGTCTCCAAGCTCACCACCTTAACCACTAAGCCACCACAGTGCTGCACTTACCTTTCAGCCACCATTCTAAGGCAGACAATGCAAAGAAAGCAAAATACCCATAAATTGAAATCTAGTTGTATAAAGCTGTTCTGCAGAAGGCTAATGATGTCATCAGCCTTGGCTTTGTCTGCTAATAAGAAGTATTCAATCCTATACTTCTCTCAGGGTTCAAGGCTCTCTGGGGGACTCTTTTTGTCCTTGGAAAACCTTTTGCATGCTTTAGTCATGTGCCCAGCTATGGAACTGGAGTAAGTCCTGACACCTTTTCAATTCTTTGAAAATTAGCTGGGGCAAATTATGCCAAATCCTCTATGAACAGGAATACATTCCACTCACAGCTGAAGGCATAATTAGCACCAAACATATGACCAAAGGTCATAGATAAAATACAAATAATTAGAATGTGGTCTGTTACAGAACAATGAAGGAGGTTTATATTAGAGGAGTATTAGTACAAGTTGGGTTGGGATAAAGACTCTGCAAAGATCATCATAATCAGGCTGTGGCTGAAATACAATATTCACTTTTCACATTTATTCAGTGTACATTGTGTGATGCAGAATGCAAATTTGAATGAAGCTTGGTGATCTCAAAGCAGGAACAAGAGTATTGCCACAAACAATGAAGGACAAAAATGAGGTCACCTAAGGTAAGTACAGGAATAAATTATGTACGATTGCCTCATTAAACATGATGCTAAGAGCATGTATGAACAGAGAATACTATATGTACTGAAATGGCTTATTTTAGAAGCATGTCCTAGATGTGTCTTTCTCCTATGCTCACTTTAGAGGCATTATTCTGCTACCACAGGAATGCTGAAACTTAGCCTGTTTTTCTTAAAATGTTTCATGCAAGAGCCAGACCAATGCTCCCAAGTTTATTCTTTATTGGCAAAAACTGTATAGACTAATAAAAAGCATCTGAGCTTGAGGGGAATCAAGAAGGAAGGGGCTTAATGCTTTAGCTCCCACGAGATGCTTCCCCCACTCCCACTTTATTCTAGAATGATCCAAGATACTTTCCTGGGAGGCCAGTCATGAGTTATACGATACCACATGCTAACATATATGTGAACTGTCAAAAGCTAATTTAAACAGACAGCATCATGATCCTAATTAAATTTGATGAACTCCTAGCGTGTCCCCTTGATTTCTATACATACATACTGTATAAACTTTCCCCAAAATGTCAAAACCTATTTGTTTATGTACTGGTTAACTTGAGTTCTACCTAATTACCAAATGTATATTAAAGTTTGCTAACATGTCCTTGAGAAGATATAGTCGTGACAAATTTTATCAGGTCACAACCTGGAAAAATGTAAGATTTTTTTGACAATCATATTGTGATGAGCAGGTTTTTCCCCCTTCCCCTGCATCAATAGTCTCTCCCTTTCATTGCCTGGCAAAGGAGCCAGAGTTTGGGCAGATAATTAAATAGACAGGTGAACATACAGGTGAACATACAGCCTGGAGAACCAAGACCATTTTCAGAGAGCAACTCTATTTGTTAATTGTATTATAGATGACAAACCTCCCCTCATTTTCCATTAGACTAAAGCTGTTCAAATGCTAGAACAGCAAAGGTAGTCCAAAACAGAAGAAATTCTTGAACTCAACCCTGTAGCAAAGTAGAAATTAAAAACAGGATGTTCACAAGTGATTGATTTTTAAAAAAATTCCAATGAATATTGAAAATAGATCCATATGATACATTCATTGGAATACCTCATCAGGGTAGATGCTGTACAACTTAGACAGTGGAGGGCAAAAAGTCCAGAAGTAATCAAGGCAGAAGCTTCTGATCTTCAAATAAATTCAAGTTGCAGGACAAGAGACTGCAGAATTAAAAGCAATTGTGTTTGGCAGCATCAGATTTCACCTTTACAGATAATAATAATAATAATAATAATAATAATAATAATAATAATAATAATAATAATAATAATAATAATAATAATAATAATAATAATAATAGTTGTTGTTGTTGTTGTTGTTGTTGTTGTTGTTGTTGTTATTTCGTGTCAGAAATTATTCTGGGTTGAAAGGATTTTTGCTGGAGAAACTCCATTCAGGGGAACCTGAATCAGGCTCCTTTCATGTCCCCAAGATATTTTCCCACCAAAGTGTTCCCTATTTATCTACTTGCAATTTCTTGCTTTCAATTTGCTAGGTTGGCAGAAGCTGGGACAGAGACAGGCGCTCATTCCATGCAGAACCCAGGTCTTGAACTGCTGACTTGCCAGCTTTCCAACTAACAAGGTGAGCTTCTTAACTAATGAGCCACCACAGCCCCACCCCTTCAGATAAAGCAAAGACATTCACTTATTGTACCCTCTGTTGTCCTGTACTGAAGCACAGAGCTCCTGCTTTGACTGTGTTTCTCTTTAGTTTATGCTGAGCTTCCTCCTGCTCAAATATGAACTGAACAGATTTCAGGTACAGTAATACCTTGGATAACGCTAAGACTTGGTTCCACAAGTCTTGGTGTTATCTGATTTTCAGTGTTATCCGTTGCATGCTAAAATCCTATGGAATGGATCAGATGTTAAAGCTCCACAGAGATACATTGTAACCGCACAGGCTTTAGCGGTTGTTATCCGATCCATCCCATAGGACCTTAACGTTATTCAATCTAATTCTCCTCCCCAGATTACTTAACATTATGCGATTTTAGCGTTATCCGAGGTAAACGTTATCCGAGGTATTACTGTACCTAGAAAAAGAGGCATCTATAGTTCTCTGAAAAACCTTAGTTTAACATGGTAAGCCAACAAAACAAACTCCTCACTGGCCTTGAGCAGGCTGTTCTCATAGATTACAGCCATGTGAGCAAAGACATTAACGCTGATGATCAAGATTTCTAAAAATATGTCATCTTTTGAAGAATTATTACTTGGGCATAAATAACTATCATAGGGATAAATGACTCCGTTGTTTAATATTTAACAAGAAATGGTTCTATCAGACGCAAGACTGTCCATCAGGATCAAATTAAACCTAATTCCTGAAATGAGAGAAAGAGAGGCGCTGCTGCCATTTCAGGCCCTGCAGGAAGAGGCTCCAACAAAATGTTTTTGTTGTACTGAGCTCTATAAAATAGCTCAGGATAAGTGGATTACAGTAAATTCAATGTTCTTAGTTTTTGAATTACTACTGTCTCCATAATGAATACACTTGGCAAAGGAAAGCCGTCTCTATGAAGTGCAAGACTGTTGTCTCCTCACCCTTATGTTCATCAGACTGTGTGAAAAAACACTACAGCCACAATCCTAGACGCACTTAACTGGCAGTAAGCCTCATCTTCTTTCTGAGTAGAGGCACACAGCATAGCAGAGTAGATTATATTTTTCAGCATTGGGTCATTTATTTATCCAGCTGAATAATTTAGCGCAGAACGATACAAATGCAATTATTATTCTGGGATTACAATCAAGAGAGCTAGCTTTTTTGTGAATCCTAAGGAAATGTGATGTATGGAACAACTGAAGGATAAGATATGAAATGTATTCACATAGATTTTCCATAGATCAAGGAAGTGTAAAAGTCTCTTCACAAATTCTTTCATTGTACTGTTTCGGCAGAAAAAACTGTTGGGTAACTAATTACTCCTCTATTAGTGTGATTCAGAACATCATTCTTTAGTAATTACCATTGATGAGATCACTAGAAACCTCAAGTCAAGTGCCCAATGAAGTTTAGTAGTGCATTCAATCATTTTGTTGTTGTTCAGTCGCACAGTTGATTCCGACAATTTGCGACCCTATAGACTGTTGCTCATAAGGCACCTCCGTCTTCCACCATCCTCCTCAACTCGCCCATTGCATCTACAATACCATCTAGCCATCTCATTTTTGGCCGGCCCCTTCTTCTTTTGCCTTCCACCTTTCCCAGCATCAAGGCTTTCTCAAGTGAATCCTCTCTTCTCGTTTGATGTCCAAAGTACATAGACATTTAATATTCTCTATTTGACTATTAGAGGCTAGACCCATCTGTTGCATTTTTAAAAGTCACCACTTTTGAGCTCTGCAGACCTAACAGAAGCATTTCAAAGGCTGCTCTTCTTTCTAGATCAGTGTTTCCCAACCTTGGTTTTTGGACTTCAGTTCCTAGAAGCCTAAGTCAATTCCCCAAAGCACTGATCAGCCAAGGTACTGACTTAGGCTTCTGGGAATTGAAGTCCCCCTGTGAGGCGTGGGCCCCACATTGGGAACCACTGTTCTAGATCTTTCTTCTTCAAGGTTATCCAAACAACCAAGGTGTCTTCAGCTTCTCAATCTAACATGGTTAATTTAGAGCCCCACATCAGTATATTTACCAAGTGCTTACTACTTCAGTCACATTTATCTTTACCTGTAAGCACTCACAGATGGATTTTATGCTTCCCACCCCAAAATGTGTAGAGCAGGAACACATCTTGAGTCATTAAGAGGTGGAAGTGGGGTGAAATAAAGACACTTTTTAAAGAGATGCATGAAAAACCCAAGTTCTTAGCATTGATGATAAAAATGTCTATACATTTAATGCACTATAAGTGACTATAGATTTCTGTTTGTTATTCCTGATCTTTAACATTTGTCTTGTTACTTCTTCTTTTGAAAATATCCATGGGATAGCTACTGTCAAGACACCTAAGACACTCGTAGGAAAATGAAAGGTTAAGCAGTGGAAACAGCATAAAGCAACTGACAGACTTTCTGGAATTCAGAGGAGGTCTTCACAGGTACTGTATATAGCCCTCTCTTTTGGTATTCTCTTTCTCCATTGATTACTATTCATTCATTGGCTGAAATCCTCTTGCACAGTTCCATACAGTGATGGGATGACCCCGGTTCCATCCGATTCCCTGGAACCGGTAGGAACAATCCTGGAGGGTTCTCCGGGAGCGGAGTCAACTTTTTTTTTTTAAAAAAAAATCAGAACCAAAATGGCTCCAATTGACTGTGCATGCGCAGAAACTCAATCTGACGCATTGCACATGTGTCAGATTGAGTTTCTGTGCATGCGCAATCAATTGGAGCCATTTTGGCTCTGATTTTAATTTTTTTTCTTTTGGAGCCGGAGCTGCACCTTTCAGGGCAGCGGCGGCACCAGCCCTCAGATGAGGACACCTCCCCGGGGGCACATTGAGGCCTGCCTGGGCCGTCTGCTGCTGCCGAGCCTCCCTGGGCCATCCACTGCCGACAAGCCTCCATGCCCTGGGGACGCCCAGCAGGGCGTACCACCACCGCCTGCAGCCTCCTCCTCCGCCGGGCGCCTGTGGCCTCCTCCTCCTCCTTGTGCCGGTGCCTTTTTGGCCCGGCTCCGGCTGTGGCCACAGCCAGGGGCTGTGGGCAGCAGTGGCTCTGGCGGTGGCTCCGGCCGCGGCCGTGTGACTGGAGCCGCCGCCAGAGCCACTGCTGCCCGCAGCCCCTGGCCGCCCCTGGCCGTGGCTGCAACCAGAGCCGGGCGAAAAAGGCACCGGCCCAAGGAGGAGGAGGTGGCCACAGGGCTGCAGGCAGCGGCAGCTCTGGCGGCGGTGGGTGTGGACGGCGGCTGCAGGCGGTGGCTCCTGTGGCCGTGGCCTTTGGAGGAGGCTGCAGTCGGGGGTGGCGCACCTTGCCCGGTGGCCCTGGCCATGGGGGTTCGTCGGTCCCAAGGAAGGTAAGTAAATGAGGGTTTTTTATTTGTGGTGGGTGGGTGATTTATTTGTGTTTTGGGTGGGTGGTTGTATTTTTATTTAATTTTTATTTTATTTATTTCTTTATTTTATTTATTTAAGTTATTTACGGGTTTGTGTTGTAGCTGTCTGGGTGTGTGGGTGGGCTGAGGTGTGTGTGTATGTTTATTTTTATTTTATTTATTTTTATTTTATTTATTTTTATTTTTGGCCCCGCCCATGACATCATGACATCATGACATTGGCCACGCCCATGACATCCGTGACGTCATGGCGTGGTAGTAGAATTTTTGTCATCCCATCACTGGTTCCATACGCACAACAGTGATGATGTCATTACCAGCAGCAAACTGCTGCTTAAAGATAACTCACTGCTGACTGAAAGATAACTCACTGCTGACCAGTTGCATGGGATGCATGCAACTGGTGCCCAAAGCAATAAAATCCTGAAGGAAAAGCAGATATGATATGTTTTTGTGATGGCATCATTACCATTGTTCAGATGGAGCAGAGCAAGAGGATTTAAAGATACTAATTAATTTCTTTTTAATTTTACCCGTTATATAATACTCCTTTTATGGAAAAGTTTCATTCTTGTTTTTATAGTCCCCCACTTCCAAATACCTTATCAAAGCACTCCACCGCCTAAAGCAGCTATTCCTGAAAAGATATACATTGTGTTTTAGGTGATTGCTCTCATTGCTAGGACAGTTCTTCTGGCCTGCCAACAACCTATCACAATGCAAAACAAAGCCAAAGCCTTAAAAGCAGGGATTCTCAACCTGCTGCCCGTGGCACCATTTCATGTGGCCTCCTACTGCCTCCACCACACCCGAAAGTGCCATGTGATAGAGGAAGGGCAAAATGGCTGTCTGGCCCCCGCAGCTGTCTGAGGGAGTGTGACCCAGCCCCCAGCTTATAAAAAAGGCGCAGACTAAAGACTGCTTTAAAATTAATGTCTTGAGAATCTGAATGCTCAGACAAGGAGCTGTACAAAGTTTGGACTGACCTTGCACTTAAACACTTTCATCCAGTGATAGAGAATGGACAAAGAATCAAGAGAAAATGAATTCATGAAACTCAGTCAGGGAATTGAGTGCTGTGCTTTCACTGAAATCAACTTAGACAACGAAGAAACCTGCTGTGTCTGCAATGGAATATACAATTAAAATATGCAAGCTTTTCCATAGGGCAAGTTTTTCAAAAATCATTTTTCTCCTGTTTTCGTTGTTTTTAAAGTTTGGTGTTTAGTGTAATAAACACTGGCAGCCTGACACTGAAATCTGTTTTTGTTTCCAATGGCATGCACATTTGTTACTTATTTGGAAGAATCACATGCAGACTGAAATAATGAACACAGCAATGTTTGTTTAAAATATAAAGAAGTTATAGATTTAGAGAATATATACAGGAAGTCAAGAACGGGGGTTTAAAATATCAGAACTTTGTGGATCTGAAGCAAATCTTTCTTCTGTCAGTGTAAAACTATATTCACTTCCCTAACTAACCAAATAATCAAAAAAATTTGCCTTAGCTGCACAAAGCCCTGGAGTGAAACAACCCACAATGAAAACAAACTTGTTTGTTGCAGGTTGTAGTACATCATTTTGACAGATGCATGCAAGACAGTCTGTACTGTTTTACAAACCAAAAAGATATAAGAACTACAGTAAAAAGTTTCTGTAGTTTAGCAGTAATTTCTGCATACAATTTCTGGTAACACAAATCTAAGTTCCACTGCAGGGAGAAAAGTGGCATAAAAGTAGAGTAAATAATAAAATAAATCCAAATAAAATCCCCTTCACATTTAAACTTGGGTTATACTGTATATTTAATACAAAATTCATATACATTATTTGGGATTTACTTAGCGCTGGTAGTGGGTCAAAGCACCTGTCCATGGAACCAGGATCTGGGATTTCAAATCTTTGTTAGGGTAAAGGTAAAGGTCGCCCTTGCTCAAAAAACCAGTTGTATACGACTCTAGAGTTCAGTGCTCATCTGTTTATTGCCAAAGAGCCAGTGCTGTCTGCGTTTGCAGACCTTCCTGTGGAATGTGGCAGGCTTACACCTGAGTACAGGGAACACTTTATCTTCAAACCTAAGTGGTCTCTATTTATCTATTTGCAATTTCTTGCTTTCAAACTGTTAGATTGGCAGGAGCTGGGACAGAGACGGGAACTCACTCCATTATGCAGTACTCAGGAAATGAACTCTGACCTTCCAGTCCTTGAGTTCAGCATCTTAACCACTTGAACGTTAAGTTGTTTGCCTCAAATTCCCCGACGTTGATCTCTGCCCCAAAGCCCGCAAGGCTAGAGACCAGCCCTGCAGGCTTTGGGGCAGAAATTACTGAGGCTTAGACCCCCGGTTTGGTTGGCAGGAGATCAGGCATGCATGCCTGTTCCCCGCCCCAGCCAAACCAGCACTATGGGTTCTCTGATTTGGGGTGGGGTGGCTTGGGGTGGAAGGCACCTGCAGCCACCCTAATCCCAAAGTAGGCAACCCGGGCGGGCTACCTGCTTTAAGGTCAAGCTGGCTGGAGGTGCCTCCCCAAGTAAACCGGATGCCCCTATGTTCCCTTTCCTTTTCGGAAAGGGAACAGAGCTTTTTTTTAACGTTGTGTGATCAATGCATCGCACAACGTTAAAACCTGGATAACGTTATGACTTGTGGAACCAAGTCATAATGTTATCCAAGGTACTAGGGTACTATGAATGGTCTGATCCCGATTCATTATCTGACTTCTGCAACAAGTGAGCAACTGTATTAAAAGAAATGGAAAAGCCTAATTAAAATGTGCACTTATGGTAATAATTTGACCCTTTAATTTTATTCAATGATATTCAGTTGGTTCATGTAGCTGGGCATTTATGGATACAGCATGTTGAATTACAGCAACCTCAGAACAACAGGGCTCTAACATGTTCATTTGATTTACACACAGAAGTAATAAGCACTGTGCTTGACCAGGGCCACAACTCACAATTGCATATGACAAGCAAATAAGAGAAAAGTGGTACTGCTCGAGCATAACACAGCACCCCAAGATTACAGGGTAAGCCATTCATTGGCATATGATCTCTAAAAAATGAGCAAGTCACCAATGTGCTTTAATGCAGCATTGTCAACATGCTGTATTTTTTTTTAAAAAAAATCAGCCTAATTCGTTTTGCTATAAATGGAAACCATGCTTTCAGTGTATGTGGTGGAAGCCAGTTAAGTATGTGCTAAGACTTGCCAAACTCCACTTTCTATAAAAGAGGGGAAAGGGTTTCATGAATTGAAAGCAGTGTTTTCATTTTTTAAAAAAACAACACCAGGCACCCCTAAAGAAAATGCTTCTTGTAATCACATATCAAAAGTCTAATACCATTTATAAAAACCAGAAACTACTTTATGAATCTGATTGTGTTTACAATTTGGAGCCCAAAGTCTGCCCTCCTATAGCTACTGTTTTATACAATGGTATTTATGACCTATAACAGAGTTGACTTGGTACTCAAAGCTAGATTTTGGCTTATGCATTTATCCAAGTAAATGCTAAACAGAGTATTTCCAGCAGTAGCACACTAATGTAGAAGAAATAATATATTCATGTGGTCCAAAATAGGAAATCATCAAAGCTTAGTATGCTTTGGTAAGACAGATCAATTATACCTTCAGAAAATCTGATCCATTTCATGCCCACCCTTCAATTATTTTAAGAAAGCTACCAGATCACCTCTTAATGACTCTTCAGGCTAAACTTATCTAGCTCCTTTTCTCTTCAGTTTTATTCTTCAACCCTTAACTATCTTCTTCACCTTCACCCAATCCAGATTGACGCTACCTTTTAATAACTATGTTGGCTAGAACTGGGCACAATACTCCATACAAGATTTAACCAAAACTGAATTAAACTATATTGTTATGTCTCATAAACCAGACTGGTTTTTTCTTCTTCTGATGCAACACACATTTTTCACTTGTTTTTAAGCTAGTATACCAAATTGCCAACATATGTTGGATTGTGGAAAAAACAAAAGGAATACCAGAAACAATTCTACTTCTGTTTTATTGACTACACAAAGGCTTTTGACTGTGTGGATCACAATAAGATGTGGCAATAATTAAAGAGATGGGAATACCAGAACACCTTATATGTCTCATGAGAATTCTGTACATGAGTCAAGAAGCAACAGGTAGGACAGAATGCGGAATGACAGAGTGGTTTGGAACAGGAAAAAGAGTAAGACAAGGCTGCATTTTGTCACCCTGCTTATTCAGCTTATATGCAGAGCACATAGTTCGCAATGCAGGGATGTCCAAATCACAAATTGGAATTAAAATTGCTGGGAGAAACATCAATAACTTGAGATATGCAGATGATACTACCAAAATTGCAGAAAGTAAATAAGACCCAAAGAAGCTCCTATGTAGGTTGAAAGAAGAGAGTGCAAAAGCTGGCTTGAAACTCTACATCAAGAAAACCAAGATAATGGCAAAAGGCCCTACCACTCCCTAGGGCCTAGAAAATAGATGGAGAAGAAGTAGAAGCAGTGACAGAGTTTACATTCTTAGGATCCAAGATCACCTCAGATGGTGACTGCAGCCATGAAATAAAAAGGTGACTAATTCTTGGGAGACAAGCTATGAGAAACCTGGGGAACATAGTTAAAAGAAATCACTTTGCAAACAAAACTCCGCATAGTCAAAGCAATGGTCTTACCAGTAGTAATGAATGGTTGTGAGAGCTGGACCATAAGGAAAGCTGAGTGCAGAAGAATAGGTGTCTTTGAAATGTGGTGTTGGAGGAGAATTTTCGACAGCAAGGAGAACAAATAGGTTGATCTTAAAATAAATCAAGCCTGACTGCTCCTTGGACAGTCAAATATTGAAGATGAAGCTCTAAAGTACTTTAGACATCAAATGAGAAGAGAGGGTTCACTTGAGAAAGACTTGTTGCTGGAAAAGGTCGAGGGCAAAAGAAGGGGGCAGGCAGAGAATGAGACAGCTAGATGGCATTGTTGACACAATGGGCACAGAGCTGGACGGGTTGAGGAGGATGGTGGAGGACAGGAGTGCCTGGCGGACAGTGGTCCATGGGGTCGCAAAGGGTCGGAATCGACTATGCAACTGAACAACAACAAAAAATCATACTGCTGACCCATATTTAGGTTCTGGTTTACTTAAAAAAAAACCACAACCCTTCTGTATTTTAATTCCTCCTCAAATATTTCTATCTATAGGATCACACCAAAAATATCTTTAACCTTGTAAATAGAAAGCGAGTTTCATTTTCAAATAATCATCTGAAGTGAATACAAGGTTGTATAGCAGCTTCATTTCCATTGGTAGAGACATTCTACAAGCGACATCACAAGCAGCTCAAACAAGTGAATTGTACCAATGTGTATCTAAATCTGAAAGCATATCTTTGTGTTAACCTTGATTCAAATTTGTGAAAAGGCTACACTTTCCCCCATTAAACAATTCACATTAATTACTTCCGTAAACACCAGCAACCAAAAATTCTGAAGTTGCAGAATTTTCCAGAGAGGTAGATATGTGTGTCTGTTTAGGCAAGAGCAAGACCAAAAGAGTGTGGCACCTTTAAGACTAACAAATTTATGTCCATGTGAACATTTGTGGTTTGATACCTTCCTGTTTGAAGAATTGAACTGTAATCTAGAAAAGCTCAAATAGAAATAAATTGATTAATCTTAAAGGTGCCAAAACATTTTTGTTTTGTTACTAAATTGCAAAAGAAAAAATAGCAGTAATATAACCATGTTCCTACAAAAGGCTAATTCCAATGGATTGCATGTCAATTTGCATACAAGCAAGCAAAGTTCAAACCATACATTTAAAGTAGGTGTTGATTAATCCTAAAAGGTAAAGGCTCATATAACAATCGCAAAGTATGCTCTGCTTGTATCCTATTGAGAAGTGCTAGAAGGGTCCTGTTAAAACAATGAAGCCTAAAAATGAGGTTTGTACTAATGCTGGGAATGCACTTACGTTTATGCACATTCCAACCCATACAACTGCCCTGGGTATTAATCAGGTGTTAGAACATCCAGTGTAAGGTGACTATAGGCATATTGATTTGAATGTATTTTCAGCACTGCCATGACAGGGAGCCCTGAAAAGGCTAGACTCACAATCAGGGAAACATGACAATTGAACACGTTAGAAGCCTCTCTTCAGACCCTCCTGCTAAAAACCACCAAGCTCTGATTTGTGGAGAAAGCTATGGACAACCCTCTCCATATAATTTCACACTTTAAAACTAGAACTGGGTTAACATCTTCCTGTCACACCTCTGCCTGAACACCTGTGAAAACTGCATCTGTTACTTTCTTTTGCTTGCTATTTTCTGGATCCAACTCTATGAGAAAGATTTCAAAGAAAGCATGATGTATTGGACTTTCTACCATGCAGTAGAAATTTCTGTAAAACAAGTGTAGACAATCTTTAGTCCTCCAGGTACTTCTGGACTGCATCTGCTATCACTGCTCACCACTGATGGAAGCTGCAGCTCAACAACTGAAGACTGTCAAATTACACAATCTTGCTTTCAAGTTGGAATAACAACTTTTTTTAACAAGAGGGGAAAAGCCAACTCAGTACAACAACTAATGAATAACAGATGAAATAGACCCATGGTTTACCACAGTGATGTCGAGCCTTGGCACTTCAGCTGTTCTTGAACTTCAATTCACAGAAGCCCTGATCAGCAGGAGTGCTGACTTGGGCTTCTGGGATTTGAAGTCCAAGAACACATGGAGTGCCAGGGTTGGCCATCACGGGTCTACCACATCTAGTTGTTGCCCTTCAAAACTCTCTACTACATGGGCGTGGGGAAACTGAAGTGAATAGTAGTGACTTCAGCTCTATTTTCGATTCCATTCCATTCTGTCTTTGGTTAACTTCAGGGTATAACCATTGAAGACTGGAATAATGTGCATATTTTCCTCACGCCAATCTTATTTGCAGGAAAAACATGTATGCTTTCCTGTGATTTGACTATACAGCATTCTACTCACAAAATCTGGATGTGGGTGCTTAGAAAGAACACATGTTTCTTTTGTCACAAAGTGGTGTTTGGCCAGATTTGGAAAAAGAACTAAAGGAGAACAAAAGAAACAAAATCATTCCACAAATCAAGGCCCTAAGGTGGTGGCGGCGAACCTATAGCACATGTGCTAGAGGGGACACTGCCCATCTGCCCAGTAGCCCAATGGAAACACTCCCTCCCTCCCCGCAGCACAGGGTTTGCTTCGCCCATCTGCTAAGCAGCCCAATGGAATCGCTTCCTCCCTCCCTCCAGCACAGGTTTTGCTCCACCCCTGTTTGAGCACTAGGTCTCTAAAAGATTTACCATCACTGCCCTAAGGGCTTATAAAAGCAGGGTTTGTTTGTTTTTAGTTTACTTAACAGGAGATATTGGTTGTAAAACCAAAAATCCAGGGATAAAAATTTTGTATTCTTTCCTTGTGCAGGACGCTTTCAGAGGTTAAGATGTTAGCTGTCACGGTTCTGGTATACATCTCATTGGTGACAAGAAAAGGAAGGCTAAGCAACTCTAATTTTCCATTTCTGCAGCCAGACTCCCTCAAAACCATATCCTGCAGCCATGTTACATTAGAGACTAAAATGTTGTTAATGCAAGGATTCAGTTGACCGCAACCAATAGACAAATACCTTTACTTATCACTAATGGATTACAACACTTGACTGCAAAAGCCATTTAAAGCTTAAACAAAAGCACATTCTGCAGCATATGCCTGCATCCACAAAGTCAGACAGCGGCTGCCATAAGACATTTTTATTACGCCTGTGTGTGTGAGAGAGAGGGGGGGGTGCAAGTTAACATTGTTGTACAGTATGCGTGAATGCCTAAGTTAAGAATATAGGCTTTTTTTCATGTCCTATAGTGCAGCACAGTGAAAAGAGTATCTTGCAATATAAATGGATGTGTGGCAGAAATATGTGTTAACTGTTCTAGTATTTGGCAGCAAATGTACATTAGTCATACGTACTGCATCACGTTATATTGCAGTATCATGCAGAGTAACATGTCATGACTGCTATTTCCCTAAGCAAAGTTATGGAAACAAGGGCTGCAACATGCAACGGCAAAGATTTACATTGGCATAATGCTGCTGAGGTGTTGGTACACTGAACATAGGATGTTAACTGTGTTATAATCTAAATATTTATGTGCTGTTACAGAAGGTCTTAAAATTAGTCTGTCTATCCATGCTGTGCAGGAGACACTTGCCATATGGCCAAAATCAAAACACAAGAAGGGACGATTTCAGTTTAATCTAGCCAACAGATAGTTCCAGGAAGCATGGCTAACACTTATGCGTGCTGTCCATGAGCACTTTATCTTGTGTCACACAACTTCCTGGAAGAAGCAAAGGAGTCGGCATGCCTGAAGGTGGACTTTTTCACAGCCAAGTCAGAAAAACATTGGTGAACTGGAACAGCATGGATTAGAATCAAATCTTGTGTTTACCATGGAATTTTCTATTATCTAAAACAGTGATGGCGAACCTATGGCACGTGTGCCAGAGGTGGCACTCAGAGCCTCTCTGTGGGCACCCGTGCAGTCACCCCAGCACAGAGTTCACCCTGCTTCTCTCCCCAGCAACCCAATGGGAGCACTTCCTCCCTCTCCTAGCACAGAGTTCACCCATCCCTCTGTCTAGCAGCCCAATGGGAGCACTTCTTCCCTCCCCTCAGCATAGTTTGCCCCGCCCCTGTGCCCAGCAGCCCAATGGGAGAATTTTCTTCCTCCCCTGTTGCTATGTTGGCACTTTGTGATACATAAGTGGGTTTTGGATTGCAGTTTGGGCACTCAGTCTTTAAACGGTTCGCCACCACTGGTCTAAAATGAATGTTATTAGCATTCAGGGTTTGAAAAAGTTGATAAGTTTTTACCTGTGCACAGTGATGGGATGTAACAGGTTCTTACCAGTTCTCCAGAACCGGCAGTAACTTTTCCCAGTGTCCCGGAGAACCGGCAGCAGCTTTTGGGGGGAACCACCTTCAGGGCCTACCTTTTCACTGGTTCTCCTGCTGCACATGCATGCCAAGCACTTGGTGTGCATGCACGCCTACAGTGCTTGGCGCGTATTCACGGCCTCCTTGCTGTCCTCCCAAGCGGGGAGGAGGAAGAGAAGCTGCTAGCCTGGAGCTCCCTATAGCCTGCTCCCCAGGGTAAGTGACTCACCTTTGGATGTGGTGTGTGTGTGTGTGTATTTTAATGTGTATTTAATACCTTTACCTATATTGATGTACTTCCACAGTTCCTAAAAAGGCCTGGCCGCTGGCGGCCGGCAGGCCTGGCAGCCTGGCTTGAGGTCTTTAAGCAAAGTCTTGGAGTTATCTCATCAATAAGCTACACCTGTGCTGTTCCAATTGCTGTTCCAATTGGAGAACCCTTAAGGAGGTACAGCTGTTTTACATTTACATTAAGGCATATTATCCTAGAGAACCGGTACAATGATCATATCCATCTTGCAACATGGTGCTGCCCAGGCACTTACACTAACAGGTAAGTGATGGGTTTGTATTTCGGGAGGGTGGGTGGGTTTATTTATGTTTGGGGTGGTTGGTTGGGTGTATTTTAATGTATTTATTTATTTATTTATTTATTTACAGGTTTGTGGTGTGTGGGTGTGGGTGCTTATTTTAATTTTATTTCATGATGTCATGATGTAATGATGTTAGTTCCGCCCACACTGTGATGACGTCAGGGTGGGGTAGTAAAATTTTTGACATCCCACCACTGCCTGTGCATCATATGATGGCCCCAGCTGGCCCTCTTTTTCCAGCATTATATCTCAAGACTTCATGAAGACGATAAAGAACATGCCTTCCCTGCCCACATGCCTCCATGTACTTTTCTAACATAGCAAGATATGTGTCCTTTGCTAGACTGCCCAGCCCAGTCTCTATCCAGAGGGTCCTGACCACTGTTGGATGGTACATGAGGGCCTTCTGGAGAAGAAAGGACTCACTCTAAAACAGGGAGAGACATCAGCCTTTGGTCTAATTTGTTTTGCACCAGCCTTGGTTGCCAGGTACTTCATGTAACTGTACCTTAGGCTCTTTTTCTGTCTCTTCTGGCTTAAATCCAAGCTGCCATTAATAAAAACAGTTCTTTGTTTGTTGTTGTTCAGTCGCACAATCAATTCCGACCCTTTGCGACCCCATGGACCACTGTCCACCAGGCACTCCTGTCCTCCACCATCCTCCTCAACTCGCTCAGCTCTGTGCCCACTGTGTCTACAATACCATCTAGCCATCTCATTTAGGGCTGCCCCCTTTTTCTTTTGTCCTCCACCTTTCCCAGCATTAAGGCTTTCTCAAGTGAATCTACTCTTCTCATTTGATGTCCAAAGTATGTTAGTTTCATCTTTACTATTTGACCTTCTAAGGAGCAGTCAGGGTTGATTTCTTCTAAGACTAACCTATTTGTTCTCCAGGGGACCCTCAAAACTCTCCTCCAACACCACATCTCAAAGGCATCTATTCTTCTGCGCTCAGCTTTCCTAATGGTCCAGCTCTCACAACCATACATTGCCACAGGGAATACCATTGCTTTGACTATACGAATTTTTGTTTGCAATTTGATGTCTCTACTTTTCACTATGCTCCCCAGGTTTATCATCGCTTGCCTCCCAAGAATCAGTCGTCTTTTTATTTCATGGCTGCAATCACCATCTGCAGTGAGCTTTGATCCTAAGAAAGTAAAATCTGACACTGCTTCTACTTCTTCCCCATCTATTTTCCAGGGACTGATAGGGCCTATTGCCATTATCTTGGTTTTCTTGATATTGAGTCTCAAGCCAGCTTTTTCACTTTCTTCTTTCAACCTAATCAGGAGCTTCTTTAGGTCTTCCTCACTTTCTGCCATTAGGGTGGTATCATCTGCATATCTCAAATTGTTGATGTTTCTCCCAGCAATTTTGATCCCAACTTGTGATTCCTCTTAATCTATATATACTTACCTAGTTCCTGCCAACCTAGCAGTTCAAACGCAAGAAATTGCAAGTAGATAAATTCTTCAGCAGGAAGAAAACAGCATTTGGGGAGTTCCTGTGTCTAGTCATGGCTACTACATGACCATTGAAATATCTGCAGACACAGACAGCGCTGGCTCTTTGGCTGTAAATGGAGATGAGCACCACATCCTAGAGTCAGATATGACCAGCTTTCGAGCAAGGGTGACCTTTACCTTTACTAAAAGATCAGAGAGTAATTTTCCAATGTCAGACACTCACAAAAACATTGAAAGCAACTTTATACTGAGTCATAATATCTGTCCCTTCAATACACTATTCACACTTTCAGCTAGTGAATATCCAATGCTTTCCAGTAGGATTCTGCTTAAAGAGGCCAGGGGTTGGCTCTGTGACTTTCTGTCTGCAAACTGTGTACGTATTCTGTCAGTATAGAGTACAGGCCCTGATATAACACAGCATTAAAGACATGGGAATCAACAAAGGTGAGGTTTCTATGCATGGGAGATTTCACACACCAATTTTGGACTATGTTATAGCAGCTGGAGAAAAGAAAGAGCAGCATACATGGCTGTTACTAGGTAAACAATAAAAAGCATCAGAATAGAAGAATGCAACATAATATGATAATTTGCATTGTTCTTTGTGATGGTGATATGTGTTATATTACACTGCTCTATTATTACAGATCTCCGCTGTTCTCACAATTATCATTATATTGGTACCTCGCTTTACAAAACTAATGCATTCCCCAGGACATTTCATAGTGCGAAAAATTAGTAAAGTGAATGCATTAAATGCAATTTTCCATAGGAATGCATTAAAAACCAAAATTCATAAAGTGAAACATGGTTTCCCATAGGAATACATTGAAAACCAATTAATTCATTCCAAAAAAATCATAAAGTGAGTCATTATTTTCAATGGGCTTTTATTCGTAAAGCGAAAATTACGGTACCTGAAGCTTTCGTTGCCTATTTTCGGTAGATAATTCCTAAGGAAGTTGTTTTTGACTTAAATTCACTGAGCTTTATTTGTCTATCTATCTATCAAATTTATATCCCGCCCTCATCAAAAGACTCACGGCAGCTTACAAGACTAAAAACACAATTAAACACATTAGTTACATTAAAAGGTTTAAAAATTTAAAAGTTCAAAAGGATTAAAAATTAAAAGATAACAGGGAGAGAGGTGGGGGTCAAAAGAGGTGACCATCTGGCCTGCAACCCACACATGCCCCACCAGCCAGGTCTTAACCCCCTTTCTGAAGGGCAGCAGCTTCATCTGGAGGCACAACTCACATGGCAGGCAGTTCCAAGGGCCAGGGCGGACACAGAAAAGGCTCTCTCCTTATAGTTCTAAAGAGGTGAGCCTCTCTAGCTGATGGCACGACCAGAGAGCCTCTCTGGTCCACTTTGTTGGGAAGGACAGATGTTCTCGTAGTGACATGGTCTCTTAAATATCCTGGCCCACTACCATGTAGGACCTCAGCCAATCCTGCCCGGCTCTACCGAAGGTCCATGAAAACACAGATTGAGAAACGCCGCAGGGCCCGCATCAATGCAAGCCTGGAACAACTGAAAAAACTGCTTCAACAGGCATCAGATCAACAGCCTCACCCTCCCCTGTTTGGGATCCAAAGGTGATACTCGAAAAAGAAGAGTGGGGAGGAGAGTTTGCAAAGTCTGTGTAGGACTCTAAAGCAAAGTCACATCTGGAAAAAGCGGAGGTTCTGGAGAGGACGGTGCAAGAGCTTCGCCTGCTCAAGCAGCAAGGTGTGGCTGCTGCTTCTCCTTCCCAAGATGAGCAGCACTTTGCTGCTGGTTACTGCCACTGCCTTAAGACTGTCTGCATCTTCCGGCCTCAGCTGGTTCCTCTGGGAGTCAAGGCACAATGTCGCAAATCCTGAGACACCTGGAAGAGACATCAGGTCCGGTTCCCAAAGACCGAAAACCATACAAACCAGCTTCTCTCTCCAGGGCTCAGTTTACCTTTCCACAGTCATCTCCTCTGGAGCCTACAGTGGTGTCTTCTTCAAACTCTTACACCTTCACTGTTCAATCATGGTTGCCTCTGTCTCTGACATCTAGGCTGCTGCCCCAGCAGCACATGGCTTGTATCCAGCCAGGGTCACCTGTAGTTCCCACCCATCTATGGAGACCTTGGTGAATGGCCTTCTGAATTCAAAAGGCTTGGCTTATAGCCTCATCAAAACAGAGCAAGTATGAATTATTTCTTAGAATTTGACCCTGCTTCTCAAAAACTGAACTGTGAATGTTAAGGGCTTAGCAAAACATTTTAGCTCCCATTTATTAATCCCCCCCCCCCCAGTCATTTCTGATGCAGAACAGTTTCTCCTAACTAATCATGCTTTTAAGCCTATCCTAACTCTTTGAGCCAGTTTAGTGCAAACAAGTTTAATGAAATGATTACGTAATATATTGTTGATTATAGTGTTGAATGTCATATTTTTGAGTTTTGTGAGCCGCCCTGAGTCGGTTGTACCGACTCAGGGCGGCATATAAATTGAATTAATAATAAATAAATAAATAAATAACCAGCACCTTGAATTACTCTCAGAGGCATACTGGAAGCCAGTGCAGCTCTCAGAGCAGTGGTGAGGCACAGGCACAACACCCGCACCCTGTCACAACCAGTGCAACTGCATTCTGGACCAGCTGCAACCTCCAAATGGTCACCAAGGGCAGCCCCATGTAGAGTGCATTAAAGTAATCAAGTCTGGAGGTGACCAAAGTGTGTGTGATCATGAGCAAGGAGTCTCGGTCCAGGAGCGGGCGTAACTGGCGTACAACATTAGGAGGTCGCCGTCGCCTTCTCATTCCAGAGGTCGACAAGCGCCTTGCTGGTCCAGAGGAATATCCCCCAGTTCCTTTTGGAATCCATCTGGATCCATCAGTTGCCTGGGGTGGCCCAGAAAGTCCAAAGTTTAAAAAAATGATGTTTTGGGATGCACTCTCCTTAGGTATGTTTTGGTAGATGCATCCCAGAATATGTTTCTGTGTTTGAACATCTCTAATTTATACTCTGGTACTTCCTGATAACAAAACTACTCTTTTCTTTATCCACCTGGCTTTACTGATACATTTTGTCTTCTGTGATAAAGCTATGAAGATGCAAAGGCTAACAAATGGTTAGGTATTTTTAGCATGCTTATACTGAATGTCATTCAATGAATAGACTAAATCCAGTAAAATGAACAGCTTTCTCCATTATTGTCCTCAGCTGTTCTGACTGTCATCAAGGGAAATAGTTAAGAGCTCCAGAAACTCTAGCCCTTGCTATTTATACTGCAATGTCCAGATGGGGCACCTAGTTCTAACAGGTGATTAATAAGAAAGCTAAGGCTATAGGTCAGCTCCTGGAGCTATCTTGAAATGCAAAATGAAACAACCTTTTCTCTTTCTGACCTTTATACCGACCATGAAAACATAAGGGTGAAAATGCAAAATTTAAGGAACCAGAACAATTATATAGATCAATAATTTCAGACTCTACATTTGCCTCCTATCTAACAGCAACCAGTGGCAGTCGCCCATAGGTACAATCCAGCAAGTATTCACTCTGTTCATCATCTCCTTTAGTTGTCACTGCATGATGAGAAGTGGGATGACTCCAATGATTGGTTAGCATCAATTTACTCAAACATTTTATTTAACGCAAGACTTTCTCCATTATTTTGAGACACGTCCAAATCACAACTACATTATCAGATTGATCTAGAATAAGACAGTGGATCTTTGGCCTGCTATAAGTCAAAGGTTTGCTAGTTATGATTCAGTCCTATAGACTTCAATTGCAACTTGTCTGGATCTAACTCTACATCAGGACAAATGGCAACCCATACAGGGAGAAACCAATCTAAGGGGACTGAAATATGAAAGCTGAATGGCTCAAGAAGCAGAAAAAAATCACAACAAATACGAATAAGAACCAGAGATCATCTGCTATCACCAGTTGTAAAAAGCTGTGTTGATCTGTATACTTATCTGTTATGCTAACCCAGGAGTTCTCAACCACTTTAAGCCGGGGACTGGGTCATGCTCCCTCACACAGCGTCAGGAGCCGGATGGCCATTTTGCCCTTCCTCCACCACATGGCACTTCCTGGTGTGGTGGAGGCGGGGGGGGGAATGAAATGGTGCCACAGGCCGCAGGTTAAGAATCCCTGTGATAACCAATTACACTGTACGATGTATATCAATTGAAGCCATGAAGTCTAACCCCTATGTCTGACAAAGTGGACCTGATCCACGAAAGCTAACATTAAAATACAGCAATTAGTCTTTGAAGTGCTATACATTTTTGCTTTTATTTACTCTCTGATATACAGTAAAACATCGGATACCGATTGGATCGGATAACGCTAAAATCGCATAACGTTAAGTAATCTGGGGAGGAGAATTGGATTGAATAACGTTAAGGTCCTATGGGATGGATCGGATAACAACCGCTAAAGCCTGTGCAGTTACAATGTATCTCTATGGAGCTTTAACGTTATCCGATCCATCCCATAGGATTTTAACAGGGATCGGATAACACTAAAAATCGGATAACACCAAGACTTGTGGAACCAAGTTTTATCGTTATCCGATGTTTTACTGTATATAAAATAAGAGCATTTGAACACATTAAGTCCTTTCTTCAAGGTTTTTAGATTTTGATTTATAAAGTCAGAGATGAAATGCCAAATCATTTTTTTAATGCAAATACAGTAATACCTCGGATAACGCTAAGGTAAACGTTATCTGAGGTATTACTGTATACACAAGCATTGAGGAACATGGATTTGCTTAATTTATCTTCTCCCACATACCTGTGAGAGCAAGACCAGGAAGAAGAATATCCTGGTCAGCACGTCATTGCCTCTGGCTCCCAACCGCACTAAGCTTCCCACCTCCACTTCCCCAGTAGAGCTGGGTAGTGACATGACCTGGAAAGAGACAGGGAGGCAGTGGATTTGGCACAGGAACTGGCAAGGAGTTGGAGTCAGGAGGAGCTAAAGGAGGAAAAAAAAGGGCCGTAGGAGAAGCTGAGGGGCAGGTCACAGCAGGGACACAAAAAGAGTGGTCAGAGGAGAGGCCCCTGTGTACGGATGACCTAAACGCAGAGGGTTGAGACTGCATCTGGAAGACAGATCCATGCACAGAAAAGGCCATGCGCTTTCAACTGCCAGCTAAGAAAGCCTGCTTGACCCAAGAGGCCAAGCCCACAAATAAATGCTCATACTTGGGAGAATGAGAGAAGTGCAAGCAACTGGACTAAGCCTGGCTGAGGCAGCCAGGTTGCAACCCAAAAGCCCTTAACTGCTCCACCAATCTTGCATCCCAATCCTCCAACACATCAGGGTGAGGCCAGCTGTCACTTTCACGTAGGTTGGGCACCAGCTGAGTGCTTCTGCGGTTGCCATTGCCTTGCCCTCACCTGGGACTGGTTGCTTACCTGAATGAAGAAAACTGGGAAGTCAGAGATTTGTGACAAGAAACAGTGAGGAGAGTAGAATGATGGGAACTCCTCTCCCTTTAGGGCAGAGGTTTTCAACCTAAGGCCCATGGGTCGGAACCGGTCCACAGCACCATTTCATGTGTCCCCCCCCTCCAGGGGTATTCAAGAATCAAAATGGCTGCCCCTTTGAAGCTGTTGGGACAAAATAGCTGCCCTCATCATATAGGCAGGGTAAATTGGCTGTCCAGCCCTCAAGGCTGACTGAAGTTGTATGACCCAGCCCCCGGCTTGAAAAGGTTAGGAACCTCTGCTTTATCATCATTTTGTTTCATAAATTGTTGACCTGCCTGGCCTGTCTGGTTGGTTCTATGATGAATGAAGAACTCATGGAACCTGCAGAAGGCAGGTAACTGCAACACTTCAAATCTCCTCTTTCCAGTCTGGCACAAACTAGGAAAGGAAAAGAGGGAATCAGAGTGAGAGAGGAGGCAGCACTATAACTCAATACTCTTTCAAGGCTTGTTCATTTCAAGCCAATGAGACTTAGAAAAGAAAAACACATCGCTAGCAAATTTGTTGCATAAACTGTAGCACAAGACACATCATTGTGCAATGGGACCAAGCAGTGCACATATGCTAGATGTGCAATGCTTATTGTTCCAACCTGCTGCAAAAAGAAAAAGCATAAAAATCAAAAGAACGTCAGTAAGCTTTACAAAATCTTTTAAAATATCTTCTTTGTAATATAAACAAAGCAGTTCCACTAACCATCCCTCATTTGTGATAACCATAGGGTTTCATTTCCACTAGTACTGTGGTGGCTCAGTGGTTAAGAAACTCACCTTGTTAGCAGGAAGGCCAGCAAGTTGGCAGTTTGAGATTTGAGTACTGCATGACGGATTGAGCGCTTGTCTCTGTTCCAGCTCTTGGAGATATGAAAGCAGCCTCATTCAGGCGTTCCCTAAGCAGTTTCTCCCACAAATATCCTTTCAACCCAGAATAATTTCTGACAGGTGTTGTTGTTGTTGTTGTTGTTGTTGTTGTTGTTGTTGTTGTTGTTGTTGTTGTTGTTGTTGTTGTTGTTGTTGTTGTTGTTGTTGTTGTTGTTGTTGTTGTTGTTGTTGTTACTGATATAGGCCACTGCACCACTCAATAGCCTGTAGCAGAAAATTTTCCTAATTTCCCCAAAATACAGAGTTTTATTATGGCCATTTTAAACAATGCCATTAGTATTATAGACTGGTAGTCTGTCATAACACCAAAGGTGAAATTAGAAAAGGACACTGGCGTGAGGGGATGAGGGAAGAAAAGCAAGGCTCTAGATGTCCCCCCCCCCCCCCGGGACCTTTATTGGTCTATGAGGGAAGAGCTGGGAAGTTCTTCTAACATCGTAAGTGGGGTGGGGGAGGAATGTTTCGGGCAAGAAAGTTGGATGAATAGAGGAAATGTCTGACCTTTTTCCATCTCCTCTTTGTGTTATTTAAACCACTGACAGCCTGATATGTGCCATACCTACAACAGTACCTAGCAAAAACGTGGATCTCACTTTACCTCTACATATTTCTAAACATTGAGTCCAGACTGAAACTATCCAGTACCCTTTCCTGTAAATGCAATCTTTAGAATGAAGTACTCCAAAGTTAGAATTTAATAAAATGGGATGGCAGTTTACTGCTCACCAAAGATAACTTGGGGCATACAAAGAACTAAAAGGGTTTAACAAGTAATATTGCATTTTTGTATGTTTTTGCAAATTGCTATGTTTGGTATGCTGTTAACCACGAAGAAGAGCGCTCTGACATTAAATCCATACAAAAGGGGGGGGGGGGAGAGATTTTTTTTATTAAAAAAAACCCCAATAACACTTCTCTGTATCAGCATCAGAAAACCAAGGAGCTGTTTTATAAGAGACTTGTAGATGAACTATAACCGGAAAGCCTTAGTATCTAGGCTTTCACTGTAAATCTCCAAATCTGATGTTCAGTATCTTCTCTCCCTCTTGAGAAAAACCATGTCTCCAGACTGGTTATTGGAAAAGATATGTCTTAAGGTTCTTATTGTATAATAGGCTTGGGTGTTCAATCTGCTGCAAATATATCACCCACCCACCCACACAACCAGGCCTTCAGAAGTTGCTGCCATTTGTTCCAAAACTTGTCCTGTGCTGTCAAGCATACCTTTTCAATCAAAGCAACAGCTGCTGGACTGATATAGCACTGCCTCAGATTGAGAATGCTGGAATGGTTACAAGCCCTGGTTTATTTCACAAAAGGACTTCAATTTTGAATCAAAACACCAGAGAAATGTTGATCAATCTTAATGTATCAAAGTAGAGCAAATAAACAAGGTTGTGTAAGAGGCAGGTACCACTGGAAGGGCCATAGGTAACTTTTCTGTGCACAGAGCCCACCAGGGACTGTCCCAGATCCCTAGATGAGGAAAAGGATGGACGATCAAATTGACAAACTGGTGAAAAGTCTATTTCGAGTTTAATTTTGGAGGCAGAGTTGGGGTATGGCTTGGTTGAACACCATTTTACTGCAAAAGCTATTGGTGAAGGAGCATAAACTCCTGGACATTTTTGCAGATGTTTTGTCCCCACACCCACAGACACAAAAGTTCAAGTAGTTTGCCTCCTTCCTTTATAGCAGGAGTTCTCAGCCTTTTAAAACCAGGGGCTAGGTCACGCTCCCTCAGACAACTTCGGGGACTGGATGGCCATTTTGCTCTTCCTCCACCACATGGCACTTCCTGATGTGATGGAGGCGGTGGGGACCCCACATAAAATGACGCCACAGGCCGCATCCTGCCTCCTGAGGGCTGCAGGTTGAGAACCCCTGCTTTATAGAATCCAATTAAACATATCCCTGGAAATTGGCAGAAGTGATTAAAAACATGTTTCTTTTACATTTTAAATATCCACTTGCTTTAATATCCTTGGGCAGAATCGATTCTTCTTCCCAGTCCACCACAGTTAGAACATCTGAAGTGAGCTATGGGGATTACACATAGCAATTTCCCCACTTCCTACACATTAATTAACTTCAGCTATAACTAACTTGGCTCCCTGGTCAAACAGGACTTAAAGCCAATATTAAATCATTACTGCATTAAATCACCACAGCTGTATAAGAATTCCTCCTTGTAACACCCACACAAACTAGAGCAGTTAATTGAGATATGTACAACCTGGAAAACTTAACAAATACCAGGGAAAGTCAGCAAAACAGATTTTAGAATCAAACCATTTCTGAACTTCCAAATACTGCATAAATTACACGAGAGAGAAAGACTATTGCTATGCTGTGGTAAGGAGGTGTATGTGGTTTGATAAGGGTATGGGCTATGCAATATAGGGCCGCCCAAGACAGACAGGCCATAGCAGGTAACTCAGACTAAATGCAATCCACTGGAGAAGGTGGCAAATCACTCCAATATCCCTTGCCAAAAAAAAAAAACCCAAAACAAAACCATGGACAGCATCAAAAGGCCAAATGATACCAGAAGATGAGCTCCTTGGGTTGGATGGTGTCCAACATCCTACTGGGGAAGAACAGAAGGCAAGTACAAGTCACCCAAAAAAGAGTGAAGCAGCTGGGCCAAGGCCGAAAAGATGCTCAACTATGGATGTGTCTGATGGTAAAAGGATAGTCCAATGTTGTAAAGAACACTAATGTATAGGAACCTGGATTGTAAGATCTATGAATCAAGATGAACTGGACATGGTCAAAATGAGATGCTAAGATTGAACATCAACATCCTGGGAATCAGTGAATTAAAATGAACAAGAATGTATGAATTTAACTCAGGTGACCATTATAACTACTACTGTGGGCAAGAATCCCTTAGAAGAAATGGTGTGGGCCTTACAGTCAATAAAAGTGAGGAAATCAGTAATGGGATGCCATCTCAAAAATGTCAGAATAATCTCAGTCCAAATCCAGGGCAAACCATTTAACATCACAATAATCCAAATCTATGCCTCAACCATTGATGCAGAAGAGGCCAAAGTCAAGTACTCCTATGAAGACCTACAACACCTTCCAGAATTAATACACACACACACACACACAAAGAAATCCTTATCATCATAGGGAACTGGAATGCCAAAACAAGAAGCCAAAAGCTAACTTGAATAAAAGGCAAGTTTGGCCTTGGAGTAAAAGATGAAACAGAACAAAGGCTAACAGAGTTTTGTCAAGAGAATGTGTTGGTCATAGCAACACCCTCTTCCAACAATCTAAGAGGCAACTCTATACATGGACATCCCCAGATGACCAACACCGAAATCAGATTATGTACTTTGCAGCCAACGATGGAGATGCTCCATAGAGTGAATAAGAACATCTGTCCATCCCACCAGAGCGGACTGGAAAGGCTCTCTGGTTGTACCATCGGCTAGAGAGGCACACCTCTCTAGCACTAGGAGGAGGGCCTTCTCTGTGTCCGCCTGGCCCTATGGCACCTCCTGCCAATTGAGCTATGTCTCCAGTCAGAGTTGCTGCCCTTTAGGAAGGGGGTTAAAACCTGGCTGGCGGGACAGGTATGGGTTTTGGGTCAGACAGTTGTGTCAGCTTGTTGGCTCTTCTGATCCCTCCCTCTCTCAATGTTTGAATTTTAATCTTTTTATCTTTGCTTAGTTTTTAATATTTTAATATTAATTTTAAATTGGATTTTATATTGTATTTTATGTCTTTTTAAACCTTTGTTAGCCGCCCTGGGTCTCTTTGAGGAGGGCGGCATATAAGTCATAATAAATAAATAAATAAATAAATAAATAAAAATGAGACCTAGAGTTGATTATGGCTCAGATCAAGAGCTACTTACTACAAAATTCAGGCTTAGAATGAAGAAATTAGGGGGAGCCATTAAGCCCTTCAGGTATGACCTAGATCACATTCCTTATGAATATACCGTGGAGGAGACAAATAGATTTAAGTGATTAGACTTGATAGACAGAGTGACTGAAAAACTATGGATGGAGTTTGCAATATCGTACAGGGAACAACAATTAGAAGCATCCCAAAGAAAAAATGCAAGAAAGAGAAGTGATTGTTTGATGAGGTTCTACAAAGAGATGAAGAAGGAAGGTGAAAAGCAAAGGTGAAAGAGAAAGATTCACCCAACTTAATGCAGATTACCAGAGAATAGCAAAGAGAGATAAGGAGGCCTTCTTAAATGAACAGTGCAAATAGAGGGAAACAATAGAAGGGGAAGGACTATAGAGCTCTTTCAGAAAATTGATGAAATCAATGGAACATTTTGAGCAAAAATGGCCATGATAAAGGACTAAAACAGCAGGGACTTAACAGAAGCAGAAGAAATTAGGAAAAGGTGGAAAAGGTGGCAAGAATACACAGAAAAACTATACATGAAGGATCTCAATGTCCCTGACAACCATGATGGTATGATTGCTGATCACAAACAAGAGTCGCTATGCGAGTGGGGCGGCATATAAGTCGAAAATACAAAATACAAATACAAATACATCCTGGAGTATGAAGTCAAGAGCCTCAGAGAGCATTAGGAACAACAAAGCTAGTGGAGATGATAGTACTCAGTTGAGCTATTTAAAGCCCTAAAATCTTTAAATAGCCCAAAGGCAGAAAGTGAAGAACATCTAAAGAGCCTCTTGATGAGGGTGAAAGAGGAAAGTGCAAATGTTGGCTTGAAACTCAACATTAAAAAAAAAAAACTAAGATCATGGCATCCAGCCCCATCACTCCTTGTTAAATAGAAGGAAAAGGAATGGAATCAGTGAGACTCTACTGTTTTGGGATCCAAGATCACGACAGATAGTAAGTCCAGCCATAAAATAAAATGATGCTTACTTCTTGGGAGAGAAGCTATGACAAACTTAGGCAGCGTAATAAAAATAAGCTGAAGCTCAAATACTTTGGCCATCAAATGAGAAGAGAGGGCTCACTGGAGAAGGCCCTGATGCTGGGAAATATCAAAGGCAAAAGGAGAATGGGGTGGCAGAGGATGAGATGGCTGGACAGTATCAATGACATGGATCTGAGCCCTTGGTCGCGCAGTGGTTAAAATACTGTATTGCAAGCAAAAGGTTATGAGCTCAATCCTGATCAGGGATCAGCCTTCCATCCTTCCAAGGTCAGTAAAATGAGTACCCAGCATGTTGGGATAAAATGCTAATTAACTTGTGGACCACCCAGAGAGTGCACTAACCGCTATGGGGTGGTATTTAAGTGTGATTGCTTTGCTTTGACTCTGGCAGATGACGTGTGGCAAAGGAATATGGCATGCTGTGGTCCATGGTGTTGACAAGAGTTGGATTTGACTGTGCCACTCAACAACAGCAACAAAGTAAAGCAACAATTTGTTAACCTAGGAATCGCACCAAACCATTACAAACATGGATAATTTCGTGTGTTTCCTGAACTAAGCTTTTATTTCATGTTCTGGCTCACTGCAAAGACAGATACTTCTGTTCTACTGGAATAAGATAATACTACTTGCTAACAGATATGCCACCCATGCATGAGGTAGAGGATGTGAGCGTGCGTGGGGGGGGGGGGGACCAAAAAAGGAAAGAGCAAATGCTATTTATCCTAATGCCACAATTGTTGGAAATAACAAGCCAGTTGCAGAGCTGTCAGATATTCGACACTTCCTACAAACAAGAGCGAGTTTACACTGGCTACTGTGTGATGCTGTAACTTGGGCTCCCCACACATTGTCTTGGCTTACTTTTCTTTGTGCCCAACAATAAAAAACTGGTTGATCCAATTAAGAATGCGGATTTAAAAAACAACACACTTGCAAGCTCTTGACTCTATTAGCATTTTCCTCCTTACACACAAATGAACAATAGTTCAGATCCCCCCCCCCCCGAATCTTTCAATGAAGACTTTGGCATTCACTTTCTACACAAAGTAATGCATTTCAGGTCATGAATTTCTTCATTAATCACAACAGAATTTTTAGAACCCCTTTTCTATTTTTTAAGATACCAACTAATTTTTAGTGCAAGATGACCATAGATATTTAAAATTCGGAATCTGAATAAAATTGCAAGGAGTAATGTGTTACTACAGTTGAAATGTATACTGTAAGTCAATACGTAAAGAAACCTGACCCTTTTTTTTGCTACTGCTGTTTTCAATCAAAGCTAAAGTGAAATCTTTGTAATACAGTAATACCTCCGATAACACTAAAATTGCATAACGTTAAGTAATCTGGGAGGGGGGGGAGAATTGCTTTGAATAACGTTTAGGTCCTATGGGACGCATCGGATAACAACCGCTAACGCGTGTGCGGTTACAATGTATCTTTACGGAGCTTTAACGTTATCCAATGCATCCCATAGGATTTTAACATGCATCGGATAACACTAAAAATCGGATAACACTAAGACTTGTGGAACCAAGTTTTAGCGTTATCCGAGGTTTTACTGTTCAGTACTTTATTTCTGGCAATTATGTTTTGACAATAGACTGAGTGACTGAGAAAATGATCTTAGGTTATCTAACTGCTTGATTTTGTACAATGCACTTCTCTGCAGTTGTTTTATGTCCCCCATTACCTTCTTATTGGCTGAAATGTGATATCAGCCAATCAAAATCATTTAACAACTGAGATCCCACCAATCCCTTCAGAATAAAGGTTGCTCATTTTTCCCACTCTAAACTGGCTTTAAGACAATATTATAACAAAGCTACAAAAAGGCTGATTCAATATTAATAAAGGATATATTCTCCTCATTCTGAGGAGATACAGAGAAAGGAAAGGGTGTTACCTTTATCTCACTTTGAAAGACAAATACAATAATTGCCCCATATAGTAACGAAATCACATAACAATTAGGTTTGGGCAGGGGGGAATGGCGTCTCGCATAACAATTTTCCCTATGGAAAAAAACGTACAACAATTTTCCAATGGGAAAAACCACTTAGCAAAAAAATTGTTGTACAATGCATCCCATAGGGAAAATCGCTATACTGTTCGATGCATGTATCATATAGCAATTGTTTCATACAACAACGAGCCCTGTGGAATGGATTAAAATCATTGTTTGAGGTACCACTTTATAATGAATTCTTTATTCCCCATAGCTTTCTCCTTCCAATAATTACCCAAGAAAGTCATTTTTGCATGACCCACACGTAAGACAGATATGTCATCTACCGTCTTACCCTTAGTCATCGTATAGGACATAACCTTTATAGTGATAATATTTGGTCACATGGCTAAAATGGCAAAAGACTGTGTAGTGCACAATTGTGGAGTACAGGGTAATGGAAATACTACCTGCATTTGGACATTGCATAAACTACTATGGGTCTGCCTTTCAACCGTTCCCACCTAACTAAATTAAATGTTTGTGCAGCTCAAAGGGAAATGTTGAAAATATTGCAAGTTTTATGGACTGCATGTTGATTCCAACCACCTGCTGCAAAGAATCAGGAATAAACTGAATAGCCTTTCGACTCCTGCCAGTAAAGGGACTCCAGAGAAAGGAATTCCAGAGAGTAATTCTTTCAGCCCCACCTGGAAATAGCACAGCCTCTTACCAAGGACTGAGCTTTTAAAGATGCAGACAGTCCAGTTTTGTGGCAAATCCTCCCCAATTGTTTATGACACATTCTTGGGAGTAAAACAACCTTGCTCATGATCACACATGCTTTGGTCACCTCCAGACTTGATTACTGTAATGCGCTCAACATGGGGCTGCCCTTGGTGACCATTCGGAGGCTGCAGCTGGTCCAGAATGCGGCTGCTCGGGTAGTGATGGGGTGCAGGCATTATGCTCATGCCTCACCGCTGCTTCAGGAGCTGCACTGGTTGCCAGTATGTCTCCGGGTGCAATTCAAGGTGCTGGTTATTACCTTTAAAGCCCTACATGGTAGTGAGCCAGGATACTTAAGAGACTGCATCGTCCCAAGGACATCTGTCCGTCCCACCAGGGAGGATTGGAGAGGCTCTCTAATTATTCCATCGGCTAGAGAGGCGCATCTCTCTAGCACCAGGAGAAGGGCCTTCTCCGTGGCCGCCCCGGCCCTTTGGAACCTCCTGCCAACTGAGTTACGTCTACAGACAGAGCTCCTGCCCTTTCGGAAGGGCCTAAAAACCTGGCTGGCAGGGCAGGTGTGGGGCTCCAGGAACATGGGGTCCCATGTTGGGTGGCTGATCTGATGGGACAGCCACCCCTCCCTCACTCTTTTAAACTTTTTAAATCTTTTTAAACCTTTTAACCTTTTTAAATCTTTTAGATTTTTGTAAATTCATGGTTTAATTCTTTTTAAATTAACTTTTAAGTAATTTTGAATCTCAAGGTTTTAATTTATGAATTTTCTGTAAGCTGCCTAGAGTCAGGTTCGCCTGATTGGGGCGGGATAATAAATCTAAATAAATAAATAAATAAGATGACACAGGACCTCATTTGTCAAAAAATGCCCATCCTGTTTCTTGTTTGCTATGGGGACACAAAAAAATCAAAGTGATTTAATCAGCAGAGGCTGACACACACTGAACACACAAGACTGGAAGGAAGGAAGGACATGTGTGTGCTGGATGGATTTTGGGGATATAATCAAGGCCAAAAACAGCATACCCAGGGCAGCTAAAAAAGGGCAAAAGTATAGCAGCCTAAATTTAAAAAGCCTCCCTATTATAAGACGTATCTACTGATCTGTCACTGCTGTCTTTAAAAGTCAGATCACACTTTGGGCATATTGGGTTATACCAATGAAACTCCTAAAACTTACAGTAACATGCCTCCTTGATGGCTTGTTCAGTAGTAGGATGGACAAAGTCCATCCTTTCCGCTTTTGAGATAAAGACTAAAAAGTAAAGGTTTTTTTTTTTTTTTTTAACATTCATAGCTCTGTAATGTTCAAAAAACAACCTGGTACATTGGTTAACACATCTCCTGGATTCTCACACCCCAGGAAATCTTGGTTGTTTTAACTGGCAGGGAAGTGAGATTCAGTTTCTTTTGTGATGTAGCACCAAACTCTGTATACTAATTCCTTAACCTATGGACCTAATCCACTCTGCCATGGTCCCCAGTCACACAGCTTTTCTGTGATGTGTCTCTGCAACACCTCAAACCTATAAAACATGATGAGTAGATAGATCAGGCCTCCATGAATTGCATCTAATTACTGTTCTTTCACACCACTCCAGGATCTGGCACAGTGGGCCAGATCTGGCCCATGGGACTTAGGTTGGGAACCCGTGGTGTACACAGTGTGTGCACAAATACACCGCAAATGAAATTTATCTCAGCAATTCCCTGCATAAAAATTTGCGCTGGACTGACTGGAGCTGAAATGAGCAGCGTGTGGCTTGAATGCTATCGTGTCTCCTGCTAGACATCTTGTGGTGGGGGAAGGCTCTGTGAACCTCACCAGAGATCCTCCAACCCTAGATTGTGCTCTTACTTTATTGAAAACAAACTACACACATAAACCTCTCAAAAGTTAGCAGTGCTCTGAAGCCTCCCGGAAAACACCGAGAGCCTCATAAACTAGGTCCATAAAGTGCATGCTTCTAGTAATGCTCTTAACCTCTAAACAATGTTGTTCATGGTGCATCTTCCCCATCAGTCTATCCGTTCATCAAACAAACATAAGGGGATGTTAGCTTTTGCTATTACAGCAAATTCAGCAGGAAGGGTCAAATGGCCCACAACAATTTAGGGAATGGCACAACCCAAAGAAGATGGCCTTTCCTCTTCTACAAAATCTTCTCAACACGCCAAAGCTAGCAATATAATTTGCTTATCCAACCCCCATCCCCACCCCCACCTCCACTTTTCTGGCTCTTATTCAGTATGACAGGTTGTTAGTTCAATGAGTGAAAGGCTTAACTCAGCTACTGCTATACTATGCCTGAACAAGGATCATATCCTTGAACTATTTGAGGAATGACAACAGGAATTTTTTGAAGCCTTTGTGCATTACTTTTCATCTTCTAGTATCTATTTCGTTGTTTGAGAAATTTCCCCCAAGAAGCTTCCAAGTTGCTAGACACTTCAATCAAACTCAAGAAATCCAGAGATTCTCAGAGTAGGTGGTCTCAAATAAAAAGGCATCCTCCATTAGCTTGATGCTTTCTTTTCTAATGCCAGCATTGGTGCCTGCTTTTCACTGACAGGGGTTAGGCATCCTCCCTGTCTGGCACTGTAAATTATAAAAGAAAAGAAAACAACAACAACAAAAGCAAGCCCATTTGCCATTGTAAAAGATGCACCTCAGTGCTTTTCATGGTTAAAATTGTACAGAGCAATATATTGCAGCGGCAAAGGGGGGGGGGGTGCATTGACAGATACAAGCACTTGCCAAGAAACACAAAATTTAAAAACCAAGGTTAGGCTCTCAATGCTTTCCCATTGACCTTGGCTCCAGACACTGGTCTATTTTGTTCATTTAACCCAAAGAAAATGTTTAACCATGGGGTCTTAGCCATTAACTCCCATGGAATTAAGAAGGCAAATTTTGTTACACTAATTAGGTTACCCAAGAAACATGTTGCAGTTTTCAGGAAGAAAGCTGATTTAGTGGAAAATAAAGAGCAGAACTACAAAGCCAAGCTATAGGTCTCCCTGAACAACTTTACAAGGGAAAGCAGGAAAGGTCAGCATCTTCCATTTTCAATAATTTTTGCAAACTATGAACAGTTAGTTACCTAGCTTTAAAATAAACAACAGCATCGATAAAAGCAAAAATGCAAGACTGTTCAAGGACCATTTTGAAGGTAAATACTTTACAGTTAAGGAGAGCAAAATGGCATTGTGGAACCCAGGTTGTTAATAAACTATTTTAATTCAGAAACATAGTTAAGAAATCTTCATATTCTGTCAAAGAGGCAGAAAATGGTTTGACTGCAATCAAAAGGAGGAAATTGAAAAACCAAACATCAAAAACCCTTTAGTAAAGGTTTCCCTTCCTCGAAAGCCATTCATATCCGACTCTAGGATTCAGTGCTCATCTCGGTTTCAAAGCCGAAGGAGCCAGCGCTGTCTGCTTCTGCAGATGTTTCCATGGTCATGTGGCAGGCATGACTAGACACCAGAGTACACGGAATGCTGTTTACCTTCCTACTGAAGTGGTCCCTATTTATCCACTTGCAATTTCTTGCTTTCAAACTGCTAGGTTGGCAGGATTTGGGCAAAGATGCGAGCTCCTTCTGTCCTGCAGTACTCGGAAACCAGACTGCTGACCTTCCGCCTCCCAGTCAGTGTCTTAGCCAATTGAGCCACTGCAGTCCCTCAAAAACCCTTTACAGGAGGGGAAATACCTATCATCAACAAGTTATCTGTATGAAAAAACTACTCACAAAGCATAACTCATAGGATATTCCTCCAAATCTCAGGGACCAGTTGGAGGTATTGTGTTAATACATGCCAAAATGATTTATCTAGCCTCCAGTTTGCCCCTGGTTTGGAGTAGGGTTGGGAATAGGATGTGTGTTTCTCCCACAGGCAGCCAAATCTCTTGGGCCAAGCAAAGTCAACTGAAGTAAATCCTGGATTGAGCTGGTTCCATGCTATGGGGCAGTAGATACATGTGATTGCTTTGCTTTGCACCACAGGTTAAGGGTTATAGGTAAAGGCCACCCTTGCTCAAAAGCCAGTTGTATCCAACTCTAAGGTTCGGTGCTCATCTCTGTTTCACAGCCGAAAAGCCAGTGCTGTTTGCTTCTGCAGACATTTCCATGGAAATGTGGCAGAAATGACTAGACACTGGAGCACATAGAACGCTGTTTACCTTCCCACCAAAGTGGTCCCTATTTATCTACTTGCAATTTATCTACTTGCTTTCGAACTGCTAAGTTGGCAGGAGCTGGGACTAAAGATAGGAGCTCACTCTGTCCTGCAGTATCCAGATATCAAACTGCTGACCTGCTGCCTTCCAGTCAGTGTCTTAGCCACTTGAGCCACTGCGGTCCCTAGTGCCCTAAGTGCTTGTTAGGTAGTGATCATAGATGGATGGGTGGATGGATATGGATGGGCTGTGATGTCCCTTCCAACTGTTTTGCAAGTTGTTCCCCTTACCTACCTGCAAGGGGGGGGGCAACGTGTTTTAAGTTCAAGTACATACCAGAGCATCTACAAGATGTGCCACAACATAAAATATTTTTACTGAAATGTGGTTTTTCCTGTCACAGACAGAGCTATCTCCCTGGAAATATAAAAGGTTTAAACAGAGGGCTGACTCATATAGCTTGTCAGGTTTCCTTTCCTGTTAACTTCTTTTTTAGAGTTTACTTCCACATACACTGTTATACTGAGACGATGAGCCACTTAATGTGAATGATTGCAGGTCTGAATGACCTTGGGAATAACCTAACTGGCAAAAACAGTCAAGACCTTTCCCAAGACCTCAGTTTATAGCTCTGAATTTGCATTTTTTCTCCCCAGTGAATTAGGATGTGGTTTATCGCCTCATTGACAGCTCAGTTTAATTAGCCATATATGATAAAGGCAAGACTTCCCGAAAAAGGAATTGAATTTTTTATATGGTTGTATTTACAACTGTGGAGAAGGATCTCACCTTTTCCATCCTAATGAAAGGAAGGCAATTTTCTCAAAATCAGGGCACAAACAGTAACTATAAAAAGAGTCCATTATTCTTGCAAATGATGAACACTAGTCATTAAAATAATCTCTAAGAAATTAACAGCCCTACTGGCGAGGCATTCCAATCTTAAAAATTGAGTTCCCATCAAATAAACAATATTTATTTTCACCTGATGCTTTGTTCCAATGAAGCAACCTAATCAGCATACGTATGGCTCCTGATTTAACAACAGAAGTGTCCTCAGCTGCTCACTTTTTCAAAGAGGCAGTCGGTTTCAACATGTGCAACAAGAGAACAAAAATAGAAACGAGAGTACTGTGACACCTTAAAAATTAACAGATTGCTTCCAGTGTGAGCTTTTGTAGATTTTAAATGCTCATGGAGTTTCATTTGACATAATGGGAACAGGCCACTGTGTCCATATTTAGGATTCTGGCATTTATCTGTTGTGCCACACACCAAAGTTTAAGACACCAGGCAGGAAAGGAAACTGGAATCTCATTGTCAAGAAAATGCTCAACAATAACATTCAAAATGAAGAAGTTTCTTGAATGAAAGAGGTTTAATAGTAGGTTATTTTCCAAATACCAAACATAGTTTTAGCAGAACTTTCACTTACTCACCAATGGGAGCAACATGACCAGAGCTTGGAAACAAATAATTTCAAATAATAACAATTGCAATTAATTCTTTTTCATTTAAAAGATGCATAATTACACCATGTTACGATCATAACATAATGAACAGGATCCTCACCCCTTTTGTGCCACAACTGTGATGTTTTAATTACTCATCTTACAGAAAAGGACTGACACAATACTTTGTGTTCTGACTTATGTTGTATCTTGTGCTACTAAATTCAGATATTTTTAGTAACTACAAGTACAGTAAAACCCCAACTTACATATGCCGCAAGTTACATAAAATTCGACTTACATAATGATTTTTGCATTAAAATCATGTCCCAATTTACATAAATGTCCCAATTTACATAACATTATTTCCTATGGGTTTGCTTCAAGTTATGTAAAAAAATCATTTTTCCTATGGGGTTGCTTCAATTTACATAACTATCATTTTCCTATGGGTTTGTTTTCAATTAAGTAAAAAAATTCATTCTTCCTAGCGTTTGCTTTGAGTTATGTTAAAATTCATTTTTCCTATGGGCTTGCGAGTTAAGTAAAAAAAAAAACCGATTTACATAAAAGCCTACAGAACAGACTTTTTACATAAGTAAGGGTTTTATTGTAATTAGTTATATTTCAAAAACAGGTAACTAAAGACTTTTAAAATATATATATAACAGTAACCAGCACTTTCAGGATGCAAGGCAGGGATTCTCAAGCTGTGGCCCGTCGGCTGGATGTGGCCCATGGCACCATTTCATGTGGGCCCCTACCGCCTCCACCACACCAGGAAGTGCCACCTAGTGAAAGAAGGGCAAAATGGGCATCCAGCCCCCAAAGCTGTCTGTGGGAGCATGACCCGACCACCAGCTTTAAAAGGTTGAGAACTCCTGATGTAAGTTAACTTCAAAAATGGAGAAGTCAAATTTTTATTGTAGTTCTACTTGTATAACAAATGGACACTGTAGCCAAGGAATCAGATGAAAACTGAAGGGGAAATAAAGTTTTTAAAATCCTCATGTATGAGAGAACGCATCAGTATAACCCAGGAGCTTTCAGGTTTTTCACACCATAGGCCAGACCATTCTGCCTCAGACAGCTGAGCGGGCTGGACACGCAGTTTCCCCCATCCTAAACGCTGTTGTTCCTGCCAACCTAGCAGTTCGAAAGCAAGAAATTGCAAGTAGATAAATATGGACCACTTCGGTGGGAAGGTAACAGAGTTCCATGTGCTCCAGTGTCTAGTCATGCCTACCACATGACCATGGAAACGTCTGCAGAAGCAGACAGCGCTGGCTTTTCGGCTTAGAAACGGAGATGAGCACTGACCCCTAGAGTCGGATACGACTGGCTTTCAAGCAAGGGAAACCTTTACCTTTACCTTAAACGCTATTGTAAACTGTGGATTTACACATGTGTGGGCACATTTATGTATGTGTGGGGACATTTACGGCTGTAGTAAACATGTTCACTTCTGCTTCCAGCGGTGTCGCCGGGAGGGGGGGGGATGATTTGCCATCATGAGCCGGGCACAGCCCATGGGTCGTAGGTTATGAACCTACAATTGACATGTGTGGATGTGAAAACTGGACAGTGAAGAAAGCTGTCAGGGTAAAAATGAATTCAATGAAGTGTGGCATTAGAGAAGAGCTTTACTGATACGATGGGCCATCAGAAAGACACATGAGTTCTATATATCATCAAGCCCGAACTCTTTCTATAAGCAAAAATGACTAAAGTAAAACTACAGTATTGTAATATGGGCACATCATGAGAAGACAAGACTTACTAGAAAAGACAAAAATGCTAAGAAAAACTGAAGGCAGCAGGAAAAGAGGAAGACCTAATTGGGGGCTGCATTGACTCAATAAAGAAAGGCACAGTACAGTATTGAGCTTGCAAGATCTCTACTGGGCTGTTAATGATGAGACCTTTCAGAGGCCAGTAATTCATCAGGTTATCATAAATAGGAAGTGAACTGATGACAGTTAACAGCACCAACATTAGAAATCTCAGAACTTGTGAGATTGCTGGAGAGGCAGTCCAACTCTTTCTGCTTTAACAGTGCCTAAAATTAGTTCTTTTTAAAGTAAATTTCAAGCCCTTGGCAAAGCTTTTTCAGTTAAAGTTACCAAGACACTCCCAGGTGCCGGGAAATGGACAACAGAAGAAAGAAGAAAGCAACGGGAAGAAGTCAAACAGAGTACTGTAAGTGGTATGCACAACATTATAATGCTGAAGCTAAGATGAAACAGCTTGAATAGTCTATAAATACAGAGATTTATTTGACTTTATAAGAGGCTAATATTTTATCCAATTTTGACACCTTTGCACGCATTCCTTTGGTTGTTCTTTCCCTGGATTTTTTTTAATGTCTGCTGTTTCTAAGTGTTACAGAGAACATCCTTCACTAATTAAATGCACCGTTCCCACAGCAGCAAAGAAACTCACTTCAAAGGGCAGACAAAATGGGAAACGAATGCAATAGTTGACCAGACGTAAGAACGAGTGAAGAGTTAAGAAAAGTGGCTCCAGTTATTGGAAAAAATTTGCAATCAAAAGAGCCCACAACTCCCCTGCTGCAAACAACTGTACCTTCAAAGCTTTCAGCGGCTGAAGAAAAAGCCAACATGATGAGAAAATATCCAAATGTGTCAATGCTCTCTAAATGAAACAAGATGGTTTTAAAGAAGACCCATGATACTTTCCCATATTCAGTTGTATTTCTTCTGCTTTTTTGGTCTGCCTAAGATTTGCTAGGACTGTAATAACCTACATAAAAAAACAAAAGTGTTTTTTTAGCGGTGGGAATAATTCTAGAATATAGCAGAACCAGGTTCACAAAAATATAGACCCAAACACTAGGCCATTTCGGAGCTCTCCACTTCTACAACACAGACATCCTTTATATGTGCAGTGTGTACATGGACGCATACATATATTTCAAACTAAGGAACTCTCCAAAGCAGGCTTTCACATGGTATAGAAGACTGTAGGTCAAACAAAAGTCAGACTTCCCCATTGCCAACATGGAAACGCTTTGCACATCACATGGACATCTTCAGATATTGGCTTTTGTTTTTAGCACTGATACAGCTCTATCGGTTATCTTGAAGGAAAAGTTTAATCTTGAGTCATAGGGAACACCATGGGGAAAAGATTGAGATCTTTTAGGTACATTCAAGGACCTGTCAGCTTTTGAAAACACATTTTCCTCCTTTTGCCATACTCAATTTGCCACCTGAAATTGCTTTCTGGTTTCAAAATGGTTTGTTATATGGCATGGAAGTTCCTGTTCAACAAAAAGAAACCTAAAGATACTTTTGAAGTATGTTCTCCTTTCTCAGCTTCTTTGGATGCTGGCTACAGCCAGAAACCATCTGGTGATAAAGACATGCTCCATTCCCGTAATGGCGAACCTTGGAACTCCAGCTGTTCTTGGACTTCAATTCCCAGAAGGCCAGTCCCTGTGAATCCACACAAATTGGTTTACTGCACGTGATGTGCCAAGGTTCGCTATTCTATTCACCCTCTGGCAGGTTCTTGTGATATCTTTACCTTCATCTTAGATTTTGAGAGGAAGAAGTCCTTTTAATATTCCATTATAAACAATTAACTTAAAACTCTCTTTCTCCTCAGATGGCCATTTTGTGAGCAGGAATGGCATGAAAAATGTAACACAGCTATCAACCTACTTAGGACATAACAGTTTCTTTTTTTAAAAAAAAAACCTTAGATACTGCAGATGAGTGTTTCTCTATTAAGGAAGTCCCTTTCAGAAAAGTTTTCTAAGTTTGTGAATAAATGAAGAGTTAAGTTAGGTGTGAATACACAACAATGAAATGCAAATTCACTCACTTTTACTTCCTGTGAACCCACTAAAAGTGCACTAAAAGTGGCCATATAGAAAGCCTCTTTTTTGCTGTTTGCTTGCAGTTCTGTGTTTAGATAAGGATCGTTGTGGTGCAGTAATTAAGTTGCAGTATTACAGACAAAACTGTTCACATTGTGAATTGGATCCTGATGAGATTCAACATTGACTCAAGTTCCCATCCTGTCTGTAAAATGAATACCCATCATGTTGGGTAAAAATGCTAATTACATTGTGAACCATTCAGAGAATGCGCTAAGTGCTATGGGGCAGTATTCAAGTGTAATTACTATTGCTAGCCCTGTAAGTGATGCTGTTACAGAAAACTGGCTTGAAAACAATAAAAAGTCTTCCTACTTCTATTTCCTCAAGTACTGTATATATTTGAGTATGTCTAGTTTTTTAGCCCCCAAAATGAGGTCCAAAAAGGGGGTTCGACTTATACTCGGGTCAATGACTCTGAGGGTCCCAAAACCACAGTAGTGCAAATTCAAACATACAGTTAAAAAACACTAAAAGTACCGTAAAAACTCAAAAATATACCCACACAAATGCCTAAATTAATTAATTTTACCATATTTTCATTTACTTTAATTACTGAAACTCACTAGGAGCTGAATTTTCTACCCCTGACTTATACTTGGGTCAATCTATTTTCCTAGTTTTAGAGGTCCAAATTAGGTACCTCGACTTATATTCGGGACGACTTATGGTCGAGTATATATGGTAGTTATCTTGTTAGCCTTTTTAAAGAACCCTTGTCCTCGGAAACAAGCTCTGATTCTTAACCTGTAATGCAAAAACATACCCAAGAATGTTGCCCACAAAGGTAAAGGTAAAGGTTGCTCTTACTTGAAAGCCAGTCGTATCCAAATCTAGGGTTTAATGCTCATCTCTGTTTACAGCCAAAGAGTCAGACATTTTTGTGGATATGCGGCAGGCATTCCTTGACACCAGAGTGTCCAGAATGCTGTTTACCTTCCCATCAAAGCGGTCCCTATTTATCTACTTGCAATTTCTTGCTTTTAAGCTGCTAGGATGGCAGGAACTGGGACAGATAGGAGCTCAATCTGTCGTGCAGCACTCGGGTCCCAAACTGCTGACCTTCCAGTCAGCAAGTTCAGTGTTCTAATCACTAAGCCACCACAGTCACCACTGTCCAGGGAAGAGAACTATTAAAAAATGTAATGCCTTGAGAAAGAGCCTTTGCTCCCTGTAGATTTGCGCTATTTGCATGTGGGTCTGTGCGTGTGCTGGGCTCATGAGGCAAGATGCTTTGCATGTATGTGCATGTGTTCAACTGGACATTCCTTTCTGCATTGCTCCAATGTGATCATACACGTTAAAAAGTAAAAGGAGCTCTACTAGGGAGGAAAAACTACTACCGTATATGTTGGGATATAAGATGACTTTTTACCCCTAACAAACATGCCTCCAAGTGTGGGGGCCGTCTTGTATGACAGGTGGACTTCAGTTGAATAAAATACAGTAATACCTCGGATAACGTTTACCTTAGATAACATTTACCTCGCATAACGTTAAGCAATCTGGGGAGGAGAATTGCATTGAATAACATTAAGGTTCTATGGGATGGATCGGATAACAACTTTTAATATCAGATGACGAACAGGAGTTTGAAGGCTTTTAAAGGGAAACTGTCACGCCAGCAAACTTGCTAGGGACTTGCCTGGCACTTGCTCTCTCCCTCTGTTTGTTATCTTCCTTCTATCATTGACAGTTCCAGTTTGGTTAACAGATTGGAAAACAAACAGCATGGCAGCTCCCATAGGTTTATTGTTCCATTCAGCTTTAGTGAATTGTCTTTGGTGAATTACGTTTAATAAACTTGCACTGTTTTATGTTTTCTGTACAGGTGTGATAACATACAGCCTTGTGACAGTTTTTCTGCATGTCATAAGCATTTGAATATAAATTAACATGTTGAAATCAAATCTGATGTTCTTTTACATTTTATTTGGTGTGTGGAAGGTGTGCGGAAGAGGGGGTAGTCTTATACAGCGAGTATATAACAAACTCTAGATTTTGAGTGGAAATGTTGGGGGGTAGTCTTATACGCCCAGTCATCTTGTATCCCAGATATACAGTAGTTGGGGCTGTGAAACTCCAGGCTGTGTCATGAGATCAACAGAAAATAATGCAAATCAGCCCATCTCAAACTTGAGTGTGTCATGCCTTTTCTCCCCATGTAAGTAAGGTTCTAAGTTGGGACAGAAAACAGAAGGGGGAAGAGAGAATGCATAAATTTAAAGACCATGGCCCTGATTTGAGATAAGAAATTACTTTCGCTGCCAAGTTTGGCTTCCTTCACACATCAGGTTATGTAACTCCTTAGGGCTAATAAAGGGATATGATTCAGATGTTCATGTTTCCTATCTCATGCCTCACTTATTTCTGAAATCCATCTGGGCAACATACATGCAGTTAACTCAACATCTTCCAATCTGATTGTTGCCTCAGGAGCCCAGCAGAGCTATAGAGAAAGTCAGAAAACGATGTATGTCACAGATATCATCGACCCCAACAAAAGGTTAGTTCCAGAATTAACGCAGCCAGATATTCTTAATAATATCAAAATTCATCTGGGTATCAAGGTAAGTCTTTTCTTGTAACAAATCTAGACAATGTCAGCTTGTCTACGCCTACAAGGTTTATTTCACTTTTCTGTTCCAAAAGCACAAAAATATTTCTAAACTTGTAAAAACATCCGAGAGTGGTACAGCTATGAAAACAGTAAGCACAAGTACTTAAAAACATACAAAAACTAAACTTAAGTTGCAGGGAAACACTTGTCATATTATAATCATGTTTCAAAATTATAAGAGCTTACATTATAAGAATGAAGGAGCACAATACTTTAAGGGCACGTTGAAACAGCAGAGATTATATCTCTGTAAAATGCATCGTTTAAATGCAAAATAAACCTAATAGCTCTAAATAGCCTTTAACTTTAAGTATGTACAGTCAAACCTCGCATAAGGAGCACCTCGCTTAAAGAGTAACTCGCTTAAAGAGCAGAATTTTCTCTGAATGTTCGCTTCGCTTAACAAATAAAACCAACCCAAAACTCGGTTAACAAATAAAACAGGGTTCACAATTCCCCCCACAATTGGTCACTTACAATGGTGTTTCGCTTAAAGAGCAAACTCGCTTAAAGAGCAATCCTGTGGAACGTATTATGCTCTTTAAGCGAGGTACAACTGTATAATAATACTATCTGTGACAGTGGTTTATTCAACGTTGGGCATATCATCCAAATCATATTTACCATCAGATTGAAATTTTAGCTTCCAAGAGGACAAAGTTGCTCACTGTCCTAAGTGGTTTCAGCCAGTAGGATGATATATACATAAGCAAGCAAGCGGGGGGGGGGGAATCTTAACAATATGAGGACAGAAGACAGAGTTCTATGAAAACTTCTTTCTGCAGCACTGCCATATTCTATTGTGCTTCCTCCTTCATGATTCTCTACACCAGGAGTTCTCAACTTTTTAAAGCCGGGTCATGGTCCCTCAGACAGCTTCAGGGGCTGGACGGCCATTTAGCTCCTCCTCCACCACATGGCACTTTCTGCTATGGTGGAGGCGGTGGGGGACCACATGAAATGGTGCCATGGACTGCGTCCAGCCCACGGGCCGCAGGTTGAGAATCCCTGGTCTACACCGAGTGAGAAACTTTGATTCCTCCTCTGCAAGGATGTTGCATACTCTCATTCAGTTTTTAAAACATACATAACCTGGCAACATACAAACATACAAAACCTTACAATCATGAAACAGACGTTTTATGGTGGGGAGAGTGGACCATCAGTAGCAGCCCAGCAAATTTTGCTGCTTGCAATGGAATTGCAAATGATCACCTGAATTCATTTAAATCAAGATGCATTAAATTACTGTGGCATGCAACAAAGAAAGTCTTACTCCTCAGTCCTGGCACTAAAATATAATTGGCTATGTTTAATTCCCAAATTATGTACACTATGATAAGGTTTCTGAGGTATGGGTGATGATCAAAGAGGTATTAGCATTGGCACCTCACCCCCCAGGAGTGTCCATGGCTGAACTGCAGGAAATTTCTTAATTCCTAATCCAATATTCTACTCACTATGTTACACTATCACAAGCAAACAACTGGTCAATAAATAATAATAAATTGTTATGTCATGCTGTACAAAGTCCACTGTTTGAGGCAGCCATCTCATGTTTCATAATGGAAGGTTCAGAGCTACTGGGACATGTTTAAATAAGGTGCATATTTTTATACGCAAACAGGGTTTCAAGATATCTCACTGATCTCATTCATGGCCCTTTGGGTCATTTTTATAATAGCGCTATGTTTAAACCTCACACTACTGTTGTCACAATGAGTCTTCAGGGAACAAGCCATAGTTCCTGGGACAGCCACTGTGACAATGACAGCAGCACGGAACTCTCACCAAGTCACTGCAGGCACAACTACATAATAAATAATGAATAAACTACATAATGGTGACTGAATGACACTGTGTGTGCTTAGATCACACAATCTTTAGCTGCCAAATTCAAGGTGTGTGTGTGTGTGTGTGTGTGTGTGTGTGTGTGTGTGTGTGTGTGTGTGTGTGTGTGTGTGTGTGTGTGTGTGTGTGTGTGTGTGTGTGTGTGTGTGTGTGCGCGCAACCTACTAGGGGAACACCTTCTGAAGTCTCACCTGTGTCTAAAAATGTAACACATTCCTAGCATAAAATAAATGCAGGAGGAAGGCGATACCTTTATAGGGTCATTTTAAAAAAATCAAACATTGCAAGCTTTTGTGATCCTATAAAGGTATTGCCTTCCTCCTGCATTTATTTTATTTTATGTATGGATCATTCAGCTTATTGAACATTCCTAACAGTTCCTAAGCTCCCTAATTCTGTACCTCTTAAACATCATGAACAGGTAATTGTGCTTTGCATCTGCACTTGGCACTGTTATCACACCATGTGTGAATAAACAAGCTATGGAAATTTAAAGCTATATTATGTAAACTTATACAGTATGTGTATTTAAAAATGCAAAGCATTTAAGGTAAAAGAAAAAAGAAAACAAAGACATTAATTTGACAAAAATGTATGTAAGATAGTGAGGCAAAACTCAGCAGTGTCTGTTTATGATCTGCAAGAATCTCATCATATTTACTATGCTGTCCATACCCTATATAAGTGGGATGATCCCAGGCTTTTCAGTAAGATGAAACCACACTGATTCTATTTAAATCCATTTTGAATAGCACTGCTTTGAATATTCAATAGCTTTTTAGCCGATCTGCACTAATTTTATTCCTATCACTTTATACAATTGACATGGTAATTTGCTGCACATGTGGTAAATTAAGCCTGATTGTGCCTGATTGCCCAATTATTGTGATATGCATGAACTCCAAAATAATACTATAAATATGGAAAGAGACCTGTGTAGTGTTTGCTTTGTAGAGCCTCAAAAAGTGTGTCCCAAGCTGCAAATTAAAATCCAGCAGTGAAATCATGATGGTTTTGGCTTCAAACAAGTTAAACTGGACAGGGAATTACATAAAACTGGACAGGGAATTGCATAAAACTGCAGGATCTAATCCAGATGTGGAAGGAAATTAAAGCCTTACATTTTAACAAACTCAGTATCTTAGATGTGTATCTAGAAAAGCAATTTAGCAGAACTGAAAAATAAATGTAAAAATTATTTTCAGAAGGCTTATATAGTCCAGCATTCTATTCATAGTGGTCAAATGAATGCCTATGAGAGGCCCACCACAGATATACAGAGGCACATGGCTTCCGATGGCCCAGATAAAAATACAATTATTGCCATGATTAGTTGGTGCTGATAATCTTGTCCTAAATGAATTTGACTAATTCCTTCTTAAAACCATGTGTGTTAGTGGCCATCATTGTATCTATGGTAAACCTACAGTTTTACTTGGCCTTAAAGGCCGCCCTTACTCAAAAGCCAGTTGTATAGGAATCTAGGGCACAGTGGTCATCTCAGTTTATAGCCAAGCATCCAGCCCTGTCTGCATCTGCAAATATTTCCGTGGACATGTGGCAGGCATGCCTAGACATCGGAATGCACAGAATGCTGTTTACTTTCCTGTCGAAGTGGTACCTATTTATCTACTTGCAATTTCTTGCTTTCGTAACTGCTGGGTTGGCAGGAGCTGGGTCAGAGACAGGAGCTCACTCTGTCATGCAGCACTTGGGTCTCGCACTGCCTGTCAACCTTCCAGTCATCAAGTTCAACATCTTAACCACTAAGCTGAGGATACAAATTTCCTTTTGTCTCCCGAATCTGTCCAGCTTCAGTGAATAACTCTGAATTTTAGCATCATGAAACAATGAAAAAAAATCCATTTTACATAGCTCTTTATTTACCAATATAGAAGCAGCATTTTTTCCTTCTGCACACTGGGTCATTGCTCCCATCAAGCCAATCAATGCAAATATCTCCTTCCTGGTCAGTTACTGACAGCTACTAAGCCATCAACATACTGTGTGAATCAGGAATTTTTGTCTCTATGAGACTCACATTTAACCTATTGTTTCCAAGTCTGAAGAGCACCCTACAGAGATCTTTGCAGTCTGTTTTTATTCTAATCATACTGAATAATTTTTTTTGTTACCAATCAACACTTGCACTTCACTGCTTGCCCCAATTCTAAACCATTCATAAAAGAGTTCAGTCCCAGTATCGTCTACCCTGAGCTGCAATGCTTCATTTGTGAAAGCCAAATGAACAGCAACACTGTTGTTTGTTAGCAAAGGTCAAGGATATTTTATATGGTGTTGAGCAAGAGAAAAGAAAATGCCGAGTATAGGTTCATGGGAATTCCCCTGGGTGGATTTTGTTTATGATTTCATCATACCGCCCATCTAGGATTTAATCCTACTCTGGGCAGTTTACATCTTTAAAAACAAGGATAATCAAAGAGCAAAAATTGCAAAATCCCAGCACTCATGCGTAAATAAAGAGTACCAAATGTATAGCCTTGTCCTCCTTTTCAAGGGCTACAACTTTTTCTCCATATATATTTTGTAGTAATGGAAACCCAGATGCTACCAGGTTGAGCAATATAACTGAAAGGCAGTGGAACAATACTTTTTAGAATGTGAACTACAGCAAAATGTTGCAGTACACAGCTTTCCATTCAGTATTGCAACAAGAACAGTTTTCCTATACAGTATATGTCATCTTTCAGTGTACTATCCCATACAGCTTTGTTTTCCTTTCTAACCTTCTTGTGTGTGAATGGTGTGAAGAGAAAAAAAACAGCAATCCCACCTGAAAACTGGAAACAGAGGTAATGATGTGAAATAGACTGAGCTTTTAAAATTGAGATACTTAAATGCCACGTTTGCCTTCAGTGGCAGATACAGTAGTGGGCATCAGCAGGTTCACACCAGTTCACCAGAACCAGTAGCAGAAATTCTGGCTGGCCCCGCCCCTCCAAGTTTTGAAATAAAGTAGTCCTAATTTGGGCGCAACACAGGGCTTTCCCCCTGGCCATACCCACCATACTACGCCGACAGTGTGGTAGTAAAAAATAATTGAGCCCACCACTGGGCAGATACTGTACTTCTCAACACACAAATGATCAGATTTTGTGTTGACCTTCAGGTGTTAATATGATAAACTGCTGAATAGCTCAGTAGTTTAGGAATCTGACTGTAAAATCAGAGGTTAGGAGTTCAACTCCCTATTTTGCCTCCTTGACAGGGGCTAGACTTGGTGATCCATAGGGTCCCATCCAGCTCTGCAGTTCTAAGATTTAAAGCAAAGAAAGCATGTCAAAGTTCAACAATTCACAATATCAGGCTTAAACGCTGACATGGCTTTCTTTGGTTTTGCAACTTTTTCCCCTTCAAAGACCAGCTTATTTCTTATCAGTTAGATCAGGAGTTCTCAACCTTTTAAGGCGGGGGCTGTGTCATGCTTCCTCAGACAGCTTCAGGGGCCAGATGGCCATTTTGCCCTTCCACCACCACATGGCATTTCCTGGTGTGGTGGAAGTGGTGGGGGTTCCACATAAAATGGTACCAAAGGCTGCATCTGGCCTGCAGACCGCAAGTTGAGAATCCCTAGGCTAGATCTCTTCCTATTGAGGTTCAGCTCTTTTATTTCCAATTTATCCTGCCCTATAGTTTGGAGGGAAGACACATTCTCACAAAGTTATAAAATAATTATACTCTATGGTCACATAAGTGGCTCATATTTATCACAAGGTTTTCTAAGTTTTCTGCAGTCTGAATTACATCTCTTCTGACTGCACTACATCCATGAGAGACAGGGTAGAAGAGGGAAGCTGCAGGTTGTCTATTAAGTGAGCATGAGACATATCACAGCTAATCCATCAAAAGCCCCATCTATGGTTTGACCTCCTGCTGAAAACATGAAATACACTTACACATTAAGCACACCTAACTCACACATTTAAAGACACTCATGAATTGGAGAAGACCCACTGAATTTACTTCAGTGTTGAATCTCATCATTCAGTAACCAATTTAGTGGGTCTATTCTACCTCAGATTAGTGTTTACAAATTTAGTCTGATTGGCTTTTCAAAAAGGCATTAATCTTTCCATCTGGAAATTCTCTTTCCTCTCATAAAGTTGATTTTTTTCTCCATTCTGTACCAGAAAGAAAGGGAGGTATAATTTAGCAGGTTAACTCTCACACCTCTATTGTATTCTAAAGTACACTGAAATGCAATTGATTCTTATTTTGTTTTTTCCATTTTTGCTCACTCTTCCTTCAGGCCAGACTGAAGCAACATCCAAGAGCACGTCAACCTGGAGAACATATTTTTAGAACAGAGAAGAGGATTTATGGCTCTTCTATTTCTTCATCTGCCAGTTTGCAATATGCAGCTTAAGCTCGCATATGAAAATCCTTCTCTACTTGCAGATGTTATTAATAGTGTGAGTGCAATCATCCATGCGATAAGGTTAACAGATATGAATTTATTTATTTTTTTATGCAAAAAATCATGCCATGCCTGAAGAAGAGATTCTGGATCTTGAAAGCTTGCAGCATTTTAATTTTCAGTGATCCAATAAAGGTATCCTGCATTTTTTGCATTTTTAATATGGATCACATGGCTAATCTGCTTTATTTATTTAGCATGTGACACTTGTACACATTGAGTCAACATATAACAAAAAAGAAAAAATATATGAACTATATAAAACTAGGCATTAATTTATAAACAAATATCTACACAATTTATATATTCAATTGTGCCAGGAGTCGCCCTTAAAAATCTTCTCTATTGCCCACATATGCTACAAGGCTACACTGTTGTATAATATGTTGCACTGTCTGTCATGGTGCCCCACACTCACATCCTAGTGATGGTAGTTTTTCCCATTTATGCAAAATGTCCACACCTCTACCATGCCCCGTATGTATTCTATTAAGGCTAGTCCATATCTTGCAAGGTTGATCAAAACCAGGTGGTGTTTCAGTTACACATTGAAAATTCTGTACTAGCATGGTGCTTTCCCCAACCAATATTTTCTCCGTGCATCCTGCAGGCTGAACTCTTCATTGCCTCCAACAGTGGTGCTGGATAAAAGTGGATGTCTTGAGCAGTCTGTTAATATTCAGGTCTAATATGTCAGAATTTACTGATAGTTCTGGATTCTGAACTACTTTCTTAAAAGAGCATTTTTTCTGCGAAGTTCTGGCGGAAGAATGTTACTTAACACTGGAAGCCAGTAAGTAGGTGTAGAACTAATTGTTCTGGATATAATGCACATGGTGTTATTAAACTACTCCTCAACCTTGCCTACATGGGCTCTGTTTAACCAAACGGGGAGCAGTATTCTGCTGTGGAGTAAACTAGACTTAATGCAGAAGTTCGTAAAGTAGTTGCTGAGGATCCCCAAGTTGTGCCACATAATTTCTGTATGATATTGTTCCACGTTCTAATTTTTTGCTGTGGTTTTTAGGAGGTGTGATTTAAATGCCAAAGTACGATCAAGGACAGTGATGGCCAACCTTGGCACTCCAGGTGTTCTTGAACTTTAATTCCCATTAAGCCCTGATCAGCAGGAATGCTGACTTGGACTTCCGGGAATTGAAGTCCAAGAACACCTGGAGTGCCAAGGCTGGCTATCACTGATCTATGGTGATGCCCAGGTATGAAGATTTCCCTTAATACCATGGATGTGTTTATTAGCTTTTCAGAAAAACTAGCAAGACTGAATATCAGTTTTTTGAAAAGGAGACCCAAGTTCATATCCTGCTTAGTCACAAAGCTTACTTGGTATCCTTGTCCCAGATAGTACTTCTTACAGAGTTGCACTTAGAATAAAATGGGGTGGGAAATTTTGTATAACAGTCAAGTACATTTCTATATACACAAATAAAGAAATAATGGCCAGAATCCTATCGATTATTTACAGTTACTATTGTGCAGTGTTGTAGATTACAATGCTAAATTGCCAGTAGTTAATGAATTGATGTTTGTACTCCTTGTCATGCACCAGTCATCTGACTTGGCATGCAATAAGGAATACGAGCAGTGACTTGTTAACTAACAGCAATTCACAGCAGCAATTTATGCCAATGCATGCAACACCAACATAAATAACCTATAAGGTGCTGACCAGTGACATCTTGACATACAAATGGGCGTCTGGTGATACTTTAATGAGATCTCTGTTGATTTTTATTGATGGGAAACTACGTATCCATGGCAATACCATAGCAATAGCAAACAAGTGTCACAATAGCATTTTATTTGTAGGGGGCAACTGATAGCAAATTGCAGAAATTATGATGCCATTTCATTCAGAGAAAGGGAAGGACAGGTTGCACTTACCTGTAACTGTCGTTCTTCGAGTATGTTGTTTGTGAATTCACACTGATGGGTTCTGCGCTTGCGCGGGAGCCATGTCGGAGCTGGAAAGCTGATTGGATAAATTTGAATGGTTAGTACCACCCACCATCTCCACCCGCCCTTTGCGCCATTTCGCGCTTTCCGCCTCAGTTAATATTAAAGCTGTACAGAGGATAAGCATCTCATCCCTGCAGCAGTAAGAGGGGAAGAACGGGTGGGTTGTGTGAATTCACAAACAACATACTCGAAGAACGACAGTTACAGGTAAGTGCAACCTGTCCTTCTCCTTCGTGTTGTTTGTGAATGCACACTGATGGGTGACTAGCAAGCTCTCTTACCTGGATGGTGGGTAGCTGGTGCTGTGGTGAGATGTGCCGCTTGGTGGAGATGTGGTCTGGTCTCAGGATACACTCAAAGGTCAGGAGGTCATTATGGCATTGAAGCGCGAAGACCTGCTGTCAAGACCGAGCGTCCCAGCCTGGAGTCGGGGACGGCTCTGGTGTCCAGTCTGTAGTGGTTGACAAAGGTGAGTGGCCTGGACCACGTTGCGGCTTTGCAGATGTCTTCCATGGGGATTCCCTCCAAGAAGGCCGTGGAGGTGGCCATGGATCTGGTGGAGTGAGCCCTGACGTGGGGTGGTGGTTCCCTCGACGTCAGGAGGTAGGCCAAGTAGATCGCCTCGCAGATCCATTTAGAAAGGCGTTGGGCAGAGAGTGCGTGGCCTTTGGATCTCCCGCCGTAGGCGATAAATAGTCTATTAGATTGCCTAAAATCTCTGGTACGTCGTGTGTAAAAGAGCAGTGCTCTTCGTACGTCCAAGGAGTGCCAGCTTCTTTCCTGGGTACTGGAAGGGTTGGGAAAGAGGGCAGGTAAGGTGATGACCTGGGATAGGTGGAATTCTGTGATCACCTTAGGGAGGAAAGAGAGGTCCGGGTGCATGACCACTCTGTCATGGAAAAACTTGAGGAATGGGGGATCATTCCTGAGGGCTGTCAGTTCCCCTACTCTGCGGGCTGAGGTGATGGCCACCAGGAACGCAGTCTTCCACGAGAGCAGGTGGATCTCGGCTGTTGCCATCGGCTCGAAGGGCGGCTTCATCAGAGCTTCCAAGACGGTAGACAGTGACCATTGTGGTGTGGGTATTCGTGTGGGGGGAAAAACATTTTTCAGACTCTTGAGGAACCTCTTCATGGTGTGGTCCCGGAAGGCCGAAGAGAGGGTAGAGCGAGGTGAAGCATGGGCGACAACTGCAGCTAAGTGCACACATATGGAGGAGTGTGCCAAGCCGGTTTCAGCCAGGTGGAGCAGGTAGTCCATCAAGTCCTCTAGGGAAGCTGTGGTCAGTTCCTTGTCCCGGTCCCTGAGGAATGCATTAAACCTCTCCATCTTGTTCTTGTAGGACTTGGATGTGGAGGGTTTCCTGCTCTGTTCCAGGATCCTGCTTATCCTGGGATTATGAGCCAAGCCGTGAGGTGGAGACTCGGTAGGTTCGCGTGGAACATCTGGCCCCGTTCCATGTGGAGGAGCGACGGGTCGTCCGGGAGGGTGATCGAGTCCGTCGCTAGTTCCCTGAGCAGTGGGTACCAGTGTTGCCTGGGCCACGCTGGTGCAATTAGAATGGCTCGGGCCTTCTCCTGGCGAAGGCGGACCAGGACCCTCTGGATGAGCGGGAAAGGTGGGAAGGCGTAGAGGAGACTTCCTCGCCAGGGGATCATGAAGGCGTCCCCCATGGATCCGTGTCCCGCTCCGGCTCTCGTGCAGAATAGGTCGCACTTCGCGTTGGTCTGGGACGCGAAGAGGTCCACTCATGGTTGGCCCCATCTGTTGCACAGGAGCTCGAAGACCGATGCGTTGAGCTCCCATTCGTGAACGTCCGAAGTCTTGCGGCTGAGGCCGTCCGCTGTTGTGTTGAGTGTCCCTTGGATGTGCACTCCGATCGGTAGGACGTGGTTCTGGAGGCACCACTCCCAGAGTTGGACTGCCAGGTAGAGTAGGGATGGTGAGTGAGTCCCTCCTTGCCGGTTGAGGTAGGATAGGGCTGTGGTGTTGTCCGAGGCGACCTGAACCGTCGTTCCTCGGAGGCTGGATTGGAAGGTTTTCATGGCCTTCCAAATCGCGAGAAGTTCTAGGAAGTTTATGTGGTGTGCTCGTTCCTGTCGAGTCCACTTGCCGCTTATCTCCAGGGATCCGTAGCATGCTCTCCATCCGAGTGTGCTCGCATCCGTGGAGATCTGGGTTGACGGTGTGGGAGGTAGGAAGGGTCTCCCGATGGCCACGAATTCGTGGTTGGTCCACCACTGTAGTTGCTGTTTGAGTTCGCGGGTTGGCATGAGCCGTTTGTTCGGATCGTCCAACACAGGGTTGAAGAAGTGTAGGAACCAAGACTGGAGCGATCTCATCTTTAATTTGGCGAACGGTATGACCGCCGTGGTGGAGGCCATGAGGCCTAGGAGTCTCTGCGCCGACTTGGCACTCACCGTGCGGTCGTTCTGGAACTGGTGTACCAGCGACGTGATGCGTGCTAGGCGCTGGGGAGGGGCGAATGCTCTTGCCTTCGTGGCGTCCAGGATCGCCCCGATGTAATCCATCTCCTGGGCCGGTTCCAGGCGTGATTTCTTTACGTTGATCCGAAGACCGAGATCCTCCATGGTTCTGAGGGTGAATCGCACGTCTCTCCGTGCTTGTTCTGCAGACGGCGCCGTTATCAGCCAGTCGTCTATGTAGGGAAATACCTGGATGCCCCGGGTTCGTAGGTACGCCGCTACCGGTGCCATGCACTTCGTGAAGACCCTCGGTGCGGTGGAGAGGCCGAATGGTAAACAAGTGTACTGGAAGGCTTTTTCCCCAATGCAAAATCTGAGGAATTTGCGGTGATCTGGGCGTATTGAGATGTGGAAATACGCATCCTTGAGGTCGATTACTGCAAACCAGTCTCCGGTCTTCAGGAGAGGGAGAATGGTCTGGAGCGTGACCATGCGGAACTTCGCCACTCAGATGTGTTGGTTGAGGCGACGGAGGTCCATGATGGGTCTGAGTCCTCCGTCTTTCTTGCTGACTATGAAATATCTGGAATAGAATCCGTCGCAGAGAGATGTTGGAGCGACCGGTTCTATTGCCCCCTTGAGTAGAAGGGCTGAGAGTTCTTCTTGCAGCTGGGGGGACGGGTTGGTGGTGCGAATGTGCCCTAAGGTTGGCCATCTCTCGAATTTGATGGCGTAGCCAACGTCTAAGATTCGAAGCACCCACCGATCGGTGGTTATCGCGTTCCAAGTGGCTAGGAAGTTCCGGATCGGTATGTACGGCATCGGATGGGGCGAGGGAGGATCTTCGGTTCGGAGGGAGTCAAGGTTGTTGCTTTTGCCTCCGGTCAGAGCGCTTGGTGTTCTGGGTCTGGTTCTGGAAGCGCGTGCGGTTGTATTGTTTGCGCGGTTTGTAGAATTGCTGCTTGGCTTGGCCTTGGGATCAAAAGGACTGGCGGTTACGGTAGTCCTGACTGTAACCCGAGGAAGACCTACGTTGGTATCCGCCGGTCGCGCCAAGCCGAAGTCTGTTGGACGTCGTGATGTCCTTGTGAAGTTCATTAAGGGCATTGTCCGTGTCCTCGGCGAACAATCCCTTGCCGTCGAAAGGGAGCTCTTCGATGAGTCTCTTGGTGTCGTCGTGTAGGTCGGCCGATCTGAGCCACGCGTGGCGACGCAGCTGTATCGCAGCCGCTACGGTTTTGGCTCCCGAGTCGCAGATGTGGCGTGCGGTTCGGAGCTGTTGTTGGCTGAGTTGGATCCCTTCCTCGGACAGGGTCTCAAACTCGGCGCGGAGATCGGGTGGCAGTCTGTCCAGGGAGGCTTCCACCGTGCCCCACAGCTTGATGTTATAGGCTGCCATGTAGTTAGCCGCGCGGGTAGAGAGGGATGAGGCGGCGTAGACCCTCCTTCCGATGGCGTCTAGTTTCTTTCCCTCCTTCGAGGATGGGACAGGCACGCTATGCATGGCGGTGCGGTGTTGGGTGGCCTTGACTACCCTCGAATTCGGCGTGGGGTGCGAATGGAGGAACTCACCCTCCTCCCCAAGGAGCTTGTAGATCCCATCCAGCCGATTGGAGACGACGTGGGATGAGACCGGCCTGCTCCAAACCGTCTTGGCCGAATGGGCGACAGCCGGAAGGAAAGGCAGATGGACCGGAAGGATCTTCTTGGTGTCCGCCAATCTGCACACCTCGTCCACGAATGGAGCCGGAGGGTGTTCTGCCCTGATATTCAGTATCGGGCCCATGCGGGTCAGGAGGGCAGTGAAGGATTTCTGATCCTCCGGCTGCAGGCGCTCCTTGGCGCCGATCTGTTCCACCGGGGACTTTTCGGCGTCGACCGGAGGAAGATCGTCCATGTCTTCCTCCTCGCCTTCTCCCTCGGACGAATCGTCCGAGCCTCCAGACACCCCAGCAAGGGATGGGGGTGGCAGTGAGGCCTCGGGGTCCGAATCAGACCAGTAAGGCCTGGCTGAATTCGGTTCCTCCCCGGATACAGATGGCGGTGGTGGCGGCAGCGGTTGGGAGGCCACGGATTGGGCTCGGCGCCGTTTGGAGGCCACGGATGCGTGATCGGCCTTCCGTTTGGAGGTAACCCGTGATGTAGGATTGGGCGGGGGACCAATGGTGGCGAGTACCTTGTCGGTGATTTTCTCCGTCATGGCCTCCAAGAGCGGGGACAGCATCTCCAGGGTGAGGAAGGACTGTGCGGCGGTCTCCGGTCCCCGTTCATCGCTTCTCCCCTCGGGAAGTAGAGATGGTCCCCGTGGAGTTGGTGGCGGTGGGGTCTCCTGGTGCGGCGGGATGCCCTCTGACTCCGCCTGGGACGCACGTGGAGGAGATGGTGGCGGTAATGTAATGGCGGCCATGAAGACTGCGGAGGCCGGGGAAGCAGAAGGAGACGGCCGGCGCACTTGAGGTGTTGGAGGTAGAGAGGAGGAGTGTTTCTTATGTTTTTTCTTCTCCTCCTTCTTCCGTTCCTCCTTGTTCTTCTTCTTTCTGAAGAGCTCGATGGTGGTGAGCTTCTTGGCGGCTGGCGGGGCCGAAGAGGACGTCTCTTGGCGGGCCTCCGTCGGGCGGCTTGGGCCTTGTGGTGCTAGGGCGGACTCCATGAGGTGGGCCTGCAGACGGTTCCTCCGGTTCTTCAGGGCAACCTTGGAGAATTTCTTGCAGGCTGAGCACGAATGCACAGGGTGGTCCTCGCCCAGGCAGATCAGGCACTTAGAGTGGTTGTCGGTGCTCGGGATCTTGGCCGAGCACGAAAGGCACTTCTTGAAAGCCGCCGCCGATGCCATCCACAGTGGGGTGGTGAAGGGCTAGAAGGGGGGATCCCCTTCGCGGCTCTTCTAATTTCTGTCTTCTTCTTCTTCTTCTTCTTTTTTTTTTAAAAATAAAGAAAAAGGGGGGTACTGGATAAACCAGAAGTGAAGGTGCCGAAAACTATCCCAGATAAACGACCGAACAATTCGGTAGCGAGGGAAAACGGGAGAGCTCTCGATCAGGCTCCTGCTGTAGCAGCGGAAAAACAAGAACTGAGGCGGAAAGCGCGAAATGGCGCAAAGGGCGGGTGGAGATGGTGGGTGGTACTAACCATTCAAATTTATCCAATCAGCTTTCCAGCTCCGACATGGCTCCCGCGCAAGCGCAGAACCCATCAGTGTGCATTCACAAACAACACGAAGGAGAATGAATATTTTAGTACAACTAAAAAAATACTCTATCTTAATTTTCTTTGTTATGTTTAACTTTTCATAGATGGACACACACAGAGAGTGAGAGTGAGGGGGGGGGGAGAGAGAGAGAAGCAAGTGCTAAACCAAGATGGTATCATCTTCCTAGAGATGCATTCCTACTATCTAGTATTTTGTTTCACTTCTATAGACTACACTATAGTAGGAATAAGATTTACTTTTTGAGCTGTACCTGCCAGAAGCCATTAGTTGTAATAAAACCAACCAAAAACTCACTTAACAAATAAATCGGGGTTCGCAATCCCCTCCACCAGAAGTCACACTTGGTCACTTACAATGGTGTTTCACTTAAAGAGCAAACTCGCTTAAAGAGCAATCCTGTGGAACGCATTATGCTCTTTAAGCAAGGTACAACTGTACATATATACTGCAGTGTAAGAACCACTCAATTCAGTAGGACAAACTCAAAAACTGTGACTGCAGTGGCTCAATGGTTAAGAAGCTTGCCTTGTCAGCTGGAAGGCCAGCAAGTCGACAGTTCAAGACCTGAGTACTGCATGACACAATGAGCGCCCGTCATCTGTTCCTGATCCTGCCAACCCAGCAGTTCGAAAGCAAGAAATTGCAAGGAGATCAATAGGTACCACTTCGTTTGGAAAAAAGATCTTGGGGACATGAAAGGAGCCTCATTCGAACTTCCTCTGAGTTCCTCCAGCAAAAATCCTTTCAACCCAGAAAGCTCCTTTGTGTGCTTCTGGCATGGCTAAAAAACCCTCAAAAACAGCTGATGCACAACTTCTGCTGATTCCACAGAACCCAAATTAATGGGCACTGCTGAACAGCAGCACCAAGCAAATTTAATGGCATAATCCTATTTCATAGGTCGCAATCCATACTGTTTTCCTACACAGCAGATTGTCCTTCTCCTTGCTATATACCAAGGGTGATAAAAGCAAAAGTTCAGACTCATAAATACAAAACAAATGTTTCAATTGCTCTAAAATACACTTGCCCATCGATTAATAAGTATACTGACATCACTGTTTGTCAGCTCCACATTCTTTCCAGCTGAGCAAGGTCACCTTTGAAATAAATCTTCACCTCCGGACTGTATTGCATGAGGGAGTCCAGATAGCCTTAATGTGTTTGGACGGTTGAAAGAGATAAAACATAGTTCAAACGTTCAACTATCACAAGACTCCCTCCTCCTAGGCTATTGAAATGCATTGAAGATAACTTACATGGGCACCAGAAGCCTTTGAAGCTACAAGATCTGCACAGGCTGGGCACACATAGGAAATCAGTGGTTTCTAAGAAAATATCTAGCTTAATTTACCTCTGGGTTGCTGTTCTTCAACATTTTGGTGCATATTCCCACAAATCTACTATCTCGATATACCAAACCCTCTCTTGATTCATGTTCCAGCCATATGTTTCACTGGAGCTGTAATTCTTAGGCATGGTCACCGACTTACTCATTAGCTATGCCCTTGGCAAAATACTGGATGACATCGTCACAAGCAGTGGTTATAACAGAATCTTTAACTTGGAGAGATATTTGGTTCTTTTCTGAAAACTATTTCTAAGCATGGCACACACTCCCATCCTACCACCACACTTTTTGGGACATAATGTAACAGGACAGCAATCAGTAGTATTCATTTTCCCTGCTGTTAGGGAAAAGGAGGAGCGCTAAAACCTGTTGTTCTGCAGTTCAATACAAGTACAAAAGGATGGTTTGAATACTCTTTAATTTAGTTTTCCCCAAACATCCTGCTTCATAGTTTAACTTAGTTTTTTAAAAATATATATTTTCTCTCCTCCTCTCTACTTGCATCTTTATAAGATTTTTTAGCACAAACTGTTCTCTTTTGTATTTCACAAAAATTGTGAATGCAATTTACTTTACCCACGCAAAAATAGCAAATACATACATATTGCTCTTTGCCAACAGAAAATCCTTAACAGCTGTTTATCGCTCATTTGCAAAACATAAGAGCAAAGGAATTTTATGTCTTAGGAAACTGGCTTTTCCACACGCTATCTTTGGCAACAAAAACAGGACTACTTTTTTTAAAAAAAAAACAATAGTTCCCTTAACTATCACATTTCTGCAACAAATAAAGAAAGTGAAGAAATTCTAACTTTGGGATAGTCAACAAAGGAATGCAATTTGCAATTAACTGCTTTCAGTTCCATAAATCAAACTTACTCCTTAATATTTTTTTAAAAAAATAAAAGTTCACCAATTAATTTTAAGCAAATGAATCCAGCAACAGGAATTACTGTTTCACACAGGAAAAAGGTTAGGAAAATGAGAAAAAATGAGGGATTTAAAGAAGAGGGCACAGCAACTTCAAGGAGTTTCCCAGGAAGGGTGGTTTCAACGCACTTTAACAGAGGCGTCTGTCCTTTATCATCTGTTCAAAACATTTTGGTCCTTTTGGGGGTGGGGGGAGCCTTAGAAACCAAGCTAAATAAAGTCCCAGTTCTCATAACAGATACTTACTTTCACATATGGTTTTAACTAAATAACTTGCACATCTCCAACAGCTTCAGAAAGAAATAACTACAGCATACCAAGCAGATTCTAGCTCCTTAAAATGCCAGGACCCGCACATACCTTCCATAATCTGTCTTCTATATTTAGATAACAACTATACCTAAAACCAGGCAGGTCAGCATTGGAGCAAGTCAACCATATTTTAGCTGCCCTGTCTTCTACCCGTGTTACAACTCTCCCAAGCCGGAGATGGGTATTATGCTTGAACACAAAAGAACAGAGAAAGCACACGGCCTGTTAAGAAGAGATCAGAACAAGTGTTCTTACATCAATAATCCTGTCATGAATCTGCAGTCCTCCTTCTTTGGCAGCAGGCCCACTGTCTGCTACTTTAGAGACAAAAATTCCTTCACTGGATGGGCCATCTTGATTGTCCTGCAGGGAAAGAAAACAGAGTGTAAACAGTGGTCAAGATAGAAGCATTGTTCACAAGTTAAACACTAGATCCCACATGGAGGCTTCTTGACAACACTGTCTAATGCCATAGTGATATAGTGCTCCCACAACATCCTTTATCTTTGGCAGGTAAACGCCAAATGCAGCCACAGACAGGGTGGTGTTAATCTTCACGCCTTTCCAAGAGCTGCTTTTCAGCCCCTGTGCCCAATACAAGAGAATGCTGCCCTCACTTTAAAGGGGCTACATCTGCTCTAGCAATGTCAATGTGAAAACAAGGATCTCTAACCAGCTGGGATTGCTTATTGAGAAATTGAGCAGAGTGAAATTACTAGGAATCAGCAGTAACAAGAGATAAAACAACAATTATGAGTAGTTGCACAAGCTATTTGAAAAATTGAATTAAAGGGGTTTTCAGCTAGGCCACCACCTCTATAATCGCATCTCTCAGGGTGAGTCCTGCCCTGTCATTCAGAGAGGTGGTCTGTTTTTTCCCTCCTTTTCTCAGCTGTGAGGACCTTAGAGCAGTGATGGTGAACCTTTTAGAGACCAAGTGCCCAAACTGCAACCCAAAACCCACTTATTTATCGCAAAGTGCTAACATAGCAATAGGGGAGGAAGGAAACACTCCCATTGGGCTGCTGGGCAGGGGGGCGGGTGAACTCTGTGCTGAGGGAGGGAGGAAGTGCTCCCATTGGGCTGCTGGGCAGAGGGGCAGGGTGAACTCTGTGCTGGAGTGACTGCATGGGTGCCCACAGAGAGGGCTCCGAGTGCCACGTCTGGCACACATGCCATAGGTTCACCATCACTGTCTTAGAGGAAGGTACTCTTGACAGGTTGTCCGGACTCCCATGGCAGAAATCACCAAGTAGACCTCTCTGGACAGTTCCCAAACAGTGCTTCACTCTGAGAAGTCCTCAGCACAGCAGTCAGAAAACAGCTTCCTCTGTGAAGACAGTTTGCTTGGTACTACTCTCCACAAAGATCTTCTGCAGCTGCCCCTGGGGCGACAGAGAGAGAAAGAGGAGGAATAGGCAATGTGGAGACAGAGAATTGGGTAAATGATGTTCCTGGGTAAAACAGTTCAGTGGAGATGACAGGGAAAGAGGTGGGGGAGTAGAAGGTAGCAGCAAAGGCAAGAGAAACAGATAGGAAGAGGAAGCAAGACAATTGAGCAGATGGTAATTCTCTTCCCACTTATTATTATTATTATTATTATTATTATTATTATTATTATTATTATTATTATTATTATTATTATTATTATTATTATTATTATTATTATTATTCCGCCCTCCTCACGAGTGACTCAGGGCAGCTAACACAAAGTTAAAAACAACAATTAAAACCCAGTCCAACAATAAAACTTAGCAATATGACCATAGACAATATCAAGTTTGAAAATTAAAAATGTAAAAAAGTTAAAAAGTTAAAAAAAAGATTAGACAAGTAGCTCATAAAGAATTCAGAAAGAGAGAGGGGAGTGTACAGATAAGCCTGCAGGCCAGGGTAACCATATGGCCAATACCACACACTTGCCCCACCAGCCAGGTCTTAACACCCTTCCTGAAGGATAGCAGCTCTGTCTGGAGATGCAACTCGATAGGCAGGAGGTTCCACAGGGCCAGAGCGGACACAGAGAAGGCCCTCCTTCTGGTGCTAGAGAGCTGTGCCTCTCTAGCCAATAGCACAACCAGAGAGCCTCTCCAGTCTGCTCTGGTGGGACGGACAGATGTTCTTGGGGTGACGCAGTCTCTTAAGTATCCTGGCCCACTACCATGTAGGGCATTAAAGGTAATTAATAGCACCTTGAATTGCACCCGGAGGCACACTGACAACCAGTGCAGCTCCCGGAGCAGTGGTGAGGTGCGATCACAACGCCTGCACACCATCACCACCAGAGCAGCCACATTCTGGACCAGTTGCAGCCTCCAAATTGTCACCAAGGGCAGCCCTATGTAGAGCGTATTACAGTAATCAAGTCTGGAGGTGACCAAAGTGTGTGTGATCATGAGCAAGGAGTCCCGATCTAGGAGTGGGTGTAACTGACATATAACATGAAGTTGTGCAAAAGCCCTCCTGGCCACGACTGCCACTTGCTCTTCGAGCAGGAGTTGTGAATCCAGGAGGACCCCAGATTATGCACTGGGTCTGTTTGGGGGCAAAACCACCCCATCCAGAACCAAAGATGGTAACTCCCAAGATAACGCAGGACCCCTGACCCACAGCCACTCAGTCTTGCCAGGAGTCAGTTGTAGCCTGTTGTCCCCATCCAGACCCTGACAGCCTCCAGGCACCTCGAAAGTACTTCCACTGCATTGCTTGATTCTTCACAGGCCAAGATATACAGCTGGGTATCATCTGCATATTCATGATACCTCACCCAGTGGGAATAGATGATCTTGCCCAGGGTTTCTAGTCCTGAGCCCTATTGGCACACAAGGTCCTCATCAGCCCCAGAGCAGTACTGATGAAGCTGTTGCCCCCATCCAGATGGATTCAAGTAGGATTTAATCCACTTGGGGAACATCACCCTTCCCTCTGGACTTTGGCACCCAAGGCCATTAGTCCTCAGGGTTGTCAGGTTAGTTAACCGCCGCCTGACACTCAGTGTTGAGTCACTGGCAGTATAATATTTTTTTATAACGACAATATGTGCTACCCAGTTAATTCTGACTTACAGTGACACTTTTCAGAGTTTTCCAGGTACAGAACACTGAGAAGCAGTTTACCTTTCCCTTCTTCTGCAGCAAAGTAGGATTGTACATCTTGCTGAAGGCCACACAGGCTGGCTGTTCTCCTTGGAGACACAGCAGGGAGTCAAACTCCCAACCTCTGGCTTCAGAGCCAGATACTTACCAGAACTTCCATTAAAACATTTTTAGTTGCATTTAGTTGTATTTAGTTTTGTTTAGGGAAACAGTTCTGATGCCTATTTCTCTGGTAGTATGGCTTTGTTTAGACCTTTTTTTTTGGACTTTCCAGAAGCCTATGTCAATGCCTCAAAGTACTGATCAGCTGATGTACTGGCTTAGGCTTCTGGGAATTGAGGTTCCCCCTGTGGGGCATGGGCCCCTCGTTGAGAATCACTGGTTTAGATGTAGATTTAGCAACAGCATGCCCCAAAATTGTGTTTTTAATAGGTAATTCCTAGGACCTTTAAGGCCTGGGAAATATTTCACATTCCTAAGCAATAGCATGAAATGTTCATTCCAGTGTTTACTGCCATGCCCCCTCCTTTTTATTGTAATAGGAATACTCAAGTAGGCTTATTTTAAAAATTCAGAGAGTTTAGAGGACCCAATCATATTTGTTACATTCCACATCTGCACAAGCATATAGAAATGTAAACAATTTTAAACAATTGCAACATTTTTCCTTTAACAGCATCGGCATAACTAGATACAGTGGAACCTGGGTTAACAAATGGCTCGGTTAACATAAAAATCGTGTAACAAAAGGATATCCATAGAAAAAAGTGGCTCGGGCTACATAATTTTTTCAGAGCGGATTAATTGGTTTTCAGTGTATTCCTATGGGAAACCATGTTTCCATTAATGTATTTTGGTTTTCAATGCATTCATATGGTAAATTGCATTTCATTTCATTTATTCAATTTATATGACACCCTACTCAGTGCAACCGACTATGGGAAATTCAGTTAAAGTAATTTTCACTGTAAGAAATGTCCTGGAGAACGCATTAATTAAGTCAACTGAAGTTCCACTATATCAGGATATTTTGTATCTCTCTAGAGTGAGACAATTGGTAAGTGGATGCTTAGCTTGAAACCCCATTATCTCCAAAGTGAACAAATAAGTGAGTACATTTACCATTTCAACACATTGTGGAATAGATGAGTAAGTCACAATGCAGAAGAGAAGAACATTTGCAAATCACAGGAGTAAGAATTAGAATAAGTTTGTCTTCAAGCCAATTCTGAGTTATGGTGACCTTTTTTCAGGGATTTATAGGTAGATGATACACAGAAGTGGTTTCCCACTCCTTTCTTCTGCTGGCTCCCTGGGACTATAAAGCTTGCCCAAATAGTGCTTGAGTCTCAAACTGCAGACCTGCTGACCTTCCAGTCATCAAGTTCAGTGTCTTAACCACTAAGCCACTGCAGTGCCTTTTAAAAATGAATATACCCAAAAGGAATAAAATTGCTTTTAAATGACATTTCAAGCAACATTTTCTAGTTACTTTTAAAAACCTGTTTTGCACATATTTTCCAGCTCTATCTTATTATTTTATCCATACCCATTTTTACTGTTGTTTTCCCAAAAGCACAATCCAAAAAAATTGAAAACAAACAAGGAATACAATGAGTTACTGTTTAAGACTGCTATGAGTAAAAACAATTATTACTTTTAAAATACCACAATGAATAACAGAATTTCAAAAAAAAAAAAATACTTTTAAGAAGTAACACTCTGAGTTGATTTCACCAGCATCAAGAAAGCAAAAAGACCTAGAGACCTGCTTAGGCAATCTGAATGCAAGAAAAATACTCCTACATAGCTCCAAAGAGGCCAGCAGTCTGCAACACTAAACAAGACGGAGAAAGAGAGCCTAAAATACTAAGATGTGCATCTATACACAGATATCGGTGACATATTTCCTCTTGTATTGTCTACAAATCTAGTCCCATGCCCAACCCTGTTTGATAAAGTTATCTTTGTTTGATAAAGTTAGCCAGTGTAATCTGTGCAAAAGATACATCTGCAGCTCATGTGCAAGAGTTTACTCAAAATGGATGCTACTGTGATTCATTGTGAATATTCCTTGTATGTGTGTATTTAGAACATTAGCATTCTTTTTCCTACAAACTACTTAAATCCTATTACCACTCCCAACCTCAACAGACACGCTGGAACAGTACGACTCATTTAAGAGCTGCCTTTCCCAGTTCTCACTGATTCAAGGATTCTACATGAGATGGGACTATCAAACAGATCTACCTCAATCTGTTCTGTATCAAACTAACGCAAAAGATAAACATACTATATAGGGAGTCACATACCATACATGGCCGACCACCAATTATGTTAAATCCAAGGGATCCAGAATCTCGGTGGAGAACAAGAGTTAGCGCTTTAGTTTCTTCTCCCTGTGAAAAGAAGGGAAAGTCAACTCAACTCTATGGATGTTTGCAAGTTTTATCTCATTAAAAATAAGTCTTTTAACAGCTCACATTTTACAGGGTTCACTCTTTCAAGATATATTCTGCAAATCCGAACTGAATATTGTTCACGGATTTCACAATCTTGAAGTTTCAAGACCAGATCAACTTATATTAAGGGGAGCCTGGTACTCGTTTTTATCATCTTGACATCATAATGATTCACAGGACAAGATAAAAATGTCATGGTTTATAACAGGAAATGTCTCTTTTGCACAAGCCATTAGCAGAAGCAATTGTGTTCAGATACATGATTATTCATCTTTACTCCAAGTAAAATCTAAAGGAATGTACAGGGGTGCTGTTGACATAGAAGTCTCTGCTGGTGTTAACTGATGCCATAATTAGAAAAGCTCGTCATGGTATGTCAAACATGGCCAGAAAATGGTTCCAGCAGTAACAAAGTGAATGCAGCAAGCTCCCTCATACCCATTTTGAAGACTAGAGAAGATCTCAGTCCACTTTCCTCTTTTCCTTATGCATCTGTTTCCTGCATTTATAACTTACTATGAAGTGAGTTCTGACTTATGGTGATCCTTTTCAGGATTCCCTAGGTAGAAAGTATTTTATTTATTTATTGGACTTATTCCCCACCCATCTGGGATGGATTCCCACTCAGAAGTACTTTACTGAGAAATACTCAGAAGTAGTTTACCATTTCCGTCTTCTGAGGGGTGTCCTGGGACTGTGTAGCTTGCCCATGGCCACATAGGCTGGATCTTCTGGAATGTTGAGTGAGGAACTGAACTCCCAACCTCTGGATCCTCAAACAGATGCCTATCTCACAGTGCTATTCAGCTAGCTTCTGTTTTACAGACTGTTTAAATAAATAAATATACAGTACATAAATCAAATCATTTTGGACTTATGGTTTTCTAGGTAGAGAGAACTTAGAAATGGTTTACCATTCCCTTCTGCAGGCATCCTTGGACTATGCAGCCAGACACACAAGCTGGCTCTTCTCACTTGGAGGCACAGTGAAGAACTGAGCTCCTTACTTCTTGCCCCACAGCAAGCAAGCAAGCAAGCAAGCAAGCAAGCAAATAAGTAAGTAAGTAATATCCTCCTTCATATCTGAATCTTGTTTCAATTCCAGATGCTGATGCATTACTATCCCCATCATTCATCATCATTTGTCAGGCTGGCTGGCTGGCTGATGGGAAATGGAATTCAACAAAATCTTGAATGCCATAGATTCCCCTGCCCTGCTTTAAACCTTCATTAGATAGAAACCCTTACGTTGTGCACAGATGGCCAATAACTAATATCTTTCAGTAGCGAATGTGCAGCCTTTCTTCCTTGTTCCTCAGAGGGCTAAAATATTTACGTCTCCATTTCTACCTTTGTGCCTTTGTTCCTAACTCCTTTCCCCCAGCTAGATCTAAGATTAAAACAAAAATGATTCATAAGACGACTAAGGAAAACACATCTGGATCAAAATGTGCTTATTCTAGCTGCAGAGAATGTGCATGCTCACCTTATCAAGCCACAAATGGCTTGCAAATTTCACTATTCGACTAACCAACACAACTCAGCCATCTTCAGAGCTAAAACAAAAGTCTTACCCAATGACAGGCTGCTTGTTCTCCCTCCCCCCTCACAGAGATTTAGCAAAATACCATATTTGCTGGCATATGACTTTTTACCCCTGAAAAACATGCCTCCAAGTGGGGCCCCGTCTTGTACGTCGGGTACACGTCAGTTGAATAAAATACAGTAATACCTCAGATAACATTTACCTTGGATAACGTTTACCTTGGATAACATTTACCTCGCATAATGTTAAGCAATCTGGGGAGGAGAATTGCATCGAATAACGTTAAGGTCCTATGGGATGGATCGGATAACAACTTTTAATATCAGATGACGAACAGAAGGCTTTTAAAGGGAAACTGTCACGCCATCAAACTTGCTAGGGACTTGCCTGGCACTTGCTCTCTCCTTCTATTTGTTATCTTCCTTCTCTCATTGACAGTTCCAGTTTGGTTAACAGATTAGAAAACAAACAGCATGGCAGCTCCCATAGGTTTATTGTTCCATTCAGCTTTAGTGAATTGTCTTTGGTGAATAACATTTAATAAACTTACATTGTTTTATGTTTACTGTACATGTCTGATAACATACAGCCTTGTGACAGTTTTTCTGCATGTCATAAGCATTTGAATATAAATTAACATGTTGAAATCAAATCTGATGTTCTTTTACGTTTTACTTGGTGTGTGGAAAGTGTGCGGAAGAGGGGGTAGTCTTATACAGAGAGTATATAACAAACTCTATATTTTGAGTGGAAATGTTGGGGGGTCGTCTTATACGCCCAGTCGTCTTGTATGCCGGCAAATACGGTAATCAGTCAGTTTTCAAGTTTCCAACTCCAGAATTCCCCTAGTCAGCATGCTATGCTCTGTCTATTCTATTACCTTCCCATGCAAAGTGTCACTGTCCTTCACACAAATGTTAGTAAATCAAATGAAGGTTAGTAAAAGTCTGCAGCTAAGTTTCAGGTTAAGCAAAACCTTTAATGGATCACTACCAAGTTACAAATATGGTAAGCTTTCAAGTTTTACAGAATTCTTCATCAGACAAGGATGGTAGGAGACTTAGGGTTTCAACAGAATGTCTACAAATTAGTTCTTGCTGGCTGATCCTTAACACAGAATTTTACTGCTATTTTTTGTTTCTCCAAATAGGTCACATGGCTTTTGTCAGTTTGCTTTTTGGTTACAGTATTTGCATGTAGCCTACTGGACTCATGGAAACATCAACACAAATAGCAACAAATTGCTCAGGGCCCTGATAATTATCTTCTAAACTGCATCCTCACCCAGTAGCATGTATACCATGGAAACTGAATTGCAACATTTGACAACAGTACAAATTTAAATACTGCCCAGAATCCAAGTAAATATTTACATTTGCTTAAGTACCCTGGGATAAATCAAGGTTCTGAGGGCAGATGCATCAAGGATTAATTAACAGGTCCCTGATTGAATTCCTAGGGATTCACTGGCTGTATAACTAGGAATCTGATCAGACTTGCTAATCAGTGAGTGCTGCTCTGAGTTAGAGCTACATACGTACCGCATATAAACATAAATACTCACTTGGATTCTAGCCACTGGTTCTTAAAAAAAAGGAAAGGGAAAAGCAGAGACCTGCTCACCCAGGAGGAAAGGAAGGGCAGTGGGACAAGCTTGGTTATGTGACAGTACAGTGGTAGAAGTAATTTCATCCTCTCTTGCCTACGATTTTAATCATCAAGGGAACTGCATGTCTGAACTGGGTTCAGTACTGTACAGTAAAACACCAGATAACGATTGGATCAGATAACGCTAAAATCACATAACGTTAAGTAATCTGGGGAGGAGAATTGGATCAAATAACGTTAAGGTCCTATGGGATGGATCGGATAACAACCACTACAGCCTGTGCGGTTACAATGTATCTCTATGGAGCTTTAACGTTATCCGATCCATCCCATAAGATTTTAACATAGATCGGAGAACACTAAAAATCGGATAACACCAAGACTTGTGTTGTAGCGTTATCCGGTGTCTTACTGTATATGCTTTTCTGGTCGGGGGTCGGGGTTCCCATTTAGGGCTCTGGTAAACCAATCAGCCATGCCTTCCTCCAGAAAAATGTAGCCAGCCTTTCCCAATATCTGTTTCCTTGCAGATATTTAGGACTTCAACTTTCATTAGCTGAAGTAGTTGTGATGCAGCCCAAACATAATCCAGAATAGTATACGGTACTCTGAAACATCCAGGCAAGATGTAGTCAAAACCAATGGGTAGGTGCCAGGTTGGAGAAGGGGTCCCTAAGTGATTATGGGCTCAAGCAAAAAATACACTCCACCCTCACCATTCTACTTTTCCAGTTGATATTTGATCAGGCAGTGAGTGCTGCTTCAAGTTATGGAACATACTCAGTTCTTCTAAAGCAGGGGTGCCCAAACTATGGACCATGGGCTGGATACGGCCCCCAACACCAATTCATCTGGCTTGCAGCAGACTCGCTGCTCCCAGAAGGGGATGGGGGACACGGCCGTCAATGTGCAGGTGCGTTAAGAACTACTTCTGGGAGTGGTGCAGACATGTTTGCGCATGCACGGGGACATCTGGAACCACTCCTGGAAGTGGTTCTGGTCATCCCTGTGCATGCACAAATGTGTCCACACCACTCTCGGAAGTCATTCCAGATGCACATGCACAAACACGGCCTGTTCTGGCAGCATGGTCAGGCCCCCTCAGTTGTTCCAGGGGTGTGGTCTGGCGCAAAAAGTTAGGGCACCATGGTTCTAAGGCAATTTTCTTGTTGGAGATCTGAGTTTCTTTTCCTTTCAATGTACAGTGCAAACCTGTATTCTTCCATTATAGATGCACATAAAGAAACAAATACACTTTATAGATACCATCATGTGTGGTGGTCCATGGGGTCGCAAAGGGTCAGACTTGACTGTGCGACTGAACAACAAAAACAGATACTGATGGCTGTGGGAAGCTGTATTGTTGTGCTTGCTTGTCTGTCATTTTGCTTGAACACACCCTTCTCCTTTTGACCCCTGAATTTGGTGTATAAAAACCATGTCTGTAAATTTCACTCCTTGTCTGAAGAAGTGGACTTGATCCATGAAAGCTAATAATAAAAATATAGCAGTTAGTCTTTAAAGTGTTAGTGTTTATTTTGTTTTGTTTATTTTGTTTTCTGGTATGCATGGATCTCCAGAATACCAAGTACATTGGGGTTAGACCAAGAAAGTGGTCAACCCTCCCTGGAAGTGAGAGACTATAATATTTGGCAAATGCCATGAGAAGATTGTATAATACCCTGCCCCCAAATAATGCTGTAAAGAGTTGGAGATAGCAGGGAAAAGAAGGCTAAACATAAGATGGATTCACATAATAAAAGGAGCCACAGTCTTTTGTGTGCAAGACCTGAGCATGGCTGTTAATGATGGGAACTTTGAGATGTCATTGGTTCACTGAGCAGTGATACCTTGGAAGCAACTTAACAGCACATAACAACAATGCAGAACAGAAACATTCAAATACATATTTAGATAGCTGTATGTTTGATTGTGCTTTATTTGTAGCCCTGTTTTCCTTCCAGTAAAAAGAACTATTTAAACTCATCAACGGATCATTTGTTTTTATGTCAGAAATTACTCTGGGTTCAAAGGATTTTTGTAGGGAACACTGAATGAGGCTCCTAGTTCTCAGGAACCAATAAGTATGCACTGTTGTTTGCAACATTTGCTACTGACAATCAACTCTGAAGTAACTGTCTAATTACCTCTGATAACTAAGAATTGTTACAATCCACATATTCTAATCCCAGCATGAGTGAAATTTTGGCTAATAATGATGAAATAATACTAGGAAACAGAAACACCTTTGGGGATGCTCTTGGACCAAAGCAATGTACCTTTATGAACATGATCCAAATATAAGTAGAACTACATATAGAGCATTCTATATATATATTTTTAAAAAAGTTAGCTCTGAAATGTGAAAACATTATCAATACAAGAATCTGAAGAAATTATTTCACATTATTTCTGGTTTCCATAACCAATTAATGACATAAATCACAAATTTGTCCTAATAATACAACACAGATGGTTTAAGCTTTTTTATTTATTTCACTTTTTATTTTTTTTTATTTTTTATTTTTTTCAATTTATTGAATTTACTGACATTACAAAAACAAACGACAACACAAACAAAAGGAAATAAGAAACACATATGACAAGGAAAAAAAGAAACATATATAACCTTACATTACATACAGTATATAAATGGGAGGAAGCATAATATATTAAAATACAACATGGATTAACACATAGAATGGGTATGCTTCTTTGTCTTATATATTCCTCGCGTTCTAATACATTGTTCTATTCACTTGTATTTATATTTTAGTTAATTGTTTGCCAGAGGTACTTTCGATACCCATATAAATATGTTTAGCACCATATTTCACTTTTTAAACATGAAGCCATCTCTCATACTATATTAATAATCAGCAACTGCTGAGTTGGTCACACCCTCATATATTTTCCTGTCACTCAAATTTTAAAAAGGGGAAAGAGCCCAAAGTGAAAATCAGCTGTTATAACTTAGACTTCTGGAGGTTCCAATTAAAAATTGCACTACAGTTCATAGTCCTGACAATGTCATTTGGTGGTGGATCAAAGAACCAGCATATGGTTACACCCCATTCCTAACCATATTTAAGTCCCAGCGATTTTCCTCAGATGCATTAATTTCTATCTTGAACATAATATGGAGTTCTATTGAAACCCTGTCTCAAAAAATGATAAATTATTTTGTTTTCTGTTTGTTTTATGCAGGAGTTCTCAACCTTTTAAAGCTGGAGGCCATGCCATGATCCCTTAGATAGCTTTGGGGGCTGGATGGCCATTTTGCCTTTCCTCCACCACATGCCATTTCCGGGTGTGGTGAAGGTAGTGGTGGGCCACATGAAATGGTGCCGTGGGCCACATCCAGCCTGCAGGCCACAGGTTAAGAATCCCTGGACTTATGTGTAAAATGTAGAAAATCTTTCCTGGAAATCCCAAGGCCCAGACATCAGATAGTATTTCAAGGCAAAAACTTCCAAATCCTGTGAGACCACTTTAAGGTCTAATAAGAATGAGAATTGGAAACACAAGAAAGTCATTGACACCATATCCCACTTTTTCTCTCATATCACTTTATGGTGGTGGTGGTGGTGGGGATACAATCAGGTCAATCAAGAAACAATTACTAGATTACACTCAGAAAGGTTGCTGTAATTAAAGCCTGTGAAAAAGGTTTCTGTTACCTCTTATAATGTTAATGGTTTCTTTTAAAAAAGAAGGCTTTGGCCAGGAGATTCATAACACATTGAGCAGCTAAAGGATGGGGGCAGGGCATTTAAAAAAAGTTTTAAAGAAAGGTTCAAAGCTTTCTCTACAGCAAATATCTTTTTCATTTTAGCTGATTGGACAATTCAATACCAGATCCACTGTTTCCAATTTCTAACAGAATAATACTGTCAAAAGAACTGTGGTGATAATTCTACCAACCAAGACATGTTTCTTGTAGTAGTAAGGAACAAATGACTATCAACTTGTTGCTTCTGTGGCTCTAGAAATTCAAAATTTTAGGTACTGCTTCCCACCCATTTACTATGAATAAATGTCTTGTCCGTTAACTATAAGGTAAAGGTAAAGGTCACCCTTGTTCGAAAGCCAGTCGTATCTGACCCTAGGGTTCAGTTCTCATATCTGTTTCATAACTGAAGAGCCAGCGCTGTCTGCTTCTGGAGATGTTTCTGAGGTCATGTGGTAGGGGTGACTAGACACTGAAGCACACGGAATGCTGTTTACCTTCCCACCAAAGTGGTCCCTATTCATCTACTGGCAATTTCTTGCTTTTGAACTGCTAGGTTGGCAGGAAATGGGACAAAGACGGGGAGCTCATTCCATCCCGCAGTATTCAGGTATCAAACTGCTGACTATACAGTCATACCTTGCAGAATGAATTTAATGCGTTCTGAGAGGTTGCTCGCTATGCGAGTCTGACTCGCATAACGAATTTTTCGCTATGCAAGTCGGACTTTTCCCTATGAAAAAACTCGCATAAAGAGCGTTTCTATGGGGAAAACTTGCATAGCGAAAAAAAATTCGTTATGCGAGTTTTCCCCATATAAACCCTCGTTATGCGAGTTTTTCCATAGGGAAAAATCCGACTTGCATAGCGAAAAATTCGTTATGCGAGTCAGACCGCTTAGAGAAAAACTTGCTCGTTATGCGAGTTTTTCGCTAAGCGAAACGCTCATTATGCGAGGTTTGACTGTATATATATATTCTTGCAAAATGTCATGGTTAGCCCCACCCAGTTCAGCTCATTCAATTCTGTTTGTTCTAGCTGCTGGCATCTCACAGCTGAATCAGGCTCTTTGACATACAGTTGTACCTTTCTTAAAGAGCATAATGTGTTCCACAGGATTACTCTAAACGAGTTTGCTCTTTAAGTGAAACACTATTGTAAGTGACCAATTGTGACTTCTGGTGGGGGGATTGTGAACCCCAATTTATTTGTTAAGCGAGTTTTTGGTTGGTTTTATTTGTTAAGCAAAGCAAACATTCAGAGAAAATTCAGCTCTTTAAGCGAGTTACTCTTTAAGCGAGTTGCTCTTTATGCTAGTTTTGACTGTAATTTTCAAAACTCAGTTTCTAGCTGAGAGTTTTGAAGTGAATGTGACTACTGTATCTGCAACAATGGAGCTGTCCTTATCTCTTCACTCATTTTTCAGCCAGATTTACTAGCATGTGATAGCACAACGATTGTCAAATGATAGGCTGAGTTTCATCTCAGTCACATTGTATCAAAGGAAGTTGGAAGCTCTGCCTTATCACTTGCTCCACAATGTGAAACAAACCACTGAAGTTTTTCCTTGTCTTTCTTTTCTCTGCTTTTAATTCTTATTCTGGTTTATGAAGAAGAGAAGGGAAAGCACCAGTGTTTGGGAAGTTCAGCAACTGGAGCAATTGGGCAGTGCATAGCACATGTCAGGGTTTTGACAATGTGCTCTGGCTGTAGCCAATGAGTTACAGAAGAACTGTGAGTTTTCTTCTTCCATGTCTAGGTCAGATGTGAAACTGCCAAAATGAAGCCACCTCTGGGGAGTTCATTCTGCAGTTCCTTTTTTCTAACCTAGTGTGGGAAAGATTAGCTGCCACAAGGTAGTTGTTGCCCAAGGTACACCTGACTGCCATTCAAAAATACCACAATCTTCGAGGAGGCTCTTTTTGTGTACCCTAGAACTGTGAGTGACCTATGCTTTGTTCCCAGTGGGTATTATAAAAGAAGACAGATATGAACCATGTTTGGCTCATGGCTAAAATATGGCTACCCACTGTGTCTTGTCAGCGAAGAGCAAACTTATGTAGTCTTGAGTAAGCTATAGTTCCAGAGTACTCCCAGAAGAAGCGAGTTTGCAAATCACATTTCAGTAATCTCTATTTATTAAATCCTAAAAAGAGTAACCATAAGTCATTACTGACCCAACGGTATACGCCTGCTGTTGTCATTATACTACAAACAAAACGTGACAAAATTCCATAAATTATAGACTAAGAGGAAACTATCTAGGTACATCCAACTTACTGTAGAACTACACTCCTCTACTCCAGAATAGGTTCCACTAGGTTCATGGGATATATTTCTAGGTAAGAACTTAGAGAAGCACAGACTTAGCATGTAAGTACTGAGCAACTCATTTCTTGGCTTGATATTGTGATTAAAAATACATGAAGTGCTAGACCTCAATTCAAAGAAACTATGCTCTCTTCATGAAGATTAGAAATTCCAGTCTCCAGCCAGCATGAACCTGGTAGTCCAATGCATCTGGAAGGAGCCCATTTGGGGGAAAGGGCTGTTCTTAACATTTGCCAATCAACTGATGTTGGGCTATAACTTTTCAAATTCATTAGGAATATCTTATGCTGTCAGCAAGGTTAGACTAGAAAACCTTTGAGATTCCTTCCAACTCTACATCATGATTCCATAATGCTTCTGTCATCTGGCCAGTGACCATTCAGTTCAGAACTAATGGGTGAAACGTTAAACCAGGAGTTCTCAACCTTTTTAAGCCAGGGCCCAGGTCACGCACCCTCAGACTGCTTCAGGTGCCAGATGGCTATTTTGCCCTTCCTACACCACATTGCACTTCCTGGTGTGGTGGAGGCGATGGGAGCCACATGAAATGGTGCAGTGGGGCACATCCTGCCCACAGATCACAGGTTGAGAATCCCCGCGTTAAACCCACCTAGAGAACTGCAGATAGTCAATCTTCAAAACTAATCAGGGGTATCATCATTTGCTTATCAAGTTCTCCCTTGAAATATTTTGAAAATATTGATGTTATGTAAAGTAGCATTAATCAGTCTTTCTTTCTTTTTGTTTCCTTACAGGTGATATGGAGCAGCACATAAAACACACAGACTGTAGTTGTATCTCGAAAAGAATTTTCCAAATCAGTTATATTTTAGTAGCTTGACTGCAAAATGAATATTTTGACACTGACAAGAGCAACTGCAGCTCACTGAAAAATATGTGAAACATGAGCCACAGTCATTACAACAATGCGAGCATGTTTTGGCAAGATGCCAAGTATGGGAATCCTGAATGAGACTATTTTGCTTCGGGTGTAAAAGCAAGGCAACAATATTTTAGAATTTAGACTCTGTGGACGCCCTGAAGTCCAGTGTGTATGCTCACCACTTGCTTCAATCCCTTACCCTTTGCTGTGCATAACTATGTTGACATTGTTGTCTGATTAAATAATCCAGGGATCAAAATTCTGGAAGCAAGCCATTCCCATCTTCCCTCCATCTCCCCCCCCCCCCCGGCTAAAGAAATGAACCATCTTATAGGACCATCCCCATGCATTTTTTCCCTTTGCAATTCTCTTGTGCACAAAGAGGTAGATTATTCTAATCTTACTTCTGGCTGAAAACTTGGAAAGTTGCCCCAAAGACTGTGAAAGACATGTAATTGATTCAGTGCTAAACCACTGTTTTGTGGCGACATGACACCTTTCGGCTTGCTGCAGATTACATGCTGTCATTCCCTGAAAATGGCATGACAGTCTTCTTGTGGACAGGCTGAAAACAGCTTGTCATCTTAACCAGCTGTGTCCATAAATTTGAAGAAAACATTGCTACACACACTACAGATTTAATAGCAACTGAAGCACCCCAGCAGAGTAACCTAATAATGCCACAGTACAGTTAGAAAAACCAAATCGCTGATTCAGACACGACATATTCCAGTGGTGAGATCACTCCACGTCTGAGATGCCCATGAAAACATACTGTGAGTTATACACCACTTGCCTCCCTTGCAATGGTGAATTCTAAAATCAGAGTTCAGAAATCCCAAGTAGACAGTACAAAGGGAAAGAGCAGAAGAAGCTGCAAGGATGCATTTCTCATGTTCTTTTTAGGCATCCATACACTGAAAGGATTCAGGAGGAGATGCCTTTGATGAAATATAATGCCTGATAAGGCAAGGTAGTCACTCAAGTATGAATCCCCTTCATCTGAAGTGGTGAACATGATTCGCTTCAAGTAAAACATAGCTCTATATCTGCTACACAATGCATCCCTTTTTGATAGTACACCTTTTCTCTGGAGAACATTGCACAAAAGGAAAAAGAAGGTGCAAATGAATCAGTAAGAAAAAGGAAAAGGGCAAACTTTCAGTGTTGCTGCTAGAGTGGGCTTCAGATTTCAGCACTATGCAACTGACAATGGGCATCCAAGCATCACACTCAGCATATCTGGGGTCGTGAAATGAGAATCTTTCTTAGATCCATTCTGAAAGCAGTATGCATGAGTGTGTAGCATTTTAAGGAAAGGGCGCACAGTCCTGCCTGTAGCGGCATTAGCAGATGTGGTGTTTCAGACCAGTTTCACTGACAGAATGCGATTAATGCCAGCTAAGTGAACAAAGAGCAGGGAAGAGTACAATTAGACGTATGGAATCCCACATGTTAACAGGTTGAGAAAGTCCATGCAGAACTCTGGAGACATAAATATGACCTTTTAAAGCTGGAACCTAGCAAATGAAATGCGGGGCCTGAACAATCTCATCAAAGCAACTCGCATTTCTCTTGTCAAATGTATCAGCCCAGCCAGTTCAGACTCTGGACTACTTCAAGGGGGAGGGGAAAGACATTTGGCTCAGTCCATATTACCCCACTTTTCTTCATGGATCACCACAACAATTACCTCCATAAGGCCAATACTGTCTTGCCAAAGAATAAGCCATTAGGGTGCGGATTTAGCCCCTAATTCTTCAGGCATTTCCCTAGAGGGAAAGTAAGCCATAATGAGTTAATTATGTGTAATCAAGTCAATTTTGGCTTATGGCAACCTTCCCAGTGTTTTCTCTATTTTTTAAATACTCAGAAGTGATTTACCAGTCCCTACTTCTAATAGTGCTCAACAACTAACAGCCTGCCCAAGGCTGCACAAACAACATGAATGTCACACTTGCTTGCAGGTGATTTCATCTGCTACTTGCCTAAAAAAGCACAGTGGGGATTTGAACTACAAATCTTTGGCCCCAAAGGTAGGTACTGTATCCCCATTCACTAAACTACACCAGCTCTCCTAAAGTGAACTACTGTATAACGTAGTTTGTAATTGCTACCTGGATATGACCTGTTTTATAGGGAGAAGACACTGCGAAATGACATTGTAGGCATTCCTCTCTTTTGTTTCCTTTCAGCATCAGAAAATGAGCAAGTACATGTTCCAACTTTTGTGTATCTCTAGCCAAAAAATCTTAAGGACCAACTTGGAATAGGGTGAAGGGCCCCAAGACAATGAAAAACAAGATAACCATTGTGCTTGCTTGTCTAGAAAGAGATCCATTTTGAGAATACAAAAAAGTTCACAAAGACTTCTGGCCATGGAATGGTCTCCTCCATTATCTCACAACTTTTTGCTCCAAATACTTGAATTACTTTTGAAATGGAAGAGCCACACTTATACAGCTCCCAATGGAACATTCTTGGCAAGGAAGCACAACCTAACAGGGTTCTTGAAGCACACATGTAATGCCACCATGATCCTCTTTCCTTACCCAAACGATGGCTTCTCATTCTTGGCTGAGATGTAACAAATTCCATATACTCACTGTAACTATATGAGGCCAGGGTAAACTGTGAAGCAGGACACTACTCAATACTGCTTGCTGAACCACACTGACTCAAGAATGACCTAAACATCTTGCTTACTGGCAGCCTGAAGGCATCTAGCTGACTTCAGTAGAAAGTGGGCGTTTCAGGCTCACCTTCTCAGCCTCTTCTGAAATGATACACATGGCCCTTGTGCACAGAACCTTAATCCACAGACCACACAGGGAAAGCTTGTGCATCAAGAACTAGTACACATACACTCTGCATGGAAGGAGCTAATCATGTGAAGCAGGAAAGTGAAGAAGAAAAATGCATTTCCTTTTCCATGCATTAATCATTTCTGGTTCTAGATTGCCTACAAAACAATTATCTCTTGATGTAGACAGGCAACACTACACTATCTGAAGATGATACAACAAATTTAAGTGGAATAACAAAAAACACTTTTGCTGGAAACTTGGAAGATCTAATTTTATTTATTGCAACTCCCCATACTGATGGTAGGATTCTGGCAACTGTAGTCCAAAATGAATAACTTTCCAAAAATGTGCTTCCCCTTCTTGGATGCACATTTCAATGCAGTGAAGAGAAGAGGTATGTGTTGATAAACTAACAGAAATGTCATCAGGAGGCTGGATTTAGTACACTGGTTCCCAATGTGGGGGCCACACCCCACAAGGGGACTTCAATTCCCAGAAGCCTAAGTCAATACATTGGCTGATCAGTTCTTTGGGGCATTGACTTAGACTTCTGGGAATTGAAGTCCAAAAGCCAAAAGTTGGGAAACACTGTTCTAGTAGGGTTGCCCAAGGCAAAATGGTTACAGCTGGGAGACCAGACTAAGATTCATCCACCCTCTTCCAGGTAACAAAAGAGATGGTGGAGTTGACAGCTATTAAGCAGTAGAGGAAGCAGGCAGAGGAGTCAATGGTAGTGACACTAAAGTTAACTTTTGTAAGTACTGCACAGAAGGGAGCAAACATAAAACACAGCTGAAATTTTCTTAACTTAAAAATCTTATGCTGAGAAGCCTAAAATGAAACAAGAGTTAGCATGAGATTCCCAAGTCAAAAGGAACTCATTTGGCTACTGAAGAAGAACAAACAACAAGTACAAATAGCACTGTTGCTAATGATGAAACTAGATTTAAGCCAAAAGAATATCTAGTGGCTCATGTGCATTGAATTGAAAAGAAAGTGTGATGCTGTACAACACATACAGTTGGACCATGGAACATAAAACGTATGAATCAAGGCAAACTAGAATCTGAAAGGGAGAAATGGAATATATTCACATTGCAATGCTAGCTGTGAGTGAATGAAATGCACTGGAAAGGGATATTTTTCCATCAGATAACTACAAAGTATTCTAGTCTAGAAATTACCAAATCAGAAGAAACTGAGTGGCTCTAATACTGAGGTAAAAATGTAGCACAAGCAGTAAGAGAGTTTCATGCAAGGTCTGACTGAATATTAATCTGACTTTGAGGGAAACCTTTAACTATAAACATCCATCAAGTCTATGTTCCAACTAAAGAGGCTACAAAAGAAACTGACAACAGGCAAGCATGCAGGAAGAAATTGATCACATACTGAAACAAACATGTTTCTCATCACTGTCAACTAGAGCACAAAAAGAGGAAATGAAGCAGAATCAAATGTTGCTCGAAATTTTAGACTTGTGAACGGAAAGAACGCAGGAGAAAACCTCACATGGACCAGGAAAGCCAACAATGTTTACTACAAATAGACACTTCAAACAAATGAACAGACAAATGAATGTACCACCTGGGAAATATAAAAGAAAATGCAAGCAGAAGATGAATAAGTCATTTTCTTTCTGTCAAAACAAGACCAAGAGTGGATTGTGGTACTCTTAATGAACTCATAATATCCAATTTAGAATAAAGCTGAAAAAGAACAGTAAAAGAATTATGGTGTCAGAATATAGTTTAAACAACATTAGTGATTAAAATAAACCCTTGTTAGGAACAGATTTGTATTATTAAACTCAATTGACAATGAACCAGAAGAATATATAAGTTGACACCAGAGGTATTATTGGAAAAGAATACAAAAAGATTCCTGTAGTCAAAAGAAAAAACATAGATAGATAATGGAAGAAACACTTAATATTGCAAAGGACAGGTGAGTAGCAAAAGGTTACAGTAATAAGGTCAGAACCCTGAATGCACCATTCCTGATGTATATACTGTATTGTGGATAAAAAGCTACTGTTAGGAAACAACATGGAGAAACAGAATGGTATTTTATCTCCTTATCTGTTCAATCTGTACAGAGAACATTTCATATGGAAAGCTAGATATTGATTCTGATGAAGGAAGAGTGAAAATTGGTGGGAGATACATCAATCATTTAAAATATGAAGATGAAACCAACTTATGGAGAGAAAGCAACAATGATGTGAAACAATTTTAGTTAAAGTAAAAGAAGAAATGCTGAAACAAAAAGTCATGACTATAGAAGAACTAAGGTTGCAATTAAGACATTGACTTTGTGAAGGATTTTGTATGAGTCCAAAGGGAGAATGTAGCAAAGAAATCAAAAGAAGCCTAAGACTAAAAAGAGCAACAATGAAGTAATTAGAAAAGATAATTTAGTATAAAGATGTGCTACTGGAGACCAAGACCATCCACACTCTTATATTTCTGATCACGATGTGCATTGCAAAGAGTGACAGGAAAAAAACTGGGTTTGAAGAAATATTTTAGAGAGCTTTTCAGATACTGTAGGTTAGTGGTGGCGAACCTTGGAGCTCCAGGTGTTCTTGGACTTCAATTCCCAGAAGCCTAAGTCAGCCCTCCTGCTGATCAGACCTTCTGGGAATTGAAGTCCAAGAACACCTAGAGTACCAAGGTTCGTCATCACTGCCCTAGGTCTTCTTTTAGGTGCTCATCTCCATTTACAGCCAAAGACCCAGCATTGCCTGTGTCTGCAGAGGATTCTGTGGTCATGTGGCAGGCATGAATAGACACAGAGAGTGCATGGAATGCTATACCTTTTCCACCAAAGCAGTACCTATTTATCTACTTGCAATTTCTAGCTTTCAAACTGCCAGGTTGGTGGGAACTAGGACAGATGACAGGTGTTTACTCCATTGTGTAGCACTCAGGTCTTGAACTGATGACCTGCCATCTTTCCGGTTGTCAAGTTCAGCATCTTAACCACTAAGCCACTGCAGTCCCCCTTTCAGATACTCTAGATTGCCAGAAGAACAAACAAGTGGTTCCTAGAGCAAATCAAGCCTGAACTAAAATTAAATTCTAAAAATGGGAGTACAGTACTCCAAACAAACAAAAAACCTGTACTTTGAAACTGGACTTTGGATCAGCATCAAACAGTCTTCTGTGACAAATTTATGCAAGAATTAAAAAAAAAGATTTAAAAGTACAGTAATACCTCATATAACATTAGTATCGAATAACACGAAAATCGCATAACATCAAGGAATCTGGGGGGAAGAATTGCATCAGATAACATTAAGATCCTATGGGATGCTTCAGATAACAACCGCAAAAGCCTGTGTGGTTACAATGTATCTCTATGGATCCCATAGAGGATCAGATAACACGAAAAATCATATAACACGAAGACTTGTGGAACCAGGTTTTAGTGTTATATGAGGTTTTACTGTAAACCTGTTCCCTTCCCCATGCAGAAGCAAGTGGCCTTTTGCATTCTCACATTTAAAATAGCTCTTATAAATTGAAAAGACAAAATGTTCTTATCGGACATCCACCTTTTTTTTTAATTTAGAAGGAATCCGAGCTGCAAGTGCTGAAATACTGATCTTTTTTTAAAAAAAAAGAGCCTCTCAAAAGGGTAAAACAGGAACTGTTCTAAACTGCAGGGAATAAGCTTACTAGCATGAAGGTTCACAAGTTTCCTTGTGCTACTGAGCATGCCAACGAGGATCTGATTAGCTAACGCTAATTAAAAAGATATTCTGTTTCTTGTGGTTAAAATATTTTAAAACAGCTTTTATGAAGTACAGGAGAAAATATTCAGAAGGTTACTTGCTTAAGTTGTGAAATTATTGTATTTTGCTTTGTGCCTGGGGTTGGTCTTACTAGATGTTAGAAGTGCTTTGGTACCTATACAACTTGTCTTTTCACTAGACAAATGTTTAGTGATTAAGAAAAAACTCCAAAGATGCCATCAAAGTACTTCTGATGTTTTCACAGAGAGACAAACCAAGAGAAAATTCCAGAAACTGACTTCTTTTTTCATCAGTTAGCCACTCCTTGATGAAGCACAAAGTAATTGTCATGATTGTTTTTCAACAAGCATGAATGGTAGTAAGCAAAAGAGAGCATCTTGATTGCTGCCATTTGTATCATCAACATTCTGGCTAACCTTTGGTATGCAAAGCTTGACATCCTTTTTTCCTGCTGGCAACATGTCTACAATGTTCTGTAAAAATATTAGGTAATCACCGAGGCTTTTGAATCATGACTACAGAAATAGATTTAAACTTTTAAGATAGACTATGTCAGTGGTGGCAAACCTATGGCACGCATGCCAGAGGTGGCACCCAGAGTCCTCTCTGTAGGCACCCGTGCAGTCACCCCAGCACAGAGTTTGCCCCACCCCTCTGCTCAGCAGCCCAATGGGAGAACTTCCTCCCTTCCCCAGCACAGAGTTTACCCCGCCCCTCTGTCCTGCAGCCTAATGGGAGCACTTCCTCCCACCTCCCAGCACAGAGTTCACCACGCCCCTCTGCCAAGCAGCCCAATGGGAATGTTTCCTTCCTCCCCTGTTGCTGTGTTGGCACAGTAGGTTTGGGGTTGCACTTTGGGCACTTGGTCTCTAAAAGGTTCGCCATCACTGGACAATGTCTATATACCAATATCGTCAAAAGGCAATTGCATAATCATATATTAACAGAAACAAAACCAACAAATAGCAAAGCAAAGCAATCACACTTATAGCATTTAGTGCAAAACAATCACACCCCATAGTGTTTAGTGCACTATCTGGGGAGTTCACAAGTTAATTAGCAGTTTGCCCCAACATGCTGTGCACTCATTTTACTGAACTTTAAAGGATGGAAGGCTGAATCAACCTTGAGATCTGGTCATGATTAAACTCACAACCTTTGGGTTGCAGTACAGCAGTTTAACCACTGTGTCACCAGAGTTACAAACAAATAGTGTTGTGTAACCTTGAAAATGTCACACTATGTCTGCTCCTATTTCTGTGTTTAAAAAATCTGCACGGTAGAACACAATAGCATAACTACTATCTCTAAACAATCACACAAAGATGAATCTCCTATCCCCGTAAGTCAATTTGCTACATCTTCTCTCATGATAAAGCCACACAACACTAAACCTCCTCAACTACAGAATTGAATGTCTATTGACAAAATGTCTAAAGGGGTTGGGGTGGACCAAGGAAGAACTGTAGTAGATGGGAAATGTTTCGCAGAAGGCTCTAAATAAGTCCAAATGCTGTAGTGTCATCTGAAAAACAGGTAAGCTTTGTCACGAGAAGAATTACACTGCTGTTTTTAATTAGACAGTGCCAAGAGCATGGGAACATGGGACACACATCTCTGGTGCTTTGACTATCCACTCCCTCTCCTTTCTCTGTATTCCTTCTTTCCAAGGAGGAAATCAGGTCCTCTTTCCCAAATTGGTGGCAAGCTGTAAATATTTGCCCTTCATGCTGAGCCTTCCAGCTGGCTGGGGCTGCAGCTGACAGACATGTATGTAAGCAAAGAGCAGAAGGAGAAGGAGGAGAGAAAAACTTTCAAATAGGAGGAGGAGGAGCAAGATTTGTACTCTCAAATTTTTTTAATAAAGACAAACGGCAGGACAGACCACAACTCCTCCATGTTTTCTGGCTGATCACTGATGCCTTGTTCTGTTTGCCTTTCCCTAATCAAGATTCCAATTTTTCATCACAGGGTGACAAACATCTGGGACTTGGCAGTGGGCTCCCCCCTTTCTGCTCCAAGAGAGGGCACTTCCTCCCACCAAAACATCTGTGCCAAACCTCTGGCTCCACCTAAAAAGCAAAGGCATGACAAAATCGGAGAAATCCAAACTTGAGAGAACTTTTTATCCTGCAGGGATTGAAGGCAGATGGAGGTGCAAAGAAAGGGCAGCCGTATAATTTTGTGTCAGAGATTACTCTGGGTTGAAAGGATTTTTGCTGGAGAAACTCTGCTCAGGGGACGCCCGAATGAGGCTCCTTTCATGTCCAATCTCTTACCCACTAAGCCACTGGAGGAACTTCCATGCTGTTGATAGAAGGAGGAAAAGAGGCAAAAGAGGGAGGAAATTGTAAGAGTGAAGGCAAGGTTGGGTCATGAAGTCAAATTTCCCACGAGAACCCGTGACATCCTCTACATTGGTGCAGGTACAAAGAAGGGCAACAAGGATGATCAAAGGAGTGAAAACCAAGTCATATGAGGAAACACTGATGGAACTGGGCATGTTTAGCCTTGGGAAAAGAAGACTGAGAGGGGATATGATAGCATTCTTCAAATACCTGAAACATAACCATAAAGAGGAAGAACATGGTCTATTCTAAATTATCCCAGAGTGCAGGACGCTCAATAATAGGTTCAAACTAAAGGAAGCCAGATATTGACTGAATACCAGAAAAAACTTGACTGTTTTTGAAGTTGCGGCCGTGTTAGTCTATGCAAGGATATCAGAGAAAACAAAAACAAAAAGGCAAAAAGCATGGCACCTTAAACACTAATTGCAGTATTTTAATGTGAGCTTTGTTTTGAATGGTTAGAGCAGTATGACAGTGGAACCAATTGCCTTCAGAGGGTGGTGAGCACTCCAACCCTGGAAGCATCCAAGAGAGATTTAGACCATCATCTGTCAGATCTGCTTTGATTCAGATTCCTGCATTGAGAAGGGGGATTTCGACCCAATGGCCCCATAGGCCCCTTCCAACTCTGTGACTCTATGAGAACTCCCAGCAAAAAAGGGGGGGCAGGGTTCTCTTTCAGAATGCTGCGCAAGAGAGACTGCCAAGGCTAGTCACATCCTAAGGAGGGCCAGATTCCCCCCAGCCAACCACTTCCTTCCAGGAGCACTGGTGGCGCAGTGACTAAACTGCTGTACTGCAACCCAAAGGCTGTGAGTTTGATTCTGACCAGGGCTCAAGGTTGGCTCAGCCTTCCATTCTTCCGAGGTTGGTAAAATGAGTCCCCAGCCCGTTGGGGGTAAATTGCTAATTAACTTGTGAACTGCCCAGAGAGTGCACTAAGCGCTTATGGGGCAGTAGATAAGTGTGACTGGAGGCCAGGTGGTGCAGTGGGTAAACTGCTACCTTGCAAACAAAAGGTTGTGAGTTCAATCCTTTACCAGGTCGGTAAAATGAGTCTAAGTAAAGCTTTCCCTTTCTTGAAAGCCAGTCTAGAGTTCAGTACTCATCTCTGTTTCAAAGCCGAAGAGGCAGCGCTGTCTGCTTCTGCAGAGGTTTCCGTGGTCGTGTGGCAGGCATGACTACTGTTGGGGGTAAAATGCTAATTAAGTTGTGAACCGCCCAGAGTGTGCACTAAGCGCTATGGGGCGGTCTAGAAGAGTGCTTGCTTTGCTTTCGTTTTGCCCCCCCCCCTTTATCCCAGCGAGGCGCCCCCTGCCGTCGGGCCTCAGCGGGACGCGCCTAGAGTCGACGGCAGAGGATGCCTCCAGAGTGGCGTTTCGCTTTCTGGGTGGCGGTGGAGTGGAGGGAGGGGGAAAGGATGAGGAGGCGGGAAAACGGCAGAGAGAGAGAGAGGGAGAACACACGCGTCTGGGCCAGCTGGGAGAGGGGGCCCCCCCCGGCATCCTGCCCCCCCCCTGCCTTCGGCTCACCTTGGCGGGCGAAGCGGCGGCCAGGCTGCGGCTGAGGGAGTCGAGGCGGGCGCTGTACTCGGTGAACTTCTTCTGGTAGCGCAGGGCGGTCATTTGGAGCTCGAGCTGGAGGGCGGCGAGGCGGGCCAGGAGCGCCTTCTCGCGCTTGCCGGCCCGCAGCGCCTCCTTCTTGAGCTCCTTCTCGAGGGCGGCCAGCTGGGCCTGGAGGGCGGCGCCGTGCGCCTTGAGGGCGGCCAGGCAGCCGTGCGCGGCGCCCCCGCCGCCGGCCGCCTCGGCCTGCCGCTCACGGTGGGTGAGCACCAAGCCGCAGCCCCGCTCGCAGACGCCGGCCGGCCGGGCCCCGCAGGCGTCGCGCATGTGGGCCTCCACGTCGCGCCGGTCGAGCACCTCGCCGCAGCCCCGGTGGCGGCAGCGGGCCGGCGCGTAGCCGCACGCCTCGGCGTGCTCGGCCAGGTGCTGGAGCTGGACGGCTCGGCCGCAGCCCCGCGCCCGGTGCGGGCACTGGATGTCCAGCTTGAGGATGAGGCTCTTCAAGGGCAGGACGTGGTTGAGCTCCTTGGCGGAGAGGCGCCGGCACTGGGCCGGGCAGCTGCCCTGCTGCACCACCCAGGGCAGGACGCAGCCGGCGCAGAAGACATGGCCGCACGGGGTGGCCAGCGGGTCCTCCAGCACTTTGTTGCACAGCTGGCACTTGAAGTCCGGGTCCACCTCCCCGCTAAAGCGGTCCAGCTCGAAGCCCATCGTCGCGACCGCGGCGGGACCCGAACGCGGCACCCGCGCCACGCAAGCCGATCCCACCCACCCCCCTTTAAAAAGAAAAATACAAAACCCCTCCTCTTGTTTTAAGAAGGGGGACGAAAAACTGTTAAGACCTGCCCGGCATGGGGAGTGCGCGCAACCCTGCACCCAATTGCGAAGGTCGCTAGAAAAGTTCTGTCAGGACGGAGGAGTCCCAACGGCAGAGATCCACCTAGGCGCACGGAAAGGGGAGGGGGGCGACGGCGACAAAGCGCGATCGCCACCCGGCTTCCCTTTTTGCTCGCTAGCCAGGTTTGGGGAAGAGCATCCAGACTGGCTGCAGGCTTGTCTCCGGACTGAACGAATGGCCTCAGCCTTTCCTTGTCCAACGCTGGGGAGGGATCCGAGCCTTACCACATTGACTCGAGTGAAAGCGCAGAGCTTTCTCCCCCTCCGCCCATCCCTCGTCTTTCCCCTCCTCTCCCACGCCCCCCTGGCCCAAACCCTCCTCCTCTCGCCTTTTTGGGCTGGATTTTGCTCTCTCTCTTTTGTAAATAGGGAGAGAGGGATTTGGCGTGGTGTTGCTGGGGGCTGTTTATTATCTCTTAAGGATTCCATGATGGGGTTGGGATGGGGGCGGGTGGGCAGAGTTTTGAAAAAGTTTCGCGGAAAAGTGCTGGGAAAATCTCTTTGAAGCGGTAGCTGCGTTAGTCTGTGCAAGCATATAGAGAGTGATCAAAACAAGACAACGTTGTGGCATTTTAAAGACTCATAGCTATATTTTAATGTGATATTTCGTGGATCAAGTCCGCTTCGGCAGACAGTAAGAGTGAGACTTCGTGGCATCAATGTATATACAAGTCAAACCTCGCATAAAGTGCGCCTCGCTTAAAGAGCAGAATTTTCTCTGAATGTTCGCTTCGCTTAACAAAACCAACCAAAAACTCGCTTAACAAATAAATCTTGGTTCGCAATCTCCCCCACAATTGGTCATTTACAATGGTGTTTCGCTTAAAGAGCAAACTCGCTTAAAGAGCAATTGTGGAATGCATTATGCTCTTTAAGCAAGGTACAACTTGGGTACATCAGGTACAGAGGTGCACAATGGTTGGCCAGCCTACTTACAACTACTGTACTGTAATCAGCCCCCCTTGAGCTAACAGCTCACCTCCCCACCCCCCAGGGATGCCAATATTGTGTGTGTGAGAGAGTGAGGGAGAGAAACAGACATTGTTGCCCCTCCTGAAAAAATATCCCCCCCCCCCTCTAAAATCCTGGCTATGGCCCTGCTTTTTACAACTGGTAATAACAGAAGATCCCTGGCTGGTATTCAAATTTGCTGTGAAGTTTGGCCCTGTTGACCTGCAAATGGTTAGTAAGGTAAGGTCACCCTTGCTCAAAAGTCAATTGTATCCAACTCTAGGATTCATTATTTACTTGTGTTTACAATCAAAGAGCCAGCACTGTCTGCATCTGAGGACGTTTCTGTGGACATGTGGCAGACATGCCTAGACACCAGAGTGCATGGAACCAGTGGTGGGAAGCCAAATTTTTTACTACCACACTGCAGGGGCGGGCGATGTTGTGGGCAGAGCTGACATCATGGACGGAACCAAATAAAAAATAAAATAAAGACTCAGTAGACATAAAAATAAAATAGAAACACACTACATAAAATACCCACACACACACCCGAAACAAAGAAAACAAACCCTAATTCCTTACCTTTGTTGGGGTTGTCAGGGACTCGGGGAGCAGCAGGTAGAGCGCGGCCTGGCCTGGCCCAGTGGTGTCACCGTGCAAGCAGTGTTGGCAGTTGGTGGTGAAGGAAAGGCTGCCACTGCTCCAAGGACACCACTGCGCCCTTTCTGGGCAGCCGAAAATAGCTGCTCGGAAGTGCGCATGCGTCAAAATACTATTTGACGCATGCACACTTCTATTTTTCAGTGTGCATGCGTCAAATGGAATGTTGACGCATGTGCACTTCCGAGCAGCCAATTTGGGCTGCCCGGAAAAGGAATCCGGAGGGCAGCCAGAGAGGTGACCGAACCGGTCGCCCGGGGGTTTACTACCCCCCCCCCCCGCGAATCCCTCCCGATTTCTGCTACCGGTTCGGCCGAACTGGTCTGAACTGGCAGCAACCCACCACTGCACAGAATGCTGTTTACCTTCCCACTGAAGTGGTCCCTATTTATCTACTGTACTTGCATTGTCTTGCTTTCAGACTGTTAGATTGGCAGAAGCTGGAGCAGAGACAGGAGTTCACCCTGTCTTGCAGTACCTGCGTCTCACTGACTTGCCAGCCTTCCATTAATCAAATTCAGCATCTTAACCACTTGAGCCACTGCAGTCCCTGGTGATTAGTAGATTGATACAAAATAAACGTGTCATTACACATTTGCTAAGGAGTTCACCTTTCAGACCTAGCATCAGTCATAAAAAAAACATAATTTCTTTTGCTTACTTTCTGAAAAATGTCTTTGGTAGGAAGTGGTAGGGGTTTGCCCTTAGGGTTCTCTTCTGGGATATTCTTGGGACAGTTGAGTCTTTGTAAAGCTGCTGTGGGACTTGTATGGTGATTTATTTATTTACTTACTTACTTACTTACTTATTTATTTATTGTTCACATTTGGTATCCCGCCCCAATCGGGTAGACCCGACTCTGGGCGGCTTACAGTGTAAATTACCGTCATAGGTAATCTATAGTCATAACAATATATAAAACCTTAAAAATTCATAAAAATTCATAAAAAATTTAAAACATTAAAACAGCGAAGCGGATAAAAATATTCCTCCCTGTCCTCTCCCTAGCTCAGGGGTGCCCAAACTTTTCAGCCATGGGCCAGTCATGTGGTTCAGGGGCCAGTCATTATGGCCTGTTGGCCGGATCTGGCTCCAACGCCAATTCATCTGGCCCATGAAGCCCTCATTGCTCCTGGAAGTGGAAGTAAAATGCACCTGTATGGGGGCAGATCCGGCCCACTGGTTGTAGTTTGGGTACCCCTGCCCTAGATTGTGCTTTCCCTTCATTTTCCTTTTGCAGACTGTAACAGTGAAACACAAAACAGTTCAGTGTTGGTTCAGATGGGCTGCCTTTTCTCTATGATCAGTTTTTCCTGCTCAGTTTGCAATAGCAATCACATTTATATACTGCCCCATAGGGCTTAGTGCACCCTCTGGGTGGTTCACAAGTTAATTAGCTTTTTTTCCTAGCATGCTGGGTACTCATTTTACTGACTTCAAAAGGATGGAAGGCTGAGTCCCCGTCAGGATCAAACTCACAACTTTTTGGCTGTAGTATACCAGTTTTAACCACTGCACCACCAGGGCTTTATTGGTTCCAGTGTTGGATTCTGGGGAACAAATGTGGTTCTCTGACTGGAGCTGGAAATGTGAAAAGTAGCTGCATAGATGGCCTGTGACTGAAGTGGGCAACCACCTCTACTCAAAACATTAGGAAATGAGTTGTCAAGAGGTTCTAGGTCTGGGGCAGTGGTTTAGAGTTTCTCATCTAGGAAATTCTGCAGAGCTGCCAGGTTTTTGACCTGTTGGCATTACTATTCAATATTTTTTTCAGTGGGATGAGAAGGTAAGGGTGGATGGCACATAACTTTGCAGGAGCTTGTTGAAGGAGCTTGTTTTTGTTCAATAAAGGCACCCTCTCTCTTGCATTCAAAGAAATGGGCAACAATCCGCTTCTTACACCAAACAATATTTTTCATCTTCTCATCCAGGGTGAAAGAAACAAACAATTCAACAAAGTTTTGCATTTAGCTTCCCTTCCCCCAAACCCAGAAAGATACACCCAGCAAATGTGATACATTTGGCTTGTCAGTAGTACATGTGAAAAGCATCTTGGGATTGTAGTAGGTTGCATGCTGCATATGAGTCAGTAATTGTGCTGATGCAGCAAAAAAGACTAATGTGATCTTAAGCTGCATTAATGCACAGAACCTTGGTCTTCAAGGCATAAATGACTGAAAGGTCGGCAAGTCATTAGTTCAAGACCCAAGTGCTACAGGATGGAGTAAGCTCCTGTCCCAGCTTCTGCCAACCTAGCAGTTCAAAAAGAAGAAATTGCAAGTAGATAAATAGGTACTGCTTTGACAGGGAAGGTAACAATGTTCCATGCACTCCAGTTCTAGTAATGCCTGCCACATATCCATGGAAACATCTGAAGACGCAGACAGCGCTGGCTCTTTGGCTCTAAATGGAGATGAGCACTGAACTCTAGAGTCGGTTAGAACTGGCTTTCGAGCAAGGAAGACCTTGACCTTTAAACACTTCCCTTGCATGCTCAGGGTGATCAGGGAAGTTTATTTTCTTAAGTTCACTAGATGATCACTATTCCACTGCAGTATACTGTTTTCTGCAAGTAAGATGTTATCTGAATGTCATTTTATATTCCTCTATCTCAATCTAGTCTGGCTATCCATACGATTGACTGAACAGATTGAATGAATAAGGGGATAAAATACACCCTCATCTGACTGCTTTGCTTACAGGAAACCATTCTGTTTCTCCATGTTGTTTCTTAACAGTAGTTTATTATTCACAGAACAGGATACGCATCAGTTCAACCAAGTGCTCAGGCACACTAATTTCTTTCAGAAGCACCCATAGCTTATCATCTGCGCAGTCAAAAATCTTTGCTATAGTCTATAAAGCATAGACTGTTCCCCCCCCCCCCCTGAAATTGTAACCAATGGATATTTGCAATATGATTTAAAGTGCCTCTTCCTTTTTGGAATCCAGCTTGATCATAAATCCAGCTTTCTATATGATATATTCTGTGTACAGATTGAACAGATAAGGGGATAAAATATACCCTCATCTGACTGATTTGCTTATAGGAAACCATTCTGTTTCTCCATGTTGTTTCTTAACAGTAGTTTATTATTCACAGAACAGGATACGCATCAGTTCAACCAAGTGTTCAGGCACACTAATTTCTTTCAGTAGCATCCATAGCTTATCATCTGCGCAGTCAAAAATCTTTGCTATAGTCTATAAAGCATAGACTGTTTCCCCCCCTGAAATAGTAACCAATGGATATTTGCAATATGATTTAAAGTGCCTCTTCCTTTTTGGAATCCAGCTTGATCATAAGTCCAGCTTTCCATATAATATATTCTGTGTACAGATTGAACAGATAAGGGGATAAAATATACCCTTGCCAGACACCTTTGCTTATAGGAATCCATTTTGTCTCTCAAAATTCTGTCTCAACAGTAGTTTCTTGTCCACAATATAAGTTATGCATCAGGACAATTAAGTGCTGAGGCACACTTTTTTCATAACCTGCCAAGAAAGACGTCTCCTGATAATCTTATACTCTGGACAGGCTCATAGGGGCAGATGTAGTCTTTGCAGTAGTTTGGAGCCGAACCATCTAGTGCTTTATAGAGTAGGTAAAACTTTATAGAGTACTTTGAATTATGACCAGAAATGGACTGGCAGACAATGGAGCTGTTGTAACAAGGGGGCTAAGTGTATGAGTAGAGAGCATAGACAATTTAGGACCACTATATGGGGAAGACAAGATTTGGTCATGAAGTGTGCCCCTGTTTCGTCCATGAACTACTGGAAAGTTCCTGCACCTCTTACCCAAATAGGTGTCTCCTCAAATGCAGAATTTCTCTCTCTGTGTAAGAAATTTGTGATTGGCTTAAGGAAGTTGTCTTAAACCAGGGGTGTCCAAACTATGGCCCAGGGCTGGATCTGGCCCCTGACGCCAATTCACCCGGCCCGTGACAGCCTCGTCACTCCTGGAAGCGGAAGAAAAACATTTTTCTGCTTCCAGGAGCAACAAGGGTGTTACGGGCTGGATGAACTGGTTTGGGGGCCAGATATGCCCCCAGGCTGTAGTGACTGCCCCCTGAACCATGTGACTGGCCTATGGTCCAAAAAGTTTGGCCACCCCTGTCTTAAACTAACTTACTGGTCTTAATGTGACAGTGTCACCCACACCAGCTAGCAGTGGCTTCCAAGATTTACAAGTTCTCTAAGGTTCCTGGTACTACCTGTTGGAGATGCCAGTGAGTCACCAGCATCCTTCTGCATGCAAAGCATATGCTCTCCTACTGAGCTATAGCCCTTCCCCCAACCCAGACCTTGGAAAATATGGGACATCTGGCTACCTATCTTTTACCCTCATGCTTCACATAGGACGACAAAAGTGTCTTTGTTCCCCCTCACCAATGCTTAAAGGACTAGTGGAGGTTGGGAGAAGGGTAGCAGACAAGGGTCAAAGGACAACGTCTGCAGTGTTTTTTAAAAACGGCCAATTTACAAGGCAGGTAATAAAAAGCTGGGAAGAAAATTCCACAAATGAGATGCTGGCTGAGCTATAAACTTTGTATCTCATCTGTACTGCCTTGCAGTAGTGGTGGTGATAGTAGCAGCAGCAGCAGTACAGCTTGAGGGAAAACAGGAATACTGTATAATCTAACAAAATAATAATCTAACAAAATAACAAAATCTAACAAAATAATAAAAAATTGAGATTTTTCAGATAACAAAAGAAGCCCTGCCAGAACATCTAAATAAAATCAAAAGCTGGTTTAGATGAACTCTGTGGATTCTGGCTAAAAATGCTAACAAACATACGTGAAAGATTAGCAAAACAGATGAATCAGGTTTTGGAAACACCAGCGGGTGAAAAATGGTTAACAACTAGAAGTACACTCCTGATTCAGAAGGATAAAGAAAAGAAAAATTTGAAGGGTTTTATATGAAAATTTTAATATTTGTGTCAGTTTAAATTTTTGAATTTTATGTTGTAAGTGGCCTGAGTAGGAAAGTTTTTCCTAGAAGGGCGGGACATAAGTCTAATAAATAACTCTAATAAATAAATAGAAATTAGCCTGGAAACTACAAACCAGTAATTAGTCTACCAACAATGTTCAAGTTACTGCCAGGCATAATTGCAAACCACATATATGCACATTTGAAAAATGACAATTTGTTGCCTGTACACCAGAAATGGTGCTGCAAAAACTCAAGAAGAACCAGAGATCAGCTATTAATTGACAAATTGGTTTTGAAGAATTCAAATAAAAGGCAGACAAATTTCTTTACAGCTTGGAGCAACAATAAAAAGGCATTTAATTCAGTTCCACACAGCTGGATTGAGAAATGTCTTGACGTTTTTGGAATTAGCAGCAATATTCAAAGATTCATGAAGACGTCAACAAAATTTTGTTGCTGTTCAGTTGATTCCGATTTGCGGCATTGGAAGGGTAAACCTGGTACACTGTGGTGATGTCATCCCGAGCATACTAGGGGCCTCTCTTAGCGCTGTGAATTTTGAAACACAGGAGGCTCTGAAAATTTCCCCGAAGCAGCGATCAGCTTTAGCAAAGGCTGCTGAGGGGATGGGACTGAGCAAGAGACTGCTTGGTGCAGCCTGGACAAAGGGTGGTTGTTGCCTCTACCGCCACCACTGTTGACATCCAGCGGTGGGGGCGTGTGGGGGTGGTGCACTGTGAGCCTGGGTGCTCACTGTGGGCCACATTAATGATAAGGAGGGGCCTAATTGGGCCCATGGGCCATAGTTCGGGTGCCGCTGTTCTAAGGAACAGTCAAGGTTTATTTCTTCTAAGATTGACCTATTTGTTCTCTTCGCTGTCCAGGGGACTCTCAAAACTCTCCTCCAACACCAAATTTCAAAGACATCTATTCTTCTGCACTGAGCTTTTCTTATGGTCCAGCTCTCACAACCATACATTACCACCAGAAATACCATTGGCTTGACTATGCGAATTTTTGTTTGCAAGGTGATGTCTCTACTTTTAACTGTGTTCCCCAGGTCAAGAATCAGTTGCCTTTTTATTTCATGGCTGCAGTCTCCATCTGCAATGATCTTAGATCCTAGGAAAGTAAAGTCTGTCATTGCTTTTATTTCTTCCCCATCTATTTTCCCAGGGAGTGATAGGGCCTGTTGCCATTATCCTGGTTTTCTTGATGTTGAGTCTTAAGCCAGTTATTAGAAAATGTGTATATATGCAGGTGGGGTGGGGAGAGACCCCAGGGTTATAACAAAATGATTATGAGTTCTGCCACCTTGACCTTTTGATTTTGAAGGTTTTCAGATGGAAACTCAGCTGGAAAGATTTTCTTCATTTGGCATGAAATCTATGTCTTTCTCTTGATTTTAGTGAGAACTGAGATTTCAAGAACTGATTGCATTTCCATTGCCTAAGTTTATCTCATAGCACTTAAAATGAGAGAAATTACAACTCCATTTGTTGGCAGGAAAATTACAAACCTATTAAGACTCTCAATTCTTATTCACATGTGACAATGAAAACCCACTCACTGTAGTGCATTTTTAGACTCTTCTTCTTCTTCTTCCATGTCTAAGCCAGACATGAAGCTGCAAAAATGAAGGCAACCTTTTGGTGAGTTCATTCTGCAGTTCCTTTTGCCTGACCTAGTGTGAGAAAGATTAGCTGGCAGCACAAGGTTGTCATTGTCCAGGGTATGCCCAAGTGTTGTTCAAAAATACCACAATCTTTGAGGAGGCTCTTTCTGTGTTGATTTGGGAGAGGTTCACACTGAACCAAGAAACTAATTGGAGGTTCTCAGACCAGTTATTCTCTTTTAGTCTGATCTACCTCACAGACAGGGACTGTAGTAGCTCAAGTGGTTAAGACACTGAACTCGAAGACTGGAAGGTCGGAGTTTGATTCCTGAGTACTGATTGATTGAGTGAGCTCCTGTCTCTGTTCCAGTTCCTCCCAACTTAGCAGTTAAAAAGCAAGAAATTGCAAGTAGATAAATAGGGACCATTTCAGTGGGAAGGTAAACAGCATTCTGTGGACTCTGGTGTTGAGGCATCCCTGCCACATGTTCACAGAAATGTCTGCAGATGCTCTTTGGCTATAAACAGATGAGCACTGAACCCTAGAGTCGGATATGACTGGCTTTTGAGCAACAGCGACCTTTACCTTTATCTCACAGACCAATTGTGAGGAATGGAGTGAAAGCTGGGATTTTTTTTTTAAAGTTAAAAGTACCTTTGAGCCTTTTTCATTTGGTGCTATATGTGAATTGAATTCAGCAACATGGGACAAAAGAAAATAGCAGTTTAAAATCTGAATCAACATAATACAGTATAATAATAATAATAATTTCATGTCAGAAATTATTCTTGGTTGAGAGGATTTTTGCTGGAGAAACTCTGCTCAGGGGACACCTGAATGAAGCTCCTTTCATGTCCCCAAGATCTTTTCCCTCTAAAGTGATCCCTATTTATTTGCTTGCAACTTCTTGCTTTAAATCTGCTAGGTTGTGAGGAGCTGGGACAGAGACGTGCATTCAAACCGTCATACAGTACTCGGGTCTTGAACTGCCGACTTGCCGGTCTTCCAGCTAGCAAGCAAGCTTCTTAACCACTGAGCCACCATAGCCCCAATCAAAATTATGAATGTAGATTTTATATTTGGATTGTAAGATGATTTAAGGGGAAGAAAACATATTTGCAGCGCAAACCTGTACTGTATGTTTCCACTGAAAACTATAAAATAAATATCTGAGGACTTGTTGGTCTGGCCGATCATTAGAAGATGTATACGGGTCGGGCACCAAAGAACTGCATTGAGGGCCATAGCCAGGATTCTAGATGTGGGTGGGTAAATATTTTTTCAGGGTGGGCAATAAAACCTCTTTTCAATGCATTCCTATGGGAAACCACACCTTGCCAGGGTGAGCAAACTGCTAACTCAGGGTGGGCCAAGCTCACTTTGCCCCCCCACACACACACACACACTCTGGCTACCGCCCTGACAACATTTTAATGGTTATGTCTCTGCATTTATAGAATTTAATCCCTCATAGAAATTTGTGTGGTTTCATCAGTATGCATTTAAAAAAATATAGTTATAAGGGCTTTTACTCCCAATCAGCCAAGATACAAACTGAAGTATTTTCTGAAATTAATGAAAGTCAGATATCAGAATACAAAATATATGTGTGTTCTGTTGGTTTAGACATGGCTAAGCAGTTGTATTTCTTTTTAGAAAACAAACCAGACTGTACCACGGTTGCTACTCTTTTGAAAAGCATTTAAATGTGTTACATTTATTAAATGCTTGTCTTGATTAGCTGCTATAGGCATTTTTGGATGACAAGGTGAAACATAAATGTTCTTAAAATATAAACTACATTAGGATTCTAATTAGTGATCAGGATACATGAATTTTGTATGCAATTCTCTGTAGTCAAGTATAAAATGTAAAACAATTCACCCTTTTCAATCTTCAGTCAGGAAACAGGAGTCTGACCTGTTTCAAATTATTTGTTCAGCACTTAGTTTACCTCCATAATGTATAAATATTATTATCCCTCAAAAAGATCCAGTTAGAATAAGTGGAACTGCCAAGAAAATATGCTTGCGATTGGAGAATTAACTCTTTATAAACTGAACAACTTCTTCTATACAGAGCTCATTTTCCCAGCTGGAGTCTAAGCTGTCACACTGAAGCATTGAAATCTGCATTTCTATATGGAAATTTATCTCTCTATCTGGAAAATATGTTTTGTGCATTGTGTGGTCTATTACTGTCCCATTACTGTCACTGAGAATTATGTATGTGTGCATTCAGGCCAGGGTGGCTTAGTTCTTGGAAAATCTGTTTCCATACATCTATAATCTCCATACATTCTGGAGGTATAATCAAGAGCTACTGGGAGACCACACTGGCAAAATACCTAGGATCTGGAAAATAAGTTTATTTCCTTCCACAGTAAGGGAATGTAAAATGTGATGATGAACTCATAGTTCAAAGGGGGGTTGCAATATATTTCCCCTTTATGAATTGATGGTGATATTGAACTGAATGGAGAGAACATAAACCATCTTAGGTTTGCAAATGACGTAGTAGTGATTGCCAGATATACCATACATGATTTTTAACATTAAGATTATGTTCTCCTTGGCTAAAAAGCCACAACATCTTTTAATTTACTTCATCATCAAAGCACTCTGTATCCATCTTCCAGTTGTCTGATCCCCCATGCTTTTTTCTAAACTCTGCAATTTATTTATTTATTTATTTCAAATGTGCTTTCCAACCCCTTACAGTGTCCTTCATGAATGGTGAACTACACACTGTGTTCCACATATAACCAAGCCTTAGATTTTTACAAAGGAGGCATAAAAGTTTGATTTCAGTTCCTTTCATAATAATCCCTAGCATGAAATGGGCCTTTTCCACAGCTGTCATAGATTGAGTTGAGATTGGCTCCTCTGCATATTACCTTTAGAATCTGCCTGAGGATGGAGGATGTAAACTTTTTGTAGCCTCACTCTCTTTCTTTGCCTGTGACAAGTACTACATTGTCAATGATGGGAGATCTTCCCTGTTTCACTTGGAGGACCCCGAATAGGCTGAGGGTCGGAGTGCATAAATGTAAGACCAATATGCTCAAGTGTGGACTGCTGGTGGGCAACAACACACTGCATGAATGTGGAGAGATACAGAATCCACTTCATTTGCTGGTTACTACTGGAAATATGTACTGATGAGGATTTAATTTTGTCCAACAACAAAGCCAGGAAAGTGGCTTCATTTTGGCAGTTCAAAGTTTGATCTGGACACAAAAGTAGAAGAACAATGGGAGATATTTTGCAAGGCATGGAGCAGGGGTTTTCAACCTTTTTTAAGTTGGGGGCCAGATCGCGCTCCCTCAAACAATTGGTGGGCCGGACTTGATGCTCCAGCCACTGTCACCAGAGCTGCCAGAGCTCTTGGTGGAATCAACCGCAGACTCATTTATGGCTGTTGTCTGTGGCCAATTCTCGTGGTGTCAGCAGCTGGAACAAGCTCAGGGGCTGGATTATCCGGCCCATGGGCCATAGGATGAGAACTCCTGGCGTAGAGTATGTGCATCTCACCCCAGTAGAAACCTCTACAGTGTAGCTAGCATAACAATGAATCCAGCCTTGAAAGGCAGGGTCTTGACAACTTTTTCCAGAGCCTACACATAGGGATGAAAAAAATACAGATAATCTTTGCAACAGCAACAAAGGACCTTGTTATCTGTCAGAGCATTTCTCCCTCAGAACAACTCCCTGCAACACCTTTTTGTCACAATCTACACAGCACCAGGTGCTGACCATGAGATAGCTAGGCAGTCTACAACTAGAAATAGAGCCTTCTCAGTGGCGGCACCAATACTGTGGAACACACTTCCAGTGGAGCTGCCCCAGGCCCCATCCCTGGATATATATATATATTTAAAAAAACAACCACACAACTTACTATTCAAGGAAGCTTTTCAGAATGTTATTCCCTTAGCAATAAAATAAACAATCAGTACTTTAGGATTCTCTGTGCCCATAGATGCCAGTTATTTTATTTTTGATTTATTTATTTGCTTGGTTTATTTTTAATTTGTTGTGTGTTTCATTATGTTATTTTGATAGTTATCTGTACACCGTCCACAGTGGGAACTTTTCCAAAATGGGTGGTATAAAAATGCAATAAATAAATAAATAAATTTTAAAAAAGTGTTTCCATGAGGAGTTTCTTTCCAGAACATGTGCTGATGCTGCAAAATGTGCAACACACTTGAATATTACCTCATCATGGCTTGTGGCTTTTGTTTATGAAGGGGGGGGGGGCAGAGAAAAATCTAATTTCCAAGGCACCCACCCTCTTGTATCATGTATTGAGCTTATGTGTTCTTTTGAAAGGCTGGGCTTTGACCTGTAGCTGAGATTATTTCTTGTACAACCTGGGGTAGGGGAAAGAGAATGGTAATAGACTATGAAAAGGTCTCTTCTCAGTGGGACCGTTGAGTTTTAGGTTACTGAGAGGGTGGAGGCATCTTCTCCTGCCTTTATAGAGTTGTTTTCTCTTCAGACTGAGGTTTTGAGGCAGACAGAAGCCCTGCTTTTCCCTCTTAATTCCCATCAGAGATGGACTTCTGTTTCCAGTGGGAAGGAGCAAAAGAGAGAGGAGCCGTGTTGAATCAGTCTTTAGTCCCTCCTGACTGGAAGAAGCATAGTGGGGTGGAGTAATTCTTTTTAAACCGTTAAGAATGTGCCACTCCACATGCTTGATGCCCTGTCCTAAGCTGTGTGTGAAGGGGCCTTGTCTATACTACAGAGATTCAGGCCTGGTACAGTTCCACACAGGGATTTTTTTGTTGTTGTTTGCAACAGGCAAAACTCAACACTGGAGTTCTTTCAGTTTTTCCCTCTCTCACACACACATACCCTCTTTTATTCAGTTACTACTGCTGCAAAGCATTTCAGCAAAATCCGGTGGGCAAATCCCATCGAGCCAGCTTGTTAGGTATATCCGCTTCTGGGCAGTGGCCCAGTTTTCATATCCACCTACACAGTTCTGAAACAAAAGTATTGTTGCATCTTGGAGAAAAATGATCTTTGTGAGTTTTTATTTCTCCTTTTCCTTTCCTACCTCCCTTCCAAATTTGCCAAATAGCATCCAAAGAAAAACTTATAGCACAGCCTTGGAAATAATTCCTTTATTATATTACGTTTGGAATTGTATTGCACTCCACTTCTGTCTTCCCTCACTTAAATCCATCATGAGCTTCAGCCTTTTTCCAGTAAAGATGTGGAGAAGTATGGTGGATTTGCTCCAAAGAAACAAAGCCCACAGGAAGTAGTTTTTTTCCACTCAGGGAAGTGCTCTGAAGGAAGGATGTTTTGGTTAATGTTTGTGACACTTTCTACTATTGTTTGAGAAGGATATATTGTATAGTTTGCTTGGTGCTTGGAGTCATTATTAGGTGAGGAGTCTGTGCTTTGGTAGACGTCTCCATGATGACATCATGCACATGCAAATGGACTCGAGAAATCAAGTCCACTTTCATGTGTTTTTTTTAGACATTTGGATATCACATCACCCGCTGGCTAGAGGGACCATGAGGTGTGCCCTCCACTTTCATCTTGCCCAGGGGATCCAACTGAGGATGCTTTAGTGAGTTTTAGTCCTAGGCTAACATAATTGACAAGAGATGGACAACAATGCCTAGCTAGACCGCTAAAGCCCCTGCAGCCCGACAAGGCTCTCATCTAGCAGGGGTTGTATAGCATTGTATTGTATAGTAAACAATACAAATAGACATAGGTTGAGTTCCTTGACACCCCTCCCCCAGGGATTGGAATTTGAAAATGCTAGTCTGAAACAGGGCATGAACAGCTACACTTGAACTCAGAGAGAATTATTTATTTATCATCTTAGCCCAGCAACAGAAAACCAATGTTCTTGTCCTTAGCTCAATTTCTTACAGAGATTCTCAAAGATAGTTAAGTTGGGACTGAGCACTGTTCTGGATGCAGCATTGGTTATTGTGGGTTCTGCATTGACATCTCAATGACATTTCCCTAATATCACTTTCTACTGTACAAGCTTTTTCTTCCAAGTTCTCACATCTTTTTTGACTTTCCCAAATCCTTGCACTGTGCGTGTGTGCATGCTACTTTGTGTTGGGATGTGTATGAGGATTATTTGAGCATTAATGCATTATGGAAACCAGGGTCCAACAGTCAAGAAAGCAGACAGAAGACATTTATGCTGTCTGCATAGAGCTCCAAGCTCACAACAGAGTACCTGTGTTCCTGCTCCAGGCTAGAGAAATCTATGATAGAGAAATCTATGATAGGTTTCAATCACTGACTGTTTATGTTTACAAACCAGTCAGATCTAGTAGGAGATGCAGTGTGAATTAGCCTAATGTAGCACAGAAAAATAGACGCCTTTGAAATGTGGTGTTGGAGGAGAGTTTTGAGAGTCCCCTGGACAGTGAGGAGAACAAATAGGTCAATCTTAGAAGAAATCAACCCTGACTGCTCCTTAGAAGGTAAAATAGTAAAGATGAAGCTAAAGTACTTTGGACATCAAATGAGGATGCACTTGAGAAAGCCTTGATGCTGGGAAAGGCAGAGGGCAAAAGAAGAAGGGGCCGGCCATAAATGAGTTGGTTAGATGGTATTGTAGACACAATGGGCAGAGAGCTGGGTGGGTTGAGGAGGATGGTAGAGGACAGCGGTGCCTGGCAGGCAATGGTCCATGGGGTCACAAAGGGTCTGAGTAGACTGTGCTACTGAACAACAAGCATTGCTAATAAAGGAACTGAAAATCTCCCACCAGCTTTAGCTCTATGTATTAAGTACAATGTCTTCTGGTTCAATCAGGTTTATTTAGATGGGAAAATAGAAAAGTTAGGCCTCCATTTCAATTCACTACAAGGTAAAGGTCTCCTTTGCTTGATAACCAGTGGTATCATCTCCATTTACTGCCAAAGAGCCAGCACTGTCTGTGTCTACAGACTTTCCCATGGTCATGTGGAAGGTATGACTAGATGCTGGAGTGCATGGAATGCTGTTACTTTTACTGCTGAACTGGTACCTTCTTATATATTTGCAATTTCTTGCTTTTGAACTACTAGGTTGGCAGGAGCTGGGACAAACAAGGGGAGATCAGTCTGTCATGCAATGCTCAGGCCTCAAACTCCTGACCTGATGACCTTCCAGTTGTCAAGCTCAGCATCTTAATTACTAGTTTTGGTAAATCCTGTTACTAAAGACCCCAAAACAAAGAGAGAAACAGAGAGAGAGAACAAGACAGAGCAAAGGCTGCCTTTTAAAGTCTCCTGCATCTCTTCTATTGCAATCTACCTTAAGCTTGTGTCATATTTGGTAGGGTGATGGCAGTTGTTTGAGACATCTGGAGCACAACCTTTGGAGAAAGGTTCTTTTCTACAGAAGGAGCCTTATAACAGAGCAGTGACCTCCCAAAAAGTTTCTCATTTTTAAAAATGGATTTGAGCTCCAGAGATCACTTACAACTTGGTATGGTATAAAGACTTTTTTGGATGTGACAGTACTGCATTAAGATAAATAATAAATTCCCCACTTGGGATAGGTTAGTTTGGCTTCTGATTATTGATATTCTTGGTTATTATTTACCATTACTTATTTTTAGTTTCACCATGTATAACTATTGGATCATCTTACTATAGTCTAAATATTTCATTGTTTTTATTTGTTCACTGAATAGAAGGAAGAGCCCCAAAATATTCTACATAAATACATATTGTGCAGAAACCTCAAACTAGAATTAACACAGGATGCATTCCTTTATTTCCCACCCACTCCTCAAGAATGACTTATACCTTGGCTGGATTGCACCCGTAGCATTTAAGCGAACCTTATTATGAGCCCTCTGTTGCCACAGAAGGGAATACAGAAAGAGATGGTGTGGACTGAGGCATCCAGTATTCCCCTTCCCCTTTGCTCACCCTTGTTTCCATAACTGTTATCAAGACAGTTTGCTTACATTGAAATCATGGCTTACAATGCAAACACCGCAAGAACCTTAAAGGTCAAAAAACCACAACAATGGATTAAAGGTAGGGTTTTTATTTACTTCTAAAGGCTTTGAGTTCAGCCTCTTTCCTTTTGAAGTCCTTGGCATAATTTTCATTGCCATCGATAGGACTCTGCTAAGCCTCTTTCTGAAACAGAATCTCACTGAACCAAAACACCCCAGGAGAAAACTGAAAGGTTCTCTTTGCTACATAAAAGTGTGTGTGGATGTCAGGAGGCTTTATTTGAATGGAATACAATTTAAACTGGTACTTTTAGACAAGGGAGAAACAGGAAAAGGGAGCTCTTCCAAGTGCAGGTGTTGTAGTGGAAGCATTCTAGATTGATGGTAGAATTTTGCAGGGACAACCCAAATAAAAACTTTTTTTGTTTTGCATTTGAAACCTGTCAGTGTTTCTCCAACACTTCTTCCATCTTTTCAGAGGGAAAGATGGGTGCAGAAATACGAATCTCCACCTCTCATTCCTGCAGATAAAATGAGGGAGAAAAAAAATTGTCTTGTTTTTCCATGCAGAAATTTTTTTTTGGCACCCCATGGAAAGTCCAGCCCTAGCATTAGGCAGAGTGAGACAACCAATTCAGGCAACTAACACTGAATTGGGGTACACTAGTCACAATCCCCAACAAGTTCCTCCTCAAGTGCTCAGGTGTTTCCTTCTTTTTGAAGGTATGGGCAGAATTGAGCATGCCATGCAGCATCACTTTTGCTCTCATAACTAGCCTGCTGCCTTTGTGATGGTGAAAGATAGTATCCTGCTGTCAATGTTCAAAGCAGGTATTGACTACCAGTTTGGTTAGGTAGGGACGTCATTATCTCAACAGCAAGATCCAGCTCTGAAGGGAAGGTGGAATGCACTAGTAAAAGAAGGTCCTTCTTGTGGGTCATTTGCCTTCACCTCTGCCGACTCTCCATATATCTCAAGAAGGATGGGAAGGAAAGAGAGAGAGATCTGGCTATGAGAGAGGGGGAGAAAGGTTGATTTGGGCCCAAAATAAGATGCACCAGTTTTTGAGTGATGTTATTTAATATATGCTATTAAATATGTTCCAACAGCTTGATGACTGGGCATGCCTGATATTCAATTATTCATTGTTATCCAACACACTAATTATAAGAGATGAAACTTGCTGTGTTACTACAGTGAATATGGGGTGCTTCAGGACAAGGCTTTCACCATCCCATTGCTTTACCTTATTTAGCTGAAGATCTCAACCTCTCCTACATCACTTGGAGGACCCTAAATAGGCTGAGGGTTGGAGTCCCTAAATGCAAGACCAACATGCTCAAGTGCAGGCTGCTGGCAACAACAACACATGGTGTGAATGTGGAAAGTAACTGAATCTGGCTCATTTACTGGTCTGCCAATTGCTGCCAGAGACATGCACCAATGAAGACTTGGGTTTGGGTGAAAACAAAGCAAAGAAAGTGGCTTCATTTTGGCAGTCCAGACCTTATTTATTGAATTTTTAAGAGGACTCTAGGTAAGTGTTGTCCACACATGATCCTCCCTTGTTCTTCCACCACATCCTACATAATTTTTATTTTCTTAGGGCAGAAAATTTATTCTGGAGAAAATAGATGCACTCTGCCTTCTATGTAAAGAGTCTTCCATCTGGAAACACCTTTGAATTTCTGCCTGCCACCTCCACCCAAAACTTGCATCTTTGTTGATAAGCTTAGGAAGCCCAAAGATCCATTGCTCTGTTCATATCAGTGTTGCATAGATAATTGTGTGTTTCCTTATCCACACAGTGTGCTGATGCTAATATTAGAAATGAAGGAATTCCTCACATACAGAGCTCAAAAAAGCTATCCTTCACCCTGGGATCTTCCAAGCCTGGTATGTGGAATGGCATTTTTACCTGCCAGGTAGCAATGTATCCTTGTCACCATTTCAGTGATAGATACATGCCTAGCTTTAGGACTGTGGTGCAAGAGATGATTTACTGAACTGTTTCTTAAGGAGAAGCATAGAAATGATGTTAGACCTAAATATTTAGAAACAACTCAATTGGGATGAGGTTTCAGCACATGAAGAAGAGTCTCACCAGTTGTTGTTCTGTAAGTGGAAGCCAGATGACCTATCGGATAAAAACATCAAAGATCAAATAAAAAGGAAGTGGGATTAGAGCAGAAATTAAAGAATGACAACCATGTGAAAATCAAGATAGATGCATAGGCTTCAACCACTTGACCAGTGGGCCAACATAGAGTAGAAGTAAAGCAGACTGATGCTCCCAAGGGGCAATCCTTTTTTGGGCAAGGTCATTGAGAGGGTGGTGGCCAATCAGTTGCAGGCATTCTTGGATGAACCCAGTGGTTTGGATCTATACTGATCAGGGTTTAGGTCTTGTCATGGCAGTGAAACTGGTTGCTTGCATGAAGATCTTCTCCAGGAAGTGAACAGAGAAGCTTCCTCCATTCTGGTAATCCTGGATCTCTCAGTGGCTTTCAGTATCATTGACCACAGTATCCTCCTGGAGAGACTGTTGTTAAGGTGTGCCAACGTAGAAAAACTAAGCCCATTCTGAGGTTGGGCTCCCGAAGGGTCTTCCGGGCCAGCATGCAAGACAACCAAATCCCAAGCAGCTGCAATTGTGAAGCAGCATGGATGGTTTGGAAGCTGTGCCGCCACACAGAGAGAGGTTGTGAGAACAACCCTCTAAAGTTTTCCAGACAATGATAAATTGCTGGGAAAGTGCAGATTGTTTACCCCTATTCTCAACATTTGCTTCTGCTCCAGTTTTTGGGATTGGGCCTTCAGATGGCTTATACTTGAACAAGATAGACAAAACACAGTGTGAATTGGGAAGCTGGAAAGGGAGCATAAATTACTGCATAGGAGGCTATACAGGAAGAGTTCCTGAAACCTATGCATTGAATAAGCAAATCCTTATACCTTAATTATGCAAGAACCTTATTCATAGCATTCAGTGTACAGTATTTTGAAACATTTTTAAACAACCGATCAATGTATTTCTGTTCCTTCTGCATAATGTGCTGTAACTGATCTATTTTAATTATATTGTTGAATGTTGTTGATATCCATTGCTTCCCCTCCCCCCTTTAATTGGAAACATTCCTCATGGCATTTCTTAATGTTTCAGTTCAGTTCTTGTTTTCCCTTTTCAAATGTCGGCTTAGTCACGTCCAAGATATTTTCTCTCCCTTTTAAAAGTTTTACAGTATTAAATTTGTCCTGGAAACAAGATTAAGCTGTTGGAAAGTGAAAAGACAATTTAGCTAGGATGAAAACAATTAGAAGTTGCAGACTGATGATGATTTGAAGTTCATCATTTTAAAAAAATTATGTCCTGTTGATTAGCAGATGTTTTCACATACAGACCTACTTATTATATGCATTGTTTTAAAAAATGTATTGATGGGTTTTGCCTAATATTTTAAATGATGTTTTAAAAGGACACACTGTTATATAATATAATTCTAATTGTTATACTGTATACATATATTTTGTAATGAGCTTGGCATTCTTTTTATTAAAAACACTACATGCAACAAAGAAACAAGGCATTTATCCCCTCAGTAACTGCTCTTTTTCCTGATGAAACATTTTTCAAAGACTGGACAATGGGATACCAGTAGTTATGGTATCTGCTGACAGATTTTTGACAGCTAAGATACTAGAAGTACCACCTGAGTTCTACGGCTTCCTACCTATGTTAACTTCCAACATGTCTTATACCAAGCAGCACATTTTAATGGGGATCCATTTGTTGGCTCATGTGTACATTGTTGCCTAGTATTTCTGAAAAGTCTCTGTTTGGAATTATTAATCTTATCTGTTTTTGAGGGCTGTACCACATAAAACATTGTGAGACACATATTTTATATAAGATGTTGGAGTAAATCCAATACGAGTCCCAAATAGATAATACATTCAATCGGACTTATGATTAGTCTTCACTAACAAGTACAGTACTGTTCATTTTAGCCAACCTACTCTAGATTAGACCAAAACACTGGATGTAACCCAGTGTTAGAATTGCCCTAGTTTTATAATGCATGTCACAAAATTAATATACTGTATATACTCGAGTATAAGTCTAGTTTTTTAGCCCCTAAAATGAGGTCCAAAAAAAGGACTCAACTTATACTCAGGTCAACAACCCTGAGGATCCCAAAACCCCGGTGGTGCAAATTCAAACATACATTTTTTAAAAAAGCACTAACACTACTGTAAAAGCTCAAAAACATACCAACACAAATGTCTGAATTAATTAGTTTTACCGTATTTTCAGGTATTTTTATTACTGAATCTCACTAACAGCTGCTGCATTTTCCACCCTGACTTATACTCGAGTCAATCTATTTTCCTAGTTTTAGAGGTCCAAATTAGGTACCTCAACTTATATTCAGGATGATTTACATTTGAGTATATACAGTAATTATCCTACAATAAGAGCCTTCAGTGGCAAAGCTAATCTGAAGTGAAAAACAATCTAACAAACCCAGTTTCTCTTGGAATCACAATCTATTCATGCCCTTTCAAAAATTTACAATATTTCTAAGAATATCATGTTGGGAACATCTGTCAGCAGCTATAAAGTAGTTGCTAAAACAAGTAATAGGAAGATAGTAGTTAAGTCATAAATGTTACAGCAAATGAATAGTTCTCTTCAAAGCTCCAAACGAAAGTGAAGTGACATGCTACAGCCAGAGCTATGCAGTATCATGAATCTTTTAGCAAAACCAAGGAGACATGCCTACATAGAAGTGAACCTAAGTGAGTGATTTTGGGTTATTAATTCCCTGTCATCTTAATCCATTTCATAAAACTATCTGAACCTAAAAATAAACAGTTCTCACATATATCAATTGAATGTCTTAGCATTACAATTTGAGATGTATAAATGTGGTAAAGAAATAGGCAACTATGCCTATGCAATGTTGACTGTATGAAGGCTTTTTCAACATTACTTTATGTTCTAAGACCTGTTCAGACAGTTTGTAATCAATGTGGAAACCACATAAATTGGAGGGAGCATTCTAGCACAGTTCCCTCCACTGTCTCTTGAACCCCAGAAAGGCACCTATTTTTCAGCAGAATTGATATGCTAGTTTTGTTTACGTGTGTAATGGTTGGGGTAGAGAGCTGGAGTGAGTGCAGCTTTCCAGGATCTGGGGTGGCTGAATATAGCCCTCAGACTTCAGGAAACTGCCTACTGTTTTTCAATGGGTTTCCCAAAGTGATCTCAATTATTACTTTTAAGAAGGAAGATGCTGACCTTTGGTATAATTCAAAATATTTTTCTTTAAAGTTATCTATCTATCTATCTATCTATCTATCTATCTATCTATCTATCTATCTATCTACTCATGTTCATATTACACTGTCCTTTCAATTAATGAAACATGTGGCAGCTAGGCTGCTAACTGGTGCACAATATCACAACTGCATGACCTTGATATTACTGCTACTTTTTCCATGTTTAGACCAGACATGAAACTGTCAAAATGAAGGCACCCTTTGTTAAGTTCATTCTGCAGTTCCAATTGGAATTTGCCTGACCTAGTGTGAGAAAGGTTGCCGTTACTAGGGTACACCTGATTGTGGTAAAAGAATACCACAATCTTTGAGGAGGCTCTTTCTATGCACCCCACCTTGATACTGAAAGAAATGCACTGGTTGCCAATTTTGCCTAAGGCCCAATCCCAGGTGTTAGTTCCTTTAAAGTCCTATACAGCCTGGAACCTGGCTATCTGAGGGGCCACCTATCTTGTTAGTAGCCTGACTGGGCTTTCAAGAAAGGCCATGTTAAAAATTCCAACAGTTTCAGAGGCCCAGCTGTGCAGCACATGGAAAGGGCCTTCTCCTGTGGTGGCTCCCAGATTGTGGAGTACACTCCATTCTGACCTACAATCTGTTTCCACTCTGACTGAATTTAAGAAGAAAGTTAAACACATCTTTTTAAATTGATGTATGATATCATACACCTATCAGTCCCTGGAAAATCAGGCCCTATCAGTCCCTGGAAAATAGATGGGGAAGAAGTAGAAGCAGTGACAGATTTTACTTTCTTAGGATCCAAGATAACTGCAGATGGTGATTGCAGCCAGGAAATAAAAAGGTGACTGATGCTTGGGAGGCAAGCGATGAGAAACCCGGGGAACATAGTTAAAAGTAGAGAGATCACCTTGCAAACAAATATTCACATAGTCAAAGGAATGGTATTCCCGGTGGCAATGTATGGTTGTGAGAGCTGGACCATTAGGAAAGCTGAGCACAGAAGAATAGACACCTTTGAAATATGGTGTTGAAGTATTGAGAGTCCCCTGGACAGCAAGGAGAACAAATAGGTCAATCTTAGAAGACATCAACCCTGACTGCTCCTTAGAAGGTCAAATAGTAAAGATGAAGCTAAAGTACATTGGACATCAAATGAGAAGAGAGGATTCACTTGAGAAAGCCTTGATGCTGGGAAAGGTGGAGGGCAAAAGAAGAAGGGGGTGACCAAAAATGAGATGGGTAGATGGTATTCTAGATGCAATGTGCACAAAGCTGGGCGGGTTGAGGAGGATGGTGGAGGTCAGAGGTGCCTGGTGTGCAATGGTCCATGAGGTCTCAAAGGGTCAGAATCGACTGTGCGACTGAACAACAACAAAATGATATTGGACCTTCTCTGTGGTATTTTAACCTTTTAACTGTATCCTTTGCTACCTTTAACGATGTATGATCCTGGTTTATTAACAACTCATGGTTTAAACCAATCAGAGTTCTCTTCTGATCAAACATTTTGATGGATTCTAGTAGATTTGAGAGTGGTAGCAGCTGCTCCTGACTTCTTTAACAGCTGTGACAGAGGACATTCGCTTTCATAGAACTAGACTGTGGTTTAGCATTGCATTCCTAAAGGGCCAATAACATAGAAAGCAAGATGAAACCTCATTACAAGTCCCTCTGATACCTCTTGAGTATACATCCATGTAAACACAACCTGTGGGTTTCTATTGAAATTTCAACAGAAAAGAAGCTCTGGGAAAATAAACCTTTCACAAAAGCCTGTCTCTCATTCTCTCTCCCCACCATCCTGGCTTTTACCTCCCCCCCCCCCATTTAGGGATGACTTCCTAGTTATCTTCACAAGGTCAACTAATCTTTATATGGTTATGTACTGTTAAACATCAGAGGCAAGCTATTCTGATGAATAAGCACTATGTGCTTGTTATTGAGTTCTTTCTCTGTAGCCCCCCCCCCCCCGTTGCTTGGTTGAAGCTTGAAGCCTTTCCCCTTTTTCTAAAATACAGTAATGCACATTTAACAAGATTGCTTTCCATTGCTTTTATTCATGTTCTGCTAAACTCATTTTTCATGAAAGACCATTTGGAAAGCCCTTTGTTGATTTTTTCCACACACTGTTGCAGTCTCTAGTATATTGAGTAGGGGTGGATTGGAGGGTCCAGTTGGTGCAGCACACTATAAATTGCTTAGAGATGGCTACACATGCTGGAGGTCCGTGAAAGAGCTGTCTTGATAATCCACTCTGCATTAGGCCACTAGAGCCATAAATGTGATGCCAGAAATAAACGACAAGATGACATGCTTTCAGTCTAAGGAAAGTTTTAGGCTACTAGTATTTGCTGTGAGAAAGTTGAAGTCTGCTCCTGAAACAGTGAACATTTAGACCAGGGATGTCCAAACTACAGTCCAGGGGCCAGATCCGGCCCCTGACATTAATTCATCCAGCCCGCGAAGCCCTCATCGCTCCTGGAAGTGGAAGTAACACTCGCCCATATGGGTGCGTTTTACTTCCACTTTCAGGAGCAACAAGGGCTTCATGGGCTGGATGAATTGGCATTAGGGGCCAGATCTGGGCCATAGTGACCAGCTCCCTGAATCACATGACTGACCTGCCCAAAACGTTTGGCCACCCCTGATTTAGACTATATGTATTCCTCAAAAGACTGGTCATAGAAGGTCCTCAATTTTGTCTCTGGTATATCCCTATAGGACGAGGTTGACCTTGTATTGGTGGTCTCTTCACTAACATGTAATACTGAGCTAGGCTGGTGTTTTCTTTACATCCCACAACACTGTATCAAACAAAACTGCATCCCACCATTATGGAAGCAAAACACTCCTATTTTGGAGAAGGATACATATATGTTCATATAGCTGTGGGACCTGAACTCCTAGTAATCTTTATGAAAAGCTTGCATTCTACCTAGAATACTTCTGCATCCTACCAGTGGCATGCACACCACTGGTTAAGAATCCCTGTGTAAGAGGGATCAATCATCAGACTTGGCAGAAGGCAACTTACTGTGATGCTTTTGAGACTTTAACTTTGGTGTGATAAACTGAAATATGTATCAAATATATCCATTCTTTTCTATGGAGTCCTTTTGCTTCTTGCTGTTGCTCCCCTGCAGCTGCAGAGTGGGTGACAGTTTGAGGACAAAGGTGGCATATAAATAAATTACGTTATAAATTCATAGTGCACTTTTCACATGGCATGAGTAGAAAAGGGAGGGTCATACTGAAGAAGGTTGAACACCTGTCTTTATGAAAAATTCTGTAAAACTGAAGTAAAACATGCAAGAGGAAAAATACTGTGTCATATACCAAGCATCTGGGATGTGGATGTGGTAATCTTACTGTTATAAGAATGTGTTTCTATCAAATACCTTCAGTCTAGAGGTGAGAACGTGGAAAAAGAGTATAAATGCATGCATTTCCTTCTGCTGCGCCCTCTGCGCAATGATTCAAATAGAACCCAAAGTGATTATGGCATGCTACTTGAGGGGAATGCATTCTGGAAGAAACATAAAGCAGGGAGGAGACAAAAATAGGACATCAGCTTTGTCACAGAAGTATCACTACATCTGCTTCATATTTGGTATCTATGATATTAGAACAGTAGTGGGGATCAGCAGGTTCGCACCAGTTCGCCAGAACTGGTAGCAGAAATTCTGGCTGGCCCTGCCCATCCAAGTTTTGAAATAAAGTAGTCCTAATTCAGGTGCAATGCATGGCTTTCCCCCTGGCCACGCCCACCATACCTCACCCACAGTGTGGTAGTAAATTTTTTTGGAGCCCACCACTGTATTAGAAGGTTGTGTTGCAGCAACTTTTATACCGCCCATCTGGTACACAGAACCGCAATCGTGTGTACCCTGGTAATGGCAACCTTGTGTTGCTAGCTAATCTTTCTAACACTAGGTCAGTTGAAAGAAATTGCAAAATGAATTCACCAAAAAGTGGCTTCATTTTGGCAATTTCACGTCTGGCCTAGACATGGAAGAAGAAAAATTCCCCATCTGGGATAATTTTCCACTCTGGGCAGTGCACATACAAGTAACAAATTAACACAATAAAACAAACAATACAATAAAATAAACTACCAAACAATTACAGCAGAAAATAAAACAAAATACTTGGGTGGGGGTAACTGCCAACCAAAAAGATGTAGATCTGTCCTTCTTTTCCTAGCACTAACATTAATGGAAAAACTCTTAATATTATGGCAAATCCAACCTTAATCACTGTCCAGGTTTCATCCTTATGTGATCCTAGACAAGTCTCTTGTGTATGTGGGAGCAAAGTTATGCTGAGCAGGTGAAATTGAAAAATAGAACTTGGTGAATTCAGAATTGTTCAGGATGGAACTGATTGAGGTAATCTATAAAATCAATTTAATGCACCAGTCACTTTTCAGATGCTTAGAGCAGCATTTCCCAAACTATGTTCTGTGGAACACTAGCAGACTTCAATTCCCAAAAGCCTACATTAGTACATTGGTTGATTAGTGCTTTGGGGAATTGACTTAGGCTTCTGGGAATTGAAGTTCAAAAAACAAAGTTTGGGAAATGCTTGCTAAGAGGATCAGGTTCTAAATAGCATAATCTTTAATATTATATTTCAATAACATCATATTTATAGATGGTAAGGTCATAAGGTGTCCCAATTTGACCCTTCAGAACCCTCCAGGAGCCACATCTCCCCACCACCACTCCCACAATATCTATCACATCCACCACTGCCACAAATAACACTTGCTCAGTCTTGGTTAACTAGGAAAGATCATACTTCATAAACCATGTTTTTCTTGCAGATCTGCCTAATGCAATGACCATTCCAAAATGGTGAATTAGGTTAGATAACTCAGCCTTATTAATATGGCCAGTTCTAACAAGGAAATGGTTTTTGTTTTTAACTGTACTGTCATCGGGATAATATGGGAAGTACTGAAGTACACATTTACTTTTTGAACAACAAGTAAAGCTGAGAAGTCAAGCTCCTCTGAAAACATAATATGCCACATTCAATCGACACTTGCATTGAGAGAGATTGTTCAAATAATTGTTTAGGTGAACAATATATAAATTTAATCCTAGGGAGTAATGTCACACTTTCTGAAGTAGAAGCTTAATTACCCATAATATTTATTGGCTCCTCATTTCTTTTGCCTCATGTCATAATTCACATGATGAGGGGAGGATCAAACATGAGGAGGCAAGTACATTGTTTTTCAATATACAATATCCCTTGTGTGAAAAAGAATCTGTTAGATTGGGGTTTTGGACTTCAATTCCCAGAAGCCTAAGTCACTACATTGTCCGATCAGTGCTTTGGGGAATTGACTTAGGCTTCTGGGAACTGAAGTCCAAAACCCAAAGGTTGGGGGGCACTGTGTTAGATGACAGAGGAATCAGTTGCTTGCAGAACTAAATTAGATGTCAATAAATCATAGGTGATCAATATGATTGACTTGAAGATTATAGAGACAGAGTTTTCTTAACTGACCTAAGAACTTTAAGGAAATGAGTCAAATTGACAGATGTCAGTATAATTGTAGTGCTTTAGTAGATCACACCTCTTTTAAAGGCAATGCTTTTGCATTGGCAGGATCAGGAGAAACTACTTTATAATCATTTGAGAGAGTTTTCATCTTATTTTCCACCTGCCCACATGCCTACACATTTTTAGAACTCGAAAGCTTCCCCCTCTCCTCCTTAGCAAGCTGCTCTTCCATGAAAAAAAGTCTGATTTTTTTACTCTCTAGGACAATATTATACGTAGAGAATAAGTTGGCTCTATTTGTGAAAGTCACTGAGTTATGACATAGGCACAGGGAAACTGCAGTCTCAAATGCTAAATTCTCATTCCGAATATCCTTTGTCATTAAATATGTGTGAGTCAATGTTTATCACTTTCCAGTGCTGAAACATACAATCAAGACATCCTGGATACCCCCACCCCTTCAAGAATTATCCCTGGTTTAAACTTAGCTGAAACTAATCAGGCCATACTGGCATTTTTGTTTTCATTGGGGTTTTTTAAATATCTGCCACCTCCTTTTATCTGAGAGATGATTTCTCTCTCTAATTGGGGTAATTCAAGTCTCATTAGTTTTGCAAATAAGCTGTTTTGAGAATCCTTAAAAAGTTACACATTTCTTGCTTGCTTGCTTCTTGCCTATCCATTCTAAACATTTCCAGCTCACAGCATCTGTTTTCACTTGGGTGTTCTTGGCAGGCTGTCTGTGTGGCTCACAAGGTTGGCTTCCAACCAAACTAGGATCCACATCCTTCTAGATTACAGCAGGGCCTTGCATGGTAAGAGTTGATGTAGCATTTCTTTAAGTGTGGTCTAAAAACTTGAACAGAACATTTCTAGAAGGTCAAAAGAGAGGACTTTGTTGTGACAACGAAGAGTGATATTTCTCATTGCCCAGTTTAAGATTTACTGTATTTCCTATTTTTCACATTCTGAATCACAGTATTTATGGTGGTTGAATACGATGAATTTTTCTTTTGTGCTGCTTAATTCTTTGTTATTCTAACTATACTTTTAACACTTTCTTCCTCCTTCCATGCCATCGGGTGTTGAGGGGGATGTGAGGTTCTTGTTCTGGTACTTCTAGCAGCCTCCACAGGTGTTATTTGGTGTTCTTGTAATATTTCTTTGTTGTTATCTCTCCACCTTCCGATCCTTGTCCTTCTCCTCTTACCACATAGGCCTTATAAGGTATGGAATTCCAAGACATTTTCTCCAAATGGGCGTACCATTTTATTTGTTGTCCCTGTATGTAGTGCAAGATTGGTTCTGTTCCAATTCTTTTCCTGATTTTATCCTGATTTTATCCCTTCCAGTCACTTCAGCAGCCTTTCCCAGACATCTCATTTCCGTGGTGACCAACTTTTGTTTATGTTTTGTTGTAAGTGTCCATGTTTGGCACAGGTAACATAAAGTGAGAATGAATATGCCTTGTATGAGGTGTTTCTTTGTGTTGATTGGTATTGTCTTGTGTTGTAAGAGCGGAGCTAACTGTCCCAATATTTGGTTTGCCTTACTTCACTATAATGTCAATCTCTTTGACCATTTTGTCATTTTCAGTAAACATTGTTCCTATCCTAGGTATTGGAACTCTGCCACTTGTTTTATACTTTCCCCCTCTATCTCGATATCTAGAGTAGGGGTGCCCATGGGGTGTATCAGGCCCTGACACCAATTTATCTACCCCCCCCCGATGCCCTTGTCGCTCCCAGAAGTGGATGGGGGATGCCCCCACCATTGTTCATGTATGTCCTGAAACCACTTCCAGGAGTGGCAAAACCACTTCCGGGAGTGGTGGGGATGCACTTGCGCATGCGTAGAGATGTCAGAACCACTTCCAGGAGTGGTGAAACAACTTCCAGGATTGGCAAAACCACTTCTGAGAGTGGCGGGGACACATTTGCACATGCACAGAGACATCCAGAACCACTTCCAGGAGTGGCGAAACCACTTCTGGGAGTCACAGGGATACATTTATGTATGTGCAGAGATGTCCAGAACCACATCTGGGAGTAGTTCCTGACATGCATGTACAAATGTGCCCACTTCTAGAGGCTCAACTGTTCTGGGTGTGTGGTCAGGCCCCCAGCACAAAAAGTTTGGGCACCCCGAAGCAGAGTATGCTGTTTCTTTCCAATTGCCATTACGTCAGTCTTCTCTTTATTGATTCTTATATTATTCATGGGATTAGCTTTTTTGCTTATGTTGTCTATATAGGTGATTAATAACATAGTACGCATCCCTATCTCACACCAGATGTTACTGCAAAGGATTCTGATATTCCTTGACTTGTTGGAACTACAGTTCTGCAGTCACTATATAAGCTTTTACATAATCTGATAAGATGTTCACTTACTCTAATTGGACCAATGCTTGCCATAACACTTTATTGCATATTTATATCAGCTCCCTTGAAAGAATAGCATAAATATTCTTAATTAAAAAAAACATTTAAAAACTAGAGAAGATTACTAAATAAAGAGAGAAAAGAGAGGAGAGAGATGCAGGCCTATTTCTATGTATGAATTTAGAGTTAGATACTGTATACAGGTATATGGATTTTGAAATGTTTCAGTTCTATGCAGGGGTATACAAAAAGAGCCTCTTCAAAGCATATGGCATTTTCGAACCACAATCAGGCATACCCTGGGCAATGGCAACTGCCATCTTTCTCATACTAGGTCAGGCAAAAGGAACTTCAGAATGAATTCATCAAAAGGTGGCTTCATTTTGGCAGTCTCGCATCTGGTCTAGACATGGAGGAAGAAGTTCTGTGCAGATACTGAAGTAATTATTATGGCTAAAGTAGAAATATATAAAAAATTACTCAGTGGGCTTGGTATAGTATCCAGAGATTAACTGTGATATGAAATTTCAAGGGCCTTGTCTTTGTATCTTAATGTTATTTATGTCTGAACAGGCTTAGATTGGGCAGCTGTTCTATTATATCTTCAGAGAACTATCTGCTGTAGTGGGAACTATAAGGAAGGGATTTTGAACCTGCAGCCCAGACGCCGTATATGGCCCACAGCACCATTTCATTTGGGGCCCCCACCGTCTCCACCACACCAAGAAGTGCCATCTGGTGGAGAAAAGACAAAATGACCATCTGGCGCCCAAAGCTCTCTGAGGGAGTGTGACCCGGCTCCTGTCTTTAAAAGGTCGAGAACTTCTGCTGTAAGGCCACCCTAGCTTTATTACTATTTTAAAAGATAATGGGCACAGAACTGAGCGAGTTGAGGAGGATGGTGGAGGATAAAAGTGCCTGGTGGACAGTGGTCTATGGGGTCGCAAAGGGTTGTAATTGACTGTGCGACTGAACAACAACAAAAGCAACTTTTGAAAGAGTATCACACAGAAAATGATAAAATACTAAAAAGTCAGGAGAGCTGCATCAGAATAAATGCTTGCAGGATAATAGACATGAAAAGTGAGAGTAAAAATGGAAGATATGATCCAAAAGACACTGAACATGCCAACGTAATTTGATGTTAATGTTTTTCCACCTTTAAAAACAAATCAATTTTAGTTGTTTGCCATCAAATTACCTCAGACTTAGTGGCTCTATGGGTTAATGATCTGTTCCAGTCTTGCAAACTAAAGGCCTTTGAGTGAACTGACTTTACTAAGTGAATTCACCTCATTTTAAAAACAACTCTAATCAAAGCAACTCTACCATATCTCTATTATTTTTTAAGATTAAAGTGCCGCATTTATCTGCAGATGCCTATTCAGATATTTATTACACACTCAGTTTCAAATTACTGCTGAGCAATAAAATTCACTAGGTGCCTTGAGGCAAGTCCCATCTGACAGCCTAAACTACACCACAGAATTAGTGTGAGGTAAATGATGAGTTCATTGAACCAGTCCCAAGAAGTGAAGTAAGACTGAATAGCATTGTAAAAAATCCCTTTATTATTTCGCTTTATACAAATGGATTCTTTCAATACTAGAGTATCAAAATGTGTTTTCTATTTCCTTCTAGGCTGAGGAATACCATGTACAGAAATGCCATGTTCTTTCCAAATTACTCAAAGTACTCCTGATACAGTTCTTCTATTCAGTCAAACAACAACTTATTTCCCATATCTTTAGTAATGTGAATCTAATTATTTCCAGTTTTTGTGAAGGCTGTTTGTGAACAGCTTAATCTAATAATAATTTTGCAAAGATCCAAGGAGGGGAGAGTTGTACATTTTCATTTCAAGTTAGGCATTTTTGTTACAAACAAACATGACTATTGTGCTTTTACAGAAGCTCTGTTTACAGAGACTTTTATCTGAAGGAGTGTTACAAAAATACCTTTTTTAAAAATACCACTTTGTGGTTAAAAGGATTTAAAAATGTATTTTGAATCTGCTTTTGAAGATGAAGACTTCATGTTGTTTCCTTTTTTTGACTGTGTCTACAATTTATATTTTAAAAGTAACAGCAACAGAGAAGAACACCCCGAGCATCAATGGGCACTTCTGATTTGGGGGCTTGTCAGGGCTGTAGCGGGGGGGGGGGGGCAAGGGTGGTGAAAACCCTCCTGAGTTAACAGTCCCCATCCCCCACCCCATGATGCCAATGTTATATATATGAGTGTGACATTGTTGGCCCTCCTGACATTTTTTTTTGCCCTTCCAGTCTCCAAGCTCAGCATCATAACCTCTATTCTTAGTGAGGTAGTAAAGTGTTTCTGTTTTTTATTATCTACTTGACCATACATGGGTGGGAAAATGATATTGATAGGTAAACAGTGTTTTTGCTGAAACCAACTTGCCTTGAGCCACTAAAGTAATTTTGGGGCTCAATATATGTTTCAAGGTTCAGTACAGAAATGAAGGTGCATTTTTATGTGGATTGGGAAGCCATTAATGGCTGCACTATCATATGTATGGATCTCCATGTGTATATGAATATCCATGTGTATCAATATTTTGCTTATCAGGTTTCCTTGCCGAGGTGACGGCAAGGGGGGGAGGATGAGGCACAGTTAGGAACAGCGCCTTGTATGGCGGGTAGCACGAGAAGGAGTATAATGACAAGAAATATGATAGTAATTCTCAAGGAAATCAGCTTATCAGGTCGGCCCAGATGAAAATATACGGTAGACCTGATGAACCAAGGAAAGACAGGAGCCTCACAAGAGCCTGGCAGTTTTTGGTGAAGGAATAATGACACAAATTTTAAGCAACAGGAAATATGGGGGTAACATAACTAGGCTGAGAAGGTGAGGAGGTGAGCCGGCGGTTCACCTGCTGTGGTCTCACATCACCCCGCAGATCATGCCATCGGCTCCGTTTCACCGATTCTGTTGCCCAAGGAATATCAAGAAGCAAGAGTTAGGACAGAATATGGAATGACTGAGTGGTTTGGAATAGGAAAAGGAGTAAGACTAGGCTGCATTTTGTCGCCCTGCTTATTCAACTTATACATAGAGCACATAATGCGCAATGAAGGGATGGAGGAATCACAATTTGGGATCAAAACTGCTGGGAGAAACATCAACAATTTGAAATATACAGATGATACCGCCCTAATGGCAGAAAGTGAGGAGGACTTTAAAAAGCTCCTGGTTAGGTTGAAAGAAGAATGTGCAAAAGCTGGCTTGAGACTGAATATCAAGAAAACCAAGATAATGGCATCAGGCCCTATCAGTCCCTGGTAAATAGATGGGGAAGAAGTAGAAGCAGTGACAGATTTTACTTTCTTGGGATCAAAGCTCACTGCAGATGGTGATTGCAGCCATGAAATAAAAAGGCGACTGATTCTTGGGAGGCAAGCGATGAGAAACCTGGGGAGCATAGTGAAAAGTAGAGACATAATATTGCAAACAAAAATTCGTATAGTCAAAGCAATGGTATTCCCTGTGGCAATGTATGGTTGTGAGAGCTGGACCATTAGGAAAGCTGAGCGCAGAAAAATAGATGCCTTTGAGATTTGGTGTTGGAGGAGAGTTTTGAGAGTCTCCTGGACAGCGAGGAGAACAAATAGGTCAGTCTTAGAAGAAATCAACCCTGACTGCTCCCTAGAAGGTCAAATAGTAAAGATGAAGCTAAAGTACTTTTGACATCAAATGAGAAGAGAGGATTCGCTTGAGAAAGCCTTGATGCTAGGAAAGGTGGAGGGCAAAGGAAAAAGGGGGCGGCCAAAAATGAGATGGCTAGATGGTATTGTGGACGTAATGGACACAGAACTGAGCGAATTGAGGAGGATGGTGGAGGACAGAAGTGCCTGGCAGACAGTGGTCCAGGGTCACAGAGGGTCGGAATCGACTGTGCGACTGAACAACAAAAATCAATATTCTGAAGCTAGTGGTCCAGCAAACTCGGTATGTTGCTAAGTCCATATGAACTGAGAAGAGACAGGTGTTGTCCTATGATTTGCTATCATATGTTTTCAGTCAAATCTCAGAGCAGTCTCACCTCCTTGGTATTTTGTACACCTGAAGGCAAGGCAGCTTTTGAAATAATAGCTAAAAAAGAAAGAAAATCCATTCTGAACCTGATTGAACAACAAAGACAAGTGAGAGTTCACTTTTGGAGTTGCTCCATGGTGGCCCTGGTGGCCAAGAAAGCTTACAGATTTCATAAAGTGGTGGCCAGCAGAATTATTTAAAGTGGGCCCATGATATTAAGGTATAGAGTTTTAAAAGAAAGCTTACTGTATCCAATTAGTGTCATATTGTTGTGAAAAGAAATCACTTGCACCCACATCGGATTGAACACCAAGGTTTTTACAGAGTCTGGGATGGAAGGTTCAATTTGGTCATCATCCAAACCATTCACAAAACCACTGGGCAAAATAAGGCAGAAATTTGGGGCATGTTCAGAAATACAAGGATGTAATGTCGTTCTTCCCCTTTCTACCATCTTCAAATCCCAAGGAGGTGAAGGAACTCCTGAAGATGTGTCTGGAGACTGCTTTGAGATACATGAAGGGACTGTTAGTTCAATCAAAACAGATGGTATTTATTTATTTATTTTGACTTATTTAACCGCCCCCTTGCCAAGGCGAGTCCGGGTGGTTTATAATGTAAGAAACTGTCTGGCTCAAGTGAATGGAGAAATACAACCCTTGATGGGGATAAACTCCCTAGGAAACATCAGGTGCATAGTTTGGTGATCCTCCTAGAGGACGTAATGTCCAATGTCCACAGTTCCTGTGACTAGGAGTGCCTTTTAGCACTGTAGGTTGACATTCTAGTTTTGATACTGTTTTGAGAGACCAAAACTTACAGAGAGGCACTCACTTGCCTTATCAAAGCTATTCAATACAGCCAGGATATATTTAGCTGAGGCAGAAGGGGATTACCTGGCTATTGATGGAAACTTGGCGATCACAACACTGGCATTTCACCAGCAACAGTAATTGTCAGGGCATTTCTGGGCTCAACATAAAGTTCTTCTTTCTACATACAGTTGTACCTCGCTTAAAGAGCATAATGCATTCCACAGGATTGCTCTTTAAGCGAGTTTGCTCTTTAAGCGAAACACCATTGTTAAAGTGACCAATGGGGGGGGGGGGAATTGCGAACCCTAATTTATTTGTTAATCGAGTTTTTGGTTGGTTTTATTTGTTATGCGAAGTGAACATCCAGAGAAAATCCTGCTCTTTAAGCAAATTACTCTTTAAGCGAGGTGCTCTTTATGCGAGGTTTGACTGTACTGACTGAAATCCTGTGGTTGAGCTTAGTAAATTACAACCAGAGTAGACTTATTTAAATCAATGGAATTTGTGCCGGGGTTGACTTACCAAATCTACTCTGATTCAGTAGTGTAACTCTAGTGTGATTTTTCTAAGCGAGAGGATTTCAGCCAATATGTTCCAAACTGAAACCAGCTTGCTTGCTGAATGGATAGAGTCCCATTAAAATTAAAGGTACGGTGATAATCTCTGTTTACAGCCAAAGAGCCAGCGCTGTGTGCATCTGCAGATGTTTCCATGGTCATGGGGTAGGCCTGACTAGACACAGGAGTGCATGGAATGCTGTTACCTTTCCTGCTAAAGTGATACCTATTTATCTACTTTCAATTTCCTGCTTTTGAACTACTAGATTGGCAGGAGCTGGGAGCAGAGACAGGAGCTCACTCTGTTGTTCAGCACTTGGGTCTCTATCTGCTGACCTGCTGACCTTCCATTCATCAGGTTCTGTGTCTTAACCAAATGCACTGGTGAAGGGTGCCACCCACCCACTGGCCAATGCCTACATTCCTAGGCCAGAGGAGAAGGCAGTGCTGTTCTAGCACCATAGGGAGGTCTGCATCCCCTTCCTGGGTTACTCCAGGTGAAGCCAGAAGACAATTTCCAAGCTTTTTGAGGATGGACCACTTGTGTTGTCTCAAGTTGTAGCAGAGAGGTATTGACAGGTCTCCAGTCAACAGCCACTTTAACAGATTGCCTGCATCTTAAAAAAAAAAAGTCCAAGAATTAAAATCTGTCTTAGAAGCCACACTTGCAGCTTACCTGCATGTTCAGTACAGTTAAAAGGCATAAGAGCTAGAATATTCCAGACTTTGAAACTCACTTTAAATACCTCATACACTATCTTGTAAACTAATCTTTCTTTTTGCATTCTGTATTAGCGGCAGCAAGTATGAACTGTGTTTCATTCTCTTTACTTGCTCTGTTAGGGCATTTTCATTCCAACTGGCCAGTATGTTTAATTAATTGGTTGCTCTCAGTTTTTAAAGGTTTTTAAAATTTAGTTTTGATATTGTTTTTAATTGTTGTTAGCTGCCTGGAGTCGTTGCTGAGTTGGGCGGCAATAGAAATTTGATTAAATAATAGATAGATAGATAGATAGATAGATAGATAGATAGATAGATAGATAGATAGATAGATAGATAGATAGATAGATAGATGGATAGATGGATGGATGGATGGATGGATGGATGATTGATGTGGATTTTAAAGCTATAATTGCATTAAAACATTTTACTATTTCAGCCACTTTGCTAGTACTCTGCCATTAAAGGTGTCATGCAGTGGTTGATGTCTATCAGTGCTAATATAATAATGTTGTATCAGAAATTATTCTGGGTTGAAAGGATTTTTGCTGGAGAAATTCCACTCAGGGGATGCCCAAATGATGCTCCTTTTATGTCTCCAAGAGCTGGGGCAGAGACAAGCACTCAATCCATCATGCAGTACCCAGGTCTTGAACTGCCGACTTGCTAGCCTTCCAACTAACAAGGTGAGCTTTTTAATCACTGAGCCACTGCAGCTTATGAAATGTAATCATAATACAAAACGCTTCAAGTGATTTCATATTCACAAATTTAACAAGATCAAGTTCTTTGGCAGCCTGTTAAGAGTCATTCCTCTTACATCTAGTGAGAATAAGGTGGAATTTTGAGGAGAGGGTTATGTTTATTTTTTCATGTTCTTCATCCCTGCTTTTAATTACTGTTGAGCTAGTAATTTGTAGCCATGTGCTACATTCACATAAAATCTCCAGGCATTTCTAAGGCTAAAATAGGTTATGATTCCTGGAGAGATTTGGATGCCTGCCTAAATGCCTTCTCCAGTCTATATTGTATATGTCTAATTATATGCTTTCTTTTGTAAACAGCTTGTACAGATGTGCAAGAACATCCGAGGACTATACCTCAATTTACAATTTAGTTTTCTGCACACAGTTGGTGTTGAATATTTTGGTGCTCTGGCTGGAATACTAAAATTGTGTTTATCATGTTGTTTATAGACCAGTTGTTGTTTTACTTTCATGAAAGAAATGGCCTCAATTGCCCTGCTTGGTGATTTATGTTATGGCCAACTATTGATGAAGACATGGAATTATTTAGCATTATCTCCTCATTGGAAAAATTCTCAGTGGCTTTTCCTGTTATCAGCCACATTATCTTATTCTTTCTAAATAAGCCATCTGTGTTAGAAACTTAAGGCAGCATCCTAGAATGTGGAAACAAGCATGAGGGCAATATGACTAAAAACTGCTTAACCAGCTAAGATGAGATAAAAGAGACAAGAAAAAATGATTTTTTCAGCTGCTAGACAGATGGCAAAATATATCCAGCTGTTGTAGTGGTTCCTTGCTCTGGGCCCATTAAATATAGCATAGATGAAACATGGAGAATTAGTCTCTGCAACGTGCTATTATTGGAGTTTCTGGAAGGCTTAGTCCTAGCCTAGAACAAAGAATATGGGTCCCCCTCCATGTCCTTTGTTGATGATGCAACACGAAGATATGAGTTATGATCCAGACTTTTACACCCAACTCATTCCAAATACCACAGTGGGTCCAAATATATGCACTCATGGGCAAGGTAATTGAGAGTGTGCTGGTGGATCAACTACTGACATTCTTGAATGAAACTGATTGGTTAGATCCATTCCAGTTAGGGTTCAGGCCCTATTGTGGCACCAAGATTGCTTTGGTCATCTTGGACAATAACCTTATATGGGAAGCTGATGGGGGTGGAGGCTTCATCCTTCCTGGTGCTCCTGGATCTTTTGGTGGCTGTTGATACCGTTGACCATGGGATCCTCCTGGAGTCACTTTTGGGACTGGGGATTTGAGGCACTGTTTTGCAATGGCTCCACTCTTACCTTGATAGCTGTTCACAAAGAGTCCAACTTGGAGCGCCGTTCTCAACTCCATGGACACTCTATTATGATGCCCCAGGAATCCATCATCTCCCCAATGTTATTTAACATATGTGTGAAGCCACTAGGATAGGTCCTTTGGAGATTTTGAGTGCTGTTTCATCAACATATCTCTCCTTTACATCTTTTGTAGTGGAGGCAGTCTGGTACCTTGAGAATTGTCTAGTTCTCCTTTGTGGTCTGTGAGCATCCATACTAATGGGGTTTCTGTCTGCGCATGCGTGGTGGTCGGCTCTTCCAAGCTTAGCTTTCAAAAGAAAGTGCTATCCCTGCATGCCTAGCTTTGGGGCCCCACCTCGTTCCCTCATTTCCATTTTTTCTGTCACTCAACTGGTCGTGTTTCTTCCAGGCTCCCACGTGCTGTAATTATTTTGGAATGTTTTTCTGCTTACTTTGGTAGTTAAACTTGTTCCTTCTTTCCTTAATATTGTTGGCTTGTTTTTAAAACTATTTGTATAGCTTTCTCAACAAGATTTAGTGACTCTTGTATTAGTTTCACTTTTGCGTCAGAAGGGGGTCTGTTTTAAACCATGCCTTGTGTGACGGACTTTGGGTTAGAGACTTTTCAGTTTTTTGACCATTTGCTAATTATTGCATTGTCTCATGACAAAATGAAGGTACTGCTGTTGAGAAGGCCATCTGTTCAGATGGGCAAACTGGCCTGAACCTTGAGTGGGAACTCTCCTTCCTTGGAGGGACTGGGTCCACAGCCTGGGTGTTATCATAGACTCAGCCTTCAGCTTAGAACAACAAATTGTAGCCAAAGCTAAATTAGCATTTATCCAACACGACAAATCTGTTTTTGGACAGGCATCCCTTGGAACACTAGTCCACAAATTGGTAGTCTCAAAGATTGACTACTGTAATGCTCTTTACTTGGGGCTGTCCTCATCTTTAATATAGAAACTTCAACAGGTCCAAAATTTGGTGGCCGGGGAGATAATTGGGATAAAGAAATCTTATAATATCAACTTGGCCCGGCTGCATTGGCGTCCCATTCCCTTCTGTATTAGGCATAAAATACAGTAGTACCTCGGATAACACTAAGACTTGGTTCCACAAGCCTTGGTGTTATCTGATTTTTAGTGTTATCCAATCCATGTTAAAATCCTATGGGATGGATCGGATAACGTTAAAGCTCCATAGAGATACATTGTAACTGCACAGGCTTTAGCGGTTGTTATCCGATCCATCCCATAGGACCTTAACATTATTCGATCCAGTTCTCCTCCCCAGATTACTTAACGTTATGCAATTTTAGCGTTATTCGAGGTAAACGTTATCCGAGGCATTACTGTATTAATGTTGACTTTCAAAGCCTTAAACAATTAAGAATTTTGTTATCTGGCAAAAAGTCTTTCCCAAAGGTCATTTGGCTGCATAACTTGATCTTTGTAACTCTAGGTGCCAACACCAAGAGTGGCCAAGAAGGTTTCATTGAGGATATATGCCTTCTTGGTGGTGGCACCCATAATTTGGAATAGCTTCATTGTGGAGCTGTGTCATGTCTCATCCCTAGATATATTTAAAAGACAACTCAAGATTGTGCTGTTTACGGAATATTTTAAAGATCACATGACAATGGCCAATTGGTTAATTAGTTAGTACTGTATAGTTTTCTAGTTTAATTGTTTTTATTTGATTTATACTTCTATTTCTAGCCAGGATTTGATGGTTGAGCAATAGTAAAGGTTTCCCTTGCTTGAAAGCCAGTCCGACTCTAGGGTTCAGTGCTCATCTCTGTTTCAAAGCTGAAGAGCCAGCGCTATCTGCTTCTGCAGACGTTTCCATGGTCATGGGGCAGGCATGACTAGACACAGGAGTGCATGGAACGCTGTTTACCTTCCCACCGAAGTGGTCCCTATTTATCTACTTGCAATTTCTTGCTTCTGAACTGCTAGGTTGGCAGAACCTGGGACAGAGACAGGAGCTCATTTTGTCCTGCAGTACTCGGGAATCGAACTGCTGACCTGCCGCCTTCCAGTTAGCATCTTAGTCACTTAAGCCATTAAGAACGTTTAATATGTTGCTGGGAAGAGTTATGTTATATTTTATACCCTACATTGATTATGTTTATGTTATTGGAAACTGCCCAGAGTGGGAACACCTCCCAAATGAGTGGTATAGAAATGTATTCAACCAACCAACCAACCAAATTCTCTAGTCCCTTCTCCTTGCTTTTGATTGTGCTTATGTTATGCAAGTACAGCACACAGCAGAACATCTTCATGCTGACCCACCCATCATTTGGGAATGTGTGACCTACATTTAAAGCAATAAAATAAAATTGTGTCTTTTTCCAAAACAATGAACCCTGAGTTTTCTCTCCTTGTCTAGTGACTCAGTGAAGAATAGGAGTTCCTAAAAGAGACCATATGATCACTCTCTAAGTTGGTCTCAGTACTTGATCTCCATTTGTTTCTTCAGCTTTCCTGCAGTCCATACACAGCAGAGTTGCCAGCTGATGTCTTAGGGAACTAGGCTGACCTTTGTGCCTGAGCAGTGGTGGGATGTCAAAGTTTTTACTACCCCACTGTGATGTCATCACAGTGTGGCCGGAGCTAACATCATGATGTCATGAGTCAACATCATGATGTTGTGGGCGGGGCCAAAGAAAATAAAAATAAAAATAAGTGCGCGCGCGCACACACACACACACCTCAACCCACCCACCCACAACACAAACCCGTAAATAAATTTAAAATAAATTAAATAAATAAATACATTAAAATACACCCAAACACCCACCCACCCACTCCAAACACAAATCAAATAGAGCTTTTAAAACAGAGCTTAAAGCTTATTCTGGCTAATCTTTCTCACACTAGGTCAGATGGAAGGAACTACAGAATGAACTCACCACAACATGGCTTCATTTAGGCACTTTTCAACTTTTCAACAGTTAAAGAAGTTAGGTACTAAGTCTTTGCCTAACCAGTTCTCTCGGATAATATGCCATAATGTAAATGTAAAACAGCTATACCTCCTTAAGGGTTTTCCAATTCGAACAGCAATTGAAACAGCACAGGTGTAGCATATTAATGAGGTAACTCCAAGACTTTGCTTAAAAACCCCAAGCCAGGGCGCCAGGCCTTTTTAGGAACTGTGGTAGTACATCAATATAGGTAAAGGTATTAAATAGACATTAAAATACACACAGACACACCACATCCAAAGGCTATAGGGAGCTTCAGGCTAGTAGCTTCTCTTCCTCCTCCCCGCTTGGGAGGACAGCAAGGAGGCCATGCATACGTGCCAAGCACTGTAGGCGTGCATGCACACCATGTGCTTGGCACGCGTGCGTAGTGGGGGAACCAATGAAAAGGTAAGCCCCAAAGGTGGTTCCCCCCAAAACCTGCTACCGGTTCTCGGAGACACTGGGAAAAGTTACTACTGGTTCTGGTGAACTGGTGAGAACCTGTTACATCCCATCACTATGCCTGAGCTGCACACAAAGCCTGTGCTTACCTTCAAATGACCAATTGAAAAGCAAAGTACAGGAAGTGTAATAATCTCTCAATGTGACGATCCCTATCAGACATTCTCAGCAAATAAAGATTTCCCATTTCTGTTCATGGGTTATATGTAATATATAGCAAAGTAGTTCTTATGTAAAGCTCACATTTGAAAATGCAGTCGTTTTGCAAGCACCAGATCTTATCAGAAGCAGATGGGCCTCCCCATTGGATACTACAAATCCACTCTTATCAAAGCCACTCTTAAAAAATCTTTGAGAAGAGAGGCTTGGCCCTGATTCCATTCACTTTTATGGCTGGGCAACTGAAAAATGGCTGAATTAAGTCAGAGAATACGTCAAAAGCTGCAATCTTGGCATGATTTCTAACTCAGCAATAAAGTTCTTGGACCACCCCTTGTTTTGAGAGGATGAAGCTACATTCACCCTCTTATTGCATTATCTGTATTAGTGGATGATGTGCCAAATGCTCTCTATCTAGCCAACCTACAGTAGAAAGCACATGTTTGACATTATGCTAAAATGATTTCCTCCCATTTGTTCTGTAGCTGTTGTGCCAACCAAATCTTAAGTGGATCCAAAGTGTTTGGCATGGAAATGGAGAAAATAGCAAGTTAAATTAAATGAAATAATACAAAAGCACAAATGCAACCCAAAAAGTACAAGCCCGTGAAACAGGCTTTCCAACAATTAGTTAATCTGATCCCGAGCCTCACATGTGGAGGAGTAACAAAGGCCAAAAGGTTAACCACCTCATCATCAGACTTTTTCTTGGGTATAGAACAGGAAACCACATCCACATACACAGAAAAAGTGGAAAGGGGAGTGTTCTGATGATCTCTCAGTTGGCCCTCCGAGGATCTGAGAGAATTGCCCAAGGTTCAAAGTTTACAAGAGAGATTGAAGTGTGAAGACATTCAATTATCTTAGCATAAGCCTCCTTAACAACTTTGCAAATTAGATTGCTTAAGTTTGTAATAATAATTTCATGTCAGAAATTATTTTGGGTTTACATTTGTGACTGGAGCTAAACATAAGCTTTGTTTAGAACAGGGATGCCCAAACTTTTTGGGCCGTGGGCCGATCATGTGGTTCAGGGAGCTGATCACTAAGGCCCGGGGGCCGGGTGTGACCCCTAACGCCAATTCATCTGTTCCGCGAAGCCCTCGTCGCTCCTGGAAGCGGAAGTAAAATGCACCAGTACGGGCGTTTTACTTCCGCTTACAGGAGCAACGAGGGCTTTGGGGGCCGGAGTAATTGGTGTTGGGGGCCGCACCCGGCCCACGGGCCTTAGTTTGGGCACCACTGGTTTAGAAGGCTGATTGCTCAGCCATGGAGCTCTGTTGGATGACTGTCACCCTATCCATGTTTTGACTCTGAAAATAGATCAGACTTTTCCTCCAGCAGCTGAGAAGAAGGGGATCAAAGTCCCTAGCCAACATGCCAGATGAACAAGCTTCACCCAGCTCTTTGGCCCAGAATCTAGTGATGGAATATGGTCATATGCCTTGACATCATCCTGTCCACAGAGGGCTTGAAGTGATGGGATCCTGTATTCCACTCCCATTTCCTTTCACTATCTTCATTCTATAGAATTCACAATCTCACTTCATGCCACATTTATATTTGCAACAATCCATTTCCAAAAACTCATTTATGGGAACTCAATGATATACTCCTGTCCTTAACTGGTCATTTCAGATCTTACAGACTAAAGGCTATATATTCTTTTATTAAGGAAGTCCCTCTCAGGCTCAGTCTTCCTCTTTTCCCACTGCCTTCAACTTAGCTTAATTCACCATAGGGCTGATATAGATTGGAAATCACCTGGTTGTACATAACAACAAAATGAACAAATAAACAGTGGAAGTAATGCAAATTTATGGAATCATGGAAAACAGGAAGAGGGAAAGCCCCATAGAACACCTCATCCCAGAAGAACAGCTGAATTGATCCTTCCAGTTAATAAGTTCATTTGGGAGGCAACATTTTTTTAAAAAAAATAAAATCAACTTACGTTTGCTCCATTCTTGTCCTTTACATCTCTGAATTTAGGATTGCATCACATAGTTTCCAATGATATCTGCACGTATTTTGATGCCACAGAGAAGGATTTTACTGCCTGCAACCTGGTGTTTGAAGTCCTCCATAGATGAATAAACTCTCTTTTAAATGAATTCAGGTGAATTAGAGCAAATTTATAAATGGGAGAAATGAAAGATGGGGTTTGTTTTTGGTAGTTTCTTGACAAAATGGAGAAGAGTAAGAAAGAGTGTATAAAATTTCTTTTTCTAGGCAGATATAACCATGCAAGAGTTCAGGCTGGATGGGGGTGGGGGAACTAAGTATTTATTTTTAAAACAATTGGGTTTAAAAAATAAATTCAATATTTGTTGTGTAAGAAGAACAAAGAAATGTGAATTCAGGTTTCCTAGAATAACACTCTATCCACTATGCATAACCAGCCATTTACATACAACACTTCAGTCAAACCTCATATAACACTAAAACCTGGTTCCACAAGTCTTGATGTTATACGATTTTTAGTGTTATCTGATGCATGTTAAAATCCTATGGGAGCCATAGAGATACATTGTAACCACACAGGCTTTAGCGGTTGTTATCTGATGCATCCCATAGACTCTTAATGTTATCCAATGCAATTCTTCCCCCCAGATTGCTTAATGTTATGCGATTTTAGTGTTATTCGATACTAATGTTATATGAGGTATTACTGTATTTCCATACTGATTGAGCCCAAATCCATTGAACAGGTGCATGCTTATAAACACATATGGATGAAGTTCTGGGAACACTGCGATGTTCTGCATTTAAAGCATGGTTTTTATGTATGGACATTTAGTTATTTGCTGTGCATCTGCTCTTCTTAACTTCTTGATTAAGCACCTTCATATGGTTTCAAAAAGAAATATAGTTATTTCACCTGTGCATGGAAATGTATAGTATTATACAGTAACTATATTACTGTGCAGCAGAGCAAATCAAAATACTATACAGTACTGTACAACTATTCTAAATAGGTTGGGGCAGCCCAAGCAAAATTTAATAACTTTGAAAATGAATTTAAGATTTGCACCAAATGTGGCACAAGTATAATGCTCTTGTTCTTTAAACTTGGAGACGTTTGAGTATTGGGGTTTTGAGTTCTGATTTTTTTAAAAAACGTTTTATCCCAGTCAGTAATAGGCAACCCTAAACATCCCCAGATTTAAAATAGATTGTATCAACTGAAAACATCAATCTTCTTTATCATGAAAGAGAGTAGTTGCCCCTCTTCTTTATATGGAAAGAATCTGTGCTGCAGGGGCTGAAATGTTGATTCTCAAAATGGAAAAACAATGGATTAGTTACAAATTTAGCATCTGTGAAACAGGCTTTCCAACAAGAATTTTGCAGATAGATATAATAAATACATTGATGCAGCTTCTGCAGTCAGAAAAGGCTGTGGGGAAGGGGTAGGCAACCTATGGCCCATGGGCCAGATCTGGCCCACAGCACAAAATGACCTGGCCCTTGCTCCAGCCACCACCGCCAGAACCAGCTGCAGGCACATTTACAGCAGCCATAAATGGGGAGGGGGGGCACCAGACCGACCCTCTCAACTGTCTAAGGAAGCATGACTTGGTCCCTGACTTTAACAGGTTGGTGACCCCTGCTGTAGGGCAATGAAATGTCATAGAAAGAGAGTTGAAAGACAGGTTTTCTTTAAAGCAGTGGTCTCCAACTTTTTTGGACATGGGGACCACATTAGAGTACCCAATGCTTAAAGAAGGTTACATCTTAAAATGTACTATTAACCTGACAATTTAATTTAAAAAAATATTCAGAGATCAATGAAAAAATGTCAACTTAAATACAATCAATTTTTCAGCAATATTTTACAGTGAAATCCTTTTATCTAGCTACAGATGCTTACCTAGTCAGTGTGATTTTTCTGGCTATTTTTTTTGTTACCCTCCTTCCATTATTATTTGCTGTCATATGTAATATTAATTGGAATTAATATTCAAGTTAAGGTTTGTGACAGGCACCATTAAAATGCTATGTAAATGTTCATTTGTAAGTCTTGACCCACTCTTGAATTTTACAATTTTCATCTTGGAAAAAGATGTGGTGCCAAAGACCTGAACATGGCTGCAAATTTCTTTTGGTTGATGAATATATCAGGTAGACCAAAACAGAACTCTAAAAGACAAATTTCTTTGTAAATGTCTCTGAGATGATCGGGGTCTTCCAAACCAATTAGTTCCATCTGAATAAAGTTACATGCATTTTATGATGCTATTTTAAATGAATTCTGAAACATTTTTTATTTCCTTTCCACCACCACCACCACCACCACCACCTCCTTTTTCCATGTCTAGGCTAGATGTGCAACTGCCAAAATGAAGTCACCTTTTGGTGAGTTCATTTTGCAGTTCCTTTTGCCTGACTTAGTATGAGGAAAATTAGCCAGTACAAGGTGGCCGTTGCTCATTGTATGCCCAATTGTTATTGTTATTGTTCATTTATATGCCGTCCCACTCGCTTATAGTGACTCTGGGCGGCTCACAATGTAACAATACATAACAATTACAATATCAAATGACAAGAACATTTCAAGGAATCCCCAGTCAAAGTTATAAAATGAGCGGGAATCACAACTGTGGTTCAAAAATACCACAATCTTCGAGGAGGCTCTTTCTGTGTACCCCTTCCTTTTCATGCTTATGCAATTAATGAATCTGTTCTGGTATTCCACATGCCTTGATGGGGGTGGGGAGCCTCTAGAAATGTTCAGTATGCAAAACACTTTTTACCACCAGCCCTTTTAAACAAAAATACAGTACCAGGGTTTTCCCTGACTTTTCTTGCAAAAGTAGGCCAGACATCATCTGTAGCCAACACAGCTATATTATCTTCCTTACACACATGTATAGCCTTTAGCAAGGTATTGTACAGAGAAGAGAAGTGAGAGAGCTGAGTGGTGCAGGTACAGTACTTGAGTTCTGCTGGCTGGCAACACACCAAGGATGCCAAAATGCTAATATGGAAGATGAGACCATGACCTGGGTGCCTTTATCTTGCCATTGTCTCAATCATTCCATCCATCTTGTTACTACACAATTGTTTAACAATTTTTTAAAAGGACCTCCAAAGATATCATGTACTATCAAGTCGCTTCTGATGACCTCCAAAATGCAATATCATTAAGAACTGTGCTTAGCTCTTGCAAGCCAACAGCTTCTCATGGTAGGTTGTTCTCTCTTCCCATTCCTAGCAATATTATCTTTCTCATTAACTTCTACTCCACAATTGGGCATAGCCCAAGTAGTGGCAGCCTTGTTGTGCAGGTTAATCTTTCTCACATTAGATCAGGTAAAAGGAACTATGGAATGAATTCACCAAAGATGGCTTCATTTTTGCAATTTAACCTCTGACCTAGAAGTGGGGGAGGAGGGGGGAAGGAGGAGAAAAGGAAGAGGAAGAAGAAAAACAGCTTCTCAGGTTTTGCAAAATAACAGCTGTGGTTTCCTTATTGAAACAAACTGCTTCATTTTTGTCTTCTCTTTCTACTATTCCCCTTTCTCCAGCATATTGTTTTTTCCCTGTCAGTTCTATATTTTTCTTATAAATGCAGTGTAAAAGTTAAAATTATCATTTCCAGTGTGAGAGATGTACTTTGCAGCACCTTAAGAAAGATCTTAGGTCAAAACATTTCGGGCAAACTGAATAATACATTAACTCTCTAAAACTCTAGCCTGATTAGTCTCATCTGTCACGTTTTCTTCCAGCCTGTTTGAGCCAGTCGGCTGTGTTATATAGCCAACCTACCTCTGAAATGCCTTCTGTGTGTGAAATTGCTAGGAAAATAAAAGCTATGACTGCTATCATAGCTGAACATGGTGAAGAGGATTAGAGAGGACAAGGAGGAACAGAAGTTGTGATAGTGTGGACATGCAAAACATAATCAAACAATATTATAAAATTATTGATTGGTATTATATAAGAGATGTAGGTTTTAACCCAGGGGTGCCCAAACTATGGCCCGGGGCCTAGATCCGACCCCTGATGCTGATTCATCCAGCCCACGAAACCATAATCGCTCCTGGAAGCAGAAGTAAAACATGCCAGTATGGAGCGTGAGGGCTTCGTGGGCTGGATGAATTGGCATCAGGAGCCGGATCCAGCCCCCTGGACCTGGGCCATAGTGACTGGCTTCCTGAACCACATGACTGGCCCACAGCCCAAATAGTTGGAGCACCCCTGTTTTAACCCATACTCTTAAGTTTCTATTAAATACTGGTGTAATATATGTGCTATTCCAAATATTGCTGTTTTCTGTATCTCTGTAGTTAGTTTTTAATATTTTTTGAAATTCCTTGGCATTTTCTCCAGTATCCCAATTACTGCAGTGACTACTGAAGTACACTTCATCCATAATCGAGTTATTTCTAGTGCCAGGTTGCTGTATTTTGTTTATTTTTGTCCAGTTCTTTATTTTCAACTCTGGTATCCCATGGAATTTCAGTGTCATTTTGCTAATACACCTGTGAACAGCTTGAACATTGTCAGTAATCAAGTTATGGGTCTAGAATTTCTGACCACATTTTATGGGCATGAAAGGAATATCAGGGGTTCCCTGAGCAGAGTTTCTTCTGCAAAAATCCTTTTAACCCAGAATAATTTCTGACATGAAATTATTATTATAAATATGGGTATGGGGACTTTTTGTCTGGCTCCTCAGTACAAGCCTTTCTGGCTTGGGTAGCCCTACCAGCATAGCCTTCCACCTCATTGCAACACGCAATCTCCCCCCATGCAAAGATAGTGCCTTTTGTGGGATCGCAATGTTGATGTTGTCACTATAGGGGATTCAGGATCTCAATTTAGATATTAAATTACAGTTGTTAACAACAATGACAATGACGGGATTCAATGTGTATTCTAGATTAAACTCCATCTTTGGCCGGAGGGAAGAGAAGGCAAAGGAGAAGCCGCGGGTCGGGAGGCAGAGAGGTTCCGTGCCGCAGACCCTGTGCCCCTTCAGCCATTCCTCTTTGGCCGGAGGGAAGAAAGGAGAAAGGAGAAGCTGCGGGTCTGGAGGCAGAGCGGTTCCGTGCTGCAGACCCTGAGCCCCTTCGGCCATTCCTCTTTGGCCGGAGGGAAGAGAAGACAAAGGAGAAGCCGTGGGTCGGGAGGCAGAGAGGTTCTGCGCCGCAAACCCTGCACCCCTTCGACCATCCTCTTTGGCCGGAGGGAAGAGAGGACAAAGGAGAAGCCGCAGGTCGGGAGGCAGAGAGGTTCCGCACTGAGGAGAAAGGAGAAGCCGCACGTCGGGAGGCAGAGAGGTTCCGTGCCGCAGACCCTGCGCCCCATCGGCCATTCCTCTTTGGCCGGAGGGAAGAGAGGAGAAAGGAGAAGCTGCAGACCCTGCACCCCATTGGTCCTGCGCCGCATGCATAGGATAAGTAATTCATCAACACTAACGTAGTGAACTTACAGTAGAGATTTTATATATTGGATTTCATAACAAGGATGCTTAGAAACTACTGACTTATAACTTCATATAATCAATGCTAATTAGCGATTTTGAAATTGATATTGTTTAAACTGTGATAATATGCATGATAATACAGTAAAACCTCAGATAACACTAAAACCTGGTTCCACAAGTCTTGGTGTTATACGATTTTTAGTGTTATCCGATGCATGTTAAAATCCTATGGGATCCATAGAGATACATTGTAACCACACAGGCTTTAGCGGTTGTTATCTGATGCATCCCATAGGATCTTAATGTTATCCGATGCAATTCTTCCCCCCAGATTGCTTAATGTTATGCGATTTTAGTGTTATTCAATACTAATGTTATCTGAGGTATTACTGTACTTTGTTTTAAACTGTGCTAACATGTATGATGAGAGGATACTGGCGTAGAAACCGGCAAACCAACATCAGGAATTTTGCCAAGAGAACCCTAAGGACCAAAACAAAAGGCAAAACAAATGGGGCAATTTAGATGAAACAGGATGCTTAGCACTTCAGATCAGAAGAAGGGGAGGGACAGGAAAGGGGGAGGAGAAATACAGTGTTGCAAGGAACAATACTGTATAGGGACATGGAATGTAAGATCTATGAATCAAGGAAAACTGGAAGTGGTAAAAAAGGAAATGGAAAGAATAAGCATTGACATCTTGGGAATCAGCGAGTTGAAATGGTCAGGGATGGGTGAATTCAGCTCTGGAAACCATCATATCTACTACTGTGGACAAGAAAACCTCAGAAAAAAACGGAGTAGCCATAATTGTCAATAAAAGGGTGAGAAAAGCAGTAATGAGATATAATCTCAAAAATGATAGAATGATGTCAGTCAGAATATAAGGCAAGCCATTCAATATCACTGTAATCCAAATATACGCCCCAATTGACCAGCTCTATGAAGCCACAATTGACCAGCTCTATGAAGACTTAGAACACCTCATAGAACAGACACCAAGAAATGATGTACACATTATCATAGGAGACTGGAATGCCAATGTAGGAAATCAAAAAGTAAATGGAATAACAGGCAAGTTTGGTCTTGGAACACAGAATGAAGCAGGCCAAAGACAGAGTTCTGCCAAGATAACGCAATGGTCATAGCAAACACTCTCTTCCAGCAACACAAGAGGATACTTTACACATGGACATCACCAGAAGGCCAACATCGAAACCAGATTGATTACATACTCTGCAGTCAAAGATGGAGAACTTCCATACAGTCAGCAAAAACAAGACCAGGAGCAGATTGTGGCTCAGATCACAACCTACTGATTGCAAAATTCAGGCTTAGACTAAAAAAAAAAATAGGAAAAACAATTAGGCCAGACAGATATGACCTAGACAACATTCCTTGGGAATACACAGTGGAGGTGTGGAACAGATTTAATGGCTTGGACCAGATAGACAGAGTGCCAGAAGAACTATGGACAGAGATGCGGGACACCATGCAGGAGGCAGCAAGGAAAACCATACCAAAAGAAAAGAAGCGTAAGAAAGTGAAGTGGTTGTCCGATGAGGCTCTTAAAATAGCAGAGGACAGAAGGAATGCAAAATGCCAAGTAGAAAGGAAAAAATACAGTCACTTGAATACAGAATTTCAAAGAAAAGCAAGGAGAGATAAGGAAACCTACCTGAACGAACAGTACAAAGAAATAGAGGAAAACAATATCAGGGGTAGGACTAGAGATCTTTTCAAAAAAATGGGGGAACTCAAGGGAACATTTAAAGCAAAAATGACCATGATAAAAGACAAAGATGGCAAGGAGTTAGCAGATGCAGAAGAGATTAAGAAAAGATGGAAAGAGTACACAGAGGAACTCTACAAAAAGGACCTCAACACCCCTGATAATCACAATTATGAGAACATTGAACATGAACAAGACATTCTAGAGAGTGAAGTCAGAAAGGCCCTAAAAAACACTGCAAACAACAAAGCCAGTGGAGTTGATGGTATCCAAGTTGAACTTTTGAAAGCCCTACAAGATGATGGAATCAAATTATTGCATTCTATATGCCAGCAGATTTGGAAAACACAACAATGGCCACAGGATTGGAAAAGATCTGTATACATTCCACTCCCCAAAAAGGGTAATGCCAAAGAATGTTCAAATCATCGAACAACTGCACTCATCCCTCACGCTAGCAAGGTGATGCTCAAGATAATACAGTATAGACTGCAACAGCATGTGGAGAGAGAATTACCAGAAGTGCAGGCGGGTTTCAGAAGAGGCAGGGGGACTAGAGAACACATTGCCAACATAAGATGGATCATGGAAAAAACAAAGGAATATCAGAAACAAGTCTACTTCTGTTTTATTGATTACACTAAGGTGTTTGACTGTGTCGACCACAACAAAATGTGGCAAGTAATTAAAGAGATGGGAATACCGGAACACCTTATAGGCCTCATGAGAAATCTGTACATGAATCAAGAGGCAACAGTTAGGACAGAAAATGGAATGACAGAGTGGTTTGGAATAGGAAAAGGAGTAAGACAAGGCTGCATTTTGTCACCCTGCTTATTCAGCTTATACACAGAACACATAATGCACAATGCAGGGATGGAGGAATCACAATTTGGGATCAAAATTGCTGGAAGAAACATCAACAATTTGAGATATGCAGATGATACCACCTTCATGGCAGAAAGTGAGGAGGACCTAAAGAAGCTCCTGATTAGGTTGAAAGAAGAAAGTGAAAAAGCTGGCTTGAGACTCAATATCAAGAAAACCAAGATAATGACAACAGGCCCTATCAGTCCCTGGAAAATAGATGGGGAAGAAGTAGAAGCAGTGACAGATTTTACTTTCCTAGGATCAAAGCTCACTGCAGATGGTGATTGCAGCCATGAAATAAAAAGGCGACTGATTCTTGGGAGGCAAGCAATGAGAAACCTGGGGAGCATAGTGAAAAGTAGAGACATTAAATTGTAAACAAAGATTCGCATAGTCAAAGCAATGGTATTCCCTGTGGCAATGTATGGTTGTGAGAGCTGGACCATTAGGAAAGCTGAGCGCAGAAGAATAGACGCCTTTGAGATGTGGTGTTGGAGGAGAGTTTTGAGAGTCCCCTGGACAGCGAGGAGAACAAATAGGTCAATCTTAGAATAAATCAACCCTGACTGCTCCTTAGAAGGTCAAATAATAAAGATGAAGCTAAAGTACTTTGGACATCAAATGAGAAGAGAGGATTCACTTGAGAAAGCCTTGATGCTTGGAAGGGTTGAGGGCAAAAGAAGGAGGGGACGGCCCAAGATGAGATGGCTAGATGGTATTGTAGAGACAATGGGAGCAGAGCTGAGCGAGTTGAGGGGGGGTGGAGGACAGGAGTGCCTGGCGGACAGTGGTCCATGGGGTTGCAGCGGGTCAGAATCAACTGTGCGACTCAACAACAACAAAAGGTTAATTAATCTGCTTAATAAACCCTAGATTTTGTGCAACATGAAAGGTTCTAAATGCAAAATACAAACTTCTTTCTGAAAGAAAAAACACATTTTGTTTGGTTCATCATCTTTTTTGCCTTCCTAAATAAAGCTGCATTTGTTCTTTTGTCATCCACCCATCCTTTCCAGAGAGATTATTTTGGAATACAATACTTTACAATTCCCTTTTGTTTTTACAGTCTTGAATAATTATGTGATGTTCGCAAACTTGGCTATTTCAACCTTTGTTGCTAGGTGTGGTTTCATTGTCCATCTTGGTGGAATCCTGTGTTTACTTCCTCATTCTTATGAGGTCTCTCTCTTTCTGTAAACCAGTTCTTTCCTTTATTTTGGGACTACTACATTCATTTGAAAGCCTAGGGTGAAAGTCTTCGTCAAAAATATTTGAAGTCTAATCATATAATATCTGTTGTATCATATTATTAGAACCGTAAATTGTTGCTAAGGCAGAAGTTACCTTTCAAGAAGTCATAGAAATTCTTCCTCTCAAGAATTATCCTTCTGTTAGAGGGAAGGAGAAATTATGGCCCTCCAGATTTTGCTGGTCAGCAGTTCCCATTGGTAAAAGTAAAGATTTCCCTTGCTTGAAAGCCAGTCGTATCCAATTCTAGGGTTCAGTGCTCCTGTTTCAAAGCCGAAGAGCCAGTGCTTCTGCAGATGTTTCCATGGTCATGGGGCAGGCATGACTAGATACCAGAGAACACGGAACGCTGTTGCCTTCCCACCGAAGTGGTCCCTATTTATCAACTTGCAATTTCTTGCTTTTGAACTGCTAGATTGGCAGGAGCTGGGACAGAGACGGGAGCTCATTCCATCCTGCAGTACTTGGGAATCAAACTGCTGACCTTCTGCCTCCCAGTCAGTGTCTTAGCCACTTGAGCCACTGCAGTCCCCTAGCAGTTCCCATAATACCTCACAAATGTCTATGCGGGCTCCAGCAGCTGAATCTTGCAGTCTAGCAACATCTGGTGGGCTGCTGCTTCTCACCCCCTGTTTTATATGCTTGATAATTTTATCTTTAATAATGCTTTCCGCCAATTTACTCAGAACAGATGTTAAACTAACCAGCTTGTAATTTCCTGAATTGTAAAATTGAGGTCACATTGCCCACTTTTTCGTCTTCTGCTACAGAGGATGATATTAGGGACTTGTTATGCCTTTTTAAGTGGAGATTTCATGCTTTTGTACTGTTTTGATTTCTTTAACAGTAGCACTATGTACATTCAGATCCAGTAATGCTTTAATTTTTAACTAGTCACATAAGCCCTAGTATTTGTTTGTTGTCAGCTCCATACACTCAAGTGTCTGCACCCTTCTGAAAAAATCTTTTGAAGGGTTGATATCTTCTTGACAACTTCCACAATGAAATCAATCACAAAGAATTGTGCTTCTCCTCAGTTTTTAAATCTTCCTTTCCTACTCTGCCTATCATCTAATAGTCCATCTCTCCTTCCACCCAGTCTCATGTTTTGGATGTATTTAAGTGATGTTTGTTTTTAAGGATATGCTTCTTACATCATTCCACCCCCCTTTTTTTTGCTTGCTTCTTTTTTTAATAAAAATGTATGATTTTGAAAAGTCCTGGATGAAAGGCAAGAAGTCCAAGATGCCAAGAGTGACTTCTGAAGAAGTACTGCTGAGATTTATTTTTATTTATTTATTTTCGCATTTGTATACCTCCCTATTCGCAAACGACTCAGGGCGGTTTCACAAGAACAACAAAACACTAAAAGATCTTCCAAGGCTCAATATTTCAAGGGAAAAGTCATGGCTAATCCTTGGGTCTGCAGTGGCTCAAGTGGTTAAGATGCTGAACTTGATGATTGGAAGAATACAGGTCAGCAGTTCAAGACCTAGTACTGCAAGACAGAGTCTCTGTCCCAGCTTCTGCCAACCTAGCTTTCAAAAGCAAGAAATTGCAAGTAGATAAATAGGTACCACTTCAGTGGGAAGGTAAACAGTATTCTGTTCACTTTGGTGTCTAGGCATGTTTGCCACATGTCCACGGAAACATCTGGCTCTTGGCTATAAATAGAGATCAGTATTGAACCTTTGGGTCGGATATGACTGGCTTTTGAGCAAGGGCGACGTTTACCTTTACTAATCCTTGGGGGTGTTCTTGGTTCTTCTTCTTCTGTGTCTAGGTTAGAGGTGTAACTGCTAAAATTAAGGCCCCTTTAGGTGAGTTCATTCAGCAGTTCCTTTTGCCTGACCTAGTGAGAGAAAGATTATCCAGCAACTCAAGGTTGCTATTACCAGGGTATGCCCAATTGTTGTTAAAAAAAAATACCACAATCTTCGAGGAGGCTATTTCTGTTTACCCCTTCTTGGTTATTTACATTTCATGTTAACACCTTACGGCACAACTTGGACTACAACCTTTCAGGCTCCCATAAGGGATTTTTTTCACATCATGATTTTCCTCCTATCTTTTCTTTAGTGAATGCAAGGATTATGAAGACTTATTTACATTTTGCAGCTCCCCTGGTGGCTTAGTGGTTAAGATGCTGAGCTTAGAGGCTGGAAGTTTGGGTTTGAATACCCGAGGGCTGCACTTGGGGACATGAAATGAGCCCATTTGAGCATCTCTGAGTGGATTTTCTCCAGCAAAATCCTTTCAACCCAGAGTAATCTCTGACAGCTATTCCAGAATTGTACAACTAAAAAAAAACCATCACATGGTTCCAACAATTTTATATCTTTACCACAGGGGTTCCCAAACTTTTCAAGCCAGGGGCCGGGTCACACTTTCTCAGTCAGCTTTGAGGACTAGATGGCCATTTTGCCTTGCTTGCATGATGGGGGGGGGGCAGCCATTTTGTCCAAACAGCTTCAAAGGGTGGCCATTTTGTTTCTCAAATGCCATTGGAGGGGTGGGTGTGGGGCACATTGTAGGGAAGGTATAGCATATTCTAAAGCAAGCGGCAGACCGTGTGGAAGAATTATTGCTTATTACCCCTTCCCCCCCATCTGCTGACCCAAGTACGTCATACACTGTAAACATCCTGTCTCTGGCATCTGGTCCTGGGAGATAGGTCTCAAAGTGAAGCTTTCACAAGCATGGTTCTCACACTGGCATAAGACAAAACAGGAAGGCATAAAACGTCTTTGGGAAAAACACTACGTAATCAGAATGCTTGGGTACGCTTTTGTATTCCTATATAGAAGGGGTTTTGGGGGAGAATAAAATCAGAACGCTTGCATGAAGATCTTGGTGTCCTGTCCTTCTTCCCACATTTTTGGTGACCCCGACGTGATTCGTGATAGAGAAGCGATCAGCCCTACGACCCTCGACTAGGAACAGTCTGTGCACACAGGTAAGCCTCCCTTCAGGTCAGTATGGGCTCCTATGCATCCCAAGAGGTAAAGGAACATGCAAAGGAATTAGCAAAAGTGACAGGGACAGGGGGTGAATCAGTAGGGGTGCAGGAGGCTTACGATCTTCTGCAGGAGATAGCGTCTTCTTGCCCCTGGTTTCCTCTTCATGGGACTTTAAGGATTGAGACATGGCAGAAAGTAGCCAAAGAGTTACAACAAGAACCTCGTGCAGCCATTGGCCATATTCTGACCTGCACGAAGATCTTAAAGGCTCTCAGCAAGCTTACCATACCCGATAATGTTCTGTTCCAAGCTGTTGCTATGGCCGACATGGACACAGAACTCAAGAAAGGGCCATCATAATGATTCCTCCCTCTGCCCCACCACCTAATGCTCCTCTGGGGGCCCCGCCAGCGCCGCCACCAATTCACCCCACGCCTCCTCCTAAGGGAGGTGTGGTGGAAGATAGTCTACGCCGTGCCTGGATGGCCGGTGACATCAACATGACTGAGGAATGGGGTGGTGGTGTACCGAGTCTGTTTCCCTTAACACGCACGGAGACTGACCATTTTGATGGGCATGGAAACCCTATTGTAAATCTGGAGTATAAACCCCTTCCTTTCTCTGTCCTCCGTGAATGCAATAAATCAGCACGGGAGGACGGCGTCCAAAGTTCCTATTTCCAAGGAGTACTCGAAGGGTTAATGCAGGCCTATACTATGCTGCCCTTAGATTGGAAAAACCTTTTCTGCATGGTCCTAACACCCGCCCAATACGTTGTGTTTGACAGCGAATTCCGGCAAGCTGCCCTTCGGGGCCAGACTGCCCAAACCACAGCTGAACAAGTATATGGCTCTGGTCAATTCTCTGATGCTAGAGCACAAATGGAGCTTACAGATGACCACCTAAGGGCAACAGGCGTGTGTATTACACGCGCATTGAAGAGGGTCCCTGGTAGGTCAGCCTCTGGCAAATCTTTCACGGCAGTGAAACAAGGAGCTAATGAGCCATACACTGCCTTCGTGGATAAATTGAAACAAGCTATAGGTAGGCAGTTGGATAATCTAGAAGCACAGGAGGAGTTGCTACTGAAGTTGGCATATGAGAACGCCAGCACAGATTGTAGAAAGGCACTGGTTGGGATTATTAGTAGAGAAGGCTATACCTTAGCAGACATGTTACGCGCATGTGCTGATGTGGGTAGCAAGACACATGAAATGGCACTGCTGGCTGCTGCCCTTCACACAGGAATGGCCAAGAAAGGCAACTGCTTTAATTGTAACAAGCCTGGCCACTTTAAGTCTGAATGCCGGGCACCAGGCGGTGGAGCCTATAAGGGCTCTAATGGCCAACAGAAAAAGCCCTCAAAGAAGTGCCCACGTTGCCAGAAAGGCTATCATTGGGCCAATCAGTGCCGTTCCAACCCCCCCTCTGGATCTCAGTCAGGAAATCCCACTGGGTCCCGGTCGGGAAATCCCTCTGGATCTCAGTCGGGAAACTAGGAAGGGGTGTGTGGTCCGACCCCCACAATCAACAGGATCCACCTGACATGTCCATTCCATTGGCTGTGTATCTGCATGCTACACAAGAAGTCTCACAAATCACACCACATGAGGCTGTCTATGTGTCAGCCTTACCTAAAATTCCTGTCAAAGAAAGAACATCAGGTATTATAGTGCCCTCTTTGACTGCACAAAAGCAGAAGGTCAAGGTGCCCATAGGCATTGCACACCTTGAGCCTGGCATACCATTGACTTTGGAGTACCAAGCTGATAAGCCATGCAAGATAACCACTGAACAGTCTTATTGTCAGGTTTTGTTCATTACTCGTATAGCGGAAAAGAAGCCCACCCGCACACTCCGGGTGGAGAACAAGGTCCTCACTGGGTTGCTGGACTCGGGTGCGGACATTTCTTTGATTCGAGAGCAGGATTGGGATCCGAGCTGGCCAAAGGTACCTGCTCCACCAGTATACGGGGTAGGTGGCATCACCCGGGCGGAGGTAAGTGCACGAAGTCTCCGGGTCTTCCACCCGGATTCAGGTAAATTGCTTGGCTCCATACAACCCACTGTTATTGATATTGGTGTGAATCTGTGGGGTCGGGACATCTTGCAGCAAGTAGGGACCACCATCCTTTGTGATGAGTGAGGTTGAGAAACCCCGCGCCATCGCACTCTCCTGGCTGACGGAGACACCTGTTTGGGTGGAGCAATGGCCAATGACCAAAGAGTAGTTAGATGCCCTTGAAGAGATAATTGCAGTACAATTGCAACAAGGTCATTTAGAACCCTCTGTTAGTCCGTATAATACACCTGTATTTGTAATTAAGAAGAAGTCAGGCAAATGGCGCATGCTCCATGATCTTAGAGAAATTAATAAATTAATTCTTCCTATGGGTTCTTTGCAGAACGGTTTGCCGAACCCTAATCTGATGCCCCATGATTGGGAATTGGCTGTAATTGATCTTAAGGACTGTTTTTACACCATCCCATTGCAAGAACAGGATAAGAAGTACTTTGCTTTCACCGTCCCTCAGTTAAATAACACCAGACCGACCCGTCGTCTGCAGTGGGCCGTCTTGCCACAAGGCATGATCAACAGTCCTAGTATGTGCCAGATTTTTGTCGACCAGGCACTGCAGCCATATCGTACAGCCCACCCCGAGTGTCAGTTATGGCATTATGTAGACGACATAGCCATATTTAGTAAAAAACTGCCTCAGAATTGGCATAAGGAGCTTACTGCTGCCTTAAAAAATTTTGGGTTAGTTATCGCCCCTGAGAAAGTGCAACTGCAAGACCCATATCTGTACTTGGGCATGAAAGTTACAAGTAGTTACGCTGCCCCGATACGGCCCTCCTTAAGCCTTCCCCCCTCTAGTACCTATGTACAGCTGCAACAATATCTTGGGCATCTTAATTGGCTACGCCCGTATTATCGGCTCACTACTGATGAGCTGTCCCCTCTGTTTGCTGCCTTAAAGCGTGGCCGAGCCCCTCAGGATACCATCATTTTAGAGCCGGAAGAGCTAAAGGTGGTTGAGCTGGTGAATATAGTTATGCAGCAACGGTGGGTGGATCGTTGTGCACCAGACCTGCCCTTTCGGGTAGCCATCTGGAGGAAAGATACCTTATGTTGTGGAATCATTTATCAGGAGGCGCCCCAGGTCTTAATTGTTGAGTGGCTGTATATGAGTCATGCAGGTCAGACCACCCTTACGCGTTACCCTGTTATGATTGCCCGCCTCATTTTTCGTGGCCGCTCCCATTGTCGAGCCCTTTGTGGTATGGAACCCCTTTCTATTGTAGTACCCATGGCCAAGGAACCGTGGGCCATGGTTGAGCAACAAGACCCTACGGTTCAAGCAGCCCTTGCGGGATATCTTGGGGAAATAAGGTATCATCCCCCCAAGGATCAGAGGATCCAAGCTCAGAGTTTGCTGCCATATAAGTATGAGACCATTTTTGCTTCTAAGCCTCTGGACACCTTAACAGTGTTCACTGATGGCAGTCCAACTCGAGGGGTCATTGCTTGGCAAGATCGTGATGGGGGCTGGCAGAGCAAGTATACTGAGATACAAACCACCACACAGCGCGCCGAACTGGCTGCTATCGTCCTTGCTTTTGCCACCTTCCCTGATCGGCACCTTAATCTCATTGTAGATAGTTTGTATGTTGTTAATTTGTTGTCTCAGATTGACTTTTCCTACATTTCCCCACATGCCACGCGAGAGATCTTGCATCTCCTGCAGGAGTTGCAGGGTCTTCTTCAGGCCCGCACGTCCCTTGTCTATGTTGCCCACATCCGAAGTCACCAGAATCTCCCTGGTGCACTCACGGCAGGAAATGAGTATGCCGATTCCCTGCTTCAGCCTATGCAGATGTATACAGCTGTGGAAAGTCATCAAGTGCATCATCAAAATGCACAGGCTTTGGTTAAAGAGTTTGGCCTGCCCCTCTCGGAGGCTCGTGCCATAGTTACCCAGTGTTCTCACTGTAGTTCAACTATGAATCATCCCAGGGAAGGGGTTAATCCACGTGGGCTACAGGCTAACGCCTTGTGGCAGATGGATGTCACTCAGTTCCCTCCCTTCTCACGTTGGAAGTATCTTCATGTCTGCGTCGATACGTTCTCTGGGTTTGTTCATGCCACCCCACAGAGAGGGGAAAAGGCAAAGCATGTGGTTTCCCATTTGACGCGAGCTATCTCTGTCATGGGGAAGCCTGCAGCTCTAAAAACAGACAATGGTCCTGCCTATTGCTCTGAGCAGTTCGCTCTCTTCTGCAAGCGGTGGGACATCCATCATACATTTGGCATTCCATACAATTCCACGGGTCAAGCCATCGTGGAACGCACAAACCGCACTGTGAAAACGACACTCTCACATTTAAAAGAAAAGGGGGACTACGCCCCCCAGGGGCCGAACACACTCACTGACCATGAAGCGTGTTGTGCTTCTGCTCTTTTCACCATCAACTACCTCAATTTAACTTATTTTTCTTCGCCTCCAGGTCTTCGCACCCGTGCGCAGCAGCATTTTGGCAGTACTGCTCCCCCACCAGAACGGCCCTTGGTCTTGTATCGGAAGTTACCCGATTTGCAGTGGCGGGGTCCATGCCCTCTTCTGGTCTGGGGCCATGGCTTTGCTGCTATATCTGAACCTTCTGGCCCAGTGTGGGTTCCTGCAAGGTGCGTCCGACCTTACCATGGCATGGCATCAAGGTCTGAGCGACCCGATTCCGCAGTTCAACCAGACTCTACACCTCACAGCACCAACAGCAGTGACCAAGGACCGGAAGCGAGGGATGTCTCCAGCGAACAAGGTAACTTGGGGAGCAGTGAAAAACCTGAGCCGGGATGCGCAGAATCTGCTGGAGAGCCAGAAGACTGAACCAACACCGGAAGCTTTCTTTGCTGCCATCATTGCTTGCATTAACATGAACTCTATGATTATATTGTGTCTTTGTCTTTTATGTAGCCCTACTTTGGGGCAAGCTAAGTCACTTAATGACAGAATGCAATTTAACCTTTGGGCCCGCTTAGCTCATGAAGTAAATGTCTCCACTTTCTGTATGGACCAGGCTCCGGATTTGCATGGCCTTCTGAGTACCTGCCTGGTGCCTGTCTGCAAATCCCCAGATCTGATCCACTATGAAAGTAGTCTTGTTGATTTTTTCACTGCTTCTGAAATGAGGTATGCTAAGATGCCCTCCTGGGGCCGGATTAGCAAGACCTTGGATCAGGGAGCCATCTCCCTTTATACGCCCAATGTAGTCAATGCTGTGAATAACACTTGTGCCTTAATAGTCAATGGCACTGCCACCAAGATAAAAAGGGGCTTGGTGGATTTTGGAACCCCTAAGTGGCAATGCTCTTCCTATGAGAAAGTCTCATTCAACTATGCCCATATTCGCTTGCCTATTGGCTGGTTTTTTACCTGCGGTGTTCGTACCTTTAATTATATCCCTGCTAATATGACTAACGGCACCCAGTGTTGCCTCAGTCGACTGACCCCTATCTTCCTTACTAAGCAAATGCTGACTGCTAATGTTACTATCAGAAAGAGGCGCTCATTAGATGAGTCCTGTGACGGTAATGTCACCCTGTATTCTAAATCTGAATATTATGCTTTATCCCTCAGTATCGTAGGACTCCCAGCCATGGCAAAAATTAATCACAGAGAGCTTAGCCACTTGGCTTGCTTGCTTGCAAAAACCATTAATGCTACTTCTACAGCAATCAGCCTGCTTGCTGCAGAACAACATGAGTTAAGGCAGGCTATTCTAGATAATCGAGCTGCTATCGATTATCTTTTGTTATTACAACACCAAGGTTGTGAAGCTGTGGCAAATATGTGTTGCTTCAATTTGACGGATAACAGCCGTCAAATACATCAGCAATTATATCAGCTCTGGTCATATGCTTCTGCCATTAAAGAACACGTCCTGCCTCATTGGTGGGATGCCCTGTGGGAGTGGTTGCCTGTTGGATGGATCCGTACCATTGTACAATATTGCTTGATTGCCTTTATGGTCCTCCTCTGTGTCTGTTGTTTCATGCAATGTCTTCCCTCTTTGTGCCAAGTGTGTCAACATGCAATTAATCAGGCCATGTACAATAGCGTTCATGCTAAAGAGCGACGCATATATTTTAAATATCAGGCATTAAAAGAACAGGGGGAGATGTAGGGAAGGTATAGCATATTCTAAAGCAAGCGGCAGACCGTGTGGAAGAATTATTGCTTATTACCCCTTCCCCCCCATCTGCTGACCCAAGTACGTCATACACTGTAAACATCCTGTCTCTGGCATCTGGTCCTGGGAGATAGGTCTCAAAGTGAAGCTTTCACAAGCATGGTTCTCACACTGGCATAAGACAAAACAGGAAGGCATAAAACGTCTTTGGGAAAAACACTACGTAATCAGAATGCTTGGGTACGCTTTTGTATTCCTATATAGAAGGGGTTTTGGGGGAGAATAAAATCAGAATGCTTGCATGAAGATCTTGGTGTCCTGTCCTTCTTCCCACAGCACATGAAATGGTACCATGGGCCATATCCAGCTCATGGACCTTAGGTTGGGAACCCGTGCTCTAGAACATGTGGCCATCATTGGGATGTTGCATGCATACTACCTTGAGATCACTGCAGGGGGATTCATATATTGGGCCATATTATAGAAGTAAAGAGGGATTCACAGATGATTTTAAATCATGTAATGATGTACCATTGACATATCTAGACATTTTTTGTGAATCCTATGCAAGGAAAGATGTGCCTACTGGAGAGATTAAAAATATTTTAAATATATCAAAATTCACATTGTAATTAGCATAATAGATAAAAGCAAGTCTTATAATCAGAACATTAGTTAATTTCTTTCCAGTTATGTTTGAGCGCCCATCTCTGCCCCAGCTCCTGCCAGCCTAGCAAATTGAAACCAAGAAATGGCAAATCGATAAATAGGGATCACTTTGGTGGGAAAAGCTCTTGGGGACATGAAAGGAGCTTCATTCGGGTGCCCCCTGAGCAGAGTTTCTCCAGCAAAAATCCTTTCAACCCAGAATAATTTCTGACACAAGATTATTATTATTATCTTTTATTAGAAAGAAATGTAGTAACCCAAACCCTCTTGAACAGCTGTATAAAGTAGAAGTTCTCAACCTTTTAAAGTCGGGCGCCGGGTCATGCTTTCTCAGACAGCGCCAGAGGCCAGATGGCCATTTTGTCCTTCTTCTACCTCATGGCACTTCCTGGTATGGTGGAAGTGGTGGTAGGGCACATGAAATGTCACCATGGGACCCATCCAGCCTGTGTGGTGGAGGATGAGAATCCCTGGCATAAAAGATGTAACATTTGTCAGCAAATGGCCTCATATTAAGAAATCTCCACATACATTATCAGTTGCACACTAAGTAACACAACTCTGTCTGCAACATAGAGTTGCTGCAGTGACTTCTTAACTTGAGGCAATTACCTTCAAAAGTTGCGCATTACACTGGTGTAACTAGGTAAGAGGATTTTGGCCAGTAATATATAACAGAAAAGAGTGCCAAATATATAAATTGCTGTGTATGTAGACTGTAGAGGAAAATTGTGGGCCAGGATAGGAGGCACTTCCCCCAAGTTTCAGTAGGTGTCCCCTACCCCTACCAGGCTTGCTCTGTGGATGTATGCATGTATGTTTAAACTGATATTTCAGTAGTTAAATGTTAAGAGACTCCAAGGACAGAAATTAGTCATCTTAGGACATTTATTGTGATATAATTGTATTTAAATATTCATTAACAATATGAGAGAAGCTACAAAAAGTAGAGCACTAACATTTATTATTCATCTCAACTTCCTTAAAACCCATATTGGCCTCTTGAAACAAGAATCATGCCATCTGTTCTTTAAAACTGTATGAATGATGAGTCCTTAAATCTGAAGTCAATGATAAAGGGGTTTGCAGTTTTGAAGTTGCAGTTATATGATCTCTCAATAGAGTTACTTGCCAATGTCTGTTGGAACTTGCTAAGTTTGGCAGAGTGCAAAAACCAAGAGACAAGCCTGAAGTTAGGTGAGTCACCTAGAGCCTAACCAACTACATCTGGTTTTCTGCACAGTCACATCAAGTGATATTCACCCAGAAAGTGTATGAATCAGTATATATCAGCATGGTAGTATGATCTACACAGACAGATCATACACTTGAGCACATTGGAGCAATGCAACAAAAATATAGCACCACCAGAAAGCAAGGTTTTATGTCCTATGTTGACACTAGCTTTAGCCTTGCACCATGTTGACATTGGAATGCAGTACCAGAATCCTGACTACAAGTAAAGTTTAACAAATGTTTAATTCAGAGAGGCCCTCAGTTGTTAAAAAAAAGTAAGGAAATATTAGTAATTAAACAAGAAAGTGCTTATTCAGAATTTATTTTACTGTTTAAAGATGGCAGATAATAACATAAGATGTCTAGTCTGTGTTTTCACGCCACGTTAAGACATCACTAAGCTGCAATTTCTTTTGTCTACTACTAGATTTATGGACCTTGACACTATGATCACCAATTCATTACTGCTTTTTCATTGTGGTATGGTGTACATTTCCCCCATGACAAAGCAGTGGCCAAAATCTTTTATGAATGGTATCCAGATGTTAGATTTCCCAAAGCTATGGATCAATCAAAGTAGATAAAATGTTCTTTTAACATCTTCTAAAGTACATTTAAAAAAATAGAAGTGATGACTGCCTAGGACAGATCCCCCCCTCCTACAGTGCACAAACAGAGTTGTGTAAGCCACACAAGCTTCTCTAGGGCCTCCAAAGGAGTCCCTTGCCTCAGATTTGGCTAGAGACATTATGGAAAGACCATTAACTGTATTTAGTTGGTAAGGAAGCTTGTGGATGTTTGTACATGTTGATGGAGAGCACCCTACCCGGTGTGGTGTAGTGGATAAAGTGTCTCAAGAGGCCTGGGTTCAAACCCCTGCCTGACCATGAAAACCCAATGGGCGAGTGTAAGGGTGGAATTAGTAAAACTGCTGTTAGTCAGCTCTGGCTTGATAACATATAACACACACATGAATTAACCACATCCGAAAAGAACCTATTATTAAAAGTCCAGCTCTTCTCATTCAATCAATATATTTCATGTTTTGGTCTTCCTTTTTCCCTACTACCTTCCACTTTTCCTAGCATTATTTCCCCCCCCCTCTCTTCCACCCCCACCCCCCAGTCTTGTCTTGCTTTTGTGTCCAAAGTATGATACCCTCATTTTAGGCACTCCAGTTTCTAGTGAAAGTTTAGGATTGATTTCATCTAGTTCCCGCTTACTTGTCTTTTTAGTAGTTCATGGTATCTGAAAAGTTCTTCTCTAAAATAGTATTTCATGTGAGTTGTGTATGTGACAGCTTTCTTCACTGGACTAGTTCACTGGACCAGTGAACACAATCTTGATCTTAGTCTCCTGTGATGCACTTTTGCACATCAGAATATTTCTCTAATTGCTTCATTGTGGCCATGCAAAGTCTCGGTCTTCTTCTGGTGTCTTGGATACAAATACATTTAATATTGTTAGCAATATTGTTGTGACACTCTGAAGTAGAGCCATTCTGATTCAGGAGCAGATTTTGGCTACAACATGAGCCCTACATCATAAACAAAATGTTAGAGTGAAGTCTACCCCTGCACACTACAGACCACATACAGTTGTACTTCGCTTAAAGAGCATAATGTGTTCCCCATGATTGCTCTTTAAGCAAGTTTGCTCTTTAAGTGAAACACCATTGTAAACGACCAATTGTGGGAGGGATTGCGAACCCCGATTTATTTGTTAAGCGAGTTTTTGGTTGGTTTTATTTGTTAAGCGAAGCGAACATTCAGAGAAAATTCTGCTCTTTAAGAGAGTTACTCTTAAAGCGAAGTGCTCTTTATGCAAGGTTTGACTGTATATTGATATCTAACCAAGGCAGAGCTGTAATTATACCTCCTCAGAGTTAGCATCACACTTCTGAAGATGTAATTGGGAGTCCACATGAAGAATATTATTGGCTGCAACAGAATTGACTACATTTGAAAATGATATCAGGAGCTTAATGGAAGAAGTAGTGATTGCTGTATTGATCTTTTGTTCAAGAATATCACACATATGAAACAATAGCAATCAAAACAACAAAATTATTTTGGTAAAGCAAGCAGTGAAACAATGAATTATGTGTTTATAAAGCAACTTAGAGTGGGGCAGGGAGAGAAATCTTGATTTTGGAAACTGTAAAACATTGCAGATCTTTTTGCTTTGATTCATTCATCAAAAAAAATTTTTTTTTACTTTAATGTGTTATAGAGATTCAAACACATGCATTTTAGTTTTATAAATAAAGAGCCCTGGCTTTAGCAGCAATGTCACTGAAAAACTGTTGGTTGCTCTGAAAATATACAAAGACCAAAAACCAAAGACAGCATTTGCTGAACTCTGTAAACATTCTCACAGTGTGGGTATAAATATCTCCTCTTTGATTCATGGCATGCCAGATTTCCTAGTAAAGAGATAAAAAAGGAGGCAAAGAATAAAAGATTGTTTAAATTTAGCAAAGAAGCTGACAATCATGAGAGGCCAGTCGAGGGGGAAAATCTCAGCCCCTTCTTGTCTTTGTCTCTTGGGGAAACCCAGCATTTATAGTGTGGGATAACAATAATCCTAAATAATATAATCCAATACTTACATGCCAAAACTTCCTCTTAGAGTTTGTAAATGTAAGAAAGGGTCTATAAATCTTCTTTGCTCTTAAGCAAAGGGAAAGTATGCCTAAATATGGAAGAGTAAGTACTTTTCTTAAAATCTATACCCAGCTTGTTGTGTGCAAACTGTAGTTTGCATTATTACTTAGTGATCACACCCCAAAGAGTGTTTTAGCACTGTTGGGGAGTATGTATGTGGAAATAATGATAATGGTAATGGTGGTGGTGGTGGTGGTGGTGGTGATGTTGATGATGATGGAGAGTTTAAGATAGGTACTTAAAGAACCCTATCCAATTGAATGTTCTGAGGAAATTTAGACTTTGGTGTTTTAAATGCAGAATACAGTGGGCGAAAGGCATAGTCAGAAGTGATCTGGAAATAAAATCCATGAAATGGAGGCATGATATAAAAGGATATCAGAGAAAAATCAAATAATTTTTAACACAATACAGTGTTACGAGGAAGCAAAAAGTGAAGTGAAGAACTGTTTAGATTTAAATATTAGATGAAGTTGTAGTTATGCAAACTTAGCTGCAGTTACCCCTTTATAAAACAGTATGTTTGCCCCTAGTGTTACCCTTTAGCTGAAGTTCATTATGTTCCAGATGTTTAACTGTCAATGAACAGGATCATGAAGTCTCAGGGACATGTGCAGGAGAATTGATATGGGAAGTGCAGAAGAAAAGTAACTACATTCCAAAGAAGTATAGCTTGGCAAACACTTTTGATGGAGAACCTTCAATCTCATTAGTTATGCACAGTTCCCCCCCTCCTTCATGTGAAGTTATTATTCTTTTGTCCAGATGGAACACTTTTGAGCAAGAGCTTCAGTTTAAAACAAATTCTTTCAGTAATACCCATCTGCACATTTATCACCAAATCCTCTCATCCATTCTCAGTTTCAATATTCCATCTACTATCTTTCCAGGACTGGAATTCTGAAGAAACATATCAGCAATACAAAAACCAACATACCTAGAACAATATACAGCAAAGAAACAACTTATTAATTCTCAATATGCATCAGAAGATGTGGAAAGAAAATCAGGGAATGCTTAAAAAAAACTAAATATCCTGCTCCTCTTTTTTTAAAATCAGAACTTTTGTACATTTAATAGGGTGCAACTGACCAGTTCAGCATATAGGCTATATATGTAGAGGATTCCAGATATGTAAAGGATTTGTATGATGATGGCTCCTATGTGATTAATTAAAAATGAGGGGTGAATTTCATCTACATTTATTCCTCAATCTAATAGGAATAATTTGCAATAAATCTAAGTCAACAACTGACTTATCTATGATTTACTCACTCTTTCCCATTATGTATTTAGACCAGTGTTTCCCAACCTTTGGGTTTTGGATTTCAATTCCCAGAAGCCTAAGTAATTACCTGTTGTGGCCCTGGACCCTGAGTTTGAGGAGGAAGACCTTTTGCTGGCTCCTCAGTCTCTTGCCAGTTCGGATCTGCCTTCTCTTGACCAAGAGAAAGACTTTCTGTCAGCTCTGCAGCCAGCTGTCAGCTTGGGGCCGACTCCTCTTGGTTAAGTTGATCAAACTGATCAAGACTTCACAGGAGCACCTGCTGAGGTACCAGGTGCCAGCAATGAGGAAGCAGAGCCCAGCTTGTCTGAGGGATGCAATTAAGGAACATGCTGCAAGTACGAAGATACCATCTCCAGCTGTGAGTCCTGAGCCCTCTTTAGAAGACGCCCATGCCCGCAGAAATCTTTTTTGGAGCAATCCTTGTAGACCCTGACACTGCATCTCTTGAATCCATACCTTTTGCCTGTTTTGCTGACCCTGGAACATCGGACCCTTGCTTGGAAACCTGACCACTCTTCTGGATAATCCTTCTGTCTCAAGTTCTGTAATGACTGGCTTTTGAACATGGCTCTTCCTGCCTATGATTCTGCCTTATCCCTTGGACTCTAGTAAGCCTCTCATCCTTACCTTTTGTGCAGTGGCTGCTAGCCAACTTGCTCTGCCATGCAACCAGGAACACAACGTTAACCCAAAGCAGTGATCAGCCAATTTACTGACTTATGGCTTCTGGGAATAGAAGTCCCTCTGTGGGGTGTGAGCACCACATTGGGAACCACTACTTTAGACACCTAAGAGTTGGTGACAGGTGGTAGTTTAGGAAATGTTTCCTATAAATCCATGGACTTAGAAATTTTTTCTTATGTATCCAAGCAGTTATATTAGAGGTTTTTGCCCATCCCTGCTTTCATACATCCCCTATCTTAAATGATTATATGATACACAAGAGAAAACATAACACCTTTAAAGCCCTCCAAGATTCTGCTTTTATACATTTATAATAAATCCTGTAAGTCCATTATCCCATTCTTTTACAGCAGTGGTTCTCAACTTTTTTTTAGCCATGCCACACCTAAAACTCTCTAAAATCCCGATTCCCCCCCCCCCCCCGGTGACATATAATTATTATTCAAAAAATGAACTCCTATTCATGTGGAGGAAGCCTAAAAGGCCATTTACTGTTAATAACTCATTTTCAAATTGCCTCCCCTACTTAAAAACCAAATTGCCATCCTGTGGAGCATGTTCCCCAAATTGGGAACCATGGTTTTAGAGTTTAAAAGGTATGAAGATTAAGTATTTGTATTTTTGCTGCCTGGTCTTGTATTTATTTTGTCACAATTATCTGACATGATTTACTGCTGACATGGGTCATTTTCTCTTCGGCCTCATGTATTATCTCCATATTGTTGTTTTGATTTTGAGATGTTCTGAACTCTACATTTTTTGAGGGAACAGTTTTAACAGTAGAAACTTTGTGAAAATGAGAGGACGTATTTCTTCTGGGCACATGAAAAATACATGGTGTTAAATGAATTTTGAAGTAACTGCATCCTTACGTGACTTCAGATGATCAACATCATGTCATGATTCGGGAGCACAAAGCTAGCAGAACATCTTTTCTCAAGCAAAACTAGCCTGTGATCCAGAAATAATAGATGGCCTGCCTCTCTCCCAGATCTGACGGAATTTCCTAAATCAAAGCAAAATAGACAGGAACCAGCAATTCCCCTTGTCTCCTGGGCTTGAACTGTCCTTCAATCTATTACTCCAAAATGTCTTTAATGTTTTGCTATTAAATAGTTCACCCTGACTTTTGGTCCCAAGAAACCTTGACTTGTTTCCTTCCTTACTTTGTTCAGCCTCACTTTCTTTACAAACTAGAACCCAAGGTTCTTGCACTCACCAACTGTGGTTTGTTTATTTATTTATTTATTTATTTATTTGTATTTAATACCCCGCCCCACTCGGGAAGACCCGACTCTGGGCGACTCTTGCACACAAACACACCTCCACGGCACCATCTCTGTCCTTTTAACTGATGGGTTATATTTGCACAACTAACAATATTTACATGAGGTTTGGGACTGATTAACTCAGGTGGAAAAGACATTTAAGGGTAGACATCCTCCAAGTATACAAAATTATGCATGGTGTGGAAGAAACAGACAGGGAGGCATTCTTTATTTTCTTTAATACTGTATTATCAAAAGTTGTGCATGTAGCTAAATGGTGGAGCTTTCTGAACAAGGCAAAGGAAGTATTTCTTCATCCAGAGCACAGTTTAATCATAGAGATGGATGGCAACCTGGATGGCTTTAAAGAGGGATTAGACAGATTGATGGAGAATGGGGCAAATTGTGGCCGCTACTCCAATGAATATATATTCCTTTCAGTACCAGAGGCACTATGTCTTTGTGTGTGGGTTTTTGGGAGACAAGAGTGGAAGGGCATCACTACACTTGTGGAGTTCTCACTTTCACTTAGCTGACATAGGAGGCATGAGCAAAATGGTGGACTAGAGAGACATTTGATTTACATACAGTATGTCCTTTGTTTTAATATAATGGGAGTTTCTTCACATTTTATCTCCATATATATTTCTGCCATTTGTATCTCATTTGGATTTCTTTAGCAATATATTATCCATTGCCAGTTTGCTGGGCCTGTTTGACCAGGCCATTCAGGGTGTCCCAGGATACCCAACATGGCTGACATAGCGGTCCTGTGACACAAGGCCATGCCATACTTTGTCCAACCCTAGTGACCCCCTACTTTGCCCTGTTTCCACCTCTCGTAATATTTTTTTCTATTTTCTATTTATTTATTTAACATGGACACAAGGTTGGATTTTGAGAAGCTAATGAGATTATAAAGGAAAGAACTGGAATACAGCCAACTTTAAACTACACAGAGAGACAACAAATAAGGTGGTCTGTCCATTTGGGAAGAATGTCTTGGAATTCCATACCATACAAGGCAGATGTGGAAAGAAGAGAAGGACCAAGACCACGAGTCAGACCCAGAGGAAGGTGGAGAGATAACGTCAAAGAAATATTGCAAGAACACCAAATAACACTGGTGGAGACCACTAGAAGAGCAAGAACCTTGTCTCTCCCTTGACATCTGAAGGGGTGAAAGAAGAAGCAAAGAAGAAGATACATTTCTACCTGATAATAATAATTATTATTTTGTGTCAGAAATTATTCTGGGTTAAAAGGATTTTTGAGGGAGAAACTCCACTTAGGGAACACCCAAATGAGGTTTCTTTCATGTCCCCAAGAGCTGGGACAGAGACAAGTGCTCAATCTGTCATGTAATACCTGGGTCTTGAACTGTCTACTTGCCAGCCTTCCAGCTAACAAGGCAAGTTGAGCCATGGCAGCCCCTGCCTGATATGGAGGTACAATTATAAAAATATTTTTAAAAATAATAAAATGTTGTCACTGTTGTGTTCCCTAGGTACACTCTGTTTGATTTTGAAGCTAAAACAATGACAGACTCTTACATCCCACCCATGATGCCAGTAGTATTAATCATCCACAGCTACCTTTGACTATATAAGAGAGGTAGGTTTTGGTCAGCTTAAAATTAGCAAATAACTCAAAGTTAAGATTGCCAATAAATGTGGATTGAAGAGAAAAGCTGTCTTCTTTTCATTGGCCCAGACAGAACACATCTGGATAACTGCAGTTTAATCTTATCATTAGATCTTGCTGTGGAATTCATCCATATATATAATGGAAAAGAAAACAGAAAAAATGTGCTGCGAGAATATCCCCTTAACTATTATTTTACCTGTCAGGAAACACTTCATTTGCAACTTTTTTAAAAAAAGAAGTTAAAACAGAGATAATTCAAACTGTTGCAAATGTGGAGTTTTTCTCTTTCCCTTCCTTTCTTAGGTTTATTTCATTGTACTTGTCAAACATTTCCACGCTATCCTTCAGTTAAATCAAATTACCCCAGAGTTTGAAAATTCATGGCTTATAGTTTGGTCTTTGATCAGAACAACAATGACAATAACAAAAACATTCTGACTTTCCCCTCCTCACTTCCTTTTTTGTGGTCCCCAACATTAACAATCAAGTTTCATTTCATTTATTTATTTATTTTTGGATTTATATAACCACCTTTTTTGCCTGAGCGACTCAAGGCAGCTCACAACATCAGCTAAAACCCATACCCAATACCAATTAAAACCAAATACAGTATTATAAATACTATGAAAATAACTTAAGCCAAATTTTCCATAGGAATGCACTAAATGCAATTTCCCATAGGAATGCATTGAAAACCAAAATTCTGATTACAGAATGGCTATGTGAGAAAAAAGAGGAAGCAAAGCCATCTCTGTTGTATCACTGATGGTGATAGGGACAAGCTGCTTCCATAAAGCAATTAAAATCCAAAAATCCTTGTCAGCCAACTGTGCCATAATAATACGAAAGGCAAGAAAATTGGGGTGGGGAGAAGATTTCTTCTTCTTCTTTAAGTGCCTTATCCAATTCCAAATACAATGGAACCTGGGTTAACGAATAGCTTAGTTAACATAAAAATTGCATAACGAAAGGAAATCCATAGAAAATAGTGGCTTGATTTACAGATTTCCCCCCCAGAACGGATTAATTGTTTTCAATGCATTCCTATGGTAAACCTTGTTCCGGTTAACACATTTTGGTTTTCAATGCATTCCTATGGGAAATTGCACTCAATGCATTCCTATGGGAAATTTGGCTTAAGTTGAACACATTAATTCTGTTAACCAAGGCTCTCAGCAATGAAGATTGTCCTGGGAGAAATATAATACAGTGGCCTTCCATTTACCTTCCACACCGCAGCATGACACCTGTACCACTGAGCCAATTATGTCAGTCACTTTCTGGTCCTCAGCCTTTTTGGCACACAAAGTTCTCATCAGCCCCAGCCCAGTCTTGATGAAGCTGCTGCCCTCCATCAAGATGGATTCAAGTGGGATTTAATCCACTTGAGAACCATCATCCTTCCCTGTGGACTTTGGCACCCAAGGCCATTAGTCCTCAGGGTGGTAAGATTAGTTAACTGCTGCCTGACAATCAGTGTTGAATATGGTCTACTCTATTTCCATAGCAGGGTAAATTGACCATGTTAATAAAAAAAAATCAAAGGATTTAAATGGGTGCAATGTTCAGACTGGATCTATGCTAGAATAAATAAAATAATCAACATCACTAGTCATTGCCAACCAGATGGGCAAAAGGTTCAACAGCAGTTTTAAACAACATATTATTAGTAGTAAAATGCTCTTCTTTATGCTGATGTCTGGTGTGGGGAAAGTGGGAGAGAATAAGAGATTCTATATTCCGGGCAGGCAGAGAAATATTGCAATTTAGCTCAGAAAAATACCTAACCAGCATTTTGAAGTTTTATTGTTATCTAATTATTGTAATTTCTCTCCCACACACCATTAATTTAGTTATTAATATATTTGTATAACTAAATGATATATTAATAATTTCCAAGAGGAAATAGTAGTTGTTTGTTATTTTTTTAAACTCCTTTTTCTGAGATCAGTAACCAAACTCACTCAAACATATAAGAATGGATCTTGATCAGAGTAGCTGTTTTTCTGGAACATTTTCATAACTTCTTTTAATTTCTCTCAATGAAAAATCTGATGGACTTGTTAGTCTGTAAGGTGTCATGAGACAATTTGTTGTACCTGTTTTTGCAAATTTTATAAAGCAATAGAAGTTCTAAAGTCATAGTAGCACTGGAATAAAATTCAGAATGGAAATGTTTTCAAAATTTGACATTTTTAGAAGATGGAATTGAGCATCAAGGAGAACAGGTCAATGTGCATGTAGACATTGAGACAGTATGTGGTGCACTGGAATAGGACTGAGAAGACCTGGGTTCAATCCCTGTGTGGGTTTGGGAATTTACTGAAAGGCAGCAACAGTGAGCCAATTCATATACACATCTCATATGCTGTACCTTGAAAACCCTAATAAAATGACCATAAGTCAGGAACAACATTGTAACAACCTGTAAAAGACAGGTAAGATCATTTAAAAATTACAAAGACCTATATATCTATGGCTTCTCATCTCACAGGAATGATTTTTTTTTAAAAAAAAAAAAAAACCAGACCAAACCACTCTTTATTTGATCAAGAAACAAACATGTTGAGATAAAAAAAAAGTTATTGGCTGTATGAAAAGCTTCCATGTGGTGAAGGTATGTTAAACACTCAATATATTTCATATTATTTCAGCTGCTGTTTATTTTTTACCTCTTTCAACCATTGCTGACCCATAACGTGCTGTAGGTTCCCTTTCCCCTGCATGGCCTATGAAGAGGAACTGGCCTGAGTTAAGTGAAAACAGTACTTTTAAGGAAATTTAAATAATTTTAAGAAGCGATCTGCAGTTTATGACTAATCATAAAATGTGCAAGGATACCCTTTATTTAGTAGGGAGAAATAGAATAGTAGTGGTAGTGGTAGTTGTTGTTGTTGTTGAGTCATACAGTTGAGTCACACAGTTGAGTCCGACCCTTTGCGACCCCATGGACTACTGCACCCATTGCATCAGTGATGCCATATAGCCACCTCATCCTTTGCCACCCCCTTCTCCTTTTGCCTTCAATCTTTCCCAGCATCAAGGCCTTCTCAAGTGAGTCCTCTTTTTTCATTTGGTGGCCAAAGTACTTGAGCTTCAACTTCAGCACTTCTCCTTCTAATGAGCAGTCAGGATTGATTTCCTTTAGGATTGACTGATTTGATCTCCTTGTGGATCAGGGTATTCTCAAGAGTATCCTCCATCACCACAGTTCAGAGGTGTCTAATCTTTTGCGCTCAGCTTTCTTTATGGTCTGACTGCAAACCAGAGTGTTGCCAAAATTCATCAGTGGCTCTCATTAGCTGGCTTGCACCTAGCAGATCATAAGACTGAGGTATTTTTCATGACCAGTAGGAAAGATAGGGAAATCATCACTCTTCCTGTTGGAGGCTGCAGTATTCTCTTGCAAACATCACTACGATATCTGGGTGTCCAGATAGATGCCAGGCTACAATTTGATAAGCCTTTGCAAATTGTGAGCACAACAGTGCCCAACAGGGTTGAGGGACCACCCTTGCCCTAAGGTAATGTGTCATTAATTGATTCAGGGACTCGGTTATTTAGTATTTTTTTTTACTATTTCATTTTGAGATTTTGAGGTTCGGACCCAAGAATCATTCTTCCTTGTCACTTTCAGATACATTTCATTTTTTGCCCCTTGTCTTACTGGACTGGCTAGACAGATGGAGATAAGACTCCATTAGTAGTAGCACAAACACTCTTCTGGACTGCTTTGACAGGACCTATGATTCCCTCACTTCTTTTCTGCAGTATTGTTTAATTATTCTTGTCTGTGCTCTGCTGACCTTTACCCTTCCAAGTAAATTGAATCTGAAATCTAAATATTTTCTTCTTTGACTGTAGGCTTGGCAAAGAGCATTATGGAGCACTGTGGCATCAAGGTAGTCTTTCATTAAGTTAAAGGGTCAGGGAAGTATTCTAAAAAAGTTCTGACTCAGCTAAACCAGTCATGAAGCAAATGTAGAAAAGAAAGGGACATTGTTCTTGTAGACAAAAGGGAGATATCACTTTTCATAAATCTGCATTCCTTAGACAACTTTTCAGCTCTTGTAAAAAAGGGCCATTTCTTTGAACCTACATACCATAAAACACTATCCATTCCCAAGTTTCATTTTCTCAGTCCTTTTGCTTTTCATAGACAAAGGGATATTGGTTAACAGTGCCTGAACAATGAATGTTTTATGATTTAATGGGAAAACAGCATAAGTTCCATACATGGACCATGGTACAAGGTTCAGAAGTCCTATTGTAATGGACTTGCATACATTCACAGGTCGGGTTAGTATGCATGGGAGCTGTACTATAGCATTCTTCCATAGCATTTGTCCATAATGTTGGTACTTGAATAGGAGAAGAAGTTCTGGGCAGATGATATCCCCCCCCCCCCCATCTTTTGAATACACTTCCTAAAGAGGCACACCTAGCACCTGACTTGATCTTTCTTCTGAGGCTCCATATAATTTTGCCAGCCATTTAAATGCAAAAAATGCAAACACAGCTTCTTATTCATTCATTCATTCAGTCAGTCATACCCTGCCAAATTGGTGCAAGCACCACTTTGGTGGCTCACAACATAATATAACAAGCAACATACAAAACAGTTACAATAGTAAATCAAGCACCAGTTAACACAGATCATAACAAGTTACAACATAAAAATTTAAATACCTACCTAGATGGCATCCTTAACTCAGTTAAACCCATTAACATTACATTGTACATCACAGCTCACCGAATATGGTAAAAATCATTCATTGCACTGAATCCTAGAGTCGGATACAAATGGCTTTTGAGCAAGGGTGACCTTTACCTTTACTTTTATATTAGCATCAGTATCTTGAACTTGGCATGGAATAAAACAGGGAGCCAATGCAGGGTAGCTAGAACCAAATTAATATGGTTGAAACTATTGATAACCTTAATCATCCTAGCAGCTGCATTTTGTACCTGTTGACATCAAGGGTAGCTCCATGTACAGAGCATTACAGTAATTGATCTTAACAGTTTACCAGTGCATAGGCCAGCATTGTCAGGGATTTCCTGTTTACAAGTGGGCATAGCTGGGCAATATGCCTTAGATGGTAGAAGGTGGACTTGACCATGGATGATATCTGTTGTGCCATAGACAGATCTGGGTCAATGTGCATGCCCAGAGTACATATAGGGAGCTTCAGGCTAGCAGCTTTTCTTCCTCCTTCCCACTTGGGAGGACAGCAAGGAGGCCGTGTATACGCGCCAAGCACTGCAGGCGTGCATGCACACCAAGTGCTTGGCGTGCATGCGCAGTGGGGGAACCAGTGAAAAGGTAAGCCCCGAAGGTGGTTCCCCCAAAAAATATGCTGCCGGTTCTCCGGGACACTGGGAAAAGTTACTACTGGTTTTGGCGAACTGGTGCGGACCTGTTACATCCCATCACTGCCTCCATCCATTCCATGACTGCCTTCTGGCATCTATCCAGGGTGGAAAAGGAAATCGATAGATAGATAGATAGATTGAGAGAGAGAGAGAGAGAGATACAGAGAGAGAGAAAGAGAGAGAGATGTTTATCATCAGTGTACTGATGAAAGCAAACTCCAATTCTCCTAACAACTTCACCCAGTGGCCTTACATAGGTATTAAACAGCATTGGAGAGATAGCCGACCCCTGAGGCACCCCATATTGAAGCACCAGGGATCCCCTAGTTGTAAAAAAAAGGTGAAAGTATCTAATAAAAAACTCCAGTGGTGTGGATTAGCACCCCTGCTAATTAGTTGAAGTTGCCTGGCAACTACTAAATGAGATCCCAAAAGTTTAATCTCTGCTTCTTAAATAAGATTATGTTCTTCTTCTTCTTTTGTGGTTTTTTGTTTGTGTGTAGTGCAGCCTGGATGCAAGCATCCAGAGGATGCTGGTAACCAGGAGAGGGCTGATTCCACTCTAGATGGGAATAGGACAGACACATGAGTATATAAACATGGTTTGTTTGGTTCTGGGGCAATAACGTCAGACATGTGAAAGGAATAAAAGAGGATAGGTGAGATCAGCAATAAGAAGCCCTGCGGACTTTGGAGCAGAGATCTACCAAGGTTCAGACTGCCAGTTTGGTTGGGGGGAGATCACGTGTACCCGTTCTCCTCCCAACCAAACCGGCACTACAAAGCTCGCAGTGGCGGAATGGCTGGGAAGCCAACCGGGGAGTCCACGTTCTGCTTCTCAGCCATGCCACTGTGCCCAGCAGAGATCTCAGCCTCAATCCCACCAGGCTGTTCTCTGCCTGAGAAGGCATTTCCCAGGCAGAGAACAGCCCGGTAGGATTGAGGCTGAAATCTGTGAAGCCCAGAGACTTCACTGCAATTGAAAAAGTCCCTCAGACTGTTTCAATTGCAGTGAAGTCTCTGGGCTTCGCAGAATGGCAGGGACTAATACGATCTGTCCTCCCAACCCTTCTGGAGTCTGCAGACCCAGCGGGTGGGCCAGCGACAGCGGCAGAAACAGCCACGGGGGCATTGTAAAAAAAATGCCCCCGTGGCTGTTTCTGCCACTGTCGCTAGCCTGTCTGCCAGATTCACATACTCCAGAAGGGTTGGGAGGACAGATCGTATCAGTCCCTGCCATTCTGCGAAGCCCAGAGACTTCTCTGCAATCGAAAAAGGCTGGGGGATTTTTTCCAATTGCAGCAAAGTCTCTGGGCTTCAGAGAATGTTGGGGACCAATATGATCAGTCCTCCCAACTCTTCTGGGTCTGCAGACCTGGCACTGTGGGGGAGAAACCCCGTGCACATGCAGATCTCTCCCCAAACACCCCCGTAGTGCCAGCGATTGTGCACTGGGACTGCGGGAGTGTTTGGTGAGAGATCTGCGCATACACACGGTTTCTCCCCAAACACCCCCACAGTCCCAGCATGCGATTGCAATCACTGGCACTGCAGGGTGGAGTGGGGAGAGATTGGTATCTGCCAAAGAGGCAGGCAGATCGACCCCCTGTTCCCTTCCCTCTTCGGAGAGAGAACAGGGCTTTTTTTAAAAAAAATAATAATTGTGTGATCAATGCGTCGCACAACATTAAAAACCGGATAACGCTAAGACTTATGGAACCAAGTCTCAGCATTATCCAAAGTACTAGTGTAATATAATTGTTAATGGGAAAAGCCTTCACACTCTTTGGTGCTGGTGGTGACAGCAGCTTTACCAGGTGTTTTGGGTTTTGGTATAGGATAGGACTTTTTCTTAAAATTGGATGTACTAAAACTATTCCAGAACCTCAAAACATGGGAAAACTGCTTCCCTTATAAACTTTAGTGGGTACAATAGAACTTTTTTTAAAAAAAGATTCTTTACATGAGTTGGTATTGACCTACTTGGAGTCATGGGACTCTTGGGGCTGTGCTAAAAATTATAAGAGAGCCATTCTTTTCCTCCTCAGTGCCTACCAGAGACAAGTATAATTGATTTCTCAAGTGGTTTGTGTTTGTTTCTCTCTTTTGTGAACATGCTGGCTGAAAAGTAATCTCCCATTCAGTCAAGGGCATGCTGGCTATGCTAATAGGGTGCTGGACAGGGAGCAATGACGAACAAAATATATACATTCCCACTCGCCTTCTAATTTCAACTCCTCTCTGGGGATTCAAACCAACAACCTCTTGTTTACAAGGCAAAATTACAACTTCTAAGCCACAGCAGTGCCACAGTAAATGGGGCTGTTGTTCTAAGCTTATCTTTGGTGGCAAAAGAGGAGAAGGCAGGCAGAGAAACACAGAGCCCTCTCTCGTTTGCTCGATTGTTCTGAGCATTGCGGCTCATCTTGGCTCTTTGGATTGGCACCCAACAGGGGCACCATGGCACAGGGGGCCTGAAGGGCACCCTGGGCTGAGTCCCGGTAGCCCAGTGGGCCAGTCCACCACTGCATACAGTGTTGTCTCTACCTTGGTCACATTGGAATCAAAGTTGTATGCTTGTCATCTCTGTGAAAGAAATCTAAATTCTGCAGGACAGATACTCTATTCCACCTAATTCCAAAGAAAAACAATTTAGGCCATGAATGGCACTAATTTGATCTTTTCAGTAAAAATGAATAAGTAATAAACATTTTTAAATCAACAGAAAGGAAAATAATATATGAAGGCCAGTTGATTACACCTCCTCCCCACCAAGCTTTGCCTCTCTCTGTCATTTCATGAAAACATGATGTCTGAAAAATATTTCTGAAGAATGCTGGAGAAAATCATTATGGGGAAACAGCAAGTATCTCATGGGTCCTTTCTTTCTACATCTAACTGGGTGACCACACAACAGAAGAATTTGTAACACAACACTGTGAACCTAAAGTAGATCAACAGAGTCTACACCCTTGCTTTCAGTCATGGAGTTTCTTAAGGTCAGATATGGGATGCTCAAGCATAGTAGTATGTGGGAGCTGATCATAGCTGATATTTTTCTCTTATAGGATTAATTTCAGTGTGAGATCAGATAACCTTTTCAATCATACCAATGTTCATTTGGAGATCAGGTATCATTGTTTAAGTGCTCTATATTTCCTCAGTAGATGAAAGTAATCCATTGTTTTGCTCATGATGAAGCAGTTATTGCTACACATTCATATCTACAACATCAGCTTACTTAATTTACAAGTTTTATTCATCTAATTGCTTCTGTGTTCCATAAGCATAAAAATTATTGGAGACATGTAACTTAGAAGTTATAGGAACATTTACTTCATCTAATAGGAATCATGAAACTAATGCAAAGATTCAGAGTTCAAGAGAACTCTGCTTTTGCAGCTAAAGGAAGGCTGCAGTTTCAGTAGTTTAAAATAAGTAAAAATCACAATGTTTTTACAGTTACAAAAAGCTGTATAAACAAATGCTTAATATATGAAGACTAAACTTGAGCTGCAGACAAATACTTTAGTCAAAAAACATATATTTTAATTATAAGCTTATAGAATAGATGCCTTTGAGATGTGGTGTTGGAGGAGAGTTTTGAGAGTCCCCTGGACAGCGAGGAGAACAAATAGGTCAATCTTAGAAGAAATCAACCCTGACCGATCCCTAGAAGAGCAAATAGTAAAGATGAAGCTAAAGTACTTTGGACATCAAATGAGAAGACTAGACTCACTTGAGAAAGCCTTGATGCTTGGAATGGTTGAGGGCAAAAGAAGAAGGGGCGGCCAAAAATGAGATGGCTAGATGGTATTGTGGACACAATGGGCACAGAGTTTAGCGAGTTGAGGGGGATGGTGGGGGACAGGAGTGCCTGGCGGACAGTGGTCCATGGGGTCGCAGAGGGTCAGAATCGACTGTGCGACTGAACAACAACAAAAAGTTATAAAACTTACAGGCTTGAGTCTGGACCCATCAGATCAGATTCCAATCCAAAAATACTAGACCTTTTAGCCTTAAAAAGACACATTGAAAAAAAGATAGCACATCTCTAAAACAGATCATTACTTTGAAAAGTAAAAACCATTACAATTATTTATAGCCTTTGCATATTTCAAACACACAAATAATTTAATAATTATTACCCAGCCAGACAAGCCATTTGCCAGTTTCTGTTTCATGGCTGCAACATTGTCCTTTGTTCTGCCTTTGCATTTTGCTCTGTGTTGATGCGACATGTTGCTTAATAGTCTCCTTCAATGATTCATGTTGCGTGATGTTGAGTCTTACTTCCTGTATTTGCTCACTAATACTTTCACTATTTATACTTATACATTTTCTGGAAGTTTTTGATTCATTTAGGTAAACATGTAGTTATCCACAGACTTGACTCTTAGCTATGGTAGAGGTTAAAATGGAAATTCCAATGGAGCTTGCTTATACTGCAGAAAACTTTTGAAGCAGGACTACAGCATTTTCCTATGTCTTATCCCCTAGTAGAAAATCACATGCTTTTTCTATGGGTTCTCTCAAAGCATATTGGATGTCAGTGCACTTCTTTTATATGTAGTTTGCCAGAGTGGTGAAATTACTTGTTTGCACTGAAGTAACCTCTAATAACAATAGTAATTATACTTATATGGACTGCAGTGGCTCAAGTGGCTCAGACACTGACTGCAAGTTGGCAGGTCAGCAGTTCGATACCTGAATACTGCAGGATGGAATGAGCTCCTGTCTCTGTCCCAGCTCCTGTCAACCTAGCAGTTCGAAGTAAGAAATTTCAAGTAGATAAATAGGGACCACTTTGGTGGGAAGGTATACAGGGTTCTAGTCATATCTGCCACATGACCATGGAAATGTCTGCAGAAGCAGACAGTGCTGGCTCTTTGGCTATGAAACAGAGATGAGCACTGAACCCTAATGTCAGATATGACTGGCTTTCGAGCAAGGGTGACCTTTATCTTTACCTACTATCCCAAAGCACTTGAAGAGCCTTCTGGGTGATTCATAAGGTAACTGGCATTTTCCCTCCAACAAGCTGGGTACTCAGGTATTCACTACTAAGTGAAAACCTCCATTTTATGATTACATCTCACATTTCCATGGTTGCAATTACTTAACCTCTTAATTATTTTAACATTTTATTTATACAAAATTTCAAATTCTGGCCGTGTGAGGGTTTGAAAGTGCATGTTTCATCAAGGATTGTAATTTCATGACAGGCCATGGATGCTGAAACTATACAAGTTAGGATCTGATCAATTCCTCAGTGGAGAGGAATGGAGAGGAAGGTGGAAACTGGGATATTAATAAGCCAACTGACATTAAAGCAGGGGGCAAAAACATAGTTACTCTCCATCTGCTGTCATGGGGGAATTTGGAGTTCTAAGTTTTGAAGCTACCATAAATCAGCACAATTGGCTAACACATTTTTTTTACTCTCCCTCAACACAGCTACAGTGTATGTTAGATTTGTTTTAAGAAGAAGATTTTGCTTTGCAGTATCAGCACATTGTAACTCAAGATCAAAAACACCTATTGGGCTATTGTCTGTTAAACTTTTATGAGGCATCCTGGTCTTTATATTACTGTGGTCAGTCAGAACAAGTTCCTTGCATTCCTTATTGCTAAACAGAGAAAAAGCTGATCGCCCAAAACTGTACAGATAATGTCTGGAAACTTGGGAAAGTATAACCTAATGGAAAAATTGACTAGTTTTTAAATGTTTGCAGGAGACACGTCTTGCTAAAAGACTACCCTCTGAAATAGCATTAGGTGTCTGAGGTTAGGGAAATCAGGAGAACTGTAATTCTGTATTGTGAGAGAGCCAAGAAGTTTATTTGTTCTGAATTTTCTGAGCCTATTTTATTTTATTTTATTTTGATGGCTGCTAACCTTGGACTTTACTAAGACTTTATGGTTACCTTTCACTCAGCTTCCACTTCCACTCTTTTCAACTAAACATGGCACCTAAACATGGCACCAAGTCTAACTTTTTGGAACAGAAACCAGATCCTATAAAGAACTGGAAAGGCTTCAAAGCAGCTGGAAGTTCAGAATCATTATCAACATCTTTGAATGCAGTTTGTTTTGAACTGATATTGTGAAGCAATCAAGGCAGTCTTGAGAACAGAGGAGGCTGGGAAGAGCTCATGCTGACTAAGAAATCACAACGCAAGCTGGCATCATATTTCTTATTAAGGTTGCTAATTTTTGTGACAGAGGTGGTGGAGGAAGGAACTACTGACACTTTAACAGCTGAGTGACATGCAGAAATCCTGCTGAAGATTTAAGTCAATGCAAGGAAAATAGATGCTTGCTGTGTAACTATTAAAGAAAGAGAGTTAGAAAGATATGCCTTTTCTTTCTTCTTCTTTCATGTTTATGAAGCCATCTTCTTGGCTTTGTCATTGGCCAAACTTTAGTCCTCATTGCAGTGGTGGGATGTCAAAAATTTTACTACCACACCATGGGCGGAGTGATGTTGTGGGAGGAGCCAATATCATGATGTCATGAAGTTGTGGGCGGAGCCAAGGAAAAAAAATAAAAATAAATAAATCAAAATACACATTAAAATACAAATTAAAATAAATGCATATAAATTAAATACATATACACATAATACATAAAATACACATAAAAACAAACTACATAACCCACCCACCCACCCCAAACACAAACCCGTCACTTACCTTACCCTGGGGTCAGGGAGCAGCAAGCAGGCAGGCAGGCACAGCGGTGGTGTGGCCTAGCCTGGCCAGGCTGGGCTGGGTCTGGCAGTGCAGTGCAGCCTAGCCCGGCAGCGTGGCCTGGTCTGGCTAGGCTGCTCCTCCAGGCGCTGCCTGCACCCTTTCTTGGCAGCCCAAAATGGCTGCTCGGAAGTGTGCATGCATCAAAACTCTATTTGACGCATGCACACTTCTATTTTTCAGTGTGCATGCATCAAATGGAGTTTTGATGCATGCACACTTCCAAGCAGCCATTTTGACCTGCCTGGAAGACAGATCTGGAGGGCGGCCAAATAGGCAACCAAATTGGTTGCCCGGGGGTTTACCACCACCACCATTTTTCATTTGGGGGTATTGTACAAAGATTGCTGCCCAGTGAAATAGTACAACTTTAAGGCCCTCCATGTGTTCTGAACACAGGTGTACATAATAGAGCCTCAAACCGATTGCTAGGCTGTCCATGCCTTGTCCACGTGCTCATGTAACAGCCCAGCTGTGGCTGATTAGAGAATCTGCCCAGCAACAGTAGGATATAACTGTGGCCCTCTGGGAAGGGTCTATGGAGGAGGTTTTCATACTGGAGGAGGCTATTATTCTGGAGGAGATTATCTGTGAGGAGGTTGCTATTCTGAAGGAGTCTATATACTGAGAAGGACTGAGACACTGAAGGAGGTGATGCTGTTGAGAGCTTTTCTTCAACTGAGAAGAAAGAACTGCTAAAGGATCACCAGAACTCTTTTGAGTGCTCCTGGAGTTGGAGCCAACAGAGGACTCCAAGCTGTCTACCTACTGTGGGGCTTGGAGAGAGAGAGAGAGACTGTTGTATATAGTCCTGTGTATGTCTGTCTTCCCCTCACTGTAAGTAAAGTGCACCTTTCCACTGAAGGCATATGTGTGTGTGTTATTGCACTAAGGCTTTCGCTGCGTAAGAGCTTAAAAGTGCTACTCTGCTATCCAGCCACACATATCGCTAGGGGAATCCCTGATAATGGGTTATGGGCCCAGGGTGCGCCTAACAGCTACGCCCGACGCCCTAACTGCGCCCGTGAGTCTTCGCCTGTCAAGCCCGGAAGTGCTGTGTGCCTGGACTGGAGCTGTGGAGCCCTGATCAGCGTTCGGAGGAGCCGCGTTCCCTGGAGGACTCATCGCCTGCAGGACATCGCCCCCACGCAACCAGACGCCCCAACAGAGGTCCAGAAGACGTCCACTTTGCTTCGAAAGTTCCTGCCAGCTGCATGTTTCGTGAGTCTGCAAGTGAGGGAAGAATGGCTGTTTCCAGTCTCTCACTGGTGCCCCTGCTTGATGGCACCAACTACCAGACGTGGTCAACCAAGTGCAGTCTGCTTCTGCGCAAGGAAGGGCTCTGGGACATTGTTGAGAATCCCCAGAAGCTAGAAGCCTTGGATGAAGAGGACACTGACAAAAGGGACAGACTTGAGTATGATAATCAAAGGGCTTTGGCAATTATTGGGTTAACTGTAGCAGAGAGTCAGTTAACATATCTTAGAGGGGAGAAGTCACCTGCCGCATGTTGGCAGAGGTTTAAGCAATTATATGTAAGGGACTCAGTCGGTTCCGAAATATCTCTCACCAGACGTTTGTTTAGGTTACGCCTCCAGCCTGGTGGAGATATGGTTCAGCACCTCCATTCAATTAGTGATTTGCTACAGCGTCTTGCTGAAACAAACTTGTTCTTTACTGAAGAACAAAAGGCATACATTCTCCTTTCGTCTTTGTCGGAAGAATTTGATGGTTATGTTTCGTCCTTGGACATTTTGCCCAGGAGTGAGTTAAATTTCCAGGGGGTCCAAGGACGCTTACTGGAACAAGACAGATTAAGGGGTTCTCTGAAAGAATTCAGAAAACCAGAAGTTCTAACTGAAAGTGGTAGAAGCAAACCACCCCCTCCTCCCACTGTGTGTGTAGCAAAGAGATGTTTTAGATGTCAGAAGTCTGGGCATATTGCCAAGTTCTGTAAGGCAAGGTCGAGCCCAGATAAGGACAAGACATGTAGAAAAGCTAATCTCTCTGTTGCTGCTTTTACTGATGTTGAACCTGGCTCCTGGTTAATTGATTCTGGTGCATCTTTTTCCATTTGTAAAAATAGGAAAATGTTTACTGAAATGTCCAAAACAAGCCAGACTGTCACCTTAGCTAATGGGTCACGGGTCCGTGCACTGGGTAAAGGCCAGGTAAGATGTGAAGCTCTGGGTGAAGAGCTAGAAATGCTTTATGTCCCTGAGATGAAGTATAACTTGCTGTCTGCTAGGACCCTACTGAAAATGGGTTACTCAGTGACATTCCAGGGGAAGGAATGTGTCATTAAGGGACAAGAAAAGGAGTTAACTGTGCCCCTACACAATGATCTGTTTGTGTTAGGCTCCCGAACACTGAGTGCGAATCTGGCTGATAAAGGATTTAGCAACAAGCTCCCCCATGACAAATGCATACACTTAATGCACAGACAGTTGGGACATGTAAATTTCCGAGACTTGAGAAGGACCATTGATCTGAGTGAGGGCATAGCTGTGAAACCATGCAGCAAATTTCTGAGCTGTAAACCATGTAACGAGGAGATGTCTAAGGCCACTCCTGCAAATAGAGTGGGTGGTTTTAATACTACCCAGCCCTTAGAGGTGGTGTCTGCTGAATTAATAGGTCCTATGAGCCCAAGCCCTGGTGGCTCAAGGTATGCCCTGAGCATTGTTGATCACCACACAAGTTATGGGTTTGTGTATTTGCTAAGGTCCAAGGGTGAGATCTGCTCAACTTTAACCAGATGGGTAAGGTTCGCCCAGAACAAGGCAAACACACAGGTAAAGACCCTGATCACTGATGGGACACTGTTCTCAAATAAAGCCAGTACTGATTTCCTAGCTAGACATGAGATAGTCCACCACAGACCTCAGCATAACTCAATTGTTGAGAGGAGAGGTCAAACTCTGCAGGCCATGACAAGGGCTATGCTAAGTGATGCAGGTCTCCCTTGCACACTCTAGGCAGAAGCTATGAAGTGTGCGAACCATCTGCTGAATAATGTTTATCACTCTGGGATTGGAGACATCCCTGCAAGCAGGTGGCATGGAAGGAAGCCAAACTTAGGCTACCTTCGAGTCTTTGGCTCTCCTGCCCGGGTACGCATCCCGGGGCAGCCTCGCCCTCGCAAACTGATCTTCATAGGGTATGAGGCAAACCATAGGGAGTATAGGTTTTGGATGCCAGGATCCAAGCAAGTTACAAGAAGTAAGAATGCCAAGTTCCTGGAGCACTCCCGGTGGGAGCATGTGGAAAGTGTCCACATTCCTGGACTCCTGTTTGATGAGGAGGAGGCAGAGCAACCCAGCAGTAGCAAGCTTGTTAGCAAAGGTCCCACTGATGGGGAAGCTGGGGTTAAAGAAGAGATAAGAAGTGAGTCAGAGGAGTCTGACATTTCTGGGGAGTCTGGGGGAGACACCACTGATAGAGTCCTGCCACGAAGGTCCAGTCGGACTAGAAGGCCACCTGATAGATATCAGGCCACTGTGGCGTTAATGGATAAAGCAAAGCCAGAAACCCCTACTGAGATAGCTGCATTGCCAAGTGCAAAGTTGGGTGCACGGCAGGCAGAGACAGACAGGGAAGTACCCCCACCACGGGACCTGTCTCTGTGTATGCCAGAATCTGAAAGGCATAGGGTATGTGGGTCTAGGAGACCAAGGTATTCCAAAGGTGCAAGAAAAAGTAATAAACTGTTTCCTCCTGGTGCCAATAGGCATGTGAAGACTGTAAGCTGATGTTGTAAATACTGAAACTGATTGTACTGTAAAGAATGCTATACTGTAACTGTGTCTTTGTATATATTGCTTATGTATTCTGACCTGTATATTGTGGCATCCATCTTGTACAATAGGAGGAGCATGTTAGGACATTTTTCATTTGGGGGTATTGTACAAAGATTGCTGCCCAGTGAAATAGTACAACTTTAAGGCCCTCCATGTGTTCTGAACACAGGTGTACATAATAGAGCCTCAAACCGATTGCTAGGCTGTCCATGCCTTGTCCACGTGCTCATGTAACAGCCCAGCTGTGGCTGATTAGAGAATCTGCCCAGCAACAGTAGGGTATAACTGTGGCCCTCTGGGAAGGGTCTATGGAGGAGGTTTTCATACTGGAGGAGGCTATTATTCTGGAGGAGATTATCTGTGAGGAGGTTGCTATTCTGAAGGAGTCTATATACTGAGAAGGACTGAGACACTGAAGGAGGTGATGCTGTTGAGAGCTTTTCTTCAACTGAGAAGAAAGAACTGCTAAAGGATCACCAGAACTCTTTTGAGTGCTCCTGGAGTTGGAGCCAACAGAGGACTCCAAGCTGTCTACCTACTGTGGGGCTTGGAGAGAGAGAGAGACTGTTGTATATAGTCCTGTGTATGTCTGTCTTCCCCTCACTGTAAGTAAAGTGCACCTTTCCACTGAAGGCATATGTGTGTGTGTTATTGCACTAAGGCTTTCGCTGCGTAAGAGCTTAAAAGTGCTACTCTGTTATCCAGCCACACATATCGCTAGGGGAATCCCTGATAAGGCGACCAAATTGGTCGCCCGGGGGTTTACCACCACCACCACGGCGATCCCCTCCGGATGGCTGCTACCGGTTCGGCCGAACCGTTCTGAACCGGGAGCAGCCCATCACTGGGTAAGCCCCTGATGTGGTTCTCCCCATAAGCTGCTACCGGTTCTCCGAGACACTGGGAAAAGTTACTACTGGTTCTGGCAAGTTGGTGAGAACCTGTTACATTCCATCACTGGTTACATGTTTGTGGTAGTAACTGGCAGACTAGCAGATGGCCTGGATTCTGTACCTCTACACATTCACACAGCCTATTGGTATCTGCCAGTAGTTCCCACTTGGGCATGTTGGTCTTACATTTAGGGACTCAACCTTCAGCCTATTCAGGGTCCCCTAAGTGACACAGGAGAGGTTGAGTTCCTCAGCCACTTCATCCTTCAATGTTATTTCTTGTTTAGTGAGCAATGTTGGGAAAGCTCCACCCAACAGCATGTTCACAAGAGCTTTTTTGGGGAAGATGGAGAAGAAGCTGCATAGTCCTATGTTAGCATAATTTGCATTGATAATGTATGCATTCATCTTTGTGTATTTAAAACATAAAGAAATTAAAGGTTGGGAGGAGTTACCCTTTTTGTTCTTCCAAACTGACACCCACGTTCACTCTCTGGCTGGAACCTCAACCTTGAAATCAAGCTTGAGACAGAAACCCTATTTTTAATGTGTATTATTCTGTGTATAGTGTATACATATGTCAGAGCCCAGCACCAACAGAGCTCTATAGCTGGTTAGAGTTACAGTGGGGGAAGGGGAGCTTCTCTTTACTTCAAGTTTTAGAAGGGGCAGAGCAGAGTCATTGTCATCAGTCTGAAGGTCAGGAGCCAACGGAGTCATGCTAGAGATGCAGGGGTCTTCCAAGAAGGTGGTCAAGGTCATGGGCCAAGGTTCAGAATCCAGTAAATCAAGGTCAGGAAGACAGAGGCACAGTGTTAAGTTCACAAAACTGACAAATTGGTCCTACAAGGGCCTGTCAGCATGCCTCTTCTTTATGGGGAGTCAGGCCCCACAGCTGAGGGTCAGTTCAGGAGGTGTGTCCAGGCCTGCCTCCACCTCAGCTGTAGATGATGCCTCAAGGAGTCCCTGTAAGGAGCGGACATGCTGGCCTGCTCCTGATCAACCTGACTGCTGACACCTGGCTTAGCTGCCAAGCTCCGATCCTCTGGCTTGGCTTGGCCCTGTTTGGCTGGCTCTGAAGTGTCAGCTGGCTGTGGGACTGGTGCCAGGTCCATATCCTCCAACTCAGCATACTGATCTGATCTGGGTGTGGCCTGGGGGACCAGCAAGGGGTCCTCCTCAGGCTCAGATTCCAAGTTGGAGCAGGCAGCAGGGCTGGCTGAAAATCCCCCTCTTCCTCACACCCAGGATCCCAGGTCACAACAGTATAGTTCCACCCTTTTCAGTTGCCTTTGGTTTTTGTACCCTGGTTAAACCTATGCTTGACCCATACATGTCAGATGTGAAGTAAAACCTAGCAAAAAGCAGGCATCTCTTAAGGGCCATAGCCAGGATTCTAGATGGGGGGAGTATTTTTTCAGCAGGGGCAACAATGTTTGCTATTACTGGACATTCCCACTCATCCCTTGGTTGGGCAAATCTAGTTTGGGGGTGGGTGGGCTGTTAGCTCAGGGGGTGCTGCCCCCCCCCCCCCGGCCATCACCTGGCTATGGCCTTGATCCCTTGGTCCCAAAACATGAGATCTTCTCTCTTTTTTCATTTTGGTAAAGAAATCTGAGCTCCAACCTCATGGGCAGCTGCTGTCAGCCAGTCTTTCCTCTTTTTAAGTGACAAGGAATAAGACCCTAGGACAGTGATGGTAAGCCTTGGCACTCCAGGTGTTCTTGAACTTCAATTCCCAGAATCCCAAGTCAGCATTCCTGCCAATCAGGGCATCGGGAATTGAAGTTCAATAACACCTGGAGTGCCAAGGCTTGCCATCACTGCCCTAGGAGGTATACCTTTCCTCTTTTCCTTTACTCATGAGTACAGCTTCTTGCCAGCTTTCCCCCCCTCCGAATGCATATACACTTTGGACCACTCACCTCCTTACTGAAGGGGGATTCTTACCATGAAGGATTTCCTAGAGTTGAAACTGCAAGGTACAGGTATATGTAAAAGCTGGAGGAGAAAAAGAGGGGGTTGGGTGTAATCTTTTGAAACTTCAGTAGAGTTTGGTGTATTTGATGTGATAGGAGTCACTGCAGATGTACCCAGCTTTTCCTGAGTGTATGGTTTCAGCTACAGAGTCATTTCTTCATGCTGGGGCTGCTGTTAAAAATATTGGATCAACAAAAGCAGGGCAGATAAAAATAATAAAACAAAACTGGCAACCCTAATTAGTTCAGAGCAAGTTTCTGTGTTATGAAATCTCCTCATATCTGGCAGATGGAGGAGCAGCTGAGTCACAACAGTCTCAGGATTGTAAGTCATGGCATTTATTTATTTATTTATTTATTTATTTAGATTTATTATCCCGCCCTAATCAGGCGAACCTGACTCTAGGCGGCTTACAGAAATTCATAAATTAAAACCTTAAGGTTCATAAATTACTTAAAAGTCAATTAAAAAAGAATTAAACCATGAATTTACAAAAATCTAAAAGATTTAAAAAGGTTAAAAGGTTTAAAAAGATTTTAAAAGTTTAAAAGAGTGAGGGAGGGGTGGCTGTCCCATCATATCAGCCACCCAACATGGGACCCTATGTTCCTGGAGCCCCACACCTGCCCTGCCAGCCAGGTTTTTAGGCCCTTCCGAAAGGGCAGGAGCTCTGTCTGTAGACGTAACTCAGTTGGCAGGAGGTTCCAAAGGGCCGGGGCGGCCACGGAGAAGGCCCTCCTTCTGGTGCTAGAGAGATGCACCTCTCTAGCCGATGGAATGATAAGAGAGCCTCTCCGATCCGCCCTGGTGGGACGGACAGATGTCCTTGGGACGATGCGGTCTCTTAAGTATCCTGGCCCACTACCATGTTAGGCTATGAATGAGTACAGTGTGACACACTGGCATTCTTTCCCCATCTCTTTTTAAACTGCAGGAGTTGTGAATACCTTCCTCTGTGGGTATATGAATGCTTACTTTCCTGTCTGTGTTGTAAGTGTTTCTGTGTGTAATCCAGTTGACTCTGGGCAGTGTACATAGGCCAGCGAGCACCTCACTGACCATAAAATGAAACAAGTTAAAACCAATATAAAAACAATTAAAAACCCTTAAGAACACTTGGCAATATTGCCCACCGCTGTGCCATTTTGCTATCTAAAAACAAATATAAAATCAACACAACATTAACATTAAAATTGGTTACGGGGTGGGGAAACCTCAGATGAGGCAGAAAAGGGAGCTTGTTGACAATCCTGGCACCGAGATCCATTTTGCCAACCACATCTTTAGCTCTTTCCTAAATTGTAGCAACTGGGCCTGGAGGCGTAGTTCTACTGGGAGGTGTTTCCATAATGTGGGGGCTACAACTAAGCAGGTCCTTTTCCTTGTGCTAGAGAGGCAGATCTCCCCAATGGATGGTATCTTAAGGGTGCCCTCTCGGTTTGCTCTTGTGGGATGGATCGATGTCCTAGGGACAATGCAGTCCCTGAAGTATCCTGGTCTGCTACCATGAAGGGCTTTAAAGGTGACAACCACCACCTTGAATTGCACCCAGAGACATATAGGCATGTTGCACAGCAGTGGCGAGGCATGGGCAAAATGACTATACCCCACCACCACATGGGCTGCTGCATTCTGGATCAACTGCAGTCTCGGGATGGTCATCAAGGGCAGTCCCATGTAGAGAACATTAGAATAGTCCAAACAGGAGCTGACCAGGGCATGGGTGACTATGAGCAAGGCCTCCCTGTCCAAGAGTGGGCACAATTGATTAATAACAATTGATTAATAACATGCATTTGCCTGAAGGCCCTGCTGGCCATGGCCGTAACCTGCTCCTGGAGCAGAAGCTGTGAGTCCAGGAGGACCCCCAGGTTGCATACCTGGTCAGATTGGGGCAACAATGCCCCATCCCAAAGCAGCAGTGATAACTCCTTATGAGGACCAGGTCCCCTCTCCCACAGTCACTCAGTCTTGCCGGGTCAGTACCTTGACTGCACCGCTGGGATCAGCATAGGCAGAGCTATACAGCTGAGTATCATCAGCATACTGATGATATCTCACCCTGTGGGATTGGATGATCTCACCCAGTGGTTTCATGTAGATGTTGAAGAGTAGGGGCGAGAGGACCTTGGACTTGATGCCTCGGACTTGACCCCGTGCCCCCACCCACACCAACTGGGTCTGGCCACTCAGAAAGGAGGAGAACCAGGCCAACACAGTGCCCTGGATCCCCAACCCCTGGAGCCGGTCCAGAAGGATACCATGGTCGATGGTATCAAAAGCCACTGAGAGGTCAAGAAGACCAAGAATGGAGGGGTACCCTCCAACTCACTCCTGCCAGAGATCATTGAACAGCATGACCAATGCAGTCTCTGTACCATGACTTGACCTGAAGCCTGACTGGAAAGAGTCCAGATAATCCACTTCCTCCAGGACCCCCTAGAGCTGCCATGTCACTGGTTTCTCGACAACCTTCCCCAAAATGGGGAGGTTCAAGACTGGGCAGAAATTGGATGGTATATTTGGATTGAGCAATAGTATTTTTAGGAGGGGGCACACCAGCACATGTTTGAGTTGCGGTAGAGCACCCCCTTCCTCAATGAAGCATTGACCACCACTCGAATCCAGCTGCCCATCACAGCCCTGCCTGCTATCATGAGCCAGGCCAAACATGGGTCTAACTCGCAGGTGGTGGTGTGCACACTCCGAAGGATCCTGTCCACTTCATCAGGGTCAATTGGACCAAATCGATCCCAGATAACTTGGCAAGACTGGCTCCTGGACAACTCCCATGACATGATGTTAAATTCAGAGTTAAACCCTGTGTAAATCTGAGTGATTCTCCTCAGCAGACCAGGGACAGATCCCTCCTACCAAAGAGGAACCTAGTCACCCGGAACAGGGGTGCTGGGCAATTATCTGCTGACACAATACGAGTGGTGAAATACTGCTGTTTCACTGCCCGTATCACCACGAGGTAGGCTCTAATAGAGGCTCTAGCTAGTTTTCAGTCTGAGATGCTCCAGGATCTCCTACAGCGGTGCTCTAGGCATCTCTTTACACATTTAAGCTCCCTTAGCTCCTCAGAGAACCAAGGGGTGGCCTGAGGCCCACAGGTGTGGAGAGTCCATAGCAATGCGATGACGTCCAAGGCCGTAGCAGCCCCTTCATTCCAGATGACGACCAAGGCCTCGGTAGTATCCTGCAGCCAATCCATAGGAAACTGCCCCAGCTCCCTCTGGAATCCTGGCTCCATCATGCGCTGAAGGCAGGCCAAAATAATAGGCCCTACCTTCCCGTGGTTAGGAGTTACTCCTGGGAGCTCCAGGGTCACCAGATAGTGGTCCAACCGTGGCACAGGGATAATGTTTTGGTGTTGTAATCCTGGACCACTTTGCAACGGCTCCAAGAGAAAAATAAGATCTGGTGTCTGGTATGAAGGGATGCCAAATCCCAAGTTTTAGCGGGTGGTGGGTTGGTGTTTCAACTTTTGCATCCATTCTCCAGTTCTGAAGCTTTGCGGCTGACATTTCAGAGAATGGGCTTGGCATGTAGTGGAGGTTCATCCTAATATCCAGAGATCTACCATTAAGAGCCCTGGTAGCACAGTGGTTAGACTGCTGTAGTGCAGCAAAAATTGGAGTTCTATCCTGACAGGATAGACTCAGCCTTCCAAGCTCACTAAAATGAGTATCTAGCATGTTGAGGGCAAAATGCTAATTAACTTGTGAACCGCTGCACTAAGCACTATGCGGTGGAATATAAGTGTAATTGCTATTGCTACCATTAAATGGATATTGACTCTTGCCCTACTTTGATCTAGAAAACCGTGTTTATTTTACTAATAACACTAGAACACCCCACTGAGCATTGGAGCCTCCTATGTGCAGATCTCTCTCTCCTAACAGGCTCCAGAAGGCAAATCTGTGGTAGAGTTACTTCATGGGCCTTTAAATTGATAATTGTGTCTCCCTGTTGTCTACCTATTGTGCACACACCATTCTGAGATTGTTGCTGAAATGGCTAATCTTATAGGTGGGCATATTGGTATCTGCCAGTAGTTCCCACTTGGGCATGTTGGTCTTACATTTAGGGACTCCACCTTCAGCCTATTCAGGGTCCCCTAAGTGACATAGGAGAGGTTGAGTTCCTCAGCCACATCATCCTTCAATGTTATTTCTTGTTTAGTGAGCAATGTAGACAAGGATGCAACATCTAGAAGTGTTGATCTCCAGCACCTCTTCATTCATCTTCTAAGGTCATGTTCAGAAAGGCATTTAGCTCACTATTTTGATTTCTTTTGATGCATCAAATTATGGCATCCACATGCATTTTGACTGAGAACAATTATTCCTGCCTGTTTTTAGAGCTGTCCTTCATTTTGGCACCACACTAGGGTAATAGGGTTTTTTTTAAAAAAAAAAAATTGTTCCAATTGTCCCATTCTGTAACCCATGTGAATGGTTAGTTTCCACCCAAATAGAGCTGGGGGCAATGATAACAAGTCTCAAAATAGCAAATTAATCACAGGGTACATGGAAAATTAAAGGGTTGGAATGATAATGTGATTGCTTCCAAATTTATTTTATTTTATACACCATGCATCTCTAGACTTGTTTTTACGGGCTGTCTGGTTTTCTTCATTAGATTCAAGGCCTACATTCATGTCATCATACTACCCAAAATAGCCCTGTTCAGGAACAATGCTTGAAAACCTGGGGAAGGCTTTGTGTGGTGGAGAAGTGGAGATTCAAGGCTCCTGAGAAATCAGATCTCCCATTAACAGAAACTTGGAAAGCATGTTCAGCTAAACACATTTGTATTCATAGGACCCATTTCCCAAGTGTGGGTTAAGGTAGCAAGATAGGGCACAGCTCTCTCCATGCTTTTAGGCACAGCATCTGAATGTAGGCACTGTATATGTGTGATAAGATGACACAATATCATTTGAAAATGTTAGCAGTTCTGAGGTCACCACCTCATATCAAGTCATTGTCTTAGCTTTTTTCATGCCTCAGTTGCTTCCTTACAACTCTCATGGGTCATGTGGTCAGCTGCCGACATTTTTTTTGTGGGATTCAGGCCCTACCAAGCTTTGTGAGAAGGCAGCTATAGTAACAATGAATTGTCCTCCTCATTCGCCGTGTCCCAAAGAATAAGACAAAGTATCCAAAGACTTTCACATAGGCCCACTGTATCATAAAACAAATAGATTTGTTCCGGAATATCTTGCAATTGATAAATGGACTGAGAGGACAGAGGTTATTAAAGAGGGGGACATGTCAGTATATGCTTAATTTCGAGTAAAATATATTTGTTTAGGAAAGATGAAATACTCCAGTTGTAAATCTTACTACTTAGTATTCCTTTGATTTTACAGCTATGCCCACTACACGGGGCCCTCTTGAACCTGCTCTGCAGAAACTGGCCTCCCCTCTATTGAGGGAGGTCAGCAAAAAGGCAGTGCTTAAGTGTTTTCATTAGAACAGATTGAAAACATGCAGGGTGAGATAAGGGAGATTCATATGCTCAGAAGATTTTAAACAAGCATATGAGTCATCTACCAGCCATTTGGTCAGCAAGTATCTTTCTCTTTCCCAGCAGTGTGATAAAACAGTAGAAGAGGGGTGGGGGTTTGACTTGGGAAGGTCAAGATGTGTGAACCTAGAAAGTTCTCACTGAAATCATACCAACTAGGCAGCCAGCCATTTGTTTTAATTCACGGTTGGATTTTCTTTGGTGTTTTACTTTGTCATGCTGAATATCAAACAGGGACTACTTAAGAAAGAGAAGGGTCTTGGCACACACTGAAGCAAAAGCTATGAAGGGAATTCTAGCAGAGATGTCCCCATCTAAGGTTCAGTCAATAACATGGAAATTGGATCAGAAGGAATGAAAGGTTAGGTTGTTGCTTGGCTGCCTGAATGCTAAATATACCCTTTTGACCTGAACCAACATGAAATGGAATTGTGTCACAAATGGGCAATACAAGAAGAGCCAATGTTGCTCTGACACAGCTAGATTACAAGTGACAGGCCGTTTGGAAGCTGGAGAACAAAAATATCCAGTAGAGGTCAGAACACCAAGCTCCTAATACAATCTCCAGTACTAGTCTTGGCTTGACTTCAGGAGAGCTTGTTAGGATTGTTTCCAAATTAGCTGCCTTGAAAAAAAAATGGAATAAGAGGCAGGAGAACAGCATGTGAATTCCTATTCATCAGGGTTGTGATTTCATTGTAGGTTACAGAAACTTTGCCCATGAATAGAACACCAGTGACTTTTCTAAAGTTGTTTAATCATCTGACACTAGGGTTGATTTTTTTTTTTTTAAAGATCAGGTGCACAATCAACTCCTTCAAGTTGGAACCCATATAACACTCCTACATGGATTAATTTACTAGCTATGTGGCCCAATCAGCATTCAGCTGCCTAGATGATTTGAGGAGCCGTGCTGGGCAGGGGATCTAAGGGAGAGATAGTCAGTTTACAGCAGGGGTTTGTAACCTATGGCACATGGGCCAGATCCAGACCCAATGCCAAATAATCCAGCCCCGACCTCACTCCAGCAGCTGTGTTTATGATAGGCATAAATGAGTCTGCGACCATTGTAAACACGTTTATGACAGCTGCAGACATGTTTTACGGTGCCAGTCTGGCCCACTCAGCTATCTGAGGGGGCGTCATCTGGCCCACAGCTGAAAAATGTTGAGAACTCCTGCCTTACAGTAAGCAAGCACCTTGCCCACACCATTAGGCATTACAGACTGAAAATGATCAAACAAAACAGGACAAAATGGTGCCTTGGAGAACTTAACCAAATTAACTGCAGTAACACAGGAGTTAATACAATGGAGGCAAGCAGTTCCATCACTTATCTGGTACACCATATGCTTGACGTTACACAAGGTTGGGAGGAAAATAGAATACTGTAATAGAATAATGGAGTTGGAAGGGGGTTGTAAGACCATTAAGTCCAACCCCCTTCTTAATACAGGAATTCAATACAAATCATATCTAATAGATGGCTTTTCAACTTTTTTTTGAATGCCTCCAGCAATGGAGGGTTCACCAACACCCAAGGTAATTGGTTCCATTGTCAAACTGCTCTAACAGTAAGGCAGTTTTTCCTGATGTTCAACAGAAATTTGGCTTCCTGTAACTTGAGTCCATTATTATATGTTCCTTACTCTTGAATGACTGAATACAGATCCCGGCCCTCTTCTGTATGACAATCTTTCAAGTGCTTCACATTTTCTCAAGACTAAACATGTCTAGTTCTTTCTGTCTTTTTTCATAAGTTTTGTTTTCTAGTCCTCTGATTACACAGGTCTGCAACCAAAAAACTGCACAGGATTTTTTATACTGTTTCTTATAGGTTTTTACTTAGTGAAACTATTTCTGTTCGGTAGATGTGAAAGGCATTAATAAAAAATACAATAAAAAAAAGATATCTTACCCAAACTATTCAGCTATTCATCCAGTGCTTCATAGCTCTGGATGAATATACCCACCTTCCTTGCTCATGGTCACATATGCCTTGGTCACCTCCAGACTTGATTACTGTAATGCGCTCTACATGGGGCTGCCCCTGATGACCATCCGGAGACTCCAGCTGGTGCAAAATGCGGCGGCCCGGGTAGTGGCGGGGTGTGGGCGTTATACTCGTGCTTCGCCGCTACTCCGGGAGCTGCACTGGTTGCCAGTATGTCTCCGGGTGCAATTCAAGGTGCTGGTTATTACCTTTAAAGCCCTATATGGTAGTGGGCCAGGATACCTAAGAGACCGCGTCACCCCAAGAACATCTGTCCGGCCCACCAGGGCGGATCGGAGAGGCTCCCTCGTTGTTCCATCAGCTAGAGAGGCACGCCTCTCTAGCACTAGGAGGAGGGCCTTCTCCGTGTCCGCCCCAACCCTCTGGAACCTCCTGCCCATCGAACTGCGCCTGCAGACAGAGCTCTTGCCCTTCCGGAAGGGCTTGAAAACCTGGCTGGCAGGACATATTTGGGGACCAGGGAACACGGGTTCCCATACTAAGTGGCTTACTTAGGGAGTGCCACTTTGGATCTGGACCAGGGAGATACTGGTGTGTAGTTTGCACTGTTTTTACTTCAAATAATTTTAGATAATCTTTTAAACTTCATGATTTTATATGTTTTTATCTTTTACCTCTGTTTTATGACGATGTAAGCCGCCCAGAGTCGGGTTCTCCCGAGTGGGGCGGGGTAATAAATTCAAATAATAATAATAATAATAATAATAATAATAATAATAATAATAATAATAATAATAATAATAATAATAATAATAATAATAATAATAATAATAATAATAATAATAATAATAATAATAATAATAATATACCCACCTTCCTGTTTGGATAATATCCTGAGTGATTAGGAGGATGGAGACACATTGCCTTCCCAGGACGAATCTAGCTCCGATTTTTCTGTTGATGAATTAACTTAACATTTTTCTCAGAGCAAGTTCAACCACCTTGTTATAGATTTAGGCCTGTCCAAAGATTCAGCCAAATTGCTGGGGTCAAGACTAACAAATAAAAACCTGCTGTCACCTGGAACTTCATTTTTGTGGTACAGGCACTGAGAGAAAGAATTCTCTCAGTTTTTCTCCAAAGATGGAAATCTCGTTTATTGTAGTGATGTTCAAGGGCTAATGAAGTGCTTTGAAATAGAATATGATTCATCTGAGTGGTGCCTATTCATTGATTTGTCTAAAACAAGCCTCAAAGCAGTCTTGCTGCATAATGGAAATATGTTTGCATCACTTCCTATAGGACACTTGGTGCACTTGGATGAAAACTATAATGATTTAACTGTGATTCTTAACAAAATCAAATATCAAGAACATCACTGGATGGTTTGTGGAGACTTTAAAATACTAACCATGTTGTTAGGCCAGGAGGCAGGTTATACAAAATAGCCCTGCTTCCTATGTTTGTGGGACAGTCAAGCCAGAGACCTCCATTGGACAAAAACTGACTGGCCACTTTGAGACACCTTAATTCCTGGCAAAAAAACCCATCATTAATACGACCTTGGTTCCAAAAGAAAAGGTTTTATTGCCACCTCTTCATAGTAAATTAGGGCTTTTGAAGCAGTTTGTTAAATCACTGCCAAAATATGGGGAATGTTTCAGATATCTGTGTTCCAAGTTCCCAAAACTGTCTGAAGCCAAGTTGAAAGAGATAGTTTTTACTAGCCCCGACATACAAAAACCGTTATCCAATCCCCTGTTTTTAGAAACAATGGGAGGGGGGGAAAGGAAGTGTGGGACTCTTTTAAAGATGTAGTTCACAAGTTTTTAGGTAATACTAAACACTCTCACTCAGTGGCGTAGCGTGGGGGGGGCGGGGGGGCGGATGCCCCGGGCAGCGGCTTTCAGGGGGCGGCAAAATGTCCTCACCACTTTGGCCTCCTCCCTCTGCCTGGGCTTAGGAAGGAAGCAGGACTTCCCAGGCGGAGGGCGGCCCTTTTGCTGGTGAGCGCTGCTCGCCTCCGTCCCATTGGCTTGGGTACTCATTTAACCGGCCTCGGTCGCCAGCAACCGAGGCCGGTTAAAGGAGTACCCTAGCCAATGGGACGGAGGCGAGCAGCGCTCGCCAGCAAAAGGCTCGCCCTCCACACACCTGGGAAGTCCTGCACGCGCGCAGCGCGCGCTGCCCACCTCCTCCCCCCCACCCCTAGCCACCCAGTCAGCTTGTCGTCAGAATGGGCGCTCGTCGGGGGGGTGGCGCCGTAGCGGGGAGCCCCTGGCTGCTGGCTGGGTGGCTGGGCGGGAGGAGGTGGGCAGCGCGCGCGTGCAGGACTTCCCAGGTGTGTGGAGGGCGAGCCTTTTGCTGGCGAGCGCTGCTCGCCTCTGTCCCATTGGCTAGGGTACTCCTTTAACCGGCCTCGGTTGCTGGCGACCGAGGCCGGTTAAAGGAGTACCCAAGCCAATGGGACGGCCACGGAGGCGAGCAGCGATCACCAGCAAAAGGCTCGCCCTCCACCTGGGAAGTCCTGCACGCGCGCGCTGCCCACCTCCTCCCCCCCAGCCACCCAGCCAGCAGCCAGGGGCTCCCCGCTATGGCGCCACCCCCCCCGACGAGCGCCCAGTCTGACGGCAAGCTGGCTGGGTGGGTGGGTCGGCACCCCCCCCTGCCAGCCCGCCGCCAGAAGTTCGAAAAAGGTAAAGATCGCGGCTCGACTGCGGGGGTTAGCTGGGATCCCGAGGGTTTTCCCCATCGTCGCCTAACCCCCGCAGAGCTGCCCACGCGCACGCCCGAGGATTCGAAAGGGTATTCCTACCCTTTTGAATCCTCGGGCGTGCACCCGGACGGCTCTGCGGGGATTAGGCGAGGATGGGGGGAACCCTCGGGATCCCAGCTAACCCCCGCAGTCGAGCCGCGATCTTTACCTTTTTCGAACTTCTGGCGGCGGGCTGGCAGGGGGGGGGGTGCCCACTATTCAGCAGGGTAGGGAGCGCCTTCTGCCTGGGGGGGGCGCGAGCGGTGGGGGGGGCAGCGAGCGGTGGGGGGGGGGCGGGCGGCGATTTTCTTCTTCGCCCCAGGCGGCTCAACGCTGCGCGACGCCACTGCTCTCACTACAAAACCATTGTACAACACATGTTGAATGCATATAGAACTCATGGATTCAAGATGAGCTTAAAAGTTCATTTCTTACACTCCCATGTTGACTATTTTCCTGAAAACTTGGAAACCTAAAGTGAAGAGCAGGGTGAAAGATTTCACCAGGATGTCCGTGATATCGAGAGATGCTATCAAGGAAAATGGAATGTCGATATGCTAGCTGACTACTGTTGGATGTTCAAACGAGAAACAGAAAATGGAAAGCAAAAGCGTGTTTGGTGAAGCATAAAAGAGAAGAAGAAAAGGTTTCACAGACAAAAAGAGTGAACAGGGAATTTTAATTATATTCTATGGAGAAATTGTTTGTTTAATTATAAGAAATAATTTAGTTCATTGTAATAAAATAGTGATTTTCTCATCACTCTTATGCTTTTTTAATGCAAACCCCTCATATTTTGCAAAAAAAAAAAAGAGGTCATTTTTTGGATTCAGCACACTAGAAAACATAAAATTTACCAAAAATATCCTATGCAGCTGATTTTTTTTTTTTTGCAGACCTGTGTTATTCTCATTGCCCTCCTCTGAACTTGTTTCAGTTTATTTGCATCCTTCTTAAAGTGTGATGTCCAAAACTGGAAATAGTACTCAAAATGAGGTCTAACCAGTATGAAATAGAGGTAAACTAGTATTTCATCATACTTAGTCAACCTTTCTTTGAGATTAAAACACACGTTGCTGTATAATTATGTGAGTTCAGAAAGAAAATCTTCACTCAGGTTCCTTTCATGATTGCTGGCAACTATTTGTTGTCTCCTGTTACAAGACATTACATCTAGGCTGTGTGAGCATCAGTGAATCACAGAGCCACATTTCTCTGTTACCTAGTTTGACCTGTTACCTAATATGAATTCTAGACAGTTCGACTAAAGCAGGGGTGCCCAAACTTTTTGGGCCGTGGGCCAATCATGTGGTTTAGGAAGCTGGCCACTAAGGTCCGAGGGCCGGTTGCAGCCCCAACACCAATTCATCCGGCCCGCGAAGCCCTCATTTCTCCTGGAAGCGGAAGTGAAACACGCCGTATGGGCGCATTTTACTTCCGCTTCCAGGAGCAACGATGGCTTCGTGGGCCAGATGAATTGGTGTTGGGGGCCGCACCCGGCCCCCGGGCCTTAGTTTGGGCACCACTAGACTAAAGCATAGTATCCAATGTGCACAGACTGAAGGCTTCCAGTCAAGGCTCTCCTAGTTTAATCACAAGGTACAAAACTAGTAAATAGCTAAAATAAATGGTACACAATTGAAGGCTTGGCTCTTGGTGGGAATTACAAAAAAGAAAGGTATCACCTTAACATAGAGATCACCACTTTTGCTTTCAGGGAGCTGCTAAGCCCGATTTAAGGTTTTGGGGTGTGGTGGTTAAGACACTGAGCCTGACGACTGGAAAGTCAGCAGGCCAGCATTTGAGACCTAAGTGCTGTATGACTGAGTGAACTCCCATCTCTGTTCCAGCTCCTATCAATCTAGCAGTGTGAAAGCAAGAAATTGCAAGTAGATAAACAGGTACCACTGTGATGGGAAAGGTAACAGCGTTCCATGTACTCTGATGTCTAATCATGCCTTCCACAGGACCATGGAAATATCTGCAGATGTAGAGAGTGCTGGCTCTGACTGTATACGGAGATGAGCACTGCCCCCTAGTGTTGGACACTACTGGCTTTCAAGCAAGAGAGACCTTTACCTTTACTTACTTTGTCATGTTACCTCCTGCCCTTTGTGAGACCAGCTGAATAGGGCTCTAATATTCTATATTCTTAACACTAGTGACATAGAGAAGTCATCTGTATTTTATGGTTGGGTAGGTGGGTCTGAAATGATCTGGAATTACCCAGGATGGCACAGAAGGTTGGGTGATTAAGATTTGCAGGTCCCTTTTAAAGCACATTAATTTTTGTCTAAAATTGCACGGGAACATTGAATATCTATTTTTCTTTTGCATTGTATCTGAGAAAGCTATGCTTGAATCTTTCTGCAGTCAAAGAGGTACAGTACCTTTGTATCTAAGTGAATAAAACAAACCCTTCTTTAGTGTACTGTGTCTCTGGCAAAAAAAAAAAAAGGTGATTTAAATGCATATTACAAACAAAGACTTTGGTCAATGTTGAAATACTAAATTAAGGCATGTCCATCCTCTTCAGGAGGTAACAGTTACATCAGCAGAAGAGAATGAATAGTTCCCATAGTGGGGGAAAGGGACAGTGAGGGATAATTTCTTGAAGGACAACTATGGGACAACATCATCAATGCATCACTGGTGCTGGATCATTCACAGACAATGGCAGCAATGCTCAAACAAACTTTTGTTAGCTATGCTTCACATCCGATAGCAGGTTCCGGGTATACAACAATTCCTTATTTCTGAGTCATCTCCCCACCTTATCCCTAATTTCCCTTGTCTGCACTGGTTAGTGGATTACTATAATCTGGAGAAATAAGCTATTCTTTCTTCCTGTCCTCTATCAGTGTTTCCCACCCTTTGGTTTTTGGACTTCAATTCCCAAAAGCACTGATCAGCCAATGTACTGACTTAGTCTTCTGTAAATTGAAGTCCTGCTGTGAGGCATGGGCCCCACGTTGCGAGCCACTGCTCTATCATCTTGGGCTTCCTGTTACGTATCCTCCATATTTCTTATTTATATGGTTAACTTTTCTATTTATTCTTTTAAAGGAATATATTTTGTTGAGGATTTTGGGGACTGGGTTGATTGTTGCTCAAACCATTGCTTTCTTTTGGATAAGATCCTTTATTGTCTGGCTTGCTTCTGTATTTGGGGAGTTGTCTTTAACAGCTTTTTAGGGTTTTTTAGATTACTAGTGCCAGGAAAAACTGAATAGAGAAAAACAAAGCAGAAGAAGCTAAAAGAGCCAGAGGAAGGAAAAGCTGTTTTTCTAGTCATCCAGTAACCAGAGCTGAAAAGGCAAAACAGGAAGGATGGAACAGAAATAAGAAAGTATTGCGTACTGAGCCATCAGACACAAAGCATAGCTAACAGGCATCTGCTTTGGAAAGTTCCATGCAGCTCTAGGCCCACAGTTCATAGGGATAACCTCATGATGTCAAATGAAACATACTGCACAAGTCTATGCTGGATGGTTGCAACAATGTTTAAAAAATTTCACTTTCCCATCTACTTTCAAGATGATAAAAGAATCATACACATCAACATATGTTGGGGGTTCTCAACGTTTTCAAGCCGAGGGCCAGGTCATGCTCCCTGAGACAGCTTTGGGGGCTGGACGGCTATTTTACCCTGCCTGCCACACATGCCACTTCCTGGTGTCGTGGTGGTGGTGGTGGAGCCACATGAAATGGTGTCATGGGCCACATCTGGCCCCCGGGGCATCGGTTGAGAACCCATGACCTATATCCTTGTTTTTCCCACTACCATATTTGCTTCCTCCACTACCATATCCTTTGCAAGCCCCTTTCCCCAGTGATGCCACTGCCACTGACCATGGAGGGCAGGATTGGCAGGGGAAATAGGGCTCCTTTTTTAGCCACCCTTTGCCCAGTTCCAGCCGCTGCTGATCAACATGATAATTTTGATTACCGGCACACAAGACACACACCATTTTTGAAGTGTATTTTAAGGGGAGGAATGCATCTTATACATCGGGAAATACGGTAGTTCCTCTCCTACCTTGTGACACTTTGTTCAAAGCAAAGCTCTCTAGATTCCTTTCTAAAAAGATTCTCTTTCGGAACAAATAATAGCAATAGGTCTCCCTTGCTGAAAAGCTTGTTGTGTCTGACTCTAAGGGTGGTGCTCATCTCGATTTACAGTCAAAGAGCAGGTGCTGTCTGCATCTGCAGATGTTTCTGTGTTCATGTGGCAGGCATGACTAGATACTGAAGTGCATTGAATGCAGTTACCTTTCTCACTGAGGCAAGCGGTACCTATTTATCTACTTGCAATTTTTTTGCTTTCTAGCTTCTATGTTGGCAGGAGCTGGGGCAGACAACAGGAACTCAGTCCATCGTGCAGCACTCAGGTCTCAAACTGCTTACCTGCCGACCTTCCAATTCTCAAGCTCTAAGCCTTTATAATAGCAATACATGCTGTTAAAAATGTAACCACTTAATTTTTCTGTCAACTTACAATGCTGTCATTTGAGGAGCCCTATAATGTAGCACACAAACATCACTAAGTGGAAGAATGGGCTTTATAATTCTGAAGTAAAGTTTTTTCATTTAACCCCCCTCCCCCCCAACTTCATTGACATTTCCAACTCAGAAAGTTTTACTCCCTGCTGACTGATTTTGCCCTGCTATTATATTACATCAATAACATGTCTGTATGACACTGTAGTATCTTTTTACAGCATAATTGCATGTATATATTTTCATTTGTAGCTGAAAGCTGCATGGAATGGTGTATGGTATGAACAAGTGCTCCACCAGACACAGAACAAAATAATCAATAATTCCAGACAAATCTGTTTTTTACAGCTTTTCTATAATAAAACAATCTAAGGTTACAAGGTATATGGAGACATATTAATGTGACTTTCCACATGTGGTGTAGCTTTTAGGGCTCTTAAACTTTCAAGTTAATAATACCTAAGGATCCCACTGTGAGTTCCACTACACTTTTCAAGGCATGAATGGGCTAAAAGTATGCTTTAATAATAATATACTGCATTCTGCACAGTTAAAGCAGCAATTGGCTGAATGTTAATTAGTCTTCTGTGATAAACGTTGCTTGTTGTCTAATAAATCAGAATATTTGTAGAATAAACATCGAGGGAATGTTCAAGCTTATGATCCTATGAAGAGATGTATAGATCCATTCCAGTCAGGGTTCAGGCTTTTTATTTTAATAAAAATGTAATTGTTTTATTTTGTAAACCACCCAGAGAAGGTACACTACAGACAGGTGATATAGAAATTGATCAAATAAATTCCTTAATTCATCGATTGACCAGACCATCAAGGGATGAGTTCCTGTTGGTTGCGACTTGCTTTCTATTGCTTTCGCTGCCACGCTCTTCATCTCCAGGTTCAACCAAAACTTTTCATGATTGGGTCTTCCCAACTTTTGGGCGGCCTGCCAAGGGGTCTCTTTACTCCTCTGGGATACCACTCAGTCACTGCTGCTGTCCAACGCCCGTCTGTCATTCGAGAAATGTGTCTAGCCCAGTACTCTCAACATGTGTTTTAATGAGAGTAAATTTAGGATATTCTCTCTAATACTTACCATGAGACATCTATCTCCCCTCTTTGTGATACAAGTTTTGATCTTCATTTTATTCCCTACCCTAGTTTCCTTGTTTAAACTGTATTTATCAGCCTACAAATCCTTCTGGAGAAGCAATAGGTGTATGATTGTATTAATGGGTGTTTAGGGATATGTGTATTTGGAATATATGCAACATATGCAAATCTGCCTGTCTGCCTCTCTG